>OX465281.1:165430515-166049499 GCA_949987705.1 Thereva unica | reverse complement strand
AAACTCAACTTTGCCCATAAAATACCATATACACTTTTGTAGGGGAGGAAATGAACTGTATTATAAGCTAACTCTGAAAAAAATCCCAACAGGCTCTTGTTGAAAAAATGTTATTAACAAAGTTTAAATAAAAAAAAATGTTATTAAATTTCATAAAAAAAAATTTATATATTTTTTTTGGAAAGTACGGAAAAAAATACTTAAAGATACGTGCATGTTGTTTTTTCGTTAGCAACAGCTTTTTGGACTGAGAATTTAATTAAAATCGACGTCCGAAATAAAGGGCGAAAATTCAAGCCCCTGTATCACTGCAACCCGTGCATAAATCCGCCCCTCCTTTTCCACAATCAATGTACTCTGATAGTACAACAACTCTACCAAATATCATCAAAATCGGAAATGTTTCGTTTTTGAGGTGGGAACACTTGAGGTGAAATGCCCCATATGCAATGAGGGACTGGTCGTCTATATTACCTCTATTTGCGATCTTCTTCATAACAAAAAGATACTCTAAAAAACTTTCGCTGTCTTTTTTCCGCCTAGATTCAAGTTCTTTAGTAATTTCCAATATTGACGGTGTTCTATGAAATTCACTTTCGAGCTTTTCTTTTAAACTTTTCCACGAATGTATATTACTGCTTGTTTCTATTGTCAATTTTGCTGCTCCTATCAACAGCCTTCGCGCATACAAATATTTCTGCACCTCATTCCATCCGCAAACAGTTGCAATTTCCTCGAACTCTTTCACCCAGTCTTGAAATTTTTTCCCAAATTCTCCTGAAAATTTTTCCAGCGACTCTTTCACGTCTGGAAAAACAAAGGAATTCTCAGTGGACATCCTGCTTTCTTTAGTTTTTATTTTATAATTGCAATTGTTTCCTTTATCACTAATATTTTCTTTACTTCCGTTCCTAATTTCGTCACTATCTGCTGTTGACAAGTTTTCCACGCTGCTTTTGTTGTTGCTTTCTTCTTCGTTGTACAAAACTTCTTGTTCAATCTCAGACACCGTTTCAATAGTATTCGAGGTTTCTTTAGTTTTTTCTAATTCTTGTGTGTCTTCTTCACGTGTGTTAAGGAGACGACGTATAAGATACGTTTTGACGTTATATCTATATGATATTCCTTTTTCCTTACAAATTTTTTGCAGTTCTTTTGTTGTCAATTTCTCTAAATCTTCCATGAATCATCAAGTATGCGAATTTAAAATTTATAGTGTGCCGAAATAATTAAAATTTTCCTATAGTTAATTAAATCTCTACTACTCTAATTAAATCTAACTGAAATATAATAATTCGTCAAATCTCATCTATTAATTATTTAAAAATTCTATTAACATAAACTTTTCTAAAATCTTAAATTTTAAAATTTTCCATATTTTGCTTATCGTACGTAACATTTGTTCGTAATATTTTATTCTGAAAAAAAAAAAAATTGCGTGTGAGTAGTGGCAATGAATTATAAGTAAACTTCTCTTGGTTCCGTTGTAGCGGTGCACTTGCTGCTGTTGCTGTGTTAGGTGCGCCGTTATTCACTGATGATGCAGCAAAAAATTTTCGACGATTTCTTTGCTGTACTCTTATTATTATTGTTTTTACGGTTTTATTTTATTTTCTTTTTTTTCTTTGGTACTGTCTGCTTTAATTTTCGCAATTTTACTTTCTTTTCTTTAAATTTTCTGATACATATTTAGTTTTACTGTACTTCACATGGTTTTATCGGTTTTAACACTTCTGACACCATTTGTGGGTTCTTTGCTATTAAAAGCTTTCAGTTCCTTTTACTAACGTTTATTCACAAAAGAAAACTAAAACTAATTACAAAAAACTGTTAAACTAATTACAAAAAACTGTTCTACTTGGACTTATCTACTTGACAACTTCGCGCGCTCTAGCTTCGCCGTTTCCAACTTGACTCGACTCATGGTACAGGGTGTCTCAAAAGAAAGTTCACATTTAAATCTTTTTTTAAAAGAAAAGTCTTAGCTTTATTGAAAAAATGTTTATTTTATATTGAAGTACACTGTTTGGGAATTTATTTTGTAAAAATAACACCGTCCAAATGTAAACCGTTGTACTCTCGGCATTCATTTAGTCGGGCACTAAAATTGCCTATGACAGCTCGGCAGGTAGTCTCCGTGATGGCTGCCATTTCAAGCAACCCAACCAAAACATACCCAAAACAAAAACAAAACAAAAACATCAGAAACCGCTACATTCACCCAAAGTCACCGTATGGGCAGCGATCTCGGCGCGAGGAATTATGGGCCCTTACTTTTTTGAAGATGGATGGGGACGCACACTCACAGTGAATTCAGAGCGTTATGTGGAGATGTTAGACGAGTTTTTCGTACCCCAACTGCAAAACTTTCCTGGTTACAACCAAAGAACATGGTTCCAGCAGGATGGAGCAACTTCACACACGTCCAACAGATCTCTGCCTCGAGTTCGAGAAATTTTTCCGAACAAATTAATCTCCAGGCGAGGTGACATAAATTGGTCTCCACGGAGTCCCGATTTAACGCCTATGGATTTTTTCCTGTGGGGTTATGTCAAATCAAAAGTTTACGTTAATAAACCGACTTCCCTGGCACAATTAAAAGAAAATATCCGTCATGAAATGGCAGCCATCACGGAGACTACCTGCCGAGCTGTCATAGGCAATTTTAGTGCCCGACTAAATGAATGCCGAGAGCACAACGGTTTACATTTGGACGGTGTTATTTTTACAAAATAAATTCCCAAACAGTGTACTTCAATATAAAATAAACATTTTTTCAATAAAGCTAAGACTTTTCTTTTAAAAAAAGATTTAAATGTGAACTTTCTTTTGAGACACCCTGTACAATAATAAAAGGTAGGCTCGCAAGGAAATGCTCTGTTTCCATCTTGAAAAGCTTCTACCATTTTTATATGAGAAAAGATCTGAGTGACGTCACGAGAAAGCTTTTTTCCTTTGTGAACTAAGATCTGAGTGACGTCACGGGGCCCTTATGAGCTTACCTTGTAATTATTGTACCATGACTCGACTGACTGACTGACTGGCTGACTATTTCTCTTCTTTCCTTACGTCACTCTCTTGATGGGTGTGTGTGTGTGGCGAAGAAAGGGAACATGCTATGTTATGGGCTTTGACCGTCCCACATCTATTTAAAATATTTAATAATTGATTAATGCCCATAGAATTTTTGAAAAAGATTTCGTCTTTGTGTATTGGAATTTGAATATTTGTTTGTATATCAGTTTTCGGTTGAGTTCAAAGACAAAACTTATTTCCTTGGCTTATTTCGTCATTTCACTATTCTAAATGGAAAGACAGAACCTTTTAGATAATTCTTTTAGAATCATTGGCCAGCCTGGAGGAGGGGCTGCCGGGTCGACGTAGGGGTCGGGCAGAAGTTGACGTAGCCTCAACGGCTAGATTCAATCTGCCCGAATTCCATCAGAGCGACCCGGCAGTCTTGTTCTACCAGGCTGAGGCCCAATTCTCTTTGAATGGGGTCTCATCAGACAAACAAACGCTGTCCCATATTGTGTCCGCTTTCGCGACGGAGGCGGCCAAAATTTTATTGCACGCTTTGTAGGGACATCGTCCCACTACTCACTTATTACTTGACTGTAAAAGACTGTGCACAAAAGCATAGCCTACTTGCATCAAGCAATATAAAAATAGGAAACAATAAATCAATTAATGAGTTGTCAATAAAAGACTTTGACGTTCAAACGATATAAAAATAAATAGTCGTGTATAAAATAAAATCTATGTATAATATAAATATAAATAAGATAAATATATCAGTGTTTTTTTTAACTAACTGCTTATCTGCAAAATTGTAATTTTACAGGAGATTAGCAATTATTAACGAGATAAGAGCAATTATAAACGAGATAAGATGATATCAGCAAAAAAACTTTGTTAATAATAGTAAATTCAATTGCATCAATTATAAGGTTTTGTGTACATTTTAATTCTGAATACTTTAGTATAAATAACTCAAAATCACAAATTTTGCAGATAAGCAGTTAGTTAAAAAAACCACAGATATATGTGAATAAAAGTTTAGTTAAATAAATGATAAAAATATATTGTGTTTAAAAGTAGTACTCAACAAGTAGACCTTTCTCGTTGTGCCGACTCCGCACATAACACAATAGTATTACACTTACAATACAAGTAAATCATAAAATAAAATAAAAACAGCACTAACACATTTATATCACGCGGCGGAACTAGTAGATGCACAAACACGAAGCTTGTTGTCAATAATCTGTCCTTGCCCCAATCACCTGTTTATATGCATAGCTGAGGTTGTCACAGTCAGAACGTCGGTTAACTACATCTCTCATTTTATTTATGTGTAGCATCTCTAGCAGCATTCTCTTGCTGTAGTGTCTCTCAACTTCCAAAATCTTGACGTTGTTGAGGTCAGGTTTGTGGTTGTTCTCTATGCAATGGAGAGCTAGAGCAGTTTTCTGGGAGCCCCCATTGTTGATATCAGAACGATGACCTGACAGGCGTTTACGCAATTTTTGTTTGGAGGTTCCAACGTATACAGCTGGGCAAGCTGTCCCTCTTCCCTCTAAACAAGCGATCTTGTAGACCGTGTCCGACTTGTCCATTTTATCCAGCTTCCCTTTGGTATTGGTAAATAATAAAGATTTGAGTGTAATCTAAATGCAATCCTAGTGGTCTCTCGATTCCGTATTGGTGCTGCCTTCATACGGTTGGAGAGCCAAGGAATGTATAGGGCACTTCGGTAAGTTACCGGTGAGGGCGGTGGAGCATCTTGATGGCGTCGGTGGTCGGTGCTTCTTCGGTAGTTATTAATCATACTGTTGATGACATTAGTGGGGAAGGAATTGGAGTACCTACAGGGTGTGTTTTATAATATTTACTCCCTCGGCCTTTCCTGAATTCGGCCTGCTTCCTCCTAAGCGTTCGGTCTACTGCCTCGCTTGTAGAGTTTACGATATTTTTGAGGGCTCTTCTGGTGCTATTTGTTGCCAAGTTGTGTCCGAGATCCAGTGTTGCTGGTTTCTTTGGACATAACCGATGCTCGTTTCCGCAGCCGTCAATATTGCGCCCCTTATCGTACTTCACAGCTCTTCAATATTTATATCGTCAGAAACGGTTTGCTGGTTTAATATTTCTTGCAGGTTTTCAGCAAATTCTCGCTTTTTAACGCTTTCCCGCAGAAGTTCTACGTTAAACCGTCTATTATTTACAGCATCGTGTTGAACGTTTCTGATTGCGGCGATTTTAAGGCGAATATATGCTACAACCAAATGGTGGTCGCTTCTATTATTCGCTCCCCTGAAACTCCTGACATCCTCCAGAATAGTTATCCATCTGCGGCTGACGGTGACGTGATCTGTCTGATTTCTCGTTCTACCTTCAGGCGATAGCCAGGTCTCTTTATGTATCTTCTTGTGACAAAAGTAAGTTCTACCTACCATGAGTTGGTGGGAGCTACAAAAGTCAACGAAAAGCTCACCATAGTTACTGGTAACTTGATTTCCAATTCAAGGCCGGTGTTGTCACGACCGATCTGTGCGTTTAAGTCACCCATTAATACAATTATGTCTCCATTTGGAATAGAACGAAAAACCTTATTCAGCCGCATATAGAACTCGCCTTTGATGTCATCTTCTGCGTCTTCAGTTGGAGCACAGCAATGGAGCACCGTAGTACTTCTTAGTCTGGTAAGCAGGCTCACGGTAATAGTCCTCTGAGAAACTGGTGCTCAGCTAACGAGGCTGGACCTGGCTTCTTTCGTGAGTATCACACCAACGCCACTCCTACGGCCTTCAGTTTCGGTTCTCCCAGAATATAAGGACTCACAGTTTGGGCAGATATGTTCCCCCGCATCGGGCCATCTGGTCTCGCTGAGTCCCATGATCTTGATTTTATATCTATTCATCTCGTTGAAGACTTCATCCAGCCGTCCCTCAACAAGCAATGTTCTCACATTCCATGATCCGATTCGTGCCCTTGTTCGAAAAGCAAAGGTCGTCGTCGTGTTGTCCGTCCGGTTCAGAGGCATTGTTTGCCGATTCGTAGCAATGGTGTTTTTTTATGGGACCGGGGAGCTAACCCTCAGCCTAACCGACTTAAAACTCTGTTTTGTACCCCAGGGGGCACCGCGCGGAGGTGGGATTAGGACTTGCTAACAGGTCTGCTAGGTGTTCGTCTGCAGTGACTTTTCTCGGGTTTTGACAGAAGTGACAAATCGGGTGCCACCACCTTCCGAGGTCTTTGACAGCCATTAGCTGTTCTCCCCCCCCCCCTTCAAATTATAGGAACGTAAATTTGAGTTCGCGAACGAAACAATTAAAACAATACGTGCAAGTCCCGTTTATAGATTTTGTTAATTCAAATGGAACAAGCGATACGTGCGTTATATCGCGGGTAGGTGGCCAAACTTGTGTAAGGTGCCCAGGAATACTTACAATCGGATGCTGCTCGAGTCAGTGAAAAAACGGAAAATCTAGACACTGTCGAAGAAAAGTTAACGGTCTTCCTTGATCGCATTACAAGTGCGCATGAAAATCTTCTAAAAGCCAATTTAGATCTTCGCACCTTTATTTAATTAGAAGACGCAGAGAAGAGGACGGAAGGCATTGCGGGATATAGTGACATGTCCATAGGAACGATCACTCGGCTAAAGCAGCGTTTAAATAAGGTGCGAAAATATATCAGTTATAACATAAGTGCTCGCTTAGAAATAAATTCTCGTCATTCTAATGAGCATGTTTAAAGTGTAAAATTAAAGAAGCTCCATCCCGAGATGTTCGCAGGTGACTTCAATGATTGTATTCCCTTCTGGGAAATTTATGCGGCGAACTAATTCCACAAATTCCTTATTTTTATTATTGGCAATAAAAGCAATGTGCAACTTAATAAGCATTTATATCATGGTATAAATGTGTTTTAATTTGTGCTTTATGGTAAGGGCTGTTCAGAACCTCAAAATTGGCAGAATGCAACAAATAAGGACATTCAACGCGCTGGTCTTATGCTGTTTTTCTTGTTATTTTACCAGCCTCAGTCAATAGAAACCCGCGCCACGAATCAGCCTAATCCGCAGAAGACTCAATTTTATTCGGATTTGGGATTAAAATAGGATCAACATATTTACGTATATACGAATATTGAATAAGTGTAATACCCCGGCTTCACCGCCCTAATTTTAATCAAGTTCACTTCAATATGCAAAAGTGGCTTCACCGGCATTGTTCAGTTCAGAAAGCTTCGTGTGTGACGTATTACATTTGAAAGCTCCTTTATAGAGATGGAAAATGGAATTTTCAATGCTTTGTGGGATTTAAATTTTTTATTTAATAATATTCTGCGGAAGACCAATTTTTCCTATTTTTGTACTTCCTTTTTTGATCCATGTTTATTTTTTCAAAGCTCTTACTTTAACTGTCATGTAATAATACATCAGTTGCCATGGAAATATTCCAATTTTTTACTCTCTTTTGAGCGAGCTTTTACTTTGAAACTCAATTTCATGTTCTGTAGGCCCAAAGCAGGCATTTTTTCCTGACTTTAAAATGTGAAAAATGTATGGGAAATCAGGAAATTTTAAAGTACAGTAGACTAATTTGCTCGAACTTGCGAAAATTTGGCGGTGAAGCCGGGGTATAAAAGTTGAAATGATGCAATGAAAAGATACTTTAGTGTTGCAGGCTGAAATGGAAATCCTTAAGCTAAAAATGTTTTGAAGTTTCTATTTACCAGCGGAGACCTGCCGGAAGTACAGTTTTTAATTTAACATAAATTTTTTCCTTCGTTCTGCAAATTTTAACATATTTTACGTCTCTTTTGTGTTGTCACTGGGTATATATACTTTTAGGATCTACTACTATGTTGCGGCAAGTCGAGTTCGTTCATTAAATGGACTGAAATTCTATATTTCTGAACTCAGTGGTCAGGGCCATTTGGACAATGATGACAGAATATTTACAAAAAACATTGTGTACACAGCAATTTTGAATCTATAAAATTATTAGTTTAATAAAAAATTAAAAAGATTTTAATTGGTATTATAAATTCAGCTTCGACATTTCAAAGAATTATCAATCTATTTACCCTATCGTATCGCAATCTCTATTCACAACTAAAGACGGTTACATGCTAAGAAACTGTTCGAAGAAATCAAAAATTATCGCAAATACGCTCCAGAATATTGTTCAGGATTTAGTTATGCAAAGTGATTATTTTGTTGGTGAGATCCGAGCATTGCAAAAGTAATCGTAAGTCTGTTAGTTAGTTTTCCACAAATCAAAATTACTATTTATTCGCAATTAATTCTTAGATTTTCTCAAATATAACTTCAATAAAAATTCAAATCAAATAATTCAATTCAATCTTTAATTCGTTATTTATTACTTGAAATTTCGTATTTGTTTTGTAAATAAAAATTACCAAAATATTGCTTGCTCTGGTAACTTAAATGAATAACGCCACCTATCTGTCAGCGTGATGATTGATGTTTCGACTGATGTGTTCTGCAATTAGAACAGCCAGGAATAACCTTTGTGTTGCTGCACTCTGGTTTCGTTTCTTGTGAATCGCTTGGGATTTGCTTGCTGCTTGCTGCCTGGTTGCTGCTTGCTGCCTCGTTTCTGCTTACTGAACTGCTTTGCCTTGTTCCTTCGCAAATTCGTCTCTCTGTGGTTGGTTACAGTAACTGCTGAAATCAATTTTGTTGATTAAGTTACTGCTGTATTAAAGACTTCAAAACTGTCTTTAATTCGGGCTTTACTGGGAAAAGACCTCAATTCTGTCTTTCCAAAATGCTAAGTTCGATACTTAGGCTATGAAATTGCTTTATTGCTAAAACCTCAATACAGATTTTATCTTCTAGTTCAAGACTCTAGAAAGATTAAAAGCAATCTGATTTAACGCCGTCTGTGCGTCGGTATTTATTTCTACTCAAACAATACCTGCGGCTATCCTTTGGCAGGGGGCTTCGTTCTCGAAGTACATAATTTCGGGTTTATGTACTAGATCGGCGTGCGATGTCCGATTGTTCTTGTTTATCTTACGGCTGTCAAATGGGGTAAGTATTTTTATCTTTGTTTTTTTGAATATATATATATATATATATATATATATATATATATATATATATATATATATATATATATATATATATATGGGTCATTCCAGCCAAGTACGAAAAATCGGTGCGCAGTAGGTTCACCAATTTGGCTGAAATTTTTTTTACATAAAGTGAAAACATATTGAAGATTACCTGTGAAATTCCCATATTTTTTCATTGAACCTGGCTCGAGTTATGAATTTTTTAAAATTTTGACTTTTCCTAAAAAGGGCCTTATTAAGCAGTTTTGAATCCATTTTTCACGGCCACAAAAACACGCAAACAGACATGTTCGACACATGTTTTCTATCGAAAAAAACTGATCTTTCACGTGGAAGCAAAATCAAAGTCGCTTTTTCAAACCTGATTGAAGAAAAACGACTTTTTAAATGATGATTTTTCAATAAATGTTGATAACTCAAAAACCGCATTTTAAAAAAAGCTGAAATTTTCAGGATAGCTTCTCTCTATCATCGAGAAACTACCCTGAAAATTTTGTGTTGGGTATTTGAAATTACTTGTGATAAACTAAAAAATCAAAATTCTGTTTTTTTATTTTTCATTTTTCCCGTTTTTGAACGAACTTAAGTATGTACATTTATTTGTTGTTAAATGTTTGTTTCGAGTATACAACGGGTATTTTAATCTAATTATATAAAAACAATTTCTTGATAAGGATCATTTTTGATTTTACGTACAAACTGGCGAGATTAAATATTATAGTTCACTGATTTTACTGTAATTTAAATCTGTTCAAGTGCTACTAATTTCTGATGACTTCGACCTTCTTACTGTCAGCTTCGACAGAAAATCTCTTCAGTAGAAGATGTCGTTGGTCGCCACAAGGTGAAAAAGAATGATACTTTCGAGTACCAGTTATTGTTTTTGCTGATTTAAATCTTTCGGACAATACTTCTGTATGATGTTGAATGTCTGCTTTCGACGCCCAAATGGAACTAAAACAAAATTGAAGTCAGCAGATGTAACATCATTTTGCACAATGTATTTCTAATTTTTATTTATATTTATACCGAACGTTTTCCCCATTAGTTTCCATGAACTCGTGGATTTGACGAGGCGTCAGAATTTGCTCACTGGGTGGGTTTTGTAAATTAGCTCGCGTGATCTTTCGTTTCACAGTTGCACCTATGCCGTCACATGGGCTTTTTCCATGGCTTGTTGCAAAAAAATTGTGCGATATCACCTTGATCCCAAAATCTTCTTGGTGGAAACACAAATTTGCAAAGTTGCTTCTGCAAGATAACATTTCATTTTTTTTTAAATTACCAAAAGTAAAAAGTTGACATTTTCATGGGTCAATTCATGCCGTACTTACTTGTTTTTGTATTGTGTAGGAGCACCGTCCGAGAAGTACAAAACATTTTTGATGTGCGGATGTTCTTCCTTAATTATGGGCCAGAGTTGAGACAAAAAGTAGTGCACAGTTACTGCAACATGATTCAAGTCATCGCTTACCATACAGAAACTTCGTTTTTCTGTTTTTTCTGTTTCCACGTCGACATAGTACATAACAATCGGGTGCAAGGTCGCTTGAATGTTGCTAAAATAAAATGACTGTATCGATTCCTGTGCGATGAAAGTGTAATTCTCGGCAAAATCAAGTAAAATGATGCACGTGTCTGTTTTTAGACTTTTTTTCAGGTTGTAGAGGCAGTCAGTCTGAGCTTTTGCGGTAAAATGGTGTATCGTCAAGTTCCAGATTTCTTCTGATAAATAATCCAGAAAGTCGTTGGAATCTTCTGTGATTGTTACAAGAGTAACACGTTTTTTTGCAGAACATGTTTCTTCGCTGTTTTTTGTCGGAGAAGTCCAGTTTGGATAACTTATTTTTTCCTTCAGCTGATCCCAAAACTTATCCTCGAGATATGTTCGAACACCATCTACACCAGGACAGTCAGGGCAATCATGGAGCATGCAGTCAGTTCGTTCGGTTGAACAAACAGCTTTTGAAATAAGATCCTTGTAAGTTACAGCCTGCGATAAAGCTTTTGTTTTCAACTTGATATTTACATGCTGGGCACAGACGCAAACAGTATGAGTACCAGGAGAACCAGCTAAGACGCACTCTTTTGGTCGCTCGGCAGCGAATGTCGTGAAACCACACTTAATGTCTGGATTTTCTGCTTTCCATTCTTCATACAAATCCTTCAGGTTGAAGAGCAACATTTGTTTTTGAAGTTTTTCCTTCTTTCCAGTTTCTGGATTCTCAACGGAAACGTACTCCTTAGAGCCTGGACAAATTCGAGTATTTTTTTCGTCCCGATAGAATGTTTTGATATTTTCTCTGACAGCATCTGGAATAATTACTTTTTTCCGTTTCTGACGATGAGCCAAGATTCCTGTTAAATTAAAAAAGCGAATTAATTAATTTAATAGTTTATTTTTAAATTATTAATAAAATAAAAAAGTAACTACCGTCTTCGTTTTTCAGTTTTTTAACTAGATCAAATGCGTATCGAGAGCAGCCAAAATATTCCGTTGCCTGGTTGAAAGTCCAGTGTTCAGGAAGTAATGTCAACAGTGATAATTTATTATCAAATGAAGTTTCACTATCGTACTTGACTTTCAGTCTTTCCATTAACAGTTCAAGTGAGTCACTGTTCTTTAATTTTTCTTCATTTAGATTAGGTAACTTCAAATCGTACGTCTTCTCTATGTCTTTTTTCAGAGAATCGTGGACTTGGAACACACTGTGTACTGCTTTTTTGAGAAATCGGTCATCCGTTAGTCTTGCACGTTTTAAAGGGGGGCAATCAAACATTTTTAGTTTTTCATTGATTTTATTTTGACGAATCTCCACAGGAACATATCCAGATGACTGTTGACAAGAAGCTGTGTCGTCCCTCGGAGGGTCAGTTGATTCCGATTCGCTATTTCCATGAGTTTGTGATACTGATAGCCCTTGAAATGACTGTGTCGTTTGCGTTTTTTCAAATGACTCTGTTGAATGTGTTTTGCAATCAGCTTCTTCTTCTGCAATGCGTTTGTCTATGTCTCGACGGCAGTTCGAACAAATTTTTTGTCCTGGTATCAGTGATACGTTGAGAAGCAACGTATTTTGACGCATGTAAGGTGTTATAGGCCGCAAGTCAGTTGTGACCACTTTTTTGTGTTTTGAAAATGGATCACAACATTTCTTTTGCCTTATTTCGTAAAACTTCAAGAATTTATTAAAATGGAAGGAACACACAGTTTTCTGAAAAAAAAAAAATAAAAGAAATGAGAAAACCAGAAACGAAAACTTTTAATAGAATCTTCTAAAATACCTTTCCGTCATCTTTTTGTTCGAGAATTTGCAAACTCGTTTCATCAGGTGCTTCGATCCGAAGCTGCAACAATTCTTTTTGTTCAGACAGCAAGTCGTCATAATTGATAAACTCATCCTTCGATCCAGACTCTTTTTGATGACAATCTTCATTCAGGATTAGTCCAATTGAACAGAAATGATAAAAGCACATTTTTTGTCGCACTCTGTACTTCACTCACTACGTTCAATCCTACTCACCATCTATCCTTAATCTTTAGTTTCTTTTATCCGCTTTTCTCTTCGTATTACCATCTGTTACAATGCCAACGCTGACTCCGCCTCTCATTTCTTGTTTACTTCATCCTCCAACTGGAGAAGCTGACAGGAAACCCTTAAGAACTACGAACTCACTTTCGCTCGATATTGCCATTCTATTATTACTTTGGACTCCATTGCTCCATTGGGCGTGCCCTTTTAATTTAACCGAAACCCCGAAACTCGTCACCCGTGTTTCCCTACTATTCATTGTTTTTTCTACGTATTCTAAACTATTGCTAGTGTTGCTTAACCAGCTTCGAGGGCATCATCTTTAGTAAGGCACTCGCATGCAGTCACAACACAACTTGTATACTCGAAAAAAAAACATTTAACAACAAATAAATGTACTTAAGTTCGTTCAGAAACGGGAAAAATGAAAAATAAAAAAACAGAATTTTGATTTTTTAGTTTATCACAAGTAATTTCAAATACCCAAGACAAAATTTTCAGGGTAGTTTCTCGATGATAGAGAGAAGCTATCCTGAAAATTTCAGCTTTTTTTAAAATGCGGTTTTTGAGTTATCAACATTTATTGAAAAATCATCATTTAAAAAGTCGTTTTTCTTCAATCAGGTTTGAAAAAGCGACTTTGATTTTGCTTCCACGTGAAAGATCAGTTTTTTTCGATAGAAAACATGTGTCGAACATGTCTGTTTGCGTGTTTTTGTGGCCGTGAAAAATGGATTCAAAACTGCTTAATAAGGCCCTTTTTAGGAAAAGTCAAAATTTTAAAAAATTCATAACTCGAGCCAGGTTCAATGAAAAAATATGGAAATTTCACAGGTAATCTTCAATATGTTTGTACTTTATGTAAAAAAAATTTCAGCCAAATTGGTGAACCTACTGCGCACCGATTTTTCGTACTTGGCTGGAATGACCCATATATATATATATATATATATATAGGGGAGAGTGGGGTGAACCGGGACACTCTTTGTTCAAGGCCTTATAAAACCTAAATAAACAATTTTTTCTTCTTATTTGGACATCCTATCCTGTAGATGGTTTCAATACCTTTCATTATTTGTCATTTTTAATATTATAACTTTATATTTTCAATAATTTCTAATCGTTTAAAAAAAAAGTGTCAAATCGGCAGTTCCGAAAAATCGTGGGGTGAACCGGGACACGATAGAAAGAGCAGGTGAAAGTGGCGTTTATGTTGTAACTAATAGTCTTATTTGCTTTTATGTCAAAAATATGTTATGATATTATTATAAACAATGCTTGAACATATTTTTTTTTTTACTTTTTTATTATAAACAATATAAAATGTGTATTTTGGTTTAAACTATAAATAAACGTAAAAATCATGAATAAAAAATTGTTAACAATCATTTTTGTTAATAACTAATGAATTTAAGTCGATTTTGCAGCTAAAGAGTGGGCCGAAACATTTCTCGGTCAACTCAGAAACCGTGTCCCGGCTCACCCCACGGTGCTGTTTTTTAAACAATCGCGTGGTTATCACATATTTTTGAGGTTTTATCACAAATTCCATTTGAACTTTAAAAGATAACATACTAACGATTACTTTTTGTTATATTACCTTTGTTGTAGTCTTAAAAACCATAACATTAGGCTTCCTTAAACTCCGAGAAAATAAAACTTTGTGGAGTGTCGATTTTTATTAACAATCCTTACTAATAAAGTGATGCAGGTGCTGACCTTCAATTCTCATAAAATAATGTAGAGGGCCAATACAAACATAATTCACAAAAAAAAACCAACATAAAAACATTAACAACAATTAAAAAAGCACTGTCCCGGTTCACCCAACCGTCCCGGTTCACCCCACTCTCCCCTATATATATATATATATATATATATATATATATATATATATATATATATATATATATTAATTTTAGTTATATTTTTAGGTTTCTAGTGGGGGATGAGGAGAGGAGGAGCCCGCGGTTATTATATTGGGGTGGACAGGTAAGTATTTTTGTGGAATCTGTTGTATATTTTTAATTAACCCTTTTGTTTATAGATTTGGCGATTTGCCGACGGCTTGTTGCGTATTCGTTTGCAATGGCACTCTGGATGGTTTTTAGCTTCTAAAACAGGTAAGTGCTTGTCTGTTTAATGTTTGTATTTTTATAATTCGTTTCTATTTGCAGGTACGAATTTCTTGTTGTTTTTTGTTGTGTTGTGCTGTCCCTCAACTTGTGTGTTTTTTGCTTGTATTTTTTTGTATTTATTTATGTAGTTTTGTTGTTTTTTAATAAAGTGCAAGAAATTGTGAGATTTAGTGTTTTTATTTATTGATACCTTTCTTATTTGATTTTTATTTTTAGTGCAGCCGGAACAACGATACCGCGCGAACCACAAACTGTATCGACTTTTTGAGGTGCCGCAAAAAGAATATTAACGAAAAAATGCTCTAAAAATAATTTCATAATATTCGGTCGGGCCTTTTTTGTTTAAATAGAAAAACTTCGGCTAAGTGACAGAAAGACCTTAAATTGATAAGTTTTGCTAATATCTAAAGAACTCGATGGAATGAAACGAGTTCTAAACGAAGTGATCTTTTTTGGATTCTGCACAGTGATAGCCTTCCAACAAAACATCACTTGTTAAAAATCATGCAAAAATTACGATACCCTTTACAAACATCACGAATTTTTCAGACCTTGGATCAGCACTTTTTTGATGGGGAATTGTTTTCTACTTCTTGCAGTTTCAGGAAATTGCAGTTCATCCCGGAATTTCCAATAGTTTCCGAAAAACTCGTTCTTTTTGGTCAAGCCTGACAAGTACTTTACATTGATTAATTTTGCTAATATCTCCGGAAAGCTTTGGAAATGAAATCTTTCACTTCTCAGTTTATCAGCGGCGCTTTAAACGCTCAATACGAATTCGAACACCAGCTTTAGGGTAGCAAATGAAATTTTTGTTTGCTAACGTTCAGGAAGAACAAATCCTCTATAAAAATCTTGTGGATTGACCACAATCATAGTTATTTGAACCTGCTTCGCTCAGGATTACTTTGTCACCAGTTTTGATAATAGTCAATTTTCCACTAGTGCTAAACGTATTACTATTTTGTAAGAAGTCAGTTTATTCCGTCTACTTTCTTCACACTGGGAAGTTGATCGTGTAGACCGAAGGGGTAAAACCTACATCCCAACTAGTGCTAAAATTATAATTATCTAAAATTATAATTATGCAAAGTTCCGAAAAAAATTAATATTTTAAGCTGTATCTAATTTTTCTGTTTTATACAATTTTCACTTTATTTAACCTTGATTTTCTAGAATTCATTTATCAAATTAAAATTAATTTCACAAAATCCATACAAGACTCGGAAGTAACTTTTATGCTTTCTTTAAAATTATCTATTTATAAAAATTGCATACACCATGATGAATGAAGCCACAGCAATTAAACTTTTATGGGATGTAAAAATAAGTCAATAAAATATCCAACAGCTTATAAAATGGGGAGGAATGCTTTGTCAATTCCTGATGCCTCAACAATTTACAACTATGGAGAAGACATGACTTTTCTGGGTTCTGTTATTTGAATGAATTTTTGGGTTGGTATAAAGACCCATTCTCATTCCTTTCGTTAAATCTCTTTAATGGATTGTACCACATGACGGTTTTCAAAATAAAGTCCTATATAAAATTTTAAGAGATTTTTAACAACAGATAGAACACTTCAAGGACTTCAGGAGAAAATTTTATGTCTGTCATTCATTGCATTTATAAGCTCATAAAATTGTCCATTCAAAGTAATTCACCAACGTCAGAAGTGAAAAATACAAGAGCATAAACGAGTATAAATTTCGATAACGTTTTATTTCCGCATGGTACTAATATTTTTTTATCCTGTGAAAAAAATTATTTTATCCGATAAAATTCGACTTTATTACATGGAGGTGTGGTAAAAGGTCGTAAAAATAACATCAGGTAAGACTTTGTATACGGTTTGCTTAAACATATTAAAACAGTCATTTTAAAAATGATGCAAGAGAAAATTTGCTTCAACATATTCTAATTTTAGGCACTGCCTAGAAAGCTATTATCGTATTGTAAAAAGGACAAAAGAATGTCAATAATAAATAATTTTCATTGAAGAAAGCTCAATACATTTTTGCTGCTCAAATTTCGCACATTCGCCCCGCCATTTTGAGTTTTCTAAATTTTATGTGAAATTTGTAATTACAATGTGAAAAACGGTCGGTTTTATCAATGACAAAAATTATGATAAAAAACATAAAAGTATGCGGTGGGGAAAATATATGAGAAGTGCAGAATAGTACATTACATATCAAGGGCCGAAAGGAGGCTTTTACGGACGAGTGTGGAGATGACGAGGACGGAGCCACCGCACGAGTTCGTAAAAGCCTCCGACGCACAGTGGGGGAAAAGACCGAAATCGTGGCCAAAAGTCGAATTATGAACTTTTGATTTGAAGCCTATGGTTGGTAGGGATCGTTTAGGGACTGACCTTTCTACACAAAACCGTTAGGCCGAGCTCCCTGCTACTTGTGGTTGTCGAAATATTTCAGTCTGAAGTTGACCTCCGACGACAGATTTTCGACGACGCGCGCGTGAACGGATCGCAGTGAAAAGTTTACATTTGTATAACTTGAAAGTTTTCATCAAAAAAGAAAGTCGAAAAAATGGATGCGGTTCCTGGAGGTATGTAGAATATTAAGATTATTTTACTTTTCCAAAAAAATTTTAACTATTCTGCGTAGATTGGGGCCTTATTCAAGAAAATCTCTCATAGGGTTACAAAAATACAGGGTGATATGTAAACCTCTACCAAAAAATTTCGAACTGATTGATTTGATATTTGACAGTAATTTTAACGGTTCTCTAAAACTATATCAAAAATTCATCTAGACAGATTAATAGCTAACTAAAAGACGAACATTTTGAAAAAACATGAGTACGGAAACTCAAATTTTCGGCCCGTTAGAGTAAATTGAATAGAAAAAATTGTATTTTTTTGAAAAAAAAATGAGACTTTTTGTTAAAAATTTAAAAAAAACGAAAATGAAATTTCAAAATCCGGCTAGAGGGATCGATAGGTAAATTCAAGATGAACATTTAAAAAAAATTTTTTTGTCAATAACTTAAAAATTACGACCTCTAGAGTAATTTGGGTGAAATATCAAAAATATCGCCACTGTGCGACGGCCCGAGACATGTACCGTACTTTTTTTACAAGTGCCCCGAGTCTCTGCCAGTGACGTAACCACGGACGGGGTCCAGTTCTTTAGTTTATAATAAAAACGAAAAACATTAATTTATTAGAAATACAAATATAGAGAAATAATTTTGTAAAACCAAATACAAATGGAATTGATACTAAAACTATTTTTTATTATTTTTATACATACATATATGAGATCAGTAATATACATAAACAATTATGGGATAAATAGAAAATATACGATATTGAGATCAGAGCGATGTGAGATCAGAACTTCCCTGACATATAATAATTATCATTATTTATTATAGTAAATATTGACACACGCACAATTTTCTATATTGATCAGCGGTTCCCGGGCAGCAGATGACGGAGAATCCTCTCTACTGTTCACATTAATGTTCAAAGACGATGATCCATTTATAAGTTTCGGACGTTTAAATTCAACCGGGAATGATGCGCGAGCTGTCATTTGTTGATCGGGTTCAATTCCACCGAAAAATTCATTTTCCTCCAGCGCCTCTGAAGTCACTGTGCACGGCGCACGGCGCACGGCTTGACGAAGCGATAGTGGACGGTGATTTCAAATTTATTTCTTTAGTGATCATATCTCCAATCTTTCTTTTGTTATTTAATGAATTTTCAATGTAACCCTCAGCTACTGCATCGGACCTCCATCCTCCGTGTTGATGGTCCTCAGGTCGGCCCCGGCATCTGCAAGGAGTGTGGCTGAGCTCCGTCGGCAAGAATGTCCAGTGTAGGTTTCAGGATTCTCCAGTCACAAGAATTCTGCGATTTTCATTGGCATTTTTCCGATTTTATTCTTGCCAATGACCTGATTCGTACATTTGCCTTTTTGATAACTCAACAGGAATCTGTTGGTCGGTGCCGACGGGGGGCGAAGAGAAGAGAATTCTATTTCTCGGAATTCTCAGTCAATTACAAATTTTCGCGGCCGATTATTTTTTGTATCGGGAATACTAACAGTCAATAAATTTCCTTCTTTTTTCATATTCTGCAGCGAAATACGAATTAACAAATTCATCTGAACGGCACGCTATTCCTAGAACCGTCACTACTTTGATGTCCAAATATTCCTGATCCGGCGCGGTTTTCAGAAAGTTCTCGATTTCTGATGAAGACAACACGGGTGATTTTTTTGCCACATATCCTTCACTTTGCTTCTTCAGAAATCCCCGTAACTTCTTGTACGATTCAATGTCAATGTTTTCATTAATCTGTAATGTCATTTTCAACATTGAATATGTTGACCATAAAGTTGAAGACTTGAACTTGCCTCACAATTCTTTAAAGTACACCAACATCACGCTTTCGCTAGTTTCCTTCAGTTTCTTCTCTTTTTTCCATTCTTGAAAATGCTGGTATTTCAGTTCGTAGCGTCCTTTTGATTTTTCCGGAAGCAAACTGGCCGTGATTAAATCAGCTTTGTTCATTAACTCGCCTGCGATTATAAGTACTTCTTCTTCATTCTCTGCGCCATCACGGGGATTCACTTTTGAATTTTTTTCGGTCATATTTATTTGTTGAAATATCTTGATAACAGAGAACACACGCGATGATGAGTGAAATAAAAAGTGGGCAACGGTGAATCTCGATCGTGTCTACTCCTGTCAGCATGAAAACGCGCGCATGATCAGTGTATATAATAAAAACAAAAAAAACGAGTGTGCGTAGGACCACACTTTAGAAGTGTTAACTTCTATGGCTAGTCTAAATGTCCAAATCAATCTTAATACAAGACGATAAGGATTAATATATTTTATTTATGAATATTCTGTTAAAGTTTATTTAATTGTTACTTATATCCACTCACTCCAAAATGTGTTGCAATGTTTTGGAAATTAAAATATGTGTCTTAAACTTATTACACAAAGATCGGACGATGGATGACTGGGATAATGTAGTTTTTAGTAAAAATAGTAGCTAATATATAGTAATAAATACATAGTGCATAGTTCGTAGGAAATATGTAGTACATAGTACACAGTACATATCGTCGGGTTGATACACTAGTCACGAAACAGAAATTGCTATTTTAAACATTGTGCAAATATGCAAAAAAAAGTCATATTATATTCAGCCAAAGTCCCGGATCTAAATTTTTATGGGAATCTACTGGATTCAATTTGAATTTTTTTCAGAACCAGTAAAATAAGTACAATTAAGCGATTTATATTTATATCATAAACATAAATTCAAATATATGTTTATACATTAAAGATCAGAAACTTAATGGCTGAGATAACTGAGATAATTAACAAAGAAAACGAGCAGCTACGAAGTTTTTCAACACGCTTTTTGCGCGAAATCAAACGCTTGGTCACCAAACCCATTCTCCTCTGCATTACTTATAACTCATTACAGAAAACACTAATTAAAGAAGTACTTCCAAATCGACTTCCCACAGTAAATACTTGTAATTTTCCCTACTGGGGTACTGCCCCAGATATGTACGTAAAATACAGACGCGCAGTCGAATAGGCGAAACGCCGAAACGTATTCCATGTCGCCGAGAGCGATTAATCCAAGCAAAATATTTAAATATTGCAGCCATTTAGCTGGCTAGAGCATGGCAACTTTTAGTCGAGGTCCAGCAACAGAGAGCAGCGATGGTCACGCGCATTTTTGCTTCGCACCCGTTTCTGGGCACTTGTGCCTATTCAGCTGGCTAGAGCATGGAAACTTTTGGTCGAGCTCCCCTTACAAACAGCAGCGTATAATTATATGTGTGCGAGGCAAAATATCCCGAGCTTGGTGAGAGGAATTGGGTTTGAATGTTGCAATGCAGAAGCTGCTCTAAGCATTCGTTTTATATTCTCGCGCCGCTCTCAAAATTCATGTCATATTCTCGCACGCCATCGCACACAGCAGCGAATGTGTGCGAGAGGATGAAATGAATGGTAAGAGCGGCGTCTGCATTGCGAAAATATGAAATGAATGGGTGCGAGAATATGCCACGGATTTTGAGAGCGGGTCTGCATTGCGACTTAGCATTCATTTCATCCTCTCGCACACATTCGCTGCTGTCTGTTGCTCTAGCTCGACCAAATTTTACTTACATATCTGGGGCACTTTTAGTCGAGGTCCAGTAACAGACAGCAGCGATGGCGTGCGAGAATATGACATGAATTTTGAGAGCGACGCGAGAATATAAAACGAATGCTGAGAGCAGCTTCTGCATTGCAACATTCAAACCCAATCCCTCTCGGCAAGCGCGGGCTATTTTGCCTCGCACACATATAATTATACGCTGCTGTTTGTAAGTGGAGCTCAACTAAAAGTTTCCATGCTCTAGCCAGCTACATAGGCACAAGTGCCCAGAAACGAGTGAGCAGCAAAGTGCGCGTGTCGCCAACAAGTGTCCAGAAACGGGTGTAGCAACAAAATGCGCGTGTCGCGAATTCTTTGTTTTACCCCCAGCGAAAAAGTGCCAAACGCGTCTAAAGAAGTTAACACTTCAAAAACAAATCTGCAACCACACACACACACGTTACTATCTCATTCGCTAATTATATTCGTTCGTATTCATGGCTCGATGGCCTAGTGGTACAAGCTGGTGACATATCCAACCGTACATGCGTTGCATTCGTTGACAGATAATATAGAAGTGTGTGTATTCAAATGCGAGCTGACGGAATATCCCGTGAATGGAAGGCATGCCACGCAAAGGTCGGGCTACTTTCAACTTTTTCTGCATTGCCGCATTCGAGATAGCACACACAAGCATAAGCACACAAACACATGAACACGTTACTTAGATTTTCGGGCTATGTGTGAAAGCCGGCACGGAACGCAAATCATGTAATTATATGTCAGCGGAAATTCGCCGGATATCATGTAGCCGCTGAATGCAAGGCATTTACGCTTGTATATGTCTCCAGCTACAGAGTACACTGCGGTCTCGTTTGTACTCTTGCCAAGAGCAGACAGACTGTGCCTGCAGATCAAAGGTCGTGAAGAAACCCAGTGTTATAGTGTTTACGGTTTAACTCCAGTGCGTGACAAAGTCTTATATTTTTTTCATAAGAAGATTAAATAACATAATAAATTTAAAAAACCGATAGAAAAAAAAATACACGAAGTAATAGATAAATGACTTAAGGCTGAAGTTTTTTTTTAGTTTTTAAAGAGCGTTTATTTGACTTAACAGCTATCCTAATATAAATTTAACTAAACGCTTAAAGTTAATTATTCTAACCTATTCTAATCTATCTAACTTACTGGCCCTCAGCAGGCACTCTAAATTAATCTATGTCTTAATTTAACTTATGCCTTTCGGCTAAAACTTATGTATTTTTTATTTATTTTTATATTATATATTATTTCTAGTCCTAAGAAAAATTTAAAAACTTAGATGCTATATTAATTATTTTGTATAAAACTTAAGCTAACTTAGTCTACTCTACTAACTAACTTAACCCTAAGAAACCTATCTGGGCGGGGGCAGCAGAGTCGAATTCTCTCGGGTGACCCCCGTCCAGGCGACGGGCTTCCACGGGCTTGAGCTACAAGAAATAACAATAGCTCGTGGAAGCTCGCACCACTAACATAGACTTACTTAAATCTACCTTCATTACAAAGTAAAAACTAGAACTAAACCCTATCTAAGTACTAAGCTAATCTTTTAAAACTAACTTACATTAAAAAAAATATATTCTATAACTTTATTAGAGATTGCAAATACCCAACTAAGGGGGGTCCTCCAGCCACCAGTACAAATTACTGGCATTGGAGGCCTCTTTTTTATCTTTTTCTGAGATTCGCGTGCTGAACCTCAGGAGATGCTGTATTTCTCTGCCTTCTTTAATAGCACGCACTCGTTTATCACAGGCATTGCGATACATGTGATATAAGAGGGGCAACCCCGAATCATCCTGAACCAATTTTTTGGAGTCTAGGTAAATAAATGCTTCTGGGGGGATAAACCCACGTTCACAAGCTGCTTTGTGGTATTCAGAATTCGGGTAGAACGCTCCCCGAATAAGAGGATTGTCGCTCTCCGTCGCTCTAGCGACGTGACGTCGAATCAACTTGATTATGAAATTGTCGATCCTGTTAACAGATGCCTTATCATAGAGGATATTGTTGGCGTGATATTTTACGAAGCCCGATTCGGGTGTTCGATACAAGCTTAGGCACGCCCTTAAGCATTGTCTTTCAAATACCCGAAGCTTTTCCATGTAAGAAGGAGATATGTTGAACCATACCGGACAACCATAAGTTAACATTGGTCTGACCAAGGCTTGATAGCAAATCACCTTGACCCGTGGGCTTAGGTGTCTGCTGTAAAAAAGTCTTTTGGTCATATGAAACGCCTTGTTTGCCTTGGTAAGAGCAGCACTTACATTTCTGTTGAAATACAGGTATTGGTCCATCCAAAGCCCAAGGTATTTCACTTCCAATTTTTTTTCTAATGCTTGTCCGGCATTGTTCGAAATTTTGAGTGTTTTCCAGTTCCTCCGCACATCGCGAGAAGCTTTGTTTAGAGGAGTCCGGAAAAGGATCGATTCACATTTGCTAAAATTGATCTTTAACTTCCAATCATCACTATACCGTTCGATTGTTTCGAAGTCACGTTGCAAGAGCGTCTGGATCACTCCAATCTTCGGCCCCGTCCTGTACACGATCAGGTCATCCGCATACGCTAGTGCGTACGGGAGTGAACTTATTAGGTCACTCGTAAAGATATTAAACTAGTTGGGATGTGGGTTCGACCCTTTCGGTCCACACGATCAACTTCCCAGTATGATGCATGTTGAATATTATGATTGGATATTTTAATAATAAATGAACAATAGGCAATATAGAATATATGCATAATACCGAGAATTTGTCACAATTGTTTATCAATATCTTCGCTAAAATGTCAAACTAATTGTGCGCACTTACAAGATTAGGATGAATGAATTAATGTATTAATGTTTTTCACCTGCACCTCAATGAAGTCGATATAGTTTTTAGTTCGCGCGGTATCGTGCAGATACAAAAATCACTTAAGTCATTTAAACCAAAAACCCGCTGGACCGAATATTAAAAAAATCTTTTCAGATTATATTGTCGCTAATACGCTTCGAACGGCACCTCAAGTAAGTCAATATCTTTCGTGGTTCGGGCGATATCGTGCAGGTACAAAAATCACTTACGTCGCTTAAACAAAAAAACGGCTGGACCGAATTTCATGAAAATCTTTTCAGATCATATTTTGGTTAATACTCTTCGAACGGCACGTCAACTAAGTCGATATCTATTATAGCTCGCACGATATCGTGCAGGTACAAAAATCACTTAAGTCATGTAAACCAAAAAACCGCTGGACCGAATATTATAAAAATCTTTTCAGATAATATTGTCGCTAATACGCTTCGAACGGCACCTCAAGTAAGTCAATATCTTTCGTGGTTCGGGCGATATCGTGCAGGTACAAAAATCACTTACGTCGCTTAAACAAAAAAACGGCTGGACCGAATTTCATGAAATTCTTTTCAGATCATATTTCGGTTAATACGTTTCAAACAACATCTCAACGAAGTCGATATCAGTTATGGTTCGCGCGATATCGTGCAGGAAAAAATGACCACATCCGTACGCACATACACACACACACACACACACATACTTCCTCCCAATTTTTTGCTTAAAATGCTCCTGGGACCTTGAAAGATGAAAATACGTTGAAATTTTCGATTTCGATTTTCGGACCGATTACAATAACTTCCTATACTGGGAAGTTAATAAGAGCGGCGAGTTCACTGCACCCTGTTGCAGACCATTTTTGATGTCAAAGACCCTACTTGATGTGAAGTTGCCACTTTTGACGACGAACTTCTTCTTTGAAATCATATTATAAAACATGTATAGCTGAGGTCTCGTCACATCGAGTCTGACCAGTTTGTAGAGAAGACCTTCGATCCATACTGTATCGAATGCCTTCTCAAAATCGATCAGGCATGCTCCTGTACACTGGCCTTTCGTGAAGTTCCAGTGTATGTCTGATACCAGTTTGGACGCGGCATGAATGGTGTCATGTCCCGCCCTAAAACCGAACTGGTTATCGGGAATTATCTTTTTTTCCTCAACCCATTTGGCCAATGATCTATTAATGACTGTTTCAAAAACCTTGCTGATATTCGGCAGCAGACTTATTGACCGGAGATTGGCAGGGTTAGTTTTGTCTTTACCTTTTTTAGGTATAGGATACACCACCGCCGTTTTCCAGTGACCTGGGAAATGGGCGTTGTTTAATGCATTATTAAACAAAGTGGTGTATATGTCTACAGCCACCAGGGGCAGATGTTTCAGAACTATGTTCGGGATACCATCTACTCCAGCCGATTTCTTATTGTTCAGACGACGGAATGTTAGCAGGAGGTCGATTTTTCCAATGAACGTCGAGTTTACTTGGGCCTCGGGAATATCGTTCGCTGGGCAGTCTTCATTGAATTCGATAATTGCTCGATTCTCAGATTTCCAAGATTCGATTTCATTAGATAATCTCGAGTGGTTCAGTGAGGCCCTACTCTCGAGGTCAGAATTCGCACGAACACAAGTGTTCACCGAATAAATTTCCTGATAGTAGGCCCCCACTAAATCCACCTTCTCCTGCTCGTCCTCTATGCAATAATTATCACCGACATGGCAGGTTTCTTCCGGATCTATGTTCACAGACCTCAGCAGTGCCTGGTTAGATGAAGTCCTAGGGATACGTAACTTGTCCAGTCGGTTATGTGTTTTACTCCTAAAAATTTTATTTATCTGTGGGAACATGCTCGCGCTATTATTTTGAATAGCGCGAATCTTTCTGTTCCAGTACAGATTCACAGACTGTGAATATTGTTGCCTTAATAGTTGTTGGAGATTTTTCATAACCGATTTAAGAGTTACAATCTCCGGACTTCGTCTATCCCGAAACTGACGGTGTAGTGCTTTTAGTCTTGTTAGTATTCGACTTTTATGTTTTAGTAGTGCGTCGATTGTAGCGTTTCTGTAACAGTCTGTACTGTTTTTTTTCTTCGTCCTGGGTATGGTTTTGTCCATCGTCTGTATAATGAGATTGTCCATATTTTTCAGATATTCGTCAATCTCATTGTTTGTCAAGTTTCTAGTTGTTGGTGGTAAACGTCCTGTGTTCTGTATTGCCCTTTCCATAGGTCTTTCGAATCTTGGCCAGTACGTCTTTTGGTACCCAAAAGGCTGCACTTCGCAATATTCAAGAAGCTCTATGGAGTCGTCAGGGACTTGTATTGTTATCTCGAGTCCGTAATGGTCACTGTCGTATGGTACTGTGGCTAGACAGTTTGTTTCGTTCGTATTTAGTCCTGGTAGACCCATCCGTGAGTCTAGCAAGCACAGATCTAAAAAAGACCCACCGCGTGGATATGATGGTATATCCGTAGCGAGGAGATTAACTTTCCGCTGAATTCTGTTCTGGCCCAACCAGTCATTCAGTTGGTTGCCCCTGGTGTTAGCCGTTTGATTTCCCCATGCCGCATGGCGTGCGTTTAAATCTCCGGCCAACAAGTAAAAATTTTGCTCCGACTCCAGGCGAAGAGTTTGAAAGAGAGAGTTCATTTCCTCTATAAATAATCTTGGTTGAGTTGTTTGGGGTGCGTACGCCGCGATTAAATACAGTCTTCTGCCACTAGACAGGGGAATGTATATAACGCACGCTTCCAACACCCGAAACCTTTCTATATCCCTACTATACATGATTTTATGTTTCAGGGAGGTCTTTATTAATATTAATAGGCCTCCGCCTCGTATGGAATTAGGTCGATCGCGCCTAATTACCACATAATCCTTGTAATCCATTTTGTGCCTCTCGTTTAGTTTAGTTTCACTAGCGAAAAGCACATCCGGATTTTGGTTCTGCAAGAGGGTTAGTAGATTCGCCCTTCTCTCATTTCGTATCAACGAGTTGACGTTCACCGAAATGACTTTGATCGTGTCCTCTCCGAATAGTGCCATTAAAGCAATTTACCCGGAAATGGTTTCTGTCGATAACAGAGCATTATATACAAAATCTAGACGAGCTGTTTGCTCGCTTAATTGTTGCTGGAGCTGCGCGATCTGCCCTTGTATGGACAAGAGGACCGCCTTCAGCTCACTATCTCCAGAACTCGCTGCCGTGGCAGCTTTTGGAGCTTGTTGTTTTGTAGGCTGGGCTCCGGCTGCCATTTGGGCAAAGGACATTCCAGGCCTTACAAAGTTGTTTATCAATTTGCTCTTTTGCGCTTTTTGAGTCTGGATTTCCTCTTTACGCATTTGTATTCTTTTTTTGAACTCTGCATATTTTGGGCATCCTCTATAGTTAGCAGGATGTCCGTTTGATCTGCAGAGTACACAGAACAGCTTGCTTTTATCAGCTACTTTTTCTTTACCTAGAGGACATTCACCAGGTTTGTGATTATTTTCGCACTTCACGCATCTAAATGCTATTTGGCAGTTAGCTGCGGCGCACAGTGGGGCTCGCTCATAGAAGGTTCTGCTCAAAACTCAATTTTCAAAATGTGGAAATTTTTCAAAAAAAATTGTATCATCGTAGTTGTAATAATGTATCAGATCACGTGTAAAAATATTAAGTCGCTGGCTGCTATGAGTCATCGAGCGCATGAGCATAAAGGTCATATTTTAGGCAAAATAATACTTCTGCGAAAAAGGAATGCCAGTTTATGCGCGATATAAAAACATTAATTTCTAACGTTTAACGATAAAATCTATGAAAGTGTATTATGTCGGTGATTAAGCAAGGTCTGTTAATTCTTATTTAATTTTGTATTATATGATAAGTTCATTGGTTTATGATACAGGGCTTAAAATTTGTGGTAGTGTATATTTTTTTGTAGGAGGTTCTTTAATGACATTTTCTCTAAAATGCGCAAAGTTCTATTTTTGATTCTTTTTTTATTATAAAAGGAAGGCTTTGTATATTAGTTAATCGAAAAAATTAGCAATAGAACTTTTGCGCGTTTTCGAGAAAATGTCATTTAAAGAACCTCCTACAAAAAATATACACTACCACAAATTTTAAGCCCTGTATCATAAACCAATGAACTTATCATATCATCGTATACAATTTTTTTTGAAAAATTTCCACATTTTGAAAATTGAGTTTTGAGCAGAACCTTCTATGAGCGGGCCCCACTGTGCGGCGTGCCCAAATCTTTGACATCGCAAGCATTGAAGGATGTCTTTTTTATTTAATTTCTCCCATGACACTACATGAAAGCTTAGATATTTAATTGTTTTTAAATTATCTAGCTTGCTCTCGGGAGTCAATTGGACCAGGAAAATCGGCAGTTGTCTCTCTGAGTTTCGTGAGTGTGCGGTAGTAAACTTTTTTACCGCAGTAAATTAAAGGTCATTGATCTTAAGGGAGTTTAGTTCTTCTAAAATCTCCTGAGGATCAAAACCGGGATCAAGCCCCTTAAGTAGTACGCTTTGGGTTTTTTCGCCCTTAGCGGTAAATGTAAAATATTGGGTATTTGCCCTCTCTAAAAAAGTTTTAATTTTCTTATGATCTAATAAAGTATTTAAAATTAAGGCATGCTTATTATCATTAAATCGTCGGATAAAAAAATTTGTGTGCTTGAGTACCTGTTTCGCCAGTCTAATGGTATCCACCGGTTTCTGGTGGAAAATATTAATGGGAGGTACCTTCTCCTTTTGTTGTTGTTTTTCTGTTCGCGGCTGTGCCTGCTGCTGCTTTTGCTGCCGTTGTTGCTGCTTCTGTTGCTGCTGCTGTTGCTGCTGCTGCTGTTGCTGTTGCTGCTGGTGCTGAAGTTTGTGTTGTTGTTCCGGCACCGCCTTGGTAGCTTTCGGTGTGGGGAGCTTAGGGAAATTTTTTTCTTTTAGCTCCTCGATCAATTTTTCTAGCCTGGCTTCGTCTTCTTCAGTTTCGGTAGCCAGGATTCCGAAACTGTTTCCCTGGCCTTTATATTTGCCAGAGGCAGAAGTATTTAACGATTCTTCTTCCGAATCGGCAGTCATCGTGACGATTGCGGGTGGAACCGTAGATCCAGTTGCCGTTTGGTGATTTTTATTTATGATTTTTGCCTTCCTTTGGTTTGGTTGGATTTTTAATTTTCTGCGGCGTTTGTTACCACTGCGCCGTTCACTATTATCGTCGCTTGCGGACGTAAAATATGTCTCGCTTAAGTTAATTATATTTTCATTTGCACCGCACTTTTTGGTGTCCGTTTTATTCTCGGTGTCCGTTTGAGACATGCCACTTACATTGTGTACATGCTCTGCACCACTATTTTTTTTTTCTTTTTGTGTACTAATTGTACTAATATTTATTTATTTTTTTTTCCTTCGAGTTCAACAAATTTAGGGGGAAAACTTCACTCAAGGTCACGGAATCGCACGGGATTTGAATTTCGCTTACTTTATACACGGGTTTTTCGGTTTTTTTCGCACGAGCTCTACTCTAAGCGCAGTCTGTCTTCTCTTGACAAGAGTTCAAACAAGACTCTATGGCGAACATGGCTTGAGACGAAGATTGACAACATTTTAAGACGATACTACTGATTTGATCATTTGATTGAAAAGGACAGTTGCTGCTTCCCGTTTTTGTGTTTCGTCGTTTCCGGTCGTACCGCCCGCACGGTACTGGTTAAGAATCCACTGTAATGCTAGTTTATAAACGATGTTAGATGTTTCACTTGTAAGTATTACAATGTTTGTGGCATTACTGAGTTGAGTCGATTTAGTTGAGTTGATATTTTTGAAATCGTCATAAATGTCGCTCATCAAAATTTCCTTGTCTATTACGATCTTTCAAACAACATCCAGCAGCTCACTGTCATCATTCTCATTAATCTCAGAACATTTTTTATTGTATATCCTATGTTGAGGAGAATAGTACTGAATTCTGAGTTTTCCAATTGCCTTCTCATCTTTTGCTTTAAATGACGTTTTCCAATGAGTGATCATTTCAGACATGCATCAATATCATCGGCCCACATATTTGTCCGGGCAGCCGGCAACATTTGCCCGGAATCTATGCCAATAAAACAGTTACTCCCCAAAATAGTTGGTTTTTACATCTTAGATCTCGCGGTGTTCTATTAATAGATACCTACTTTATTTGCCGTTGTACACTCATCGCATTCCCAGACAGCCATCATGCATTCTGGTAAAACTTTAGATTTTTTCCACGCAGGTTTTTAGATTTGCTCCACGCAGGATTTTCCATATGATCTTCTTCGATTGGTATCTTAAGCATAGAATAAGCTGTTCTTCCTGATGTGAGTAAAGTTGCCGAAATCTCTGCTACTATCCTGATCTCATATTGGCCGAATAACCTACCTTCCGAAATGTTAAAAAGCGTGCGACATTACCTATATTCTTATTTTATTATTACTGCAACATTTCGCTAGCGCCCCATATATTATATATACTGGCTTGAGCAAAAAAGTTTTCATGCAACATAATATTTTACTTTTTAGTTTATTTTTAAACAAAAGCATATTTTTAAGTTTTTAAACTATATTTTAAAACGTTTTTAATAGCGTGCTTTCTTGTCTGTTTGTTTGTCCGGTACAAATCTTGCAATCGATTTTTGAATACTTATGATTACCCGATCACCCTGAAATTTTGCACACAGCTTCAGCTCCGATGACAATGCAATATGGTATTCTCATTATACCGTTAGATCCTTGAGGCCATCTCAAGAGAAAGGATTACCGTTTTCTTCACAGAACAAATTTTGCAATCAATTTTTCAAATACTTCTGGATATTCTATCATGCTGAAATTTTGCATACAGATTTAGCTCCGATGACAATGCAATATGGTATACTCAATATATCTTTATATCCATGCCGGCCGTCTCAGGAGGGCGGATTGAAATGTTCTTCACAACCCCTTCGACATGGGGATTAATTTAAAGAGTATGATAAGTAGAACACCATAAGCAATGTAGTATACTCAACATATCTTTTGGTCCATGGCGGCCATTCAAGAGGGCGGATTACCATTTTCTTCACAACACCCTAGACATGGGTATCAAATGAAAGGGTGTGATAAGTAGAACACTATAATCAATATAGTATACTCAATTTATATTTGGTCCATGGCGGCCATCTCAAGAGGGCGGATTACCATTTTCTTCACAACTCCCGAGACATGGGTATCAAATGAAAGGCTATGAAAAGTAGAACACCATAAGTAATATAGTATACTTAATTTATCACTTGGTCCAGGGCGGCCATCTCAAGGGGGGGATTAAGCTTTTCTTCACAGCTCCTTCGACAAAGGTATCAAATTAAAGAGTATGATAAGTAGAACACCATAAGAAATATAGTATGCTCAATATTTCTTTTGGTCCATGGCGGCCATCTCAAGAGGGCGGGTTACCATTTTCTTCACAACACCCGAGACATGGGTATCAAATTAAAGGCTATGAAAAGTAGAACACCATAAGCAATACGGTATACTCAATTTATCATTTGGTCAATGGCGGCCATCTCAAGAGGGCGGATTACCATTTTCTTCACAACCCCTTCGAGATGGGTATCAAATGAAAGAGTATGATAAGTAGAACACCATAACCAATATAGTATACTAAGTATATCGTTTGGTCCATGGCGGCCATCTCAAGAGGGCGGATTACCATTTACTACACAGCTCCCCATACATGAGTATCAAATGAAAGGGCATTAAAATTAGAAGCCATTGGCTGTGTTTTAGATTCATGGCGGCCATCTCAAGAGGGCAACACACGAAACATGCGTATGAAATTAAAGGCTATGAAAAGTAGAACATCATAAGCAATATACATATATTAGTATACTCAATTTATCATTTGATCAATGGCGGATAAAGGCCATCTCAAGAGGGCGGATTACCATTTTCTTCACAACCCCTTCGAGATGGGTACCAAATGAAAGAGTACGGTAAGTAGAACACCATGAGCAATATAGTATACTCAATATATCGTTTGGTCCATGGCGGCCATCTCGGGATTACCAATTTCTTCACAACCCCCTCGACATGGGTATCAAATGAAAGGGTATGATAAGTAGAACACCATAAGCAATATAGTATACTCAATATATCGTTTGGTCCATTGCGGCCTCCTTAAGAGGGCGGGTTATCATTCTCTTCAGAGACCTTTCGACATGGGAATCAAATGCTAGCGTATTACAAGTGGAAAACCATAAGCAAATATAGTATGCTCTATATATCGTTAGATCCAGGGAGGCCAGCTCAAGAGGGCGTGTTCAATATTCCTTGCTTGATATTGAGTAGTTAATGCCAGTTAATTTGCTTCGTTCGCTTGAAGCACACTTATTGAAATAAAAACACGTTCTTTGAAACAATATATTCTGTTTATTACAATCAAATTAAGTTCTTTAAAAACAATCAAACAGGAATGAAATGAACTCAATTAACTTTTCCAACAATCAACAATATAATCCTTTTCAAATTGCTTATCTGCAATTCGAATTGAAACCACAGGTGTAATACACCTAATAGAGTGCAGTTTGGTAATCCCCAACCTGCACGCTAGACCCTATCTGTGGACTTCAACTCGAATTGATATGTATGTAGAATAAATTGGGTGCTAATCCCAACAACGCGCAGTTTGGTAATCCCCAACCTGCGATCTAAACCTTATTTGTGTTGTGCTCTTACTTTTTCTGGTAATCCCCAGTTCAGTAATGAGCCATGTTCCTTATTTCCGTCAGCTTTTTATAGTAATAAAGCTTTAACGCCTTGCTTCCTATGTTTATTTTATTATTACCAAAAAGCTTTTAAGCTCTATTCTACTGGTTGTTTTTAATCATGTCACACCTGACACCCTGTACAATTTGTACTAAAAGCTTTTCTTCTTTTGCCATCCAAGTTGGCTGTCAGTTTTGACTTAAGTTTCATAAATTATGTGTCATATATACTTTCTTTTTATAGGTATATCTATATATAATTTATTTTTTAATTAATTTCTTTTTAGATAACTGCTTATGTGTTGGGTGACGAATCAATGTTGTGTTGTGTGGCTGCGCTGCGCCACAACATATTCCCGCCCCTTGATCTAACATCAACAAACTAATAAACTGGAAACAATCATTACATTTAATTAATTAGCCTGATTAACTATTTTAACATCAATGAACATTATTTTAACATCACGAAACAAATGGGAATAGATTTAACTAGAACTGATAACAATCAAACAATCTAACTACAACTTCTTTTTCCTTTTGTTTTCTTTTATTTTATAACTGGACCAAATGGTTTTATTGTCTCTATATCTCAGTCTCAACGTTCTTCCTTCCCCCAGGAAAAGTGTATGCCGTTTCCTTGTACTGGCCTTTATCCAGTCCCATGGAATCGTATCCATTATTGTGTACGGGATACACATTCCCCTTCCTGGGTCGTCACCGTGCAAAATTTTTGATCTCTTGGGTTCACAACATCATTCTCTTGGTTTGTCGACACCACTTCTTGCGACACCACTTCTTGGAATTCAAACACTTCCTCCCAATTGATACCTCTTCCGGGTGTGACGGGTACTTCATTTTTTTGGACTGGATCATTGTTACCTTTCGCTGGACTTACATGTGATACACAACCTCGTGTTGGACTTATTACTAACTAGCTGGAACCCGGTGCGCCTCGCTGCACAAATAAGCCAATAGTATGGCGTGCGCCAAAACAATTGGGAATCTCAAAATCGATGGGCACTGAGAGTCTCAAATCCCGGGATGCAAGTACATTCGTAAAGAAAAGTGTAACTCCGTTCGTTTAAAAACCCAAATCACTTGCTCATTTATATCCCTAATCACAATTCAGCGGTCTCACTGCCACTCTTGTCGTGGTCAGATGCTATGAGGGAGTGTTTTTGCCCGTAAATGAATTTCGAAGAAGAAATTACAATGCACGTCCGCTTGAACTTTATCCATACACGAAATTTTAATGGGTGTGAAATTGTCAGTTCGCCGCCTGTGTTTATATTTCCAATTCTTTTGGTACGCGCTATAGCTTCCGTTTATTTTGCAGTTGAGGTGATAAGAATTTTAATATACAGTAGGTGCCATTTTCGTATTTTTGATTCCGAATAATATCGATGCTATCGATTGAAATTTCGCTATTTGAAACGACCAAAAGTTGGTTTTTTCAATACTGTTCCATATATGTGATGCTTTCAAGCATGCATCCGTTCAGCTCATTTGCAGGCTTTGATCGAAGTATACCAGGCAAAGTTGAGCAAGTAGTGTCAGAGCGCCTACCATGGATTAGGTTTTCCTCGGAAATCTTGAAAAGCCCTGTCATGCGCTTCGACCTATTTTTTATAGGCCATGGTGCATTCGCTCCAAAATAATAATTTTGCACGGATGTGGCAATACGAGAGTTTTTACTGATGTTACATGTAGGTGTTTCTCTCTGGTTCAAATTCAATAGGAACTTGGGTGCTCAATACACTAAACATCCACCATCAAGTAGCGTTGATGAAATTCCCGATGATGTCACACTTCACACTATGAATGGAGACAGTTAATACGTTCAATAAGCAACGTTTGGCAATATTGGGCGAACTTTTCAAACATTTAACGGCATGATAAAGAGTAATTTTTCCGTAAGAAATATGAAAAAAAAATATGTCCCATGCAAAATTATTGTATGTTGAAAAATGAAGCACCTTGAAATGTATGCAAATTTCCAGGTACCATAGCTCAAAAAGAAAAAGCGACGAACATCTGATTATTGAATTTGTCGTCTTTTTGGTTTCGAGACCTTTCATTTAAGCCATACATTGCTAAAATCAGGCACATGCAGCCGAAGTTACTTCAATCCAAGTTCAGAGAACCGCGTCCTTCGCGATAAATCTGATTTTTTCAACAAAATTGTACGGCAACTATCCGTAAATAAACTCCGATCGATCTGAAACTTTGGAAATCGTATTTTTTTCGGAAAAAAGCCAAAACAAAATGGATCTGACTTCTTTAGCAGAAATTTGAAGAGTACCTCCCATACAAAAGTTTCGGATTTTTCTATATCAGTACACTACAGCTACCCGAAGGTTTCGAGATAGCCTATATGTTATTCTGAAGTATGAGCTATATTATTGTAAAGTTTCATTAAAATCTATTCAGTAGTTTTTGCGTGAAAGAGTAACAAACATCCATACAAACATTCGCGTTTATAATATTAGTAAGATAACCTATAGCAAAAAACCTGTGTGCGTTGCAAGGCTTTTAAATAAAAAAAAATTGGCAGTTATAGGGACTGCCGATAGAAGTGAAAACTTAGAACTTAGATGTTGAAATTCGATTCTTTCGAAGTAATACAAAATTCTATATTTCTTGAAAGGACTAAATCTTTTTGATTGCAGTATTTTCATTAGGACATTAACCAACTTATTAAAATATGTAGCACAAGTAACTGCGTCTTCATTAATAAGTGTACTTTTTTCTATAAAATTTAATGCTGCTGCATCTTCAACCGATATCTCAGAATTATTTTTTAAATTATGTAATAATTGCAGGAATTTTGACCATCCTATTTCATTAGCACTTATTGTAAAAAAGATACAATCGGGTTATGGTAACTAAAGTAAGAAATGAAAATGTTTGATTCAAATTTATCTAAGTATCGCGTAAAAACCGCATCGATCGTCGTTTTATATTTGGTAGTACTAAGTTTCCGATCATTGGACATATTTAAATTAAGTGTTGCATTTAAAAATTCAATTAATGGTAGATTTTTATCATCTGCAAAGTTAATATTGAAGTCTCCACTTAAAATCATCGGTACATTACCATATTTTTCGCCGAATCTTTTTTCGAGAATTTCAGAACCTTCTTTTGTATAAATCATCAAATTTTCGAATAAAAATTGTTCTATCTGTCTCATAGATTTTCCAGGCGAAATATAAACGGCAACCATTAATATGTATTGCCCATTCTCGGAACTGCAACGAGCAACGCATATTTCGCCTATATCAGAAACATTAACACCAATGCTTCTAGTGAATTTAGTATGTATGTCCATATATGAAGTAATGAAGTGTGACGTAACACATCAGTCAAAATGACTGGTTTCATATTTTCATTTTCGATACTTAATTGAATAATAGTAGGCGGACAGATTTATTTTTTTATTCAAAATCAAAAAGTTTTTGATTATAATCGATTGAGCGCGTGCGCCAGTCATGAGCATGTCGGTGACGCGAACCCATAACATTTTCCCCTATCAAAAAGTGCCCAACGCGGCTAAAGAAGTTTTCACTTCAAAAAAAATTATGTGTGCGTTGTACGCGGTAGGAAAAAAAACAATAAATCTGGAAAAAAATTCCCTCTTCCCAATCTTATCGGTGATTCAATTAGAACAGCGTTATGTATTCAAGTAGATGCATCTAAACATGTAACTTCTCGGTGAATTGGAATTTTAACTTTCTCTTTTCGGTTAGCCGTTACACTGCTCCCTTCTTACTCAGTATTCGTCCCGAACACAGCTTCCTCCAGGTCCCGTTTTTTCCGATCGAACTTTTTGGAAGCGATAGATGACATCGTTTGACCTCGTGATGACAATGTAGGGGCGCACAAATTTGCAAACTTCGACTCTTAATACCGTTTTTACTGTTTCTATACTGGTTAGAGGGAATTTTAGAAATTTACTACATTTCAGAATGTGGCTTGGGAAAATTCGTGCGTCATATTAGACCCGCAATTTTGAATTTATAAGCTTTGATCATAAATTCGTTGTTTGCCCTAAAAGCCCCCAGATACCGATTTTCATTGCAATCGGAATACAATTGGAAAAATTCGTCGGCCATATTGGCGCGGCCATTTTGAATTTATAAGTTTTGATCATAAATTCGTTATTTGCAACCTTAGAAACCCCTAGATATTCACTTTCATTGGAATCGGAATACAATTGGAAAAATTCGTCCGCCATTTTGAATTTATAAGTTTTGATCATAAATTCGTTATTTGCAACCTTAAAATCCGCCAGATTTCGATTTTCATTGGAATCGGAACACAATTGGCAAATTCGTCGGCCATATTGGCACGGCCATTTTGAATTTATAAGTTTTGACCACAAATTCGTTATTAGCGACCTTTAAAACCTCTATATACCAACTTTCATTGAAATCGGAACACAATTTGCGTGGCCATTTTGAGTTTTCGGCGGCCATGTTGAATTTTTTTATAAATTATAGCCTATATGTTATTCTGATATATGAGCTATATTATTGTAAAGTTTCATTAAAATCCATTCAGTAGTTTTTGCGTGAAAGAGTAACAAACATACATACAAACATTCACGTTTATAATATTAGTAAGATCTATGCTCTGCTCCCTCTGGGAGTTCGGAATTAGCCAGGACATCTTGTGGTACCTCTGTGTTCATCCACCGGCCTGGTGTCACCGGGATGCTGAGCTTATCCCCTAACACCCAATCGTCTTCACAAGTCAAAATTAAAACGTCTTCCATTTTCTGTGAACAAATTATTATTATTGTTTAACTTAAATACCAAATTTTTACTAAACCCTATGCAACACCCAATTTATTATTATATGTAATTTTTTTTTTTATATTATGTAATCTGTTCTCCTGACTATAAGTGAACGATTGTAACATGCCTACAATCGTTCACTTATAGTCAGTGCCTATATATAAGTAATGGTATAACTTTTTGTATTGGCCTTTGTATTATCGCTGCGGTAGTCCTTACTGTTACCACTCTAATTCTGTTATCGTCCCCTGGATGAATCATCTCTATTCTTCCCAATTGCCAGCTGGCAGGGGGCTGTTTATCATCCTTTAGAATAACCATCTGTCCAATCCTCACGTTTTGCTGTGGAGTATTCCATTTCATCCGTTGCTGGAGCTGAAGCAAATACTCCTGTGACCATCGTTTCCAAAACACATGCCTTAATACTTGGATTTGCTTCTATCGATCTGCCACTCCTAAGTTCTTGTGATGGTTCGGCTAGTTGAACTAATGGTCTCCCAATCAAAAAATGCCCAGGAGTTAAGGCTTCCATGCAGTTAGGATCAGACGATAAAGCTTGAATCGGCCTGGAATTAAACATGCTTCAATCTGTACCAGCAGCGTATTTAATTCTTCAAACGTGAGATTGCTTGAATTTGCCATTCTTCGCAAATGACGTTTAATGGATTTGACGGTTGCTTCCCACAGACCTCCGAAGTGTGGTGCTGATGGCGGAATAAAATGCCAAGTTAAACCTCGTTCTGCATATTCTTTTGCTGTAGCTTCTGTTCCTGCTTTAAGGACTTCCTTCATCATTTGTCTGAATGCCTTATCAGCTCCAACGAAATTTGTCCCATTATCTGAATACATGTTTGAGCACATCCCTCTTCTTCCAATAAACCTGCGAAATGCAGCTATGAATGCTTCGGTTGTTAAATCGGATACTGCTTCGATATGAATTGCCTTCGTGGCCATGCACACAAATATGCAAATATACCCCTTGTAAGTCTTAGCGCCTCTGTGTTTTGACATCCGTAGGGTGATAGGTCCTGCATAATCAACTCCACAATTCTAACACGGATGAGCTTGGATTACCCTTGGTGTGGGAAGATCCCCCATAATTTGCTGCTGAACATGTGGTCGATGCCTTGCATAAGTAGTACATCGGTAAATTCGATATTTTACCGCGTTTAATCCGTTGATAATCCAGAACTCCTTTCTGATTATATTAAGCACCAGCTGAGGTCCACCATGAAGGCTCTCTAAATGAAACCTATCTATAATTATGTCTGTGATATGTGTCCTAGGTTGTAATACTACAGGATGCTTGCTATCATATGACAAATTAGACCTGCTGAGTCTGCCACCTACTCGTATAATTTCGTATTCATCAAGAAATGGATCAAGTTTAAATAGCTTGCTCTACTTGTCTACTCGCCCCGTCTTCTTTAATTGCATCCGTTCTCTTGGGAACATAAATTGTTGTGCCAGTCGTAATATCCTTATCTTCGCACTTTCAATTTCGGATACTTGAAATATCCCAGTTCTTTTCTGATTGCCTTGTTTGGCATTGTTGACAAATCGTAAGCAGTAAGCAGTGCAGTGGACCAAAAAAATTCAAAAAAAAAAAAAAAAAAATAGACGAAGAAAGAGGTTGTGAGTCTGATGCAATAAGTATCAGCTCAGAGCTGGAGAGAGAACTCCTTGGAGGTACCTCGTCTAGCACAGAAGCTTCGGTTACCGGCCCAGGCAGATGGTGACAATGTTGTTGAAGAAATAACTGCCAAGGTTGTCGGTATGACCGTGCAACCTAGTAAGAAAAAATCCGATGCTGCCAAGAGGAAGAGGGCCAAGGCAAGGAAGGCTGCAGAGGAATTGGGGAGCTCCACGGAGCACACCCGAGTCCCACATGCGGAACTTCCTTCCCAACAAACCCAAGGCAAGGCAGTGGTCAGGACGGGAGGCTCCAAGGAGCAGACCTGGACGACCGCTGGACTGCCAGAAGTTTCTGGACCTGGGAAATTGGTAGCACCAACTCCTACAACTTCTAGGGGGTTATGTCCTATGCCGGACCCGACTGACGCACTGCCAAAACGGCAGCGGTCTGAGGATTCTCCGGCTGGGCAGGGACCCCCAGAAGAAGAAAAAAAGGGGGAGTCGCAAGAACCCTCATACCAAGATAATTTATTTATTTATTTATTAATAAGCCAAAACAAGGCACACTTAAACTAATTTACATCATTGCCCTTATTATAGTACATAAATATAACTTAAGCTATATTGATTAGTACAGACTAGGATGATAATAGGGATATCAATTTTCTTTTAAAAGACTGTTTACTTATGGAGGGGGAAAAACAGGATTTGTAGGTATTGAGGACCACACAACATCTGTTAACAGGTTCGTTCTTGGCATACTCGGTGCGATGTGAATATTCCTTAAGCAATTTCATGTGTCTCGTCTGTCGGACATCGTCATTGAACTTAATTCTATCCGATAGAAACTGCACTTTGAGGTTGCTGTTTAAAACGGTCAAGGTGAGGCATGAGATAAGCAACTTTCTCCTACATGACAGTGGTAAGAGATATAATGCTTTGAGCCTGTTCGTGTAGGGTGGTAGACTAAGATAATCGCGCGGGTCGTGGAGATGACGTAGCGCGAAAAGAAGAATTTTTTTTTGTATTGATTCAATCCTGTTACTACTTACCTGGAATATGGGATCCCATATCGGGCAAGCGTATTCCAGGATTGGGCGGACAAGGGAACAGAAAAGAGTTTTAGTAACCCAAGCATTGCCAAATTCTTTAGCTCTTCTCTTAATAAAACCTAACTGCTTGCTGGCTCTGGCAGTAATGTTGTCATAATGCAAATTAAAATTTAACTTGTTGTCTAGAACAACACCTAAATCCCTAATTTGATCGACATGGTCAAGTACCTTGTCGTTCAGATAATACTGCCAACGCTGTATATTTTTTTTTTCGTGAGAAGGTGATTGAGTGACATTTAGCGATGTTGAGATGTAGTTTATTCGTTGTGCACCAGTCTTGCAGAGCATTCAGTTTTGATTGAAAGAACAATACATCACTTTGGGATCTTATGATGTTGTATATTTTTAAATCGTCTGCGTAAAAGAGATGTGGAATATCCTTCAGTTTGTCAGATAAATGAGAGATAAATATATTAAACAAGAGTGGGCCTAGATGACTGCCCTGAGGTAAACCGGAAGTCACGTCGATTTCTTTAGATAGAAATCCTTGAAATCTAACCACCTGAGTTCTTCCGTCAAGATAAGATCTTATCCATTTCAGGGCAGCACCGGATATTCCAAATTTTGAAAGTTTTGTTATTAAAATATGGTGGTCAACACGATCTGCTAAAGTCCGTATAGACTGCGTCGATTTGATGACCATTCTCCTGGGATTAGCTGGGATCACCATGGCAGGGGTCCTGGACAACTATCCCCAGGGCAAATTGACAGAGGAGCAATCATCCTCCGTCTGCGATGCCATCCTGTCTGAGGTAGACAAAAGTCGTAAAGGCGATTGTCCGCCTCAGTTTTTGGGTGCAAGGGCGGCAGGGGGTCTCATTAAGATCACCTGCGCCAACGAACCCACCAGCCAATGGTTGACAAATGCTATCACCTGACTACAGTTGTGTAATAGCATAATGGCGCGATAAAATATTGGGCGCCACTTATGCGAGGTATTACCCCCTTAGCCATAAGCCCGGAAAAGCATGACCAAGGAGTCAATACCATACATAAGAAATGAAAAAAAAAAAAAAAATTCCGGAACTCCTACGCCGGCCACACGGAGTTATCTAGCTCGCCGGAGGGGTCGTGGGGTGTGTGGCCGGGCCTTACCGCGGTTGGTTCACCACTTACCTGTGCCTGTGCAATTTTGAATTCCACCTCCATCATTCTCCAGGCATCGCCTGAGCCGCGTCACTGTAGTTCGGTCCCTTGCCAGCTCATAGTATGGATAACCACCAGCTGACAAGGAAAGGCACTACTTAAGACCCCTGAAAAGAAACGACATGGTGCCCGAATTTCAACCCTCAACAGAATTTCACAAAAAAGATAAAAAACTTCCTCTTCTTCCAAATATTTTTTTCTTCTCCCATTTTTTCCTACCCCCTTCAATTATTATTTTTTTCCTCGCCTACTCGTTTAAAATTTTCCTTTTTTCTACCAAGTGATTTTCTACAAATTTCCCATTACTACAAAGTGCTTTCAAAAAAAATTCCCAACCAAAATAAATTTTCAACCGACCGTTACATACCCTCGGGTCCACAAGGCCGACTCGCGAGGCAGTGAGGAGCCGAAAAAAACGGTCGCCGTAGGTCTAATATTTTTGGCGCCAATGTGGGACTCGACTCACGACCTGAGAATAGGAGTCTCATGTTCTAGTGAGCTAGCCGGGCATACATGAACTGCCTGGTAATAAAAAGAGCGGATGAAAAGCTAACTGTAATTTAGGCCCATAGTTGCAATCGTAATTTGCGTGATGATCAGCCTGAAGAACCTCCCGGAGGAATATCTGAAGGTACAAATATCAGGCGGAAGACAATACCACATTGTCCCCCTACTGATATCTATACATCTCCAAACATTCTCACACGAACCCAGGGTGCTTTCGCTCCATCGGCACAATCTCCAGCAATACCATATTGCCTTCGACTCATCCCGGTGAAACGACAGACACCCAGTTCGCCGAAACGAATTCTCCAGACTGACCAAAAATTGAAATAGAAACACCCCCCTAGGTGACCCTGCCTCCGTGAGTTGATCTGGGATAGCATAAATGTACGTAATGTAACAACCGGAAGAGTCAATCGGCCATCAATAAGAAGTTGAAATACCATGATCCTTTCAGAAAAAACATACCACATATTTGAATTCATTGTAAAAAAAATAATTTAACTACTAATACCGGTTCTGCTAATCAACCCCCATTATTACCTAACACTGCCACTGTATTCAACAATATTCAGAAACAAAAACAAATTGCATTGAAATAATCCCACATAAATCATTTATAGCTAAAAGCAACACAAGGTTAACCGAGACAAGAGGTATGCTGCAGTAATTTTGCTACTCTACATCGTAGCGAACGTAGATCTGCCGGACAATACATGACTAAAATTGGACCTGTTAATTTAAAGGCCTTCGACATTTTCAGGGGTTGGTTTTCGAAGTAACCGGTTCATGGTTACCACAATACTATGCACCATCTCTTTCCTCAGCTCTCCGCTCTTCGACAACTTCCAATATAACTCCGACAAGAATGCAAGTATTCCACTTTGCGGGTGAACTCCTGAGATACGGCATTCAGTATGTTCCTCACAATAATACGCCAGAAGGAGCCTAAACAATTTCCTAAACAGATTGTCATTCCTCGCATATAACGAGTCCAGTAGACTGTACAGTTTCGATCCCATAATACTGAATTTCGTTTCGGTGATAGATTTGAAAAAAATAATTTCGATGAGGTGACTTATTACAATAGGATTATTCTTGAAAAACGCAAAGTAAGTTAACGCTCGAGAAGCCACAGTATCGAAGATTCCCGGATTAACATATAACCCATTGACCATATTCACAGCATGCACCATTGCCAGGTTTTCGTCGGGTGTTGCCTCCCAGATTACCGTCATTGGTGGCTTTGGACTCGGTTCTACCTTAGAAACCGAATAAGAACCATTCACTACCGAATGCAGGGATAGTGAGGACAAGAAATGTGGCCGACGTAATACTTTCTGTAGTATGGGTAACCCATAATAAGTATGACCACTGGTTTCCCCCATATTTGATCACTATAAATCAACTTGAATATACCAACGAAATAAAAGCTAGATTACACTAATACGTTTATATCTACCAGGATATATGTTATTTAATTTCCAAGCAAAAATCGAGAAAAAGAAAAAAAATACAAATAATCGTCAAATCCTTGATCTAGAGGCAGTAAATTCAATTCAAAGCAACTTCCCCTCTGACATAATCAAAACAAAACCATTAGCGACAGGTCGCAGCAAATGATCACAGTATCAGATACTGTTTTGAGGACCCCCCAAAAAAAATCCGCTACAATTAGTGTAACACCCGTGTGTATGAACAAATCAAATAAATATTGATACTGTGTGAGTGTACCTAAAAAAACAAAATCAACACCGATTAGTGTGTAGCGACAAAACAATAAAAGTGTATTAGTGAATGTATATGTTAGTGTAGATGAGTGATTATATGCTTTGATTCAAACATAAGTTAGGAATGGTTGAGACAGATAACATTTCCCCTCAGGACTCTCGCGTGTCGATGTCCTCGATGTCAGTTGGAGAAGACTATGAAGCATAGTCATCACCAAGTGTCATCAACGTCGCCGACACAGCTTCAGGTATACACCCAAAGAAGGACAGAAACAAGAATCCAAAATCGCATCGCCACGAAAGGGAAACTTCTTCGACAAAATAAAAAAATTTAGAAGTAGTCCGCTGTCCAACCACACCTGAGCTACCTCTCGGAAAATCAATCAGGAGGGAAGAACAGACAGAGAAAAATGGACGCAGGACATAAACAAAAAATAGAATTTAAAAAGCTGGATGGACCATCAGGAGGGCAAGGGGCGCAGTGGCAGGCGGTAACACGCCTGATACCAGAGACGGTTAAGCCCTTGTACCAACTTCAACATCCACCAGGAAAATTAAAAGAGGATCCTGTTCACGGACCGACGCAGTGGCAGGCGGTATAACGCCTGATACCAGAGTCGCCGACCCTAGAAACAGGACAGGGATGAACCACTACTTCACCTGCACGCATAGCCAAGCGACCACTCGCTTGTTAGCAAGCCGTGCAGGTCAGCATGGTTCGAAGCTACTCCATAAAGAAGAAGTTACCGCAGAAGATAAAGGGTAGGCCTAAAAGCGAAAACAAAGAAAAATTCACCTAGAATTTGGACAATGATGCTGAAAAAAAAATTCGAAAAGCCAGACAAGGACTAAGGCCTCGCGGTACTACCTTAGCCCACAGCGAGCGCTTGGTAAAAGTGGTGAACCATAAACAAACAAAAAATCAAACGTTGTCCGTGAAGGCACAAGTGGTACTAAACACCAAAAAAAAAATTTTACTGCAAGGTCCGTGTAGGACTATTAACGGGCTTTAAAAGCCACGTTGGGCGCCATTTATGTAATAGCATAATGGCGCGATAAAATATTGGGCGCCACTTATGCGAGGTATTACCCCCTTAGCCATAAGCCCGGAAAAGCATGACCAAGGAGTCAATACCATACATAAGAAATGAAAAAAAAAATTCCGGTACTCCTACGCCGGCCACACGGAGTTATCTAGCTCGCCGGAGGGGTCGTGGGGTGTGTGGCCGGGCCTTACCGCGGTTGGTTCACCACTTACCTGTGCCTGTGCTATTTTGAATTCCACCTCCATCATTCTCCAGGCATCGCCTGAGCCGCGTCACTGTAGTTCGGTCCCTTGCCAGCTCATAGTATGGATAACCACCAGCTGACAAGGAAAGGCACTACTTAATGGGCCGTCCACACTATGCGGACTTGAATCCCACGCGCTTTTCGCTATACGGCCTCAGCCAAAAGCGCGCATGAGCTTTAAATCGTGAGCAAATTGAGAAAACAAATCAATTTTCATATGAAAGGCCGTACGCGTTTCTGAAAAGCCCGTATTGTGTGGACGTAAAATGTACCTTTTTAAGCACAGCCTTTTGTCCGTGCCGTTTGGTCGTGCAGCCTTTGCCATTAAAAATATCACAAAAAACGCCATTAAACTCTATATGAAAAAAAGAGGCAAAAGCGCGTATGACCTAAGACCGCGTAGTGTGGACGCACCATAAGACCCCTGAAAAGAAACGACATCCGCCCCAACCATTCCACAAAAAAATTTAACACATGGCCATTCTATTATTTATAATCATTTAATAATCCGAACAATCATCAAAACAAACCATACAATGAATAATTGACAACGCAAATCTCACAAGACAATAATTACAGGTCCTTGTCAGATATCAAATTAAACGCTCAATTTCAACAAAATTAATATCTCATTATCATAGGTACATATGTATGAACACTAAAGTTAAAAAAAAACGCGCAGTAATGGTACCAGTACTCCTCGCTTTGTACTACCAATACCACACAAACACAAGTTTACTTACAGAGAGAACAATTGCCCAGAAAAACAACAAACGATAGAAAAAAAAAATCACCAACAAGGAGCAAAATAAATTCATACATAGTTATAAATAAGATTTTAAAGTTAATACTAACTACGATTAAAATGATTATTTTGGTAATAAATGTAATGAATTAAAGCAAGAAAATTATTCGTAGGTATATTTTATTAAAGTGTATGTTGTGTGTTTTTTCTTTTTTCTTGCAGCGAAACTGCGACTTAACTTTTTTTCGCTTTGTCTACCAATTTACAGCAGTACGTCAAAAAGATTTCTTCAACTGCTGCAGGATTTTTGCGAAATTATACGTATGACCAACAGAAAAACCTTTGGAATCAAAACTTTCTTCAAAAAACTTCCTTTATATTTTGCCACAACGTTCCTCAAGCACCACTTCCAGAGGCCGCAAAACACTCGAACACACACGCCTAGTGCGCATATGTGTTGACCAGAGGCGACAATGCACTTTGTATGTGCACTCGCAGGAGATCAATTTCACCCTAAATAAGTCCTAACAAGCACAGCTTACCTCTCCGAGCACCTTTATTGTATTCCTCCTCTAACCTTTTTCGGACTTCAAAAAAATGGTTTGCATTTCTTTTCTGTATTTGCACCAGAATGAACAGACAAAATTTCTTTAATTTTTTTCCAGGCTGAATATAACTGCATCGGTTAACAACAATACCATGGAACTGCACAGCCACACAAGTTCCTAACTTTTTTCATTCAATCTAATATTGCCTTCTTTTTTTTCTTTATAACCACAACATGTACATATAATTGAATGATGTTAAATTTTTTTGCACTTTTTTTATACTTTTTTTGTAATTGAAAACTGGTGTTTTTATTAAGTCACTAGTCAATTCCTTCTAAAGTCAGCAAATGCAAAGTCATTACATTCACTCGTCGTCTTGATTGTGAGTGGATTCTCCTTGAAGAAAATATTCCTTTTTGAAGTTGTATTGCTTTATAGAGGTGACTTCACTCAACAATGATATAGATATACATATATCTATAAATCGTTTTATTTGAATTTCTGGCTATATGTGATCACCACTATTAGATCGCAGCACTTTTTAATGATTTCAAGAAATCTAACAAACGAATTATCTTTTGACGTGAAAACGTCTATTAAAACGATGAACGCCGGCTGCATGCACGAAAAATGATGACTCATTGTCCCGTTAGTCCCGTTAGTCCCGTAAGTCCCGTAGTAATTTTAATAAAAATTTGATTGTAGTAATCTTAAAAATTTGATTAAAATTGTCAACAATAATATTACAGTTTCTTTCTATAAAAACTTGTACTTCGTTTAAGACTACTTCCTTCGTATTGAGTTCCAGCACCGAGGAAGTCCACACGCTCATATTTTATTGTGGCTGAACGACGACCCTCATGAGACCGTGTCGGAAAATATGCCAAGAACCATCGAACTCGTGGAAAAATTAAGCTCCGTTTCCCGAGATGATGTCCCCAACGATTTTATCTACGCCAACCAGATACATAAACATACTTTCACCTGTACAAAACGAGGCGAGACGACTTGCAGATTCGGGATCCCGTACTGGCCAATGTCCACGACCCGGGTATTGGTTCCAATGCCTCAATCTGATGTGCGCCGCCAAACACTGCAACAGAAGGCCAAGGATCCGCGCATTTCTCTCGGTGACACATGCATGGATGATTTTCTTGAAGCTAATAGTTTGACTTACATATGGTTTATACCTCGACATTGTGCGTTCAACGTTACGCAGACCACCTCTGCTGTTCAGACGAAACTTCAACGAGCTTATGACAAACACGTTCAATCCGTACGTTGCTGTCGAAGTCAACTCTAACATCGACATTCAGTTCATCTTGGATGAGTACAGCTGCGTAGAGTACGTCGTAGAGTACGTAAATAAATCAGCCCGTGAAATGGGTAACCTACGTCGTGAGCTTACCACAATGATGCAAGAACATCCCGAACAGGACTACACGGGCCAATTGAAAGCGTTAAGTATCAAGCTGCTTAACGCAGTTGAGATGTCAGTGCAAGAAGCAGCATGGTATCTTCTACGACAACCAATGAGCGAGACAAGTCGTTGTGTTGTGTACATCCCGACAGTTTGGCCCACAGAAAGACAACGCTGTTACAAACAACGTAAACAAATGGACCGCGAAGGCATCGATGGAGACAGCTCTAACGTCTGGATCAAAAACATAATTCAGCGATATGAAGAACGACCTGCATCTTTAGAACAAGTTTATTTGGCTGAGCTTGGTATGCTAACTTTTCTCATGACGTTGTCACGTTAAACTATCGTCCGTAAACCCTCTTTACAGACAACAAATTTTTTTTTACCGATTGTAAATGGTGCCCGAATTTCAACCCTCAACAGAATTTCACAAAAAAGATAAAAAACTTCCTCTTCTTCCAAATATTTTTTCCTTCTCCCATTTTTTCCGACCCCCTTCAATTATTATTTTTTTCCTCGCCTACTCGTTTAAAATTTTCCTTTTTTCTACCAAGTGATTTTCTACAAATTTCCCATTACTACAAAGTGCTTTCAAAAAAAATTCCCAACCAAAATAAATTTTCAACCGACCGTTACAGTTGTGGGAAGGGGCCAACCTCAGAGTAATTGAGGAAAAGGACCTTCCCAAATACAAGCGAATCACGTTCTGGGTTCCTAACGATGTTAGGGAACCGGAACAGGTGCTCTGCAGGGTGGAAGTACAGAACCAGCCAGTTGAGGTGACCTCTTGGCAAGTGATGGGCAGGAAGGTGGACCAGAACGGTCAAACTCTTGCCCTTAGCATTGACGAGAGGGCGCTCACGCAGCTTAAAGAGCAGGGCATGTCCCTATTCTACGGCTTCGGACGAATTAGAGTCAAGGAGATTGGCTCAAAAAAGGAGACTCCTGCTGGCTCACAGCAGCGGGAACAACCTCAAGATGCGGGTGGTACAGTGCAGCCTGCAACACAGTAGGGCTGCCTCGGCAGTCCTTTGCAGGGTGCTGGCCACCCAAGCTATCGACGTGGCTCTTGTACAGGAGCCATGGATAAATCACGGTGCTATACAGGGCTTGCGGGCAACCGGCTACAGCATTGCATGCAGTGATGTGGACGGCGACCCTCGGACCTGTGTAGTTTACAATAAAAACACTAACTGCTTTCCTCTCACAGATAAATCGTCGAGAGACCTGGCAGTGGTGATGATACAGATTAACAGGGGGGCAGCAAGAGCATGATTACCTTATGTTCGGCATACCTCCCCTATGACTCTAGAGACCCACCACCGTCCAAAGAACTGAAGGATATCGTGGGTCACTCTAACAGGAGCGGTCTGCAGATCATCGTAGGATGTGATGCGAACGTCCATCATGATGCCTGGGGTAGCAGTGGAGTGAACAAGAGGGGTGAATACCTTTTTGATTACCTTTTAACTACTAACCTGGACATATTAAATCGTGGCACGGATCCTACCTTTGACAACGGTAGGAGACGTGAGGTTATAGAAATCACGCTAGGTACTCAACAAGTTGCCACTTACGTGAGTGACTGGGGCCATCGTGCTCAGACCATAGACACATTTACTTTATGGTGAGTCTTTGGAAAATGTGAGTACATACAGGAATCCTAGATATACGAACTGGACAGACTTTCGGGCCGAACTCAGTAGCATATTGAAGGGTTCCATGCACTCAATCAAATCTACGATGGATGTAGAACTATCCGCGGACTTCTTTACGCAGGCGGTTACTGCTGCTTACAACAATAACTGCCCTGTTCTGATGAGGACGCGTAATAGGAAAACTCCATGGTGGAATAACGAGCTCTCCAAGTTAAGATCTGCTACGAGGAAACTGTTCAACGCAGCTAAGAAGAGCGGCAACTGGGAGAGTTATAAAAGCTCGCTAACCAGCTATAACAGGGCGATCAGACGAGCAAAAAAATTTGTTGTCTGTAAAGAGGGTTTACGGACGATAGTTTAACGTGACAACGTCATGAGAAAAGTTAGCATACCAAGCTCAGCCAAATAAACTTGTTCTAAAGATGCAGGTCGTTCTTCATATCGCTGAATTATGTTTTTGATCCAGACGTTAGAGCTGTCTCCATCGATGCCTTCGCGGTCCATTTGTTTACGTTGTTTGTAACAGCGTTGTCTTTCTGTGGGCCAAACTGTCGGGATGTACACAACACAACGACTTGTCTCGCTCATTGGTTGTCGTAGAAGATACCATGCTGCTTCTTGCACTGACATCTCAACTGCGTTAAGCAGCTTGATACTTAACGCTTTCAATTGGCCCGTGTAGTCCTGTTCGGGATGTTCTTGCATCATTGTGGTAAGCTCACGACGTAGGTTACCCATTTCACGGGCTGATTTATTTACGTACTCTACGACGTACTCTACGCAGCTGTACTCATCCAAGATGAACTGAATGTCGATGTTAGAGTTGACTTCGACAGCAACGTACGGATTGAACGTGTTTGTCATAAGCTCGTTGAAGTTTCGTCTGAACAGCAGAGGTGGTCTGCGTAACGTTGAACGCACAATGTCGAGGTATAAACCATATGTAAGTCAAACTATTAGCTTCAAGAAAATCATCCATGCATGTGTCACCGAGAGAAATGCGCGGATCCTTGGCCTTCTGTTGCAGTGTTTGGCGGCGCACATCAGATTGAGGCATTGGAACCAATACCCGGGTCGTGGACATTGGCCAGTACGGGATCCCGAATCTGCAAGTCGTCTCGCCTCGTTTTGTACAGGTGAAAGTATGTTTATGTATCTGGTTGGCGTAGATAAAATCGTTGGGGACATCATCTCGGGAAACGGAGCTTAATTTTTCCACGAGTTCGATGGTTCTTGGCATATTTTCCGACACGGTCTCATGAGGGTCGTCGTTCAGCCACAATAAAATATGAGCGTGTGGACTTCCTCGGTGCTGGAACTCAATACGAAGGAAGTAGTCTTAAACGAAGTACAAGTTTTTATAGAAAGAAACTGTAATATTATTGTTGACAATTTTAATCAAATTTTTAAGATTACTACAATCAAATTTTTATTAAAATTACTACGGGACTTACGGGACTAACGGGACTAACGGGACAATGAGTCATCATTTTTCGTGCATGCAGCCGGCGTTCATCGTTTTAATAGACGTTTTCACGTCAAAAAAAGAAATCTATCTATCTATCTATGTGCCCCTTAATCCCTCGTGGGACATAGGGCGGAAACAGTTGCCCTCCAGCGGACTCTGTTTTGCGCGACAGCTCTTAGCTCTGACCAGGATCTCCCAGTAGTTGCGGCCTCTGCTAGTAGGGTTCTCCTCCACGTTGTTCTAGGTCTTCCAACTCGACGGGATCCTTGCGGGTTCCAGTCAAGGGCCTGTTTGGCTAGATTTTCGTTATCGCGTCGCAAGGTGTGGCCAACCCAATTCCATTTCCTTCGCCTGATTTGGTCGTCTATCCTTTCTTGGCCGGCACGGCGCCATAGCTCTTCATTTGAAATTCTATCTTGCCAGCGGATTTTTAGGATACGACGTAGGCGTCTGTTTATGAAGACTTGTAGGCGCCCTGTGATGAATTGGGTGACTTTCCATGTTTCGCAACCGTATAAAAGAACTGCCTTAACGTTGGAGTTGAACAGCCGCAATTTGGTGTTGGTTGAGATCTCCGTTGATCTCCATATGCGAAACAAGCATGCATATGCGCTTCGTGCTTTATTTATTCTGGAACTGACGTCTTCTTCTGCACCACCATTTTCGGTAATAATACTACCGAGGTAGCAGAATTTATCTACCAGTTCCACGTCACGGTTATTCAGCGCAGTTCGTTCGAGTGTGTTTGCATTTATCCGCATTTCTTTGGTTTTATTCGGATTCAGCCTTAAGCCTGCTAGACTACTTTCTGTTGCCAAATTGTTTAACATGTTTTTTAGCTCCTGATGTCTGTGGGCCAGCAAACAGATATCATCTGCGTAGTCGAGGTCCTTAAGGCGATCTAGCAAACCCCACTGTATGCCGCCTGTTCTACTATCTAGAGCGCCAACAAGAATGTCATTTATTACTATAAGAAATAGTAATGGGGATAGTAAGCATCCTTGTCGTACTCCTGAACTCACCTCAAACCTGAACTCACCTCAAAAAGAAAAAAAAGAAATAGCTGGAGGAATTTCTGCAAGAGTGTCGAAGACATTCGAGACTCAGCAAAAATCTATAAAGCTTTATCAAAGGGCTTGTCGGTAGATCTTGGATCCATCAGGAGAACCGATGGCTCTTTCACACAGTCTAGGGAAGAAACCTTGATAATATTGCTCCAGGCACATTTCCCAGGCACAACCATTTATTCAAACGAGAACACAACTTCTGCTGGGCAGCGAACAGGCCAACTTTCTAAAGTGTCCAAAGCCGCCTGGACAGAAGCAAATACCATGTTCAACCATGAAGCTATTAGGGAGGCGATTAGATCGTTCAAACCATACAAGTCCCCTGGAGCAGACGGAATCTATCCCATTCTGCTACAGGAGGGCTGCGACCTAGTCACTCCCTTATTATGCAAATTATTTAGGGCTTCCTTCGCACATGGCTACATCCCATCCGTCTGGAGGAACGTCAACATAATATTTATACCTAAGCCAGGGCGTTCGGATTACACCTTGACTAAATCTTTCAGGCCGATAAGTCTCTCGTCTTTTGCCTTGAAGACAATGGAGAAAATTGTCGACCGGGCGATAAGGGAAACTTATCTTCAAAGCCAACCACTAAGCTCCTATCAGCATGCGTACCAGGCGGGCAAGTCTACTGAGACAGCACTGCACAATCTGGTGCTCAGGCTTGAACATGCAGCTCTAAACAAAGGAGTTGCGCTGACGGCCTTCCTCGATATCGAGGGAGCCTTTGACAACACATCCTTTGACACTCTAGCTAGGGCTCTAAGTAGACACAGTCTAAGTAGCACTTTCTGCAACTGGATTGACTCTATGCTGAGAACTCGCAAACAAATTCCCTTCTTACCTTTCCGACTTCCTTACACCCTTGCAAACCTTGAGATCACTGAAATTCCTTATTCCATCTCATCTGTCTCGAATTGGTAGTCGTTCCTTTTTTGTGCACGCGATTAGACTCTGGAATGATCTTCCTCCTTCTTTACAAAGAATTAGCACAGTCAACATTTTCAAGAAACAAGTTTCTCTTTTTCTATCCACCTCTTCTCTCTAGCTCTCTCTTCCCTTTACTACTTAACTTTCTCTTTCCTCTTCTTCTTTCTAATAGCCATAACTCTAGTATGCTTAGTTTGTAAGCTTAGGTTAGTTATTTTTGTTTTTGCCTTGTTTCATTTAAAATTATTACTGTACTCTAAAAGATGTAAGTCTTGTGTACCTCCGTTTACTTATGTACAAATAAATAAAATAAATAAAAATAAATAAAAATAAATAAATAATTGTTTCTCATGTTGAGGGGTCTCTGGAAGGCACCATAGCAAGAGGCTGCCCGCAGGGAGGAGTTTTATCTCCACTTCTCTGGTGCTTTGTTGTAGATGAACTCCTCGAGCTGCTCAACGGTCGAAACATTTTCGCCCAAGGTTACGCTGACGATGTCGTCATAGTAATTACAGGTGAATCTGAAGGCGCCATGTCAAGGCGCCTGCAGCAGGCACTTGATCTGGTCTCTAGCTGGTGCGAGAGCGTAGGTCTAAAAGTGAATCCCGACAAAACGATTCTAGTTCCTTTCACCAGGAAACGATCACTACCGGGAATTTGGGAACCTACATTCGCGGGCAGAACTATAGGCTTTTCACAACAAGCCAAATATTTAGGAGTGACGCTAGATGCCAAGCTCAATTGGAAACAGCATATGGACACTCTGATGTGTAGAACGCGCAGATCCCTGTGGGCTTGCCGCGGAGCTTGTGGTTCCACCTGGGGTTTGCAACCGAAAACCATGTACTGGATATACACCACCATCATAAGACCCATGGTAACTTATGGAGTTTTAGTTTGGTGGCACAGAACGAAGCTTAAAGGTGGATTTACATATTCGACGTTTTTCTGTCGCGCCGCTCTTTTTTACAATTTCGACCAATAGGAAACAATCTCTGCGACATCTTACCGTCACGGGCAAGAGCTGAACGAACTTCAACTTTTCCTGTGACAGCGTGATAGAAACAGCTGATTGTAAGTAAAATTTGAGGTTATGTGTCACTGAAATGTTTATTTATTTGAAATTGCTTGGTTTTAGTCCACGCAAAGAGAGGTTTTATTTAAAATAGTTTGTTTGTTAATTTATATTTTTTAGTTACTTTTATTTTTGCTCTCTTCAAGTCCGTTATCAAAATTCACGATTGTTTTTGGCCGCGACAGAATTCGTCACAAATGTAAATCGCTTATTGAAAATCTGCGACAGAAATGATCAGCTGTGATACGGCGCGACGGCAAAATGTCAGAAATGTAAATCCACTTTAAGGGTTCCATAACCATTTTAAGCAAAATTCAAAGAATGGCTTGCCTCTTCATCACTGGGGCCATCCGCACTTCCCCAATGGCAGCGCTGGAGCGTCTCCTCAATTTGGTACCCCTCCACCTTGAGGTAGAGAAGTCCGCCATAAACGCGGCGCTGCGGCTGAAAGCGAATGGTTACTTGGGCGCTGGTATTGGGCGAGGACATTCTATAATAATCAACATCAGAGAAGAGATCCCGGAAGCGGAGATGCTATCGGACGGCATGCCCGTTAAAATCTCAAAATTTAAGCAACCTTCTGTACATATACAGGAAAGGCTTACCTGGACTTTTCCTAAAGTTTTGCCGGGCGGGCTAGTATGGTACACGGATGGCTCTAAAACGGAGACAGGTGTAGGCATCGGAATCTGGAGTGAAAGTCCCAGATTCAGCAAGGCTATAAGTCTAGGCACTCTGGCAACTGTCTTTCAAGCAGAGGTGTACGCTATTCTGGCAAGCACTCATGAGAACTTAAGAAGGGCCTACCAAAATAAACGGATTTTTATCTTCTCTGATAGCCAAGCGGCAATTAGAGCGATAAGGTCCCGTAGGACCAAGTCGAAATTAGTTTGGGACTGCCAACGTGCTCTTCATGAGTTGGGCGTTCTCAATCAAATTACACTTGTCTGGGTCCCGGGTCACCGGGGCTTCGAAGGCAATGAAAGTGCGGATGCCCTGGCTAAACAGGGCTCTGATTTAGAATTCATTGGTCCAGAGCCGGCTACTGGGGCACCGTCCAGCTTGCTGCAAAGGGCCCTGGCCGATCGGACTTTGATGAAACATATTGAACGCTGGAGGTCCGCGCCTGGACTGGCCAACTCTAAGCGGTTCCAGTGCCGTCCCCTAAGACGGCCAAGGAGTTATTACGGCGCAGTAGGAGTGATGTTAGGACACTTCTAAATTACCACTTATGGAAGATAGGAAGGGCGGAGGACCCTACATGTAGGCTTTGCCTAGAAGAGGATGAGTCTTTTTTTTTATGTGACACACTAGAGACCCTTTGTACTGTCGACCATGTATTTATTTTTGAAATGTCGAACAGCAGCTCTAGTCGGAAGATAGAGAGAGAAGTGAAGGAAAGAACTGACACAACCTAGCTGCCGTATTTTTATTTCACCTACTCCCAACCATTTCGCGACTCTGACATCGGGGCATCGAGAACAACTCGCTGGAGTGTTATGCCTCCTGAAACAAGTTGAATCTCATCAACCCACCGATGACATGCGCTTGGTGGGGTGGGGAAGAGAACTAGTGAAGGCTATGACAGGAGGAATCAGGAATGCAAAGAGGGAAGAAGAAAGAAGGAAAGTTATGTAGGCGGAAAATTGGGAAAGGCTAGGACCGTGGCACCGCCGGGAATCGAACCCGGGACCTCTGGGGATAGTAGTCAGGTGCCTTACTCCTAGACTACCGAGGCCCCATTTCTTGACAAACAGCTCCAGCGGCACAAGGAGAACCAACACTAGAAACATTACAAAAATAATCCCCGACAGCGATTTGAGGAGGTTTTGAGAACTGGAGGAACTTTCATCTATACCAAAATGCACCAAAGAAGTGACACAGTGCGAAGCGCACTTCGTCAACAATGTCACAAGATGCAACGATGGGCGCTACCAATTTCGACTTCCATTTAAGACTATGGTGACTCCTTAACCAACCGTCGTGGACAGATCCTTTTATATATCATGTCCAGTCTAGGTTTCACTAATAATAGGATATCTCACTTGTATATCCAGATCTGCCCATCACTCTAAGTCCATTATCGATCTTTTTTTCATGAACTTCTCTGACTCTGATGCTAGATCCAATCCTAAGAATATTTCCTTTGGAGGAAGCCCCCACATCCCAATTATTATTAAAATCTTCTTACCCAATTCAAGACACAAACGGTCGACACTTATTGACAACCGTAAGGTCAACTCTATACTAAACAACTTAAATGTTGGAGAAGATGGTGCCAATGATATCTTGAATAAAATCAAAGACTCAATTAAAGAGTCAACAATAGTAATCAACTCCAAAAATGCAAGTTTATCCCCGAAAGCTGGTGGAATGCAGACCTCTCCAAACTCTTCAGACTCAAATCAATAGCATTAGCCTCCTTTAATAGAAGTGGGGCAATCAGTGATCTAATCAAACATAATAAACTCGATGCCAACTTCAAAAAATTAAAAAAAAATTAAAGCGAGATAACTGAGCTAAACTAATAAACGAGCTATGCTATAAAACGGATATCAAAAATTTCTGGAATATCATCAATAATCTCAAGGGGAGAAAGTCAAGGAGTGATTTTTTTCACTAATCAATTACAACCCTCTGAGTTTATTGATTTACTATGTTCCAAAGTTGTATCCACATCTCAAATCCCAGCGATCAATGATAATTTCAACATAAACACTGACCATTGGACGGTTGATAAATAGTAATAATAATAATAATAGAGTTAACCCTTCTAGCACAGAAGGCGCACTTTTCAGCAAAGCATGAAAATCTATATATACATACACACACATTCATATATATATATATATATATATATATATATATATATATATATATATATATATACATATATAGAGTTTCCCTTCTAACACAGAAGGCGCACTTCCCAGCAAGGCTGAGAAAAATTTACCACAGATTTTGTGGCTCTGCTGAGGCATGCAAATATATAAAAATAAAAAACGAATTAAACCTTCTAGCTCAGAAGGTGCACTACTCAGCAGGGCTGAGAACATTTACCACTGCCGTGGCTCAGCTGAGACATGCAAACATAAAGTATTAAATCAAACAGAGAAGCGTGCAACAGCGAGTGGGTACACCAAGGACTCACGTCACATTAAGAAGACTCTTTTTGAGAGCCTCTTCACTTGTAAGCATGCTAAAAACCCTAATATTTCTATTAACGTTAATAAGCATGCGATTAACAGGTTCGTACTTGCCGTAATTGGTATTAGAGGAGTTAGTATGCAGGAGAGGTAAACCCCTCAAGCTATAATTACTCACTCTGAATGTCACTTGGCTTCGTAAGAATCCTGAGTCTACCTTGTTATTTAGTAGCCGATGAACAAATATGACGTCAGCAACAGCTTAAGTTGAGTAGTTTAAGCCTGTTTTCATAAGGCGGAAGGATGCGTGGGTCATCCCAAGGGAGATGACTGAGCACGAAACGGACGAATTTTCTTTGAACCGATTCGACTCTTCCAACTTGGGAGGAGTATTGAGGAGACCATACCTGGGAAGCGTATTCAAGTAAAGGCCTCACTAAGGATATGTACAGATGCTTAGTGATGAGGGGGCTGTTGAATTCCTTTGACCACCTTTTTATAAAACCTAGGACTGAACTGCCCTTGGAGGAAATATAATTAATGTGGGTGGAAAAATCCATCTTACTTTCAAACCTGACCCCCAGATCGATCACAGAGTTAACTCGGGAAAGTGTGTTGTTAAGGAAAGTGTAGTCATAAGCCAGTGGACCACGTTTCCTGCAAAAAGTCATGACCTCACACTTACTAATATTGAGTACCAGGTTGTTGTTGGAACACCAAGAATAGAAGGTGTTCAGGTCAACTTGTAAAAGTTTGCAATCCTCAATACTTCTTACATAACGGTAGAGTTTAATGTCATCAGCGTAAATAAGGATTTGACAGTTCTTTAACAAGGCAACAATGTCATCAATTTAAAGAATAAAAAGAAGAGGGCCTAGGTGACTACCTTGCGGGACTCCAGATAACGCTTCGATGTTTCTAGATTTAGCCCCGCGGAATAAAACCTGGTAAGTTCTGTCGGCTAAGTACGACTGGAACCATACCATAAGGGCAGGCGGAAAGCCAAATTTTTTCAGTTTGAGAGCTATAATAGAGTGGGAGAGCTTGTCAAAAGCCTTACTGAAGTCAGTGTAAACACAGTCCGTTTGGCAGCCGCTAACAAAGTCTCGAACTGTGTGAGAAGAGAACTCAAGTAGATTAGTAGTAGTAGAACGAGCTGCAAGAAAACCATGTTGATTAGTTGAGATTAGTCTCTTGCAGATTGGGGCGATAGCAGAATAAATAATAGATTCGAAAAGTTTAGGGATACAGGATAGTTTCGTAATAGGTCTATAATTAGATATTTCGTTCTTGCTACCCTTTTTATGAACAGGGACTATAAAAGAATTCTTCCATAAGATTGGGAAGCACCCTGTAATTAGGGATTTTTGAAATAAAGACAGAAGAGGAGACAGAAGGGGCTCTGCACAGGATTTTAGAATAGCAGGAGGAATACCGTCAGGACCGGACGAGAAATCATGTGGGAGTTCATTAATATGTTTCAGGATTTCATCCCTAGTTATAGATATAGAGAAGTCTTGAGACATCTGTATCGGATTAATATGACGGAAATTGTTTTCGTCGGGTTGAAAAACGGGAGACGAGAAAGATTTGAGAAAAAACGATGCAAACATGTCGCAAATCTCGGATGGATTGGTACTGAAAGAGTTCTCATGTTGCATGGTGTTAGGGTAATTATCAGTTTTTTTCTTGGTGTTGATGAATTTAAAGAATGTTCTCGGGTCACCATACAGTTTATCTTTCATATCACTGAGGTATTCGTTATAGAGAGTTTTAGAGAGTGCATGTAAATGGTCAAAGCAATTGACAAATGCAGAGAAACTCGCAGTGTCTTTCCTCTTAAGGTAGTTTTTCCAGAGTTTATTCTTCTGGTTTTTGGTTTGCCTCAATTCATTATTGTACCAGGGTGGAGATGACCTAGATAACTTTAGAGGCTCAATGGGTACACAGGATGCAAAGGTTTCGTACAAGGCGGAATAAAATCTTGTTACATCGTCATCCAACTCATCTGAGGAAAGCAACCTGTCGAAATCGATGGAGGAGAGCTTGGATGAGAGTTCATTGAGATTGGCCTTTTTAAAATTAAAGGCAAATGTTGACTCCCCCGGAATTGGCTTATCGTCGAAGGCAGAGCAATAATTAAGTAAGAGGGGAGGGTGATAATTGTCGACAGGCAACAGGACTATCGAACTGGGCTCAACGGTCATGTTGTCTGAGTCCGAACAGAATACAAGATCTAACCGCCTTCCTAAAATATTATTCACACCACTCAGCTGGTTCAGACCGCATGAGAATAAAGAATTCAGAAAAATGGATTCCCTATCGTTAAGGTTGTTTTCAGGAAGGTAGTTATCGTCGTTATCGCAAGATACCCAATGTACATTGGGTAAATTAAAGTCACCTAAAAGTAGGAGCTCGTCCTTAGAGTCCATCATATCATGGATATGATTAGTACAAGAGATTAAGATATCATAGAGGTTTTGGCCTCTGTCATCAAGAGTACTGAATATATCTGGTGGGATATAACAGCAAATAACGAAAAGGTTTGTAATGTGAATCTAAGGTTGGTTGCCCGAAGAAGCCAACCCCATATTCCCACACAAAAATAAACAAAAAAATTTGACAATACCATTTACCCAAAAAAAATTCATATTCATCATCCAAAAATCATCAAGGCGGTACCCGGGGACTCCAAAGAAGAGCTGGCTCGCCGGAGGGTCGTGGTGTAGTGAGACCCCAGAGGTACCACCTAAATCTGTGCATCACCACTTACCTTCATGTGAGCGTCCCATATCCGAGCGAACGCGGGACATTTAAGCGGACAGAGGAGAGTTCCTGAAAACGAATTCCGGGGCGAACTACATCCCCCGCTGCTAAGCCATACCTGTAAAGGTTTAGTATCTTTCCATATTGCACAAGAATAATACTTCAATCAAATTTCTTTCCGACAAATATTTCGAAGTTCCAATATTCAAAGACATTTTATTTAATTAATCAGTTACATTAATGTACTACACCTAGGAGTCCCAAGTAATTAAACAAAGTAGGTAGTCAAACTATAATTAAAAAAAATTACAATTGACAGGCAAATTTGCATATCGAAGGAAAGCTGATCAGCTGGCCTTTTCTCAGTATTCATATAATTGTTTGTTTTATTTACCCTACAAAATAAATTAAAAAAAATCAACATACCATTAAGCAATCAACACTACTGACATTCATTAAATAAAGTGTCATAATTACATTCACAACAAAATTATTCCCAGATATAATCCGGACCAACAAATATTCATTAACCAATCTTTATCACAATACGGAAATATACATTACATTAGATTATATTTGTGACACTATTTCCACAAAACTGTATTAACATATATACTCTTACTTACAACTACCTACATAACTCAAATGTATTTCAAGCAACACTGGTTACCATACCAAAATGGGATCAAATTCTTATTATTTTTTATTCGGGTGTAAAAAACCAAATCACCACCGATATAACTAGTAGCTAATCAAAAATTAAGTTCAATACAACAATATCAATAACAATATCTTAACATTAAAAAAAATATAGCATATGAAAAAAACTTCACTCGCTGACTTGATTCACAAGGAAATGTCCTGGCGGATTGATACGGTCCACATAGCCTCCGATAGGACTTTGAGTTCATGAAACGCCCACGTCTTCTGGATATATGTATGTATATATATATAATTATATACAGCTCGCGGCTATCCAAAAAGCGGTTGCCTTCTCTTCAGTTGACAATTGGTCCGGGATAATAACAACTTAAGATAGTACTTACAGGCCAATTTGACTTCTTTTTCTGAATTAATTGGAACAGGATGTACTTATCTCTTCTAATAGCCGTTTTCACCCTCCTTCATTTGGGGTGCCTGGATATCGGACATCGGGTTGTCATCATTAACAGGGAGCTTTTGCGGTCCAGCAGAGGTACTCAAAATGACCAAAAAAACCAGATACACCGTGCCTCAATTCACTTTTTCTTCAATTGGCATAGAAAACTTCACTATTAGGTAGATGGTGTTACTATTTAACTATTTAACAAAAACTACCGTTTTTTTCTCAAAATCCAATCTTTTTTTTTATTTGCTAAAAAAACTCAACTCTTTATCCTCACCTCCCAAATTTTTTCTCCCCCCAACCTTTTATTTTTTTTTCTCCTCGCCTTCTCAATTTTCAAAAAGTTTTCTTATTTTCCGACATGTTCATTTTTCCCAAAGTGGCGACTACAAGGTAGTTGTTCGTCAGGGGATAGGCGCCGTTACAATCCCTCGGCTCCACGAAACCGACTAGCGAGGGAGTGAGGAGCCGAAAAAAACCCAAAACGGCCTCAGTTTTATTTGGTGTTAAGCCCCATTAATAAGGATGAAGGTGTGGCTCGACCCATGACCCTGAGATTAAGAGTTCTATGCTCCAGCTATTGAGCAAACCGGGCACTATGGAACTACAAGAACGATAGAAATTTAGAGAAGTTTGAAATCCAAAAAGTTGTTATGGTCCGCCGGGTGTCCTCGGCAGAAGTTGGTCAATCTCCCGGAGGGTAAGGTCGAGGACCAAGGACCCGGCCGAAGGCAATACCATATTGTCCCCTTCCGAATCCCTAAAATCTTCGACCCCATCGCTCGCCAACATCAACCTTCGATCCATCGGGTTGAGTTTCCAGCAATACCACATTACCTTCGACTCCATCCGGTGGATCGCAAGAAGATGTTCCGCCGATTGAGATTCACCGTAACTGTCCGAGGGGGATAGAAATCTTAAACGGATTATGCTGCAAGACGTCACCGCTTACTGAGATCCTAGGTCGCATAATTCCTAGGATCTCGCACTGTCCGGTCTCTACGCCACAAAGGACTGAGAGCAAAGGCTACCGTCCACGCGAACAGGCGGGTGCGATAAACCGAGGGGACCATGCCTCGGTAGGGAACTGGTCTGGCAGCCCCTGGTAGTCCACAACATGAAAACTTGGCCCCAGACGACCAAGAACACAAGGAGGTGTACCACCGCTAGGGAAGCTACCTAAGCGGCTTAAGGCACCCTGTCAGTTAACCGGTGAAGCCGGCGAGATGCCTTATTAGGGCTACTCAGAGACGTGCTTTCGTTCGGCGTGGTTTCACTACCTATGTATGTCCTTAGCGTGATAAATACCTATGGCTTTGCCGTGCATATCCTCCAGTTCGTATTGGCTACCACCAACCTTTCTTACTACTCTTGCTTTAACAAATTTATCAGCCAATTTGGCACTGAACCGCATTGCTTTGTTACTGATTGGGAAGGTTCGTCTGAACACTTCCTGACCAGGTTGAAAATTGGCGACATTACAACGCAGGTTGTAAGTTTTTTTATGCCTGGCGTATGCTGCTGAGAGGTTCTGTTCCACACGCTCACGAATTAATTGTTGTCGGTCTGTAGCGGCCACAACAGCTATGTCTCCATCCTGTAGAGCTCGCAACTTTTCCAGGATTGGATAAGCTGATCCGTGTAAGATCATGTGATACCCAAAGAGGGATTGATACGGAGATATGCCAATTGATTCATGGTGGGAGCTGCGAAAGGCGCACTCAATGTCTGATAAATGTCTGTCCCAATCGCGGTGGTCTTCATTAAGGTAGGATCGGATGGCAGCCAGGACTGACCTATTAACACGTTCTGAGGCATTAGGATGCGGTGAGTATACGGCAGTCCGTAAATGTTTCACGCCGTACTCGTTCATCAGTCTAGCAAATTCTTTCGACACGAAAGGCCGTCCATTATCCGAGAACACCACCTCGGGAACTCCGAAGGTATGGAATATGTGGTGTTCCAGGAAGTCTATGGCGGAACTGGCTGTTTCAGCCTTCACCGGATGGAGAAAACTGAATTTGCTAAATCCGTCTAATACCACAAATATGGCTGTGTGGCCTTTCTTAGTTCGCGGATATGGGCCCATGAAGTCCACATATAAGAATTGAAAGGGTTTAGAAATTTTCATCTGGTCACCCATAGGTGGTCTTAGGACATGGTTCGGCGCTTTCGTTGATTTGCAGATCTCGCATTTAGAAATATATGCTCTAACCTGAATTGCCATGCCAGGCCAAAAATACTTCGTTCGTAGCTTGGCCAACGTTTTCGCTACCCCGCTATGAGCTGATTGAGGAGGCAAGTGAGCCGACTCAATGAGAGGGATTGTTAATTCCTGGGGAACCCACAACTTCCATGCAAGATCGTCAGCAACAGGGTCTCCTGTACGTGGGAATGTGCGATGGAAAACATACCCATCCGCGACACGCAAGTCTGGCAGCCGCGGCGAGCATTTCAGGATCTGTTCACGCAGTTGTACATATTCAGGGGCTTTGAAGGACGGGGAGTCCAAGTCCACATCTTGACAAACAGACAATTCGTCGACGCCGTGCAGGCGCGATAAGGCATCAGGGACTACATTTTGGCTGCCTTTGCGGTGTTCGATTTTGAAATCGAACCCCTGAAGCTTTAAACTCCACCTTGCTAATCTGCCGTTGAGCTCCTTCTGGCTCATGAGCCATTTCAAACTTGCATGATCAGTAATGATCGTGAAAGCCTGACCCTCCACATAAGCTCTAAACTTTTTTACACTCAGTACGGCTGCGTAGCATTCAAGCTCAGTGATGGTGTAGTTCCGTTGTGCCCCATTCAACTTTTTGGACATATAAGCAATCGGATGTTCTCCTCCATCCATGTCCTTTTGAAAGAGCACACTACCTACACCAGTCCTGCTGGCATCGCACTGAATGAAGAAAGGCCTAGAGAAATCTGGAGTTACTAATAGAGGAGCTTTAGTCATCAGCTCTTTTAAAGTCTCGAACGACTGCTGAGCCTCATCATTCCAGCTAAAAGTTTTAGTCTTCAAACAATCCGTGATTGGAGAAGCCACGCTAGCATAATTGGGTATGAAACGCTGATACCATCCGGTCATACCCAAGAACCTCCGGGTCTGCTTATGAGACTTCGGAGTCGGGAATTCCGTGATGGCCGTCACCTTGTTAGGATCTGTTTTCAGAGTCCCATCACCAATTATGAAGCCGAGATACTTGACTTCAGTCACGCAAAATTTGCTTTTAGCCAAATTGAGTGTTAGTCCAGCACGACGGAGACAGCTGGCGACTTCGTCCAGAAGTTGCAAGTGGGAGTCAAAGTCAGGTGAAACTATAAGAAGGTCGTCCAGATAAACAAAGACGTTCTCACGTAAGTGGCCCGGGATGGTTTTGTCCATCAAGCGACACATGCGCTGTGGGGCATTGCATAAGCCGAAAGGCATGACTGTGAACTGGTACAGCGGACGACCTGGGACAGTGAAAGCTGTCCTCTCTCGCGACTTCATCTCAAGAGGGATTTGCCAGAAGGCGTCCTTCAGATCCAAACTTGTAATGAACTTGGTATCTTGCAGACGACCAAGAAGTCCATCTATATGTGGGAGAGGGTAGGCGTCTTTAACAGTGACACTGTTTACCTTGCGAGAGTCAAGGCACAGGCGGACCTTACCTGGTTTCCGAACTAACACCACTGGAGAATTCCAGGGACTGTTTGATGGCTCAATCACCCCCAGAGCCAGCATCCTGTCCAACTCGCCATACATCAGTTGTTGTACGGCGGGTGAAACCGGATAATGCCTCTGTTTAATAGGAACTGAGTCACCAGTGTCAATGATGTGTTCCTCCAGGTTAGTCTTTCCCAGTCCTAAGACTTCGAAAGAGGGAAACCTGGCCTTAACACGCTCCAGCCGTTCGCATTGCAAGGACGTTAAGTCGTGCATTCTAGCAGGTGCGGAAGGAGCCTTTATCTCGCAGACTAACTGAGGAGCGATACCAAAAAGATTCCAAAAATCCATTCCGAGATACAGTCTCTGACTGAGACTGGGCACCACATAGATGGTTATTTCGTGGGTCTGGCCTCCGAAGGAGACTGGAGCCTTGATATAACCGGTGATTCTCTGCGAAGCCCCGTCAGCAGTTTGCACACAAGTCTGCAAAGAGTAGACTGTAACTTCGGGATGACCTTCCAGAAAGGATTCGGCATCCCTTCCCAGACAGCTAACGTTGGCACCACTGTCCAATAAACCTTTCACCTCTTCGTTACATAATATGATATTTACAAAAGGACGGTTATCTGACAAGTCAGAGATGATTGCAGAAATAACTTTCTGCGAAAGATGTCGCTTCTCCTTTGCTCGCATCCTAATTTTGGGAGGAGTATGCATGGAGTCCACCTGAGGAGGCTCCGAAAAGATGCGGTTACGAGCGGAGACATAACTCTTCCAACGGGATAGAAAGGAAAGTTTAACCTCTTCGGAGGGAAAAGATGGAAGAGCCTCGGGTGACGTATAGTCAGTTATAATTGACGCATTGGGATAGAGTAAGTCCGTTGAAGTTACGGGCGAAGTTAATTCGAGCGCGGGCTCCCGTTCGGCCTCGCACCCTGTATCCGGTTTCCCTGACATATTGGACATCTGGGTGTAACTACTCCTGGCCTACCACACCGGTAACAAAACAGGTTACGCGTCGCCGAGGGGCAGTCCATGAAAGGATGTCCCTGTTGCCGACAATTCCAACAAGGTAAGAGTCGTTGTCTTGGGTTAGAGTTTGTAACGTTGACTTCATGAACGGCGGGAGAGTCCGTGGTATAATCTAATTGAGAATCGTTGTCTAATTGAGGCACGGAGTTTAGGTATGTCGTATCAACTTCATGAACTTTTAGGGTGGGTTTTCTTTCCTGTCTCTTCATGGCTTGCCACCGTTCTCCCCTGACACATACCTCTCGCAGCTGACGCATGTCCGTAATTTGCTGCCCAATTACCACCGATCCCAAAGATGAATTTAAGTTTTGTATCACTATATCCACCAAGTCAACCTCGGACATGGGGTTGGACAGCTTGTTAAATAGAGTGGTCATCTTTGAAACGTACTCATCAAAGGTATCGTGATTTTGCTTAAGTTCTAGCATAAGTTTAATCACTTGAAAGTCGGTATCCCTGCATCTAAATTGTAAAAGCAAGTGAGCCCTGAAATCTTCCCACTCTGGATCAGCCACTTGCCGCCGAAATTGGTTCCAATACCATTCGTCAGCCCGCCCCGTAAGCAAAGTAGACACATTTTTGCTTAGTTCCGACTGACTAACCAACTCATCCTTGGCTTTTAATTCCAGCCGGTACAAAAAATCTTCAGCTGATAAATCGCCGACCTGTCCCGAAAACTTAATGTTCCATCCAGGCACTGGCGAACGTCGCCTAGACGCTTCCCTAGGCATGGCAGGTGACACTTGTATGGCCTGAACTGGATCGGACGTCGACCGACTTGGTTGTAGCGTTCGTAATTGTTCCAATTCACTCTGTAATTTGGCTATTTGTTCGAGTACCGAAGGGGCTGAGTCTTCCGAGTTTCCTTCACCTTGGCCAATCGCGGAACTAGTCCCCTCTCCACCTCCGCCTACTTCCGCCCCCGTGGAAGTATCCTTTCCCCCTCTTAAAGTTGGCATTTTGAAAGTGTTCCAAGATATTACCAAAAATTAAACAACCGGAATATTATCCGCCCTCACGCAATCAACAAAATTACTAGAAACCAACAAAATATCTAATCCGAATAATCGAGAATAAAATTGGGAATAAAATTTTTAAATTAATAATACGCTATCGAAGTTGCTTTCTCGATACAAAAACAATAACCTTAATCCCGTAAAGTGTCGCCTTAGTACGTGAATTAAGTTAAAATCCAATCAAATTAAATTCTACTATATACTATTTATCTCTTCCTATTTCTGTAGTTGTTCTCCTATTAGCAAATTAACCTTCCTGATATAATATGGCTGCAGCGGTACGATTTCACCCGCCCCGAAAAACATTGGCTACCGAAGTCATTTTTCAAACAAGGGCTCAAAGAGGGGGATGGGGCCAGAAGAAGTAGCACCATCCTCCCCAAAAGAGACCCAGTCCCATACCCAGCACTCCACGTTGCCCATCAAGGGACACTCACATACAGATTCGTAAAGGAAGCTTCTTCCCAAAATAAAAAGAATTTGGAAATCTATCCGCTGTCCATCCACGACTGAGGCGCAACCCTGCATGCCTTCAGGAAGGATGGATCAGCAGAGCAGAAATGAAACGGAAAAAACGTTAAATAAGGTCCGAATGAGTTGCAGGAAGGTTCCACTGGGCGCAGTGCCAGGCGATGGCGCCTGTTAGCCAGACGGAGCCAGCGGAACATCCCCAAAACCCACCAGGCAAAAAAAAACAAAAAAAAATAATAGTTGAGAGATAACCCTGACCCCAGTCCGACGCAGTGGCAGGCGATATCACGTCTGATACCAGAGACGCCGAACTAAGAACTGGGCGTTCAATCACCGCTGGCCTCATCTTCCCGCATAGCCAAGCGATATCCCACTTGTTAGCAAGACGGGTAGGTGAGGACAGGGCTCGAAGTCAGAAAAAACCAAAAGTGGAAGAAGCTACCGCGGTAGAGATTAGCCGAAAGGTGAAAACAAAATAAAAATAATTCATAATTTAGACAGAAAAGGTAGGGACTAAAGCTTCGCGGTGCTGCCTTAGCCCCGACGAGCCAATTACGTAGTGGTGATGCACTTCTATCCATTCTAAAATCAAAAAATCCAGCCGTGAAGGCATTCGTGGTAAGCCGGACCTACCAAAAAAATTTCGATAAATTGAAACTCAAAATGTTGTCCGTGCAGGACTGTTAAGGGCATAAAAACCCGCGTTGGGCGCCATTTGTAATGTGAATCTAAGGTTGGTTGCCCGAAGAAGCCAACCCCATATTCCCACACAAAAATAAACAAAAAAATTTGACAATACCATTTACCCAAAAAAAATTCATATTCATCATCCAAAAATCATCAAGGCGGTACCCGGGGACTCCAAAGAAGAGCTGGCTCGCCGGAGGGTCGTGGTGTAGTGAGACCCCAGAGGTACCACCTAAATCTGTGCATCACCACTTACCTTCATGTGAGCGTCCCATATCCGAGCGAACGCGGGACATTTAAGCGGACAGAGGAGAGTTCCTGAAAACGAATTCCGGGGCGAACTACATCCCCCGCTGCTAAGCCATACCTGTAAAGGTTTAGTATCTTTCCATATTGCACAAGAATAATACTTCAATCAAATTTCTTTCCGACAAATATTTCGAAGTTCCAATATTCAAAGACATTTTATTTAATTAATCAGTTACATTAATGTACTACACCTAGGAGTCCCAAGTAATTAAACAAAGTAGGTAGTCAAACTATAATTAAAAAAAATTACAATTGACAGGCAAATTTGCATATCGAAGGAAAGCTGATCAGCTGGCCTTTTCTCAGTATTCATATAATTGTTTGTTTTATTTACCCTACAAAATAAATTAAAAAAAATCAACATACCATTAAGCAATCAACACTACTGACATTCATTAAATAAAGTGTCATAATTACATTCACAACAAAATTATTCCCAGATATAATCCGGACCAACAAATATTCATTAACCAATCTTTATCACAATACGGAAATATACATTACATTAGATATATTTGTGACACTATTTCCACAAAACTGTATTAACATATATACTCTTACTTACAACTACCTACATAACTCAAATGTATTTCAAGCAACACTGGTTACCATACCAAAATGGGATCAAATTCTTATTATTTTTTATTCGGGTGTAAAAAACCAAATCACCACCGATATAACTAGTAGCTAATCAAAAATTAAGTTCAATACAACAATATCAATAACAATATCTTAACATTAAAAAAAATATAGCATATGAAAAAAACTTCACTCGCTGACTTGATTCACAAGGAAATGTCCTGGCGGATTGATACGGTCCACATAGCCTCCGATAGGACTTTGAGTTCATGAAACGCCCACGTCTTCTGGATATATGTATGTATATATATATAATTATATACAGCTCGCGGCTACCCAAAAAGCGGTTGCCTTCTCTTCAGTTGACAATTGGTCCGGGATAATAACAACTTAAGATAGTACTTACAGGCCAATTTGACTTCTTTTTCTGAATTAATTGGAACAGGATGTACTTATCTCTTCTAATAGCCGTTTTCACCCTCCTTCATTTGGGGTGCCTGGATATCGGACATCGGGTTGTCATCATTAACAGGGAGCTTTTGCGGTCCAGCAGAGGTACTCAAAATGACCAAAAAAAACAGATACACCGTGCCTCAATTCACTTTTTCTTCAATTGGCATAGAAAACTTCACTATTAGGTAGATGGTGTTACTATTTAACTATTTAACAAAAACTACCGTTTTTTTCTCAAAATCCAATCTTTTTTTTTATTTGCTAAAAAAACTCAACTCTTTATCCTCACCTCCCAAATTTTTTCTCCCCCCAACCTTTTATTTTTTTTTCTCCTCGCCTTCTCAATTTTCAAAAAGTTTTCTTATTTTCCGACATGTTCATTTTTCCCAAAGTGGCGACTACAAGGTAGTTGTTCGTCAGGGGATAGGCGCCGTTACAGGTTATTGTGGACAAGGGAAATTTTAAGAGCAATAATCTCAATGTCCAAAGAGTTGGAGAAGTTAGGAAGCGTTAATAAGCAACAATTGAGAAGGTTACTACGGGCAAGTAGTACACCACCTCCGCGAACCTCCGAGTCAGTATACCTATCCTTCCGAAAAACTTGGAAGGAAGAATCAAAAATTTCGGCATTAAGAATCCCACTATGTAACCATGTTTCAGTTTCATGTTTCGAAATCACTAGCCGAAGTTGCCAGAAATACATCGCGGGTTTTGGATCTGATACCCCTCACGTTTTGATAGTAGAGGGAAAGCGTCTTAAGTTTTTTGGAACCTCTAAAGTGTCGGGATTACGATGCACACGTGGGCGGGGAACAAAATTCTTTGAGAAAGCACCGGGAGGCCAGAATGTGGGATCCAGTAACTTTTCAGCAGTATGAGGCGGTGCAGTTAGAACAAAAGACGCGACCGGTTTGGAAGCTTTGCTGATTTTCCGACAGGAGACAGTCTCGGGTTTAATTGCTTTTGCTCTTAAGTATTCTTTTATTACCTCGGTCGAAGTTTCTGGGGAGAAACGCGAAATGAAAATACTTTGTGGCTTAGGAACCGTTACCAGGTTGGCGTAGGTTGCCGAAGACCGAGTATTACCAGTGACCGAGTGTCTGTCAATACTAGTAGAGCTGGTTGATGCAACATCCGGCTCAGGGGTAGGGCTAGAACCCATTGGAGGTGAAACAGCGGGGACGGGCGGGGTAGCAAAGGAGTTCGTGACTCTACGATTGCGTCTGCGTCTGCCACAAGTTTTCGGCTGCTTTCCACAAGTTTTATGGTGGTTAGGGTGGTCAGGAGCCAGCCTAGGGGCCGACTCATCTGAAAAGTGCTCCTCAGGTATTATATCCGTGCCAACGACATTTCCAGTCGCAGAAGCAGCAGCCAGGATGGAGGCTAGAGGCTCATTTTGTTCAACACCAACCTGAGAGTTGCGGGAATAAATACAGTCGAAAGCATTTAGTCTTTCAGAAATTGTTTTCAGGGCTGTGCAGTTTTGAGTAACTGAGAGCGACAGTGACTCAACTTCAGCCTTGACCCGCATTGTACACCTTTTGATATCATTCAAGATTGGGGAAAGGGGAGCCGGGGTTTCCTTTGAGGTGGAAAAAGCAGTGCCAGGGTTGAGAAACGCAGAATGCAGATCGTCAACGGCATCTAAGACCGTAGAAACTCGAGACAGAAGTTTGTGGAATTTTGTCACTAGCGAATTCGAGTTTGTTTGGAAGAGAGACAGTGTATTAGATAATTGGTCGAGCCGGACATTAACGGATTGGATATCGTCGGCTAACGCTTGAAAATGCGAAACGTTACCCGAGAGGGCAATTAGCTGATTGAGAACATTTGCATGATCAGTCACAATCACCTCAGAGATACCCTTCATTAACCTTAGAACATGGCAGGGCTTAATGTCGGAACATTCTTTGCAAGTAGATCCTCTCGAAGCTGAGGACCTACATTTGACACGACCATTCAGGCAGTCAGGGTGAAATATACCTCCACAGACGCCATCGCAAGAAATGCCATCACGAACAATCTCGGATGAGCAGTGCTTGCAGGAATGGTAACCCTCCATGTGGAAAAGTGTGGGGAAAATTAAAAGAGTAAGATTAAGAAAATGAGGGGGAAAAAATGAGATTGAATCCTGCAGTCTTAAATTCTCCAAAATCTATATAATCTTATAATCCTTAATTAAAATGCGTTAATTCACTAAAAAAGAAACTAAGCACAAAAACATTAAAAACAATGAAAATGAGTAACACTAAAAAGAATTCCATTCACACTGCAAAAAGATTATAAAATGAAATACAAAGAAAAAGAAAAAATAAATCCTGCCGTTTAAAATTCTCCAAGAATTTATAATAATCGCATGAGATTAGATTAAATGCGTTAATTCACTAAACAGAAACTGAACACAAGAACATTAAAAACAATGAAAATGACTAATAAATAACAGATTTTTTCACAGGCCCGGGATCGGCAACGGCTTCTCTACTTGTCATTTAGCACAATTCACCCAAGTTGTTTTCGATTTGGTTTTTTTTAAAAAGGAATATTATCGAATCACTTATGTATATTAATTTAATGTGTTCTGAAATGTTGCTTCTGTTAATTACACAAGACACTCACTAAATCGAAACGCGACTTTTAATAACAGTTTTAATTACAAACAACCGAAACAGCATGCAAGACCACAGAGAATCGAACAGCATGCAAGACCGACACTCGACAGAGGACTGAGGTACTCAAACAAAAAAAAAACTAAGACCGCACCTGGCACTGATAAAATCACTTATGAGATGCTAATAAACCTGTCACCCAATGGACAAAGTGCCTTCATCCAAACGAGTGGCGAAAGAGTGGCTAAACATTAAAATTGTCCCAATTCTTAAACAGGGTAAAGACCCAAAGTCTATTACTAGTTACAGGCCCATTTCTCTTATAAATGTACCTCTAAAATTTACCAACTTACTGATAAAAAATGATATTGACAGAATCATAGAATCCAATAACATACTTCCTAACTATAGTTTTGCCTATAGGTCTGCTTTCACCTGCCTAAATATAATTCACCAAACAATTCATAATTACAAACGCACTAACAAGGTCGTTGCTATGGTCACCCTTGATCTTGACAGCGCCTACGACAGAGTTGACCTTTTTCTACTTTATACCACACTTTTACAATATAATATTCCCTTAAATCACATAAATTGGATTACCAGAGTTTTTGCAAACAGAGGGATTCCCCTGGGTAAGGTCTCAAGGAAAGTGGGTGGGGGTATACCCCAGGGCAGTTCGTTAAGTCCTTTACTCTTCAACATTTATACATCCAAACTTCATGATGTCACCATATGGGATGTCAAAGTCTTTCAATTTGCCGATGACTTCATGTTTATCACCGGAGGTGACTGCGCTAGTTCGGTGGAATCAAAATTACAAACTGCCGTGAATCACTTTTATAACATAGCCATAGAAAAAACTTTTAATTAACCTCTCCAAAACTCGTGCTATGTTTGTTGAAAGGCACAAACAGATTTCTTTATTCATTGATTCCCATCCCATTTTGGCAGGAAAAACCCTAAAATTTTAAGGCAGAATCTTCTCATCTTCTCTTCTTTCCATCTTAAGCAAAAAAAATATGGAGCAGCCCCGGCCACCACTCTACTCCTGTATAGATCACTAATAAGATCCAAAATGGAGTATGCTAGACCAGCGTTTCTCAACCTTTTTTGGCTCGCGGACCAGTAGATTTGTTAAAAAAAATTGCGGACCAGTGATATTTTCTTAACAAGAAATTTTTACTAAGTATTTATAAAGAACTACTACGTAAATTAGTCATAACATTTTTATTATCATTTGCCTACAGTAATATTTAAATGTAAAGATATATAATTATACATACATATAATAATAAGTAAGTATATAAACCTTTAACCAGGGCCGTCTTTTATTGCTTAAAGGCCCTGGGCCTACTTAGGGTGGAGGCCCACTTAAGGAAACGTAAAATCTTGAATTTTTTTTAAAACTACTCTAACATTGATCATTATGATTTTTCTTTAAAATAATAGTACAGACGCTGTAGTAAAAATTTTACTAAAACCTGACATTAAAACCAATAGAAATGATTTTTGGCACACGAGCAATTTTTGAAGAGTACTTTAAGAAAAAAAATTGTTCCGCACGCGGAAAGTGGTAAAAATTCTCGGGAAAACTTGGAAAATTGATATTCTACCAATAACGTGGAAGTGGTTGATAATTTCGATATAATGTGTAGGAACAACTTGTAGAGCGTAAAAAACTTCACCAAAAACGTCCTTACATGTTTTTTCGAAAATTGCTTCGTTTGGGAGATAATGAGTTATAGTTGATATATCCAGATTTCCGCGCGAATAGCTCGGAATATCTTAAAATTTACATTGACGCTCGACTAAAATCTTTATAACTCCCTTGTTTTTGGTCGAAAATTCATAAACTAAACGGCCAAAGATTCAGTAGGTCACATTTGAACAAATCAGATATAACATTCACTCCCAATTTATCTTGGGCCTAATAGAATCGAATTTTTCCGTGAAAACCAATAGTTAGAGAAAAACTCGATTCAATTAGGATCGATTTTCTACGAAGAGGCCCCCCTTTTGCAGGAGGCCCGGGACCGGTGTGCCCTGCCTTAAAGACGGCCCTGCCTTTAACAAAAATGACAGAAAATTATAAAAAAACTAGCAAAAACCCGCGTGCGTTGCAACGCCTTTCAATAAAATAAGATTATGGGGACACAGTCTGCGATAGGAAAAAGCTATAGTGAAAAAAGAACAAATCTTGGAAAATTGATTTTTGGAGATGACCGCCATGGACCAAATGATATATTGAGTATACTATATTGCCTATGGTGTTCTACTTATCATACTCTTTCATTTGATACCCATGTCGAAGGGGTTGTGAAGAAAATATTAATCCGCCCTCTTGAGATGGCCGCTATGGACAAAATGATATATTGAGTATACTATATTGCATATGGTGTTCTACTTATCATACTCTCTCATTTGATACCCATCTCGAAGGGGTTGTGAAGAAAATGGTAAACCGCCCTTTTGAGATGGCCGCCATGGACCAAATTATAAATTGAGTATACTATATTGCTTATGGTGTTCTACTTTTCATAGCCTTTCATTTGATAGCCATGTCACGGGTGTTGTGAAGAAAATGGTAACCCGCCCTCTTGAGATGGCCGCCATGAATCTAAAGACATAGTCTATGGCATTCTTCTTACAATGCCTTTTCATTTGATACCAATGTCGAGGGGGTAGTGAAGAAAATGATCATCCACCCTCTTGGGATGACCGCCATGGACCAAACGATATATAGAGTGTACTATATTGCTTACGGTGTTCTACTTATCATACCCTTTCATTTGAAATCCATGTCGAAGGGTGTGAAGATAATGGTAATCCAACCTCTGGAGATGGCCGCTATGGACCAAACGATATATTGACTATACTATATTGCTTATGTGTTCTACTTATCATACTCTCTCATTTGATACCCATCTCGAAGGGGTTGTGAAGAAAATGGTAATCCGCCCGCTTGAGATGATCGCCATTAACCAAACGATATATTTAGTATATGTACTGATATTGCCTATGGTGTTCTACTTATCATACTCTTTCATTGGATACCCATTTCGAAGGGGTTGTGAAGAAAATGGTCATCTGCTCTCTTGAGATGACTGCCATGTACCAAACTATATATTTAGTATATTATATTGACTTTGGTGTTCTACTTACCATACCCTTTCATTTGATGTCCATGTCGAGGGGTTGTAAAGAAAATGGTAATCCGCCCTCTTGAGATGACTGCTATGGACCAAACGCCTGCTTTTCTGTTGAAATTTTTTTGCTATAAACCTCACTGAGCCCGAGACCTTTCCAACGAATGCAAAACCTTGGAAATCGGATCGTGCGTTCTGGAATTATAGCGTCAGGAAGGAAAACCCGACTTATTTTTATATTATAGATCACAAACTCATGGATGTAGGAACACAACAAAAATATCATTATTACGATTACCAAAAAATTAAATCAATGAGAACAAACTCTTAAGAAAAATTAGAACAAAAAATCAGAAATTATAAAAATAATCAAAAACTCATTGCATATGAACATATTGTTAATGAGAAGATTGCTGCTGCTCTTCTTCAATCAACCTGTCAATTGTTGGTTCCAAATTAGACAAGCTAAGTCGGAGCGGTGAAATAACCTAAAGCCGATTTCTAAATTTATTTTTTATTACCGTCATAGATGAAAATCCCCATTCACATAAATATGTTGTTGCGAAGGGGACTAACATTTTCATTGCTTTCTCGTATAGAGATGGATATTCATTTTTCAATTTGATCCAAAATTTATCTATGGACATTGTTGAAAATCTAGCTTTTAACATAATATCTGCACTAATGCACACAACAAATTACGTCGGGCTATTCGCCGTGGCCGAGGAAAAAAGGTTTCGCCGTCGCCCTTGAGCCTCAATTATACTGGACGCAGCGCAACGCAAATGAATAGAGAGTCAACGGAATGGAGTTTTGCTGGTTATACTGACGGAATCGAACGTACGCAAATGTCACTTTTTTCGGCAATGTTTTGCCAAATGTGCTTATAATTTTTATATCTGTGGAATTTTTTATTATGTAGAATTTCATTAGCTTCCACTTCGGTTATTAATTTTTCCAAAATCTCTGATGACATTTTGGGCTAAATAATAAATGTCAAAATCAGCTGTTTTTAATGCTCCTTTTGACACTTCAATCCGTCGGGTCCTTCAAGTTCCAAAGTTTTGAAACTTTAATCCGGTCCGTTCCGTTACGTTGCGTCCGGTATACTTGAGGCCTTAGCATATTTATAGCATAAGTAAATTTTTTTCGTGGATAGGGGAAATGTCCGCGGACCACTAATGGTCCGCCGGACCAGCGGTTGAGAATAGCTGTGCTAGACCTCTCTCATTTGATGAGTCCAAAACGTTTGAAAAAAGATTCGCGACTATCACTAACTGTTATCTCAGAAAGTGTTTGGGTTTAACCCCATCTACACCTAATCATGTGCTGTATGCTCTCGCTAATGAACTTACAACGAATCTAAGAGCGGAACTGTTAACAGTCAAAGAGCTAGCGAGATGCCTAAGAGTCGAGCAGTTTCCGCAATGTACTCACAGTTAGCCCACCTTTCACATCTTTTGAAAAAAATCATGAGCAAATATTTCTAACTGTTTGATTTACTGGTTTTAGAAACCCCAATTAAGGTAGTTAATCACAATCTTAAATGTGACGTATCTTTTCTTCAGAATCTGGTGTCGAAGGCTCACCTAGAGAACAACCTAATTCATAACATTATGAAAGAAAAAAGAGCGACTTTCTCCAGTAATGCCTTAATAATTGCTATTGATGCTTTGATAGCAGAAAATCTAACAGGCATTGGGGTCACCTTTAAGAATCAAAACAGTGATCTAAAACTCCGCTCCTTCTGATTAATGTCAACATTAACAGCTGAACTGCTTGCTATAAAAACAGCGCTAATCCGTTCGCAAAAACTAACGTTTAAAGAGCTCATCATTCTTACAGATAGCTTAAACAGCTGTGTGGCCCTGCAAAAAGGTTCCAATAACTACCTAGTCACTGAGATACAAAACCTATCTCTAAGCTTTGACTCGGTACTCATTCTCTGCATCCCCTCTCACAAAGGAATAATTGAAAACGAGGTGGCTGACCCACTAGCCAATGAGGCAAGAGCATCAGGAGAAGTCCTGACTCACAAGCTGAATTTTCAAGACTTCATCATCAATGTGAACAACAAACTCAGGTTAGAATGGAACAGATTATATCATTTTTTGCCACAATCTTCCCGTCACCCCCACTCACCTCCTGGTTCTATAACTTAAGCCTATCGCCCAAACTATTTAGAATCTTAAATCGCATTCTAAAAGGACACGCATATGACGATGCTCGGCTAGCCTCGTGGCGACTCATTCCCAATGACATCTGTATTACTTGCAATATCAGAAATGACCCAGATCATATAATACTTGGATGTAAAAGATTTGAATCAGTCAGAAGAAAATATAACGACCTTCGCTTGGCAATCAATTTATCTCAGTTTCTGACTCCGTTCAATACCGAAAAACTAAGAACAATTGCCAATTTTCTATCTGAAACCAACATATTTATCTAAGAGGTGGAGTCTGGAACCACATCTTGGTGTACTATCAGCAAAGGACCTTAACTTTTATATCTTTTAAGCTTTAGTTAATTGACATTAAAGGACATTTGAGACCTCTTTTTGAGTACTCTCAATAACTCTAGATTTCCGTTAAAACATCAGACATCCGTCTGCCCTTCATGTTGTCTGTGAGTGCCCTGCAATAGCAAGGAGCAGGGTCTCTCTGTTCGAGAAGTCCCTGCTCGAACACTCAAGTCTAAGCGACAAACCCAAACAAAGGGTTACACCTAAGCTTGGTTTTTTCATAAAAAAAAAAAAAAAACACTAGGCAGACTGCTGAACTTGTTCAGTTGGTCTGGCCTACAAATATGAGGTGTAGGGGTTGTAGTACAATAGGCCAACTTAATGGCCGCAGTACCTTTGGACCTAATACCTCACACAGGAAAAAAAAGAAAAAGAAAAAGTAAGCAGTTACTCGTATCAACTTTCTAAAATTTGAAAACTTCTCTATCAACCCGAATTCATCGTGTTGCTCCTGAGTTGTCAACAGCGACTTCACCTTCGCCATCTCTAATGTGGTGTCACCATTGGTACATGTTTCAATTGGCCAACTTTCTGCTGTACCCTCCAACCAGGCAGGTCCAGTCCACCACAATGCATTGCATAAGAGATTCTTAGGTAGACTCCCTCTAGATGCTATATCAGCAGGGTTATATTGAGACGGTACATATCTCCATGTGTTGTTTAGACTGTTTTCTTGAATTTCTGCTGTTCGGTTCGCAACAAATCTTCGCCATTTTCGAGGATGACTTTTTATCCAAGATAAAACTATTTTTGAATCAGTCCATGAGTGACATTCTATATCCCCCAATTGCATGTCCGTTTAATTGGTTTGGTTGGTGCCACCTTATTTTTGCCATTAATAAGGATATATGTGTATTTTCATCCTTATCAATGATTCGAATGTACACTACTGCTGCACTTGCTACCATGGATGCATCACAAAATCCATGCAATTGCACATTCTCCTGTGAGCTATGTAAATGCACCCATCTTGGAACTTTTATTTCGCGAATATGGGTTAATTGACCTTTCAATTCTTCCCATTCTTTAGAAATCTGATGGAACTTCTTGATCCCAAGAACCGCCTGCCATCCAAAGCTTCTGTATAATTACCTTTGCCGCTACAACACACGGGGCTATCCAGCCAAGCGGATCGAACAACTTTGCGATTTGAGATAGAATTGTCCTTTTAGTTGTAGCAGTTTTTTCAAATTCCTGACCTTTGAAGGCATATGAAAAATGATCATATTACGGATGCCATTGAATTCCCAATGCTTTGATTTGACCGTCCTCCTTAAACGTTAAAGGAACCTCTACCTCTCGATCTTGTACTGGTTCCAATTTAAAATCTCGTTGTCATTTGCTGTCCACTTCCTGAGTCGAAACCCTCCACGGGCTAACATCTTAATTAATTGCTGTTGGACTTCTTTAGTTTCTTCAAGACTATCTGCACCTGTTAATATATCATCGACATAAAAGTCTTGGAGCGCTATTTGTGCTGCTCGCGGAAATTCCTTCTCCTCATCATTTGCTACTTGCTGTAAGGTCCTTATTGCAAGATAAGGAGCTGCAGTAGTTCCAAACGTAACTTTAGCGCAGATGCGTCGAAAACAACTCTCAACTTGGTTGTTGTACTTTCCTTTATAACGGCATGATGCGGCATATAGTATCTAGATTCCTTATTCGTTGTTATTAATTCTTCGGGATCGAGCACATTCATATGCTTTAACGTCAGATATTCATTGAGGCATTTTGGGTATTCCTCACCCATCTTTGGTTGCTGTAACAGTTTGCGTTCCGTATGTACAAATCGCTTCATAGCCATTTTTTAGAATCTCCCACTTGTGGCTTCTGCTTAAAAGGGATTCTGACTTCATATTGACCACTTTCCAACCTTTTGTGTGTCCTCTGATAGAAATCTTCACATTGTTGTTCTTCTTCGGTCCATCTCCGCGTTCCTATTATCTCTTCTGATTCCCAGAATAAACGAACTTGTTTGTTTAACTGCTCGATGCTGGCTTCTGTAGTTGCCATACATGCAAGATTATTATACTTTCGTGATGGACTGCTGTTTTTATGGATGCCATTTCCCCAAATAATATCCAACCCAATTTCGTTTTCTGGGCTACGGGGGCATCTAAAGGTCCTTTCTTTATCTTGCCGCAAATTATTTTTGCATAGACCTTTACTCCCAGCAACATATCAATCGCACCTGGATGTAAAAATTGTGGATCTGCTAATTTTAATCCTTTAATATAGTCCCAATTGTGATGTGCGTATCGAGTGGGAGGACAAACACTTGTAACATTTTTGTTTATATAGGCCTCTACCGGAAGTTCAAAATTAGATATCACAGGAGATCTTAACTTTATTATAGCGCTCTTTCTAGCTTCTGCTACCTTAATCGAATCTAATCCTCTGACATTAAGTGATGCTGCTGGTGACCCCTTAAGTTTCAATGCTTGATATGCTGCTTGAGAGATAAAGGAGCTTGGAGAACCCAAATCGACTAAAGCTCGAAGTAGTTGTCCTTTCACGAGTACTGTAGCGGTAGCCAATAGTGCTTCCATATTCTTATTAAGTAGATTTCATCTTGTAGCACAGGCTGTTGATGTAGTTGCACAGGTATTAGGAGCTGGGCTCGGCGGTGCATTAGCATCTTCATGCAACCACGTATGGTGTCGTTTATGACACTTATAACATCCACTCTTGTGTGGATTCCGGATGTGATCGTAGGCAAGTACCATATAGATTATGTGCTTGCAGAACATCTTTCTTTTCATTTCTGAAACCAAACAAACCACCTCATGAACCAACCAGCGACAGACCTATCAGCCTGCTGAGTTCTCAGGAAAAATACTGGAAAAAATTTTAAAAGACAGAATAATCAAAGTAATTAATGAGAACAATTTACTACCAAATGAACAACAACAACACAATACTACACACGCGATTGTGAGAATTAAGAAGCACATCTCGTCCAACCTAATCAATAAAAATTCAACTGGACTTGTTATCCTAGATGTTCAGTCAGCTTTTGATTCGGTTAATTAAGTACCATGAATTTCCCGCTATACTTACTTAAAATTGTGCAAAATTTTCTGTTAAGCAGACTTTTCCAAGTGCATGTTACCAGAGATACATCTAATGCACATGCTATTCCAGCGGGAGTCCCTCAAGGATCGGTCCTTGGTCCGATCTTATTAATTATTTATATAGCAGATTTTCCCATACTTAATAACACAAATTTATCTATCTTTTCGGATGACAATGCACTCTATGCTTCCTCTCAAAATAAAAATACAATCTTACAGACCCTTCAAACCTCGCTAAACAAAATATCAGCGTACTGCCACAAATGGAAAATCAAAATAAATTGCAACAAAACACAAGCTATGTTTTTCACCCGGAGAAGAAAGGCTAGTCAACTTCCCTCTACATGTCTAAAACTAAATAATGAGGACATTAACTGGTCCGAGAGTGTAAAATATCTAGGTGTAGTGCTGGATAAAACGCTTACCTTTAAAAATCATATAGCCCATGTCAAACACAAAATAAATATTTACATCAGGACATTATATCCATTTATCAACAGAAAGTCGACTCTTAGTCTGGACAACAAGTTAATCCTGTATAAAGCAGTGTTCTCGGCCATTATACTCTACGGAGCTCCTGCCTGGTATGAGTGTAGGTACTCGCTGTCAAATAAGCAAACTACAAGTTATGCAGAATAAAATTTTGAAAATGCTATTTAATCTTCCCTGGCATTTCTCTACTAAAAAATTCCACAAAAAAGCCAACTTAAATTTAATCGAAAACTCAGCAAACTATGCTGCTCTAGTATTCTATGAAAAATGTCGAAAATCCCCAAACCCCTTCATCCGGCAATTAGTGCCTGATAGCATTAGGCTATAAATTTTCTTTTTAGCATATAAGATTTTAGTTTAGGTTAAGGTTAGGTCAATAATTACCTATGAGGTTTTTGAAAAATTTTTCCTCCTACGTACCATCTATTATAAATTTATATAAATTCTTATTTTAATTAATAAATCTAAGCTGAAAAGGATCATGCACGTATTCTAAACTCTTTACTATTATATAAATCTACTCTGTAAAATGTAAAGGTCAAATTTATAATAATAAATAAATAATAATAATAATAATTCTTTTCATTTCTTGTTAGCTTCAGAAACCGATCACATTTGTGCAGCTTGTGATCTTGATTGCATAAAGGACATTCTTGATCGGCAATGCAAGATCCTTGCTGACGCTGTATACAATTTAAACAAATGCCATACTTTATAAGCATCTTGCGCCTTTCGTTGCTGTTTAATCGTTTTAACCGACCACACTGATAAGTCAGATGCTGGCCTTTGCAAATACTACAATTTGTTTGCTCACTGGAACGATAAGTAGAAGACTTCCTAGGCACCAGCATGTCCCTATGTTTAGACTGCGCGGCCTTTCCATCTCGTAAGGCTTCATGCATTCGGAATCTTTCTTCAAAAAATTCAAACATCTTGTTCTGAAGATGTTGCAATTCTTTGCTCCCAAATTCTTTTCGTTTCTTCTGGTAGACGTGTAGTTAACAGGCATACAACAATTTGATCCCAATGTTGTACTGGACTTCCTAGTGATGCCAACTCGTGCAACCGTCTCTTGGAGGTATCTAGCAAGTCCTTTAAGTCTCGTTCAGACTCCTTTACGGTGTTGGTTTGTGTTAGTAAAGCCTTTAAATGCGTAGTAACTAACACTCGCTTGTTATCATAGCGTTTAACAATCTCATCCCAGGCAGCTTGATAATTGTCACCAGAAACATCATATAGATCCAATAAACGATGCGGTTCTCCAGAGAGACATGATCGTAAATATTGGAGTTTTTGAATTAAAGGGATATGAGGGTCATCGTGAATCATGGAAGTAAAGCTATCGCGGAAATTTCTCCACTCACTGAAATTCCCATTGAATTTGGGTAATTCCATCGCTGGTAGTCTCTTCTCCGCAGCCCTCACAACTGTGACCTCAGATGGCGACAACTGCGTATGAACTTCCTTATGTTGAATCCTTGCAAGTCCATCTTGTAAATCTCCTAGAAACTCAAAATAGGTTTCTTCAAAGATTGAATACAGATCAGCTGTTTCATACGTCGCTACCCGTTCGCGGTCTTGGTCTGATTCCTCATCTTCGAGTCTGTATATTTGCTCGTGATTCTCCAAGAACTGTCTCCAAAATTCTTTAACATTTTCAATGCGGCCTGTTAAATATCTTTCAGTACTTCTTGCTTGACCAGTTTTTTTTTTAATTTGCAATCGCTTTAGTTAAATTAGCCTGCAATGTCTTCTGCGATTTTAGCAAAGCGTTCATTTTGAAATGATTTCAATATTGTATTATTGGAAGTGGATTTTATTAAATTATTTAATTAACTGTATATTGCTTTCAATAAATGTGCTTGGCTACAACTATCCGGCTCGAAGGACCATGTTCAATATCCCTTGCTGATATTGAGTAGTTAATGCCAGTTAATTTGCTTCGTTGGCTTGAAGCACACTTATTGAAATAAAAACACGTTCTTTGAAATAATATATTCTGTTTATTACAATCAAATTAAGTTCTTTAAAAACAATCAAACAAAAATGAAATGAACTCAATTAACTTTTCCAACAATCAACAATATAATCCTTTTCAAATTGCTTATCTGCAATTCGAATTGAAACCACAAGTGTAACTGCCGGGGCCCAATGAAACCGTCAACGTGATTTTCCATATAAATTGTTGTTGCTTTTGATGGTGACGGTGACTTGGATTTAATTTTAATTTTGCTGGTCTACCCCTCCACAAGCAAAAGCGCTCTCATTTTTTCGCTCTTTTTTTTGATTTGCCTGCCATCTGTTAAAAAAAGTAAACCCTAATTAAACAAGAAAGCTTTTACATTTATGTTGGTGCTGTAAACCCGCCCACAATTTTCTTGAACAGAAAGTGCGGAAAAATGTGCTCGAAGAAGAAGAAGAAGATATTACTTTTATATAATTTAATTTGAAACAAATACAAAATAATCAAACAGTTAATTCAATCACAAGTAGACAATGACATTTGTCAAGCAAAAGCTACTTTGACGGTGACGGTTTCATTGGGCGAGCTCTCACCGACAGTGGTAGGGGAAAATCACTTTGACGGAATCATTGGGCCCCGGCAGTAATACACCTAATAAAGTGCAGTTTGGTAATCCCCAACCTACACGCTAGACCCTATCTGGACTTCAACTCGAATTGATATGTATGTAGAATAAATTGGGTGCTAGTCCCAACAACGCGCAGTTTGGTAATCCCCAACCTGCGATCTAAACCTTAATTGTGTAGAGGCTCTTACTTTGTCTGGTAATCCCCAGTTTAGTAATGAGCAATGTTCCTTATTTCCGTCGGCTTTTTATAGTAATAAAGCTTTAACGCCTTGCTTCCTATGTTTATTTTATTATTACCAAAAAGCTTTTAAGCTCTATTCTACTTGTTGTTTTTAATCATGTCACACCTGAAACCCTGTACAATTTGTACTAAAAGCTTTTCTTCTTTTGCCATCCAAGTTGGCTGTCAGTTTTGACTTAAGTTTCATAAATTATCTGTCATATATACTTTCTTTTTATAGGTATATTTATCATCATCAAAAATAGCTCCACAGCCTGTTATTGGCCTTGGCTTCCTGCAACATCCTCCTCCAGAACTGTCGGTCCCTGGCTTGAAGTCTCCAATTTCTTATACCTAGGGTTCGTAGATCTTCTTCTACGCTGTCTAAATACCTCTTTTTTGGACGTCCCGTACCTCTGTGTCCGTCTGGTCTCTTGTTCATAATAATTTTTGTTATGCTGTCGTCACTGCTACGTTCAACATGTCCTGCCCATCGGATTCTGTTAATTTTTATAGTTTTTATGATGTTTGGATCTTTATACAACTGAAACAATTCGTGATTGTATCTTCTCCTCCAAACACCGTTTTCGTTGATTCCTCCATATATAGTGCGCAGGATTTTTCTTTCGAAGCACCCTAGGAGGTGTTCTTCGTTACTTCTTAATGTCCAGGTTTCGGATCCATACAGTAGTATTGGCCTTATAAGAGTTCTGTACAGTTTTACTTTAGTGCTTCTTGATATGTTCCTTGATAAGAAATGTTTACGTAGCCCAAAGTAGCATCTGTTTCCCAGCGCTAATCTCCTTTTAACTTCTAATGTCGTGTCGTTGTCTTTTGAAATTAGCGTCCCTAGATATATAAATTCTTTTACTGCTTCGATGTTGTATGTATCAATTGTCATATTCTGGCGATCATTACGTCTTTTGGAGATGCACATATATTTCGTTTTCTCTTCATTAATTGCTAGTCCGAGTTTCTTTGCTGCTCTTTCTAGCAATATGAAGGCTTCTTTCATTGCTACGGGGGATCTGGCTAGTATTACGATGTCGTCAGCGTACGCCAATATTTGTACCGACTTGTTGAAAATACTGCCCGCGGTGTTAATTCCTGCGTCTCTTATCACTTTTTCCATAGCTACGTTAAATAGTAAGCACGATAGGGCATCTCCTTGTCTTAGTCCTACTGTGGCGTTGAATGGTTCTGATAGCTCTCCTTCAATTCTTATTCTGCATAATATCTCTTTCATTGTGATTTTGGTCAAATTTACGAGGTGTTTGGGGAATCTTAGGTACTCCATAGCTTTGTATAATTCTTCACGTTTTATTTTATCATAGGCGTTTCTGAAGTCTATGAATAGCGAATGTATGTTTATGTTAAATTCATTCGCCTTTTCTAGGACCTGCCTAAGTGTGAAAATATGGTCTGTGGTAGATCTTCCGGGACGGAACCCGCTTTGATAGTTTCCCAGAGCTTCTTCTGCGTAAGGCTGCAGTTTAACGTATAAAATATTTGAAAATACTTTATATGCTACGTTCAGTAGAGTGATGCCTCTATAGTTACGGCAGTTTAGCTCAGGTATATCTATATATATATATATATATATATATATTTTATTTTTTAATTAATTTCTCTTTAGATAACTACTTATGTGTTGGGTGGTGAATCAATGTTGTGTTGTGTGGCTGCGCTGCGCTACAACAGGGCGGATTACCATTTACTTCAAAAACCCCTTCGGCATGGGTATCAATTGAAAGGGTATGATAAGATGATGGGTATCAAATGAAAGAGTATGATAGGTAGAACACCATAAGCAATATAGTATACTCAATTTATCATTTGGTCCATGGCGGCCATCTCAAGAGGGCGGATTACCATTTTCTTCAAAACACCCGAGACATGGGTATCAAATGAAAGGGTATGATAAGAAGAACACCATAAGCAATATAGTATACTCAATATATCGTTTGGTCCATGGCGGCCATCTCAAGAGGGCGGATTACCATTTTCTTCACAACTCCTTCGAGATGGGTATCAAATGAAAGAGTATGATAAGTAGAACACCATGAGCAATATAGTATACTCAATATATCGTTTGGTCCATGGCGGCCATCTCAAGAGGACGGATTACTAATTCTTCACAACCCCCTCTACATGGGTATCAATTTGATAACATCTGGGTCACAAAAACTCTTTTCTGCTCACTGGTCCGCCCAATCCTGGAATACGCATGCCCTGTCTGGGATCCCATATTTCACGCCAGTAGCAACAGGATTGAATCCATTCAAAAACAATTTCTCCTGTTCGCACTAAGAAATTTACATAACCCGGCTGATTATCAAAGCCTTCCACATTATACAGACAGGCTCCAAGTTCTGGATCTTCTACCACTGTCATGCAGGAGGAAAATGCTTATCTCATGCCTTACCTTGAACATTCTAAACGGTTACCTCAAGGTGAAGTTCTTATCGGACAGGGTCATATTCAATGAGGAAGTTCGACGCACAAGGCATACGAGACTGCTTAAAAAATACTCCCATCGCACTGAGTACGCAAGGAACGAGCCCATTAATAGATGTTGCATGGTCTTCAATGATCATAATCAATGCTTTACTCGTCCCACTAACAAACTGTCATACAAAAGGAAATTAAAACTAATGTTGAGACCCAAATTCCCTTTATATCTGTTGAAGCCACTTGTAAATTAAAGACAATATTGTATCTTCTAAATATAGCTAGCTATACCTGTACCTGACTAGCATAATTTTATAATTAATTTTAATTTTGTTATATTTAAATGTAAATGTGCCTTGTTTGGCAAATAAATAAATCAAATGAAAGGGTATGATAAGTAGAACACTACAAGCACTATACTCAATATATCGTTTGATCCATTGCGGCCTCCTCAAGAGGGCGGGTTATCATTCTCTTCAGAACCCTTTCGACATGGGAATCAAATGATAGCGTATTACAAGTGGAAGACCATAAGCAAATATAGTATGCTTATATATCTTAGATCCAGGGAGGACAGCTCAAGAGGGCGAAAAGTAAAGTAAGAAAGTAACTTTTTTTTTTTCCTGTGTGAGGTATTAGGTCCAAAGGTACTGCGGCCATTTAGTTGGCCTATTGCACTACAACCCCTACACCTCATATTTGTAGGCCAGACCGCCTGAACAAGTTCAGCAGTCTGCCTAGTGGCTTGTCGCTTAGACTTGAGTGTTCGAGCAGGGACTTCCCGAACAAAGAGACCCTGCTCCTCGCTATTGCAGGGCACTCACAGAGAACATGGAGGGCAGACTCATCCTCTTCTAGGCAAAGCCTACATGTAGGGTCCTCTGCCTTTCCTATCTTCCATAAGTGGTAATTTAGGGCACAGTGTCCGGTAATTAAGCCAACAAGTGTCCTAACATCACTCCTGCTGCTCCGTAATAATTACTTGGCCGTCTTAGGGGACGGCCCTGGAAGGAACCGCTTAGAGTTGGCCAGTCCAGGCGCGGACCTCCAGCGTTCAATATGTTTCATCAAGGTCCGATCGGCCAGGGCCCTTTGCAGCAAGCTGGACGGTGCCCCAATAGCCGGCTCTGGACCAATGAATTCTAAATCAGAGCCCTGTTTAGCCAGGGCATCCGCACTTTCATTGCCTTCGAAGCCCCGGTGACCTGGGACCCAGACAAGTGTGATTTGATTGAGAACGCCCAACTCATGAAGAGCACGTTGGCAGTCCCAAACTAATTTCGACTTGGTCCTACGGGACCTTATCGCTCTAATTGCCGCTTGGCTATCAGAGAAGATAAAAATCCGTTTATTTTGGTAGGCCCTTCTTAAGTTCTCATGAGTGCATGCCAGAATAGCGTACACCTCTGCTTGAAAGACAGTTGCCAGAGTGCCTAGACTTATAGCCTTGCTGAATCTGGGACTTTCACTCCAGATTCCTGCGCCTACACCTGTCTCCGTTTTAGAGCCATCCGTGTACCATACTAGCCCGCCCGGCAAAACTTTAGGAAAAGTCCAGGTAAGCCTTTCCTGTATATGTACAGAAGGTTGCTTAAATTTTGAGAATTTATAGGGCATGCCGTCCGATAGCATCTCCGCTTCCGGAATCTCTTCTATGATGTTGATTATTATAGAATGTCCTCGCCCAAGACCAGCGCCCAAGTAACCATTCGCTTTCAGCCGCAGCGCCGCGTTTATGGCGGATTTCTCTACCTCAAGGTGGAGGGGTACCAAATTGAGGAGAGTCTCCAGCGCTGCCGTTGGGGAAGTGCGGATGGCCCCAGTGATGGAGAGGCAAGCCATTCTTTGAATTTTGCTTAAAAAGGTTATGGAACCCTTAAGCTTCGTTCTGTGCCACCAAACTAAAGCTCCATAAGTTACCATGGGTCTTATGATGGTGGTGTATATCCAGTACATGGTTTTCGGTTGCAAACCCCAGGTGGAACCACAAGCTCTGCGGCAAGCCCACAGGGATCTGCGCGTTCTACACATCACAGTGTCCATATGCTGTTTCCAATTGAGCTTGGCATCTAGCGTCACTCCTAAATATTTGGCTTGTTGAGAAAAGCCTATAGTTCTGCCCGCGAATGTAGTTTCCCAAATTCCCGGTAGTGATCGTTTCCTGGTGAAAGGAACTAGGATCGTTTTGTCGGGATTGACTTTTAGACCTACACTCTCGCACCAGCTAGAGACCAGATCAAGTGCCTGCTGCAGGCGCCTTGACATGGCGTCTTCAGATTCACCTGTAATTACTATGACGACATCGTCAGCGTAACCTTGGGAGAAAATGTTCCGACCGTTGAGCAGCTCGAGGAGTTCATCTACAACAAGGCACCAGAGAAGTGGAGATAAAACTCCTCCCTGCGGGCAGCCTCTTGCTATAGTGCCCTCCAGAGACCCCTCAACATGAGAAACAATTAGTTTGCGAGTTCTCAGCATAGAGTCAATCCAGTTGCAGAAAGTGCTACTTAGACTGTGTCTACTTAGAGCCCTAGCTATAGTATCAAAGGATGTGTTGTCAAAGGCTCCCTCGATATCGAGGAAGGCCGTCAGCGCAACTCCTTTGTTTAGAGCTGCCTGTTCAAGCCTGAGCACCAGATTGTGCAGTGCTGTCTCAGTAGACTTGCCCGCCTGGTACGCATGCTGATAGGAGCTTAGTGGTTGGCTTTGAAGATAAGTTTCCCTTATCGCCCGGTCGACAATTTTCTCCATTGTCTTCAAGGCAAAAGACGAGAGACTTATCGGCCTGAAAGATTTAGTCAGGGTGTAATCCGAACGCCCTGGCTTAGGTATAAATGTTATGTTGACGTTCCTCCAGACGGATGGGATGTAGCCGTGTGCGAAGGAAGCCCTAAATAATTTGCATAATAAGGGGGTGACTAGGTCGCAGCCCTCCTGTAGCAGAATGGGATAGATTCCGTCTGCTCCAGGGGACTTGTATGGTTTGAACGATCTAATCGCCTCCCTGATAGCTTCATGGTTGAACAAGGTATTTGCTTCTGTCCAGGCGGCTTTGGGCACTTTAGAAAGTTGGCCTATACGCTGCCCAGCAGAAGTTATGTTCTCTTTTGAATAAATGGTTGTGCCTGGGAAATGTGCCTGGAGCAATGTTATCAAGGTTTCTTCCCTAGACTGTGTGAAAGAGCCATCGGTTCTCCTGATGGATCCAAGATCTACCGACAAGCCCTTTGATAAAGCTTTATAGATTTTTGCTGAGTCTCGAATGTCTTCGACACTCTTGCAAAAATTCCTCCAGCTATTTCTTTTTGCTCGTCTGATTGCCCTGTTATAGCTGGTTAGCGAGCTTTTATAACTCTCCCAGTTGCCGCTCTTCTTAGCTGCGTTGAACAGTTTCCTCGTAGCGGATCTTAACTTGGAGAGCTCGTTATTCCACCATGGAGTTTTCCTATTACGCGTCCTCATCAGAACAGGGCAGTTATTGCTGTAAGCAGCAGTAACCGCCTCCGTAAAGAAGTCCGCGGATAGTTCTACATCCATCGTAGATTTGATTGAGTGCATGGAACCCTTCAATATGCTACTGAGTTCGGCCCGAAAGTCTGTCCAGTTCGTATATCTAGGATTCCTGTATGTACTCACATTTTCCAAAGACTCACCCACCATAAAGTAAATGTGTCTGTGGTCTGAGCACGATGGCTCATCTGAGACCCGCCAGTCACTCACGTAAGTGGCAACTTGTTGAGTAGCTAGCGTGATGTCTATAACCTCACGTCTCCTACCGTTGTCGAAGGTAGGATCCGTGCCGCGATTTAATATGTCCAGGTTAGTAGTTAAGAGGTAATCAAAAAGGTATTCGCCCCTTTTGTTCACTCCACTGCTACCCCAGGCATCATGATGGGCGTTCGCATCACATCCTATGATGATCTGCAGACCGCTCCTGTTAGAGTGACCCACGATATCCTTAAGTTCTTTGGACGGTGGTGGGTCTCTGGAGTCATAGGGGAGGTATGCCGAACATAAGGTAATCATGCTCTTGCTGCCCCCCCTGTTAATCTGTATCAAAAGTAACTTACTTTCACTAAATCCATTTCTAGACGACCAAGATGTATTACGGGTCGGAGGGCGTTTAGAGCATGCAAACCTACCCTTCGAAGAAAAGCATCCAATCATCTTGGCTTGCTCCTCAAGACTCGCAGTCTTACTAGTCAGACATATCCATCAAGCTACCATGCACGGTGGCCCGAATCTCACACTTGCAACTCTGAGGAAGACTTATTGGATTCCTAGAGTAAAATCCGTCATTAGAAGTCAGTGGCATCAGTGCATCATTTGCTCGCGATGGAGACAGCAGCCAAAAACGCAAATAATGGGAAATTTACCTAAATCCCGAACTGAGTTAACGACGCCCTTTGCTACAGTCGAAATTGATTTCGCTGGATCCATTAACATAAAACTAAGCAAGCTACGAAGTTCAAAGATAGCAAAAGCGTATGTAGCAGTTTTTGTGTGTTTCGCTACAAAGGCTCTGCACATAGAAGCGGTATCGGATCTGACATCCGAAGCATTCGTCGCCGCACTGAGGTTTTTCTACAGGCGAGGTTTTTCAAGAGACATTTACACTGATAATGGAACCAACTTTGTAAACGCGTCCAGATCATTGGATAAAGAAATAGAAGGTGCCTTGAAAAACAACATCCCAATAGCTGCAGAAAAGTATGCAAATCATAAGCTTAACTGGCATTTTATATGGGAAGCTGGCGTAAAATCTATCAAATACCACCTACGCGGAGTGATTGGACAAAGTTTATTAACGTTTGACGAACTAACGACGACTCTAACACAGATCGAGGCAGTTCTTAACTCCCGTCCATTGTGCCCACTTTCGGAGAATCCAGCTCATTTTCTTATCGGCAACGCACAGTCATCAATACCTGAAACGGATTGGAGCTCTTATCAGCAGTCTCACCTATCCAGATGGCAATATCTATAAAAACTAAAATATGATTTTTGGAACCGTTGGCAGGCGGAATATCTTCATCGTTTACAACAACGACCCAAATGGAAGGTTGAAGAGCCGTCGATAGGAGTTGGCACACTAGTGATACTTAAGGAAGAAAACTTGCCGCCTTCGGCTTGGAAACTAGCGCGAGTAATAGAATTACATAGCGGAAAAGATTGTAAGGTACGAGTAATTACGGCAAAAACCGCAACTAATCAACTGAAAAGAGCCATATCGAAGATATGCTGTTTGCCCTTTAAGAATTAAATAGCACTAATAAATCAATTTATTAGGTTAAGATGTAAATATACATATATTATCTATACATAACTACCCACTAATTTAGGAAAATATCTCTTTCACGCAGATCATAGGAAACTCAGAGATTGGAAAATGTGGAAAATCGGCATCATAATTAGTTTGATTGGCAATGTTAGCTCTTTAATTGCTTACGACTGTGGTCATGAGCAAATAAATAAAACAGTGATTTCTTTATTAAATGTGGAACCATGAAATATTGAACATCCAACTACTAAATACGAGGAGGAGGACATACAGCTCTTAGAACTAAATGAAGTGACCTCTGTCCATATATACCAATGTAAAATTAATGTTTTGCAATCAGTGTATTATTGTGGTATGTTCAGTCACCTTTCTGTGGTCCCGGGAGGGCTAAGTACCTTCATAATGGAAATATCTAAAGAAGCCTGCATTAAAATACAACAATTTGGTACGTTAGAGCTACAAAACAACTGGGTTATAGCAGGTATCAAGACCAATTCATCCACCCGGTTCTACAGAAGTTGTTGCTGGAACGGTAGACCCCAAAGGCAATTGCCAAGGCACAACATATACATATGGACAAACCTCGTGGAACGACGTTATAATCATTCACGCCATGGAAGTGACTACAACGGTAGTGCACACTTGAATAAGGATGAAATTATACTTCGTAACAATTTAGTATGTCCCTATATGAAGGGCAGGTGTATCGACCCTGAGTACGGTATCAGTTTTTGGAATTTGCTTACAGAAGTAGGGTGTGAAGCTGTGGGTTATAATGTACTCTATTAAGGAAATGCTACCAAGGCACATAGCTTGGATCTATATAGAAAGGAAACTCATACCATATATCGGTGATTCCATGTCAAACCGGACGCTTTTCGTTAAAAATAATAATTGATGATTCCGATTTTTTTGAAATTTGGCAGGCATATTCTACACATGAAATAATGAAAAGCGTGTCTCGCGAAAAAAATTTGGGATTTTTTTTTTTCAGAAGATATAGATGGTTGTAAGTTGTAATAAATTTCAAAAAACGACGCTCGGCCGACCTTTCAAATTAGTGTATCGTCGAAACCATTAGCCGTAAAAAAAATGAAACAGGTCGATTTTGAAAATATCGAGTCACTCTATGTAGTGGTATAAAAAAATTTGAGTTTGTTATTAATACATTATTATTATTTTTGTTTCATTACCAATTTTCGACTTCAACTCACCAACTTAAAATTTTGGAAAAAATATCATCCTGTTCCCCTTTCAATTCTAAGGAAACAGTGAAAATTTGAAAATGGAACTCAACCGGGGTCCCACTTAAAAAATTCTCTGTCTATCAATGTGTTACATTTTTCTCACTATTGACCTGATTTTCTGGCGCAAAAAATACTACTAGTTTTCTCTCTCTTACACGTACCAATTTAGCTTTAAATATTTCATTTTCAGCTATTTTCTTTTAGAAGCTTTAAAATGGAAAAAGCATAAACAACAGAGTTTTTTATTTTACCCATCCCGATCTTTCTATGCCTTTAGGTTAAGTGGAAATACTTTCTATGCTATGTAATACTTTTTCATTTCTGTTTAGGTGTTACACAAGATAAATAGTGTTATAGTGTTTAATATCGTAATGTTACTGTTGTTTTTCTTAAAATAATTATAACAATAATTAATTACGGGTATTATTTTATCAGACTGCCTTATTTGAAACCTCACAGGAGAAAAATGTCAACTCGTTACGATACGTGTTTTAATTCGTTTAAAAAACGTAATCACGGGAAAAAACCAATGAAGAATTTACGTCGAGTCACTTCGAAGCTGCAAATAAAATTGAAAATTACGTTGCCCTCATCAGAAAATTTGAAGATTTGTGACGCATGCCGAATGAAGACTAGGAATGAAGACGCGGTTTGGATAAACCCCATTTCACCCCCTTAGGGGATGAATTTCGAAAAATCGCTTTTTAGTGGATGTCCACGCCATTATAGGGCTGCACTGTCCAAATTTCAGCCCTATAGCTTTAGCGGTTTGGATAAACCCCATTTCACGCCCTTAGGGAATGAATTTCGAAAAATCGCTTTTGAGTGGATGTCCACGCCATTATAGGGATGCACAGTCAAAATTTCAGCCCTATAGCTCCAGCGGTTTGGATAAACCCCATTTCACCCCCTTAGGGGATGAATTTCGAAAAATCGCTTTTTAGTGGATGTCCACGCCATTATAGGGCTGCACTGTCCAAATTTCAGCCGTATAGCTTTAGCGGTTTGAATAATCCCCATTTCACCCCCTTAGGGGATGAATTTCGAAAAATCGCTTTTTAGTGGATGTCCACGCCATTATAGGGCTGCACTGTCCAAATTTCAGCCGTATAGCTTTAGCGGTTTGAATAATCCCCATTTCACCCCCTTAGGGGATGAATTTCGAAAAATCGCTTCTTAGTGGATGTCCACGCCATTATAGGGCTGCACTCTCCAAATTTCAGCCCTATAGCTTTAGCGGTTTGGATAAACCCCATTTCACCCCCTTAGGGGATGAATTTCGAAAAATCGCTTTTTAGTGGATGTCCACGCCATTATAGGGATGCACAGTCAAAATTTCAGCCCTATAGCTCCAGCGGTTTGGATAAACCCCATTTCACCCCCTTAGGGGATGAATTTCGAAAAATCGCTTTTTAGTGGATGTCCACGCCATTATAGGGATGCACTGTCAAAATTTCAGCCCTATAGCTTTAGCGGTTTGGATAAATCCCATTTCACCCCCTTAGGGGATGAATTTCGAAAAATCGCTTTTTAGTGGATGTCCACGCCATTATAGGGCTGCACTGTCCAAATTTCAGCCCTATAGCTTTAGCGGTTTGGATAAACCCCATTTCATCCCCTTAGGGGATGAATTTCGAAAAATCGCTTTTGAGTGGATGTCCACGCCATTATAGGGATGCACAGTCAAAATTTCAGCCCTATAGCTCCAGCGGTTTGGATAAACCCCATTTCACCCCCTTAGGGGATGAATTTCGAAAAATCGCTTTTTAGTGGATGTCCACGCCATTATAGGGATGCACTGTCCAAATTTCAGCCCTATAGCTTTAGCGGTTTGGATAAACCTCATTTCACCCCCTTAGGGGATGAATTTCGAAAAATCGCTTTTGAGTGGATGTCCACGCCATTATAGGGATGCACAGTCAAAATTTCAGCCCTTTAGCTCTAGCGGTTTAGGTTGTGCGTTGACTGTCAGTCAGTTACTTTTTATACAATAGAAAAAAAAGTAAAGAAAAAAAATCCCCTTACAACTCATTGAACCCCATTTCACCCCCTTCAACCCTTTTCTTCTCCATAAAAAGTAGCCTATGTCCGTCTCCAAGGTTTAAACTATGTCTGTAGAAAATTTCATCCAAATCGGTTCAGTGGTTTAGGCGTGAAAGCGTAACAGACAGACAGACAGACAGACAGACAGACAGACAGACAGACAGAGTTACTTTCGCATTTATAATATTAGTAAGGATTTTGAAATGTGACGTAACAAAATTTAAGACCCCCCCACCCCATGTCACACAATGTCACACTTCGCCGACCTCCTCCCTCCCCACTAACGTGTGACGTAATTTATGGATGGCCCCTTAGTGCAGAATGGCACTTTTTCGCCATGTCTCATGTCTTGCGATGGTTTAGGAGGTACGATTAAAAGATTAGCTGCAAAAGACAGTTTGCAGAATATAAATGACCCTATGAATACCCGGCCCAATTTTTCATGTGGGTTAACAAAAATATTAAGAATATTAATACCGAATTCTTTCATCTTCAGGATTAACGGAACGGAAGCTCAAGCACTTCAAACCCGTTTCGACAAAGCGAAGATGATTCGTGGCAGTTTAATGTACCATTCATTTTTTACACAACAAAATGGAAAAATTTAAGTAAAAATCACATCGTCAGCTACCACGTCGACTATATTGTAAATGTGTGCAAAAATTAAAATAAACATACTTAATTTATTATTTTATGTGTTATCCATTTTCCGTTGCACCTACCAGTCCTTGTAAGCGTTCTCTGCGGGTACGCGATATGTTAAGCCGCAGTGCCGCGCGTTCGCATTCTTTTAAAGAATTTTTTAAGTGTGACCCCGGTTGAGTTCCATTTTCAAATTTTCACTGTTTCCTTAGAATTGAAAGAGGAACACGATGATATTTTTTCCAAAATTTTAAGTTGGTGAGTTGAAGACGAAAAGTGGTATTGAAACTTTATAAACAAATTAATAATAATTTATTAATAACAAACTCAAATTTTTTTTTACCACTACATAGAGTGACTCGATATCTTCAAAATCGACCTGTTTCATTTTTTTGTACGACTAATGGTTTCGACAATACAGTAATATGAAAGGTCGGCTGAGCGTCGTTTTTTGAAATTTATTACAACTTACAACCATCTATATCTTCTGAAAAAAAAATCCCAAATTGTTTTCGTGAGACACGCTTCTCATTATTTCATGTGTAGAATGTGCCTGCCAAATTTCAAAAAAATCGGAATCATCAATTATTATTAAACGTTCGGTTTGACATGGAATGATCCATATACGGTAAGCGTTGGAGAAGTCATCTTTGCACTAGAGACAGTAAAACCGATCTCGGTATGCCACTATGATGGATATCAAACGGAGCATCCTCGTCTGTTCATTGTGAAGAAGTCACGACATGGTTACCCGTTGTAGTGACCGCGTAAAGTTTAATTACCAAACTTTACGCAATGTCACACAACAACTTCCGACACGATCAAAACGATCAGTCGGAACACTTCATCGATCACTTAAAGTTCAGTGATCTACTCGTCTCCCGTTCCGTCCCGATCGTGTATATCGGGACAGCCAATTTCCGGCATCTCCAAAATTCACACACTCTGTCCGAAGGTCCCATGGTGAAACGCCCAAAAATCCGCTCGTGCTTAAAATCTACAGAAAACCATGTCGAAAGCGTGAAATTTGAAAAAACTTTTTTTGTAATACTGAAAAGAAGAACTTCGGTGCAACGATGATATCATGTGTTAATAAAAATCGTCGATTTCGCGCCAAGAAGTTTTTCTTTTCAGTATTACAAAAAAAGTTTTTTTCAAATTTCACGCTTTCGACATGGTTTTCTGTAGATTTTGGCATGCTGAAAACGATCCCGTTGTCCGATTTGCCCTATCATTCCATAGTTTTGAGATATTTTTTTTTAATAGTAGTTAATAGTTTAATAGTTAATAGTTTAATAGATTTAAAGTACACAAGATATACATCTTTTAGAGTACAAAATTTAAAAAGGAACAAAATTAAAATTAAAATTAAAATTAAAATTGAAATTGAGATTAAAATTAAAATTAAAATATAATTAAAATTAAACTTAATACTTGAGAGGAATAATAATAATAAAAAATAATAAAAAAAGTAAAAAATAATAAAAATTCAAAAATAAAAAAAATAAAAGTAAAAATTCCAGAGCAAAGAGATAGAAAGAAAGTAGAATTAAAATTAAGATTGAAGTGGGAGTGATAGAGATAAGAGGGACATAGATAGTTAGTGAGAAGAAGAAGATAGAAAAAGAAACGCATGTCTTCTGAATGTTGTGGCTGAGCTCATTCTCTGAATGTAGTTTGGAAGATTATTCCAAATTCTGAGAGTGTGCACAAAGAAGGAACGACTACCGATTAGGGAAGAATGAGCAGGAATCAGGAATTTAACGGATCTCAAGGATTGCAAAGGAAAGAGGAAGTCAGAAAGGTAGCAGGGGCTTTTGGTATAAAAAACCTTATGCAAAAGAAGAAGAGCCATGAGATCGATGAATTGAAAGAGGTCACAGCCCAGTAAGGAATTTTGTACTCGCGACACATGATCAGATCTTCTCATATGAAAAATGAACCTAATGCAATCATTAAACGCCACTCTAAGACGCTGACGGCAAGTTGAGTCGAAAGAAATATATACCAGCGAGCCGAAAAGAAAATGAGGAACAACAAGAGATTTAATAAGTTTGGCTCGAATGGGCAAAGATAACAGACTGCCATGTAACCATAGTTTACGAAGTGTGCCATAGATCTTAGAGAGCAGCAATGAGACATGATTGCAGCAGGAGAGTTTGGAATTTACAACAATACCCAGGTTTTTGGCATAGTCAACGATTGGAAGGGGAACATTATTAAGTAGAAGAGGAGAGAAACCATGGGGGGACAGTAAGCGACGACTAAGGAAAATTACTTGTGATTTAACTGGATTTAATTTAAGGAAATTATTCGAACTCCATTCGTTTATTCGAGATAAGGTGCAATTAAGTTCAGACACACAATTTTCAATTTGATTAATAGGACAAGAGGTATATAGCTGGAGATCATCAGCATATAAATGATAAGAGCAGCAACGGATTACAGAGGGAAGATCATTAATATAAAGGGAAAACAGCAAAGGACCAAGAACCGAACCCTGAGGGACACCTGCAGGCACACTTAGGAAAGAAGAAGTAACATTATTATGCCGAACAAACATATTTAACGCGCAAAAGTGCAAAACACACGCTTTTTGGCACTTTTAGGTTAGGATTGCTAAAAATCCTGACGTGATAGGGCAATTTGGACAACGGATTCGGATTCAGCGCGAAAAAATACTTAGGATACGACTATTAAATTGAAAAGGAAAAAAATGTGCAGACCAGTGCTATTGTAAATGTGTGCAAAAATTAAAATAAACATACTTAATTTATTATTTTATGTGTTATCCATTTTCCGTTGCACCTACCAGTCCTTGTAAGCGTTCTCTGCGGGTACGCGATATGTTAAGTCGCAGTGCCGCGCGAGTTACATACTTAGAGTTGAAAAATGCAACAAATGCACAATTTAATCAACCGGACGTATCCGATACATTAAAAATAAAGCCAAAAGAAAAACCATTAGCTTGGTAGATTATATTCCACACTGCATCCGATAAAACTGCTGACTTAGGAAAAGATAAGAAAAGTAAAATGTAATTTTTGAATAAGGATAGTCAGTCTGTCGGAAATTATATTAGAGTTCGGTTTGTTCTATTAATAAAGTTAAATAAATTTGAAGTGAGCTTTTTATTTCTCTAATTGATCAATAATTATCCAAAATATATTACTGGCGCAGTCGGTAGGATCCAGTTAATTGGATCCAGTGATACGAATTTATCGAAAAAATTTGTTTAATCAAAAGTGATTAAGTGTGGAAGGTGTGATACGAAGTAGTTTAATTTACATTTAATAAGCTACGAAGAAACAACCACCAAAACACAGAAAGAAAAGTCATCCTGGAAAGAAGGCGACGACGTAATTTAACAGCAGATCAAAACAGAAGAATGGCTCAAGGAGTGCAACAAAACCAACCAAATATGATGGAGCAATGCTTAGCCCTATTAACCGAGATAGTGCACCGGCAGACTCAGCCACCATCGTTGAGAAGACGAATTGAAAAAGAAATCAAATTTTTACCAGCCTTTGAGGGAAAACCTGGAAGTCTACCAACATTCATAAATGCAGTTGAACGAGTTTTAGCGGAGTATGGAGATCAAGCACCGCAAGTCTATACAGTGATCTACAATGAGAAGATTTTGGGTCCACCAAAAAATTATTTAGAAACGGCACCACCAACAACGTGGGAACAATGTAAAGCAAAGCTGAAGATTCACTATAAACCTAGCAAAGATCAAGGGAGGATTATGCAAGAAATTTCAACTTTAAAAGTAAGTTCAATCACTGATTTGTTAGATAAGCTTAGATTTTTAGTAGACGATATTTCAGAGTGTGGAATTTTCAGTGAACACCAAAATGAAATCGTTAATCATTTAAGTAGTGTTTTATCATTAAAAATAAAAGAGCTTACTGCGGGAGCCCTAGCGGCGGAATTAAATGATAAATTTAGTTTAGAGCAAATGAGAATAATACTTAATAAATACGTTGGCCAAGATGTATATAATTTAAAATCTTATAAACAAAATTTTTATGTACGAGATGGACTAAAATTTAGACAAAATATACAGACGAAGATTAACCAAAACTGTGGACAGGACAAAAACATTTCAAGAAGAGACAATAATTATAATAATTCCTCAGGACAATATCGTAATCAAAATAATTATAATAATTCCTCGGGACAATATCGTAATAACTATAATAATTCCTCGGGACAATATCGTAATAACTATAATAATTCCTCGGGACAGTATCGTAATAACTATAATAATTCCTCGGGACAGTATCGTAATAATTATAATAATTTTTCCGGACAATTCCGCAGAGATTTTAACCACAATGTACGTAATAACGGTAACAGTGCACAACAAAGAAATTCGCAACCAACTAATCTTAATATAAGTCAACCGATGGATGTTGACAATATAAATGCTCAAAGTGATGTAAACGATACAAATAGAGAATTTTTTACCAATTAGCCTCGGAAAAAAAAAAGATTTATATACCTATAACTATAAATAACAAAAAATTTTGTGCTAAGATGGATACGGGTTCTACTGTTAGTTTATTGAATTCTAGGAAAGTACCAAGTTATATTTATGAATTATTAAAAGGAAGCGTCAAAATTAATACAATTGATGGGGAAGTTAATAAGGAGACTGAATTTGTAAAAACTCACTGTCCTATAGAATTCCAACAGCCGGTTAATGCTCGAATGCGATGGGTTAAAATTAGCTTGGACAAACAATATGATTTTCTTGTAGGCATGGATTGGATAGAAAAGAACGTGAAAGGTATTGAGGTAGAGGATAAAGAGATTGTTTTGAAAAATGGGGCAAGGGTTCCGTTTCTGAGTAGAATTGTGGAAGAAGAAGTAAATGTCCTGGAAGAAGAAGTAAATGTCCTGGAAGAAAGTGAATTAGGTAATATAAAATTGAATCATTTGAACGACAAAGAACAAAACGGAGTAAAACGTTTATTAGAAAAGTATAAAAAGTTATTTTACAAAGAAGGAGATAGGCTAACCAACACTACAAGTATTGTTCACGAAATAAAAACCATTACAAATGATCAGATTAACGCGAAATTATATAGATATCCACCACATCATGAAGAAGAAGTAAGAAAGCAAATGCGAGAAATGGAAACTCAAGGGATTATAAGGAAAAGTCGAAGTAAATACAGCTCTCCGATTATAGTAAGACCGAAGAAAATGGATAATTCTGGAGTGCAGAAATATAGAATAGTAGTGGATTACAGAAAACTTAATGACTTAACGGTAGATGATAAATATCCGCTACCAAATATAGACAGTATTCTAGACAAACTAGGTAAGGCGCAATACTTTAGTACGCTGGATTTAGCAAAAGGTTATCATCAGATTTTAGTAAAAGAAACAGATATCGAAAAAACTGCATTCGTTACACCAGCAGGGTTGTTTGAGTATGTCAGGATGCCATTCGGCCTCAAGAATGCCCCTGCCACCTTTCAACGATTAATGAATGAAGTACTTCGCGATGATATTAATAAAATATGCGTCGTTTTGAAGTCGGAGACTTCTGACCCAAACCGGGGAAGAGTTACATACTTAGAGTTGAAAAATGCAACAAATGCACAATTTAATCAACCGGACGTATCCGATACATTAAAATAAAGCCAAAAGAAAAACCATTAGCTTGGTAGATTATATTCCACACTGCATCCGATAAAACTGCTGACTTAGGAAAAGATAAGAAAAGTAAAATGTAATTTTTGAATAAGGATAGTCAGTCTGTCGGAAATTATATTAGAGTTCGGTTTGTTCTATTAATAAAGTTAAATAAATTTGAAGTGAGCTTTTTATTTCTCTAATTGATCAATAATTATCCAAAATATATTACTCGCGTTCGCATTCTTTTAAAGAATTTTTTAAGTGTGACCCCGGTTGAATTCCATTTTCAAATTTTCATTGTTTCCTTAGAATTGAAAGAGGAACACGATGATTTTTCCAAAATTTTAAGTTGGTGAGTTGAAGACGAAAAGTGGTATTGAAACTTTATAAACAAATTAATAATAATTTATTAATAGCAAACTCAAATTTTTTTTTACCACTACATAGAGTGACTCGATATCTTCAAAATCGACCTGTTTCATTTTTTTGTACGACTAATGGTTTCGACAATACAGTAATATGAAAGGTCGGTTGAGCGTCGTTTTTTGAAATTTATTACAACTTACAACCATGTATATCTTCTGAAAAAAAAAAAAAATCCCACAATTTTTTTCGCGAAACACGCTTCTCATTATTTCATGCGTAGAATGTGCCTGCCAAATTTCAAAAAAATCGGAATCATCAATTATTATTAAGCGTTCGGTTTGACATGGAATGATCCATATACGGTAAGCGTTGGAGAAGTCATCTTTGCACTAGAGACAGTGAAACCAATCTCGGTATGCCACTATGATGGATATGAAACGGAGCATCCTCGTCTGTTCATTGTGAAGAAGTCACGACATGGTTACCCGTTGTAGTGACCGCGTAAAGTTTAATTACCAAACTTTACGCAATGTCACACAACAACTTCCGACACGATCAAAACGATCAGTCGGAACACTTCATCGATGACTTAAAGTTCAGTGATCTACTCGTCTCCCGTTCCGTTTGTTGATCGTGTATATCGGGACAGCCAATTTCCGGTATCTCCAAAATTCACACACTCTGTCCGAAGGTCCCATGGTGCCCAAAAATCCGCTCGTGCTTAAAAACAAATCGTGTGATATGTATCAAGTGTTTAATAATCAATATATATATATATATATATATATATATATATATATCTATATCTATAAAAATCTCGTGTCACAGTGTTTGTTACCGTACTCCTCCGAAACGGGTTGACCAATTTGCATGAAATTTTTTGTGTATATTTGGTAGGTCTGAGAATAGGTCGTAGGCTATTTTTTATACCTTTAACCAAAAAAACAGCTGCAAAATCCAAACAAAAATGGTAATTTTAGGAATTTTCACTTCATTTTAGTTTCAATAGCTTCATGGCCTACCTATTGTTTGACAAATGTAAAATTGTCATTAAATTGAATCATTACATTTAATGAAAATTTCAAATTTACGCAGCTGTCAAACAATAGGTAGGCCATGACGCTATTGAAACTAAAATGATCCATTGCGGCCGTCTCAAGAGGGCGGTGTACCACTTTCTTCACAACCACCTCGACATGGGTATCAAATGAAAGGGTATGATAAGTAGAATACAATAAGCAATGTAGTATACAAAATATATCTTTAGATCCATGGCGGCCGTCTCAAGAGGGCGGGGTACCACTTTCTTCACAACCACCTCGACATGGGTATCAAATGAAAGGGTATGATAAGTAGAATACAATAAGCAATGTAGTATACAAAATATATCTTTAGATCCATGGCGGCCGTCTCAAGAGGGCGGGGTACCACTTTCTTCACAACCACCTCGACATGGGTATCAAATGAAAGGGTATGATAAGTAGAATACAATAAGCAATGTAGTATACAAAATATATCTTTAGATCCATGGCGGCCGTCTCAAGAGGCCGGATTACCACTTTCTTTACAACCACCTCAACATGGGTATCAAATGAAAGGGTATGTTAAGGAGAATACAATAAGCAATGTAGTATACAAAATATGTCCTTAGATCCATGGCGGCCGTCTCAAGAGGGCGGGGTACCACTTTATTCACAACCACCTCGACATGGGTATCAAATGAAAGGGTATGATAAGTAGAATACAATAAGAAATGTAGTATACAAAATATATCTTTAGATCCATGGCGGCCGTCTCAAGAGGCCGAATTACCACTTTCTTCACAACCACCTCGACATGGGTATCAAATGAAAGGGTATGATAAGTAGAATACAATAAGCAATGTAGTATACAAAATATATCTTTAGATCCATGGCGGCCGTCTCAAGAGGCCGGATTACCACTTTCTTCACAACCACCTTAACATGGGTATCAAATGAAAGGGTATGATAAGTAGAATACATTAAGCAATGTAGTATACAAAATATATCTTTAGATCCATGGCGGCCGTCTCAAGAGGGCGGGGTACCACTTTCTTCACAACCACCTCGACATGGGTATCAAATGAAAGGGTATGATAAGTAGAATACAATAAGCAATGTAGTATACAAAATATATCTTTAGATCCATGGCGGCCGTCTCAAGAAGCCGAATTACCACTTTCTTCACAACCACCTCGACATGGGTATCAAATGAAAGGGTATGATAAGTAGAATAAAATAAGCAATGTAGTATACAAAATATATCTTTAGATCCATGGCGGCCGTCTAAAGAGGCAGGATTACCACTTTCTTCACAATCCCCTCAACATGGGTATCAAATGAAAGGGTATGATAAGTAGAATACAATAAGCAATGTAGTAGACTCAATATACCGATTCATGGCGGCCGACGCAAGACCCATGTTCTCTGAGGCATTTCATCTGTGTAAAATTCATATCTCGAAAAATATTAAGTCAATGGATGGTTTTTATTGTTTACTATTGACTTATGGGTGCAGCGTAGGCGCACCGGGTCCCAGCTAGTATATATATATATATATATATATATATATATATATACTAGCATAAAACCCGCGTGCCTTGCAACGCCTTTAAAAACTGTTTATTATGTGCAATGTTTTCCTTAAAAAAAACCAACAAAAAAGTCTGCTGTTATTATCCCTAAAAAGGTTTATTATAGTGCATTTTTTCAATAAATATGGTAAACAAATTGCTGCGAATATCACCTCTGCTCAACAAATCTGCAAGTTTTGAAGCAGAGATTGGCATGTATATGTCATCAAGGAAAGTGACATTTTAGGGTTTGACGAACGTTCGTTAAGTTTGTTCGCCTATTTACGTGGATGTAAGAAATTATGAAGCAATCACAAATGAATAATAAATAAAGTGAATTTCGAGTCATTCATTTCTACGTGATTATAGGGATGCACTGTCAAAATTTCAGCCCTTCAGCTTCAGAGGTTTGGGTTAACCTCATTTCATCCCCTTTGGGGGTGCATTTCGAGTAATCGCCTCTTAGTGGATGTCCACGTCATTATAGAGATGCACTGTCCAAATTTCAACCCTGTAGCTCCAGTAGTTTGGTAACCCCATTTCACCCCTTTAGGGGATGAATTTCGAAAAATCGCTTCTTAGTAAATGTCCACTTCATTATAAATATGCACTGTCAAAATTTCAGCCGTTTAGCTCCAGCGGTTTGGCTTAACCCCATTTAACCCCCTCAGGGGATGAATTTCGAAAAATCGTTTCTTAATGGATGTCCACGTCATTAAGGGGATGCACTGTTCAAAATTTCAGCCCTATAGCTCCAGCGGTTTGGGTAAACCCCATTTCACCCTCTTAGGGGATAAATTTCGAAAAATTGCCTTATAGTAGATGTCCACTCCATTATAGGGATGCACTGTCCAAATTTCAGCCCTATAGCTCCAGCGGTGTGGGTAAACCCCATTTCACCCCCTTAGGGGATGAATTTCGAAAAATCGCTTCTTAGTGGATGTCCACGCCGTTATAGGGATGCACTGTCAAAATTTCAGCCCTATAGCTTCAGCGGTTTCTAAAAACCCCATTTCACACCCTTAGGGGACGAATTTCGTAAAATCGCTCTTTAGTGGATGTCCACGTCATTATAGGGATGCACTGTTAAAATTTCAACCCTATAGCTCCAGCGGTTTGGATAAACCCTATTTCACCCGCTTAAGGGATGAATTTTGAAAAATCGCTTTATAGTGGATGTCCACTCCATTATTGGGATGCACTGTCCAAACTTCAGCCCTATAGCTTTAGCGGTTTGTAAAAACCCTATTTCACACCCTTAGGGGATGAATTTCGAAAAATCGCTCTTTAGTGGAAGTAAACGTCATTATAGGGATTAACTGTCCAAATTTCAGCTCTATAGCTTTAGCGGTTTGTAAAAACCCCATTTCACACCCTTAGGGGATGAATTTCGAAAAATCGCTTCTTAGTGGATGTTCACGCCATTATAGGGATGCACTGTCAAAATTTCAGCCCTATAGCTCCAGCATTGTGGGTAAACCCCATTTCACCCAATTAGGGGATGAATTTCGAAAAATCGCTTTATAGTGGATATCCACTCCATTATAGGGATGCACTGTCAAAATTTCAGCCCTATAGCTTCAGCGGTTTCTAAAAACCCCATTTCACACCCTTAGGGGATGGATTTCGAAAAATCGCTTCTTAGCGGATGTCCACGCCATTGTAGGGATGCACTGCCAAAATTTCAGCCCTATAGCTCCAACGGTTTGGATAAACCTCATTTCACCCCCTTAGGGGATGAATTTCGAAAAATCGCTTTATAGTGGATGTCCACTCCATTATAGGGATGCACTGTCCAAATTTCAGGCCTATAGCTCCAGCGGTTTGGATAAACCCCATTTCACCCCCTTAGGGGATGAATTTCGAAAAATCGCTTTTTAGTGGATGTCCACGCCATTATAGGGATGCACTGTCAAAATTTCAGCCCTTTAGCTCCAACGGTTTAGGTTGTGCGTTGTCTGTCAGTCAGTTACTTTTTATACAATAGAAAAAAAAAGTAAAGATAAAAAATCCCCTTACAACTTATTGAACCCCATTTCACCCCCTTAAACCCTTTTTTTCTCCATAAAAAGTAGGCTATGTCCGTCTCCAAGGTCTAAACTATGTCTGTAGCAAATTTCATCAAAATCGGTTTAGTGGTTAGGCGTGAAAGCGTACAGACAGACAGACAGACAGACAGAGTTACTTTCGCATTTATAATATTAGTAAGGATATATATATATTTAACCTGCTTGTCGCTTCAAAATTTTTATGAATTACAATTTTTGTAGGAAGATTAAAAATAAAAGAAGCTATCGATAATGTTAAGAAATTATTAATGAGCAATGAGATATAAGTACGAAGTCATTTAAAACGATATTTTGCAATGAAATTTGAAAAAAATTTCCGTTACCTGTCACTTTTCGGCCTGTCTTTAGCGCTAATCTGAATGAAAAACTATTTATATTTGTGATAGGAAGCGTTGAAACAAATAGTGAAAAGTGAAAAGTTGTAGTTTAACTCTTAAGGAAAAATGCAGTTGTGTTCGGTGCAGTGTCAAATCTCTATATTTTCCAAAAAACAACTCTGAAGTTTGTCCCTAGGTTTTGACGTCAAAGTTGTAACCCGCATGGTAAGTCGAAGTACTCCGAATTGTCTCATTTTATCATAAAATTTTTTAAACGTACGCATTGTTCAGACACTAACGAACATGTGCATACATTTTGTGACAAAAATAAGTTGAAATTGGTTGATTTTTGGGAAAAACTGGCTAACGTGAACGTTGGTTACATTTAAATGTCAAAGTTGTAACTGCAATTAATTTGCTCATATTACATTAAATTCATCCCCGTAAAATTTCTTATGACCTATTGTAACTAGTTAAATCATATGTAACGTTTCCTTCGCTTAAATTGTTTCATGAATCTTAAAAAAAAGTAATTTAAGCGAATGTCAAAATTGTAACCATGTCAAATTTGATACCGAATTTGAAATGTCAAAATTGTAACCATGTCAAAATTGTAACCATGTCAAAATTGTAACCATGTCAAATTTGATACCAAATTTGAAAAATGTTCAATTTATTGTTTGAAAATTATGTTTTTGTACTGTTACAACGTTTTAAATTTAAAATATAATAATTACTAGCATAAAACCCGCGTGCCTTGCAACGCTTTTAAATAAAAACTGTTTATTATGTGCAATGTTTTCCTAAAAAAAAAAAAAAAAAAAAAAAAAAAAAAAGTCAGCTGTCATTATCCCTAAACGGGTTTATTATAGTGCATTTTTTTAATAAATGTGGTAAACAAATTACTGCGTATATCACCTCTGCTCAACAAATCTGCAAGTTTTGAAGCAGAGATTGGCATGTTTATGTCCCCCATTTCACTGCGTTAGGGGATGAATTTCGAAAAATTGCTTCTTAGTGAATGTCCACGTCATTATAGAGATGCACTGTCAAAATTAAAGCCAGCTCCAGCGGTTTGGGTTAACCCCATTTAACCCCCTTAGGGGATCAATTTCAAAAAATCGCTCCTAAGTGGATGTCCACGCCATTATAGGGATGCACTGTCAAAATTACCGCCCTATAGCTTCAGCGGTTTGGGTAAACCCTATTTCACCCCCTTAGGGGATGAATTTCTAAAAGTCGCTCTATAGTGGATGTCCACGCCATTATAGGGATGCACTGTCAAAATTTCAGCCCTATATCTATAGCGGTTTGGAAAAACCCCATTTCACCCCCTTAGGGAATGAATTTCGAAAAATCGCTTCTTAGTGGATGTCCACGCTATTATAGGGATGCACTGTCAAAATTTCAGCCCTATATCTGTAGCGGTTTGGAAAAACCCCATTTCACCCCCTTAGGGGATGAATTTCGAAAAATCACTTCTTAGTGGATGTCCACGCCATTATAGGGATGCACTGTCGAAATTTCAGCCCTATAAATTTAGCGGTTTGGAAAAACCCCATTTCACCCCCTTAGGGGATGAATTCCGAAAAATCGCTTTTTAGTGGATGTCCACATCACTATAGGGATGCACTGTCAAAATTTCAGCCCTATAGCTCCAGCGGTTTGGGTAAACCCCATTTCACTCCCTTAGGGGATGAATTTCGAAAAATCGCTTTAATAGTGGAAGACCACGCCATTATAGGGAAGCACTGTCAAAATTACAGCCCTGTAGCTTTAGCGGTTTGGGTAAACCCTATTTCACCCCCTTAGGGGATGAATTTCGAAAAATCGCTTTATAGTAGATGTCCACGCCATTATAGAGATGCACTGTCAAAATTTCAGCCCTATATCTATAGCGGTTTGGGAAAACCCCATTTCACCCCCTTAGGGGATGAATTTCGAAAAATCGCTTTATAGTAGATGTCCACGCCATTATAGAGATGCACTGTCAAAATTTCAGCCCTATATCTATAGCGGTTTGGAAAAACCCCATTTCACCCCCTTAGGAGATGAATTTCGAAAAATCGCTTTATACTGGAAGTCCACGCCATTATAGGGATGCACTGTCAAAATTTCAGCCCTATAGCTATAGCGGTTTGGAAAAACCCCATTTCACCCCTTTAGGGGATGAATTCCGAAAAATCGCTTCTTAGTGGATGTCCACATCATTATAGGGATGTACTGTCAAAATTTCAGCCTTATAGCTTTAGCGGTTTGGAAAAAACCCATTTCACCCCCTTAGGGGATGAATTTCGAAAAATCGCTAGGGATGCACTGTCAAAAATTTCAGCCCTTTAGCTCTAACGGTTTAGGTTGTGCGTTGTCTTTCAGTCAGTTACTTTTTATACAATAGAAAAAAAGTAAAGAAAATAAATCCCCTTACAACTTATTGAACCCCATTTCACCCCCTTCAACCCTTTTTTCTACAAAAAAAATAGCCTATGTCCGTCTCCAAGGTCTAAACTATGTCTGTTGCAAATTTCATCAAAATAGGTCCAGCGGTTTAGGCGTGAAAGCGTAACATACAGACAGACAGACAGACAGACAGACAGACAGACAGAGTTACTTTCGCATTTATAATATTAGTAAGGATTGAAATTATGGGCGATTCTCCAAAACCTTTAACTTGAGCTAATTGGAAAAATGAAATTTCAAATTGATAGCACAACCGTGCCATGATATTTTTTTGTTTCTTACTTCATGCGCATTGAATTTTTTAATGTTCTACATCAGAAAACATTTATTTATGAAGTAAGAAACACAAAAAATATCATAGCACGGTTGTGCTATCAATTTGAAATTTCATTTTTCCAATTAGCTCAAGTTAAAGGTTCTGGAGAATCGCCCATATATATATATCTATATCTATAAAAATCTCGTGTCACAGTGTTTGTTACCGTACTCCTCCGAAACGGGTTGACCAATTTGCATGAAATTTTTTGTGTATATTGGGTAGGTCTGAGAATAGGTCGTAGGCTATTTTTTATACCTTTAACCAAAAAAACAGCTGCAAAATCCAAACAAAAATGGTAATTCTAGGAATTTTCACTTCATTTTAGTTTCAATAGCTTCATGGCCTACCTATTGTTTGACAAATGTAAAATTGTCATTAAATTGAATCATTACATTTAATGAAAATTTCAAATTTACGCAGCTGTCAAACAATAGGTAGGCCATGACGCTATTGAAACTAAAATGATCCATTGCGGCCGTCTCAAGAGGGCGGTGTACCACTTTCTTCACAACCACCTCGACATGGGTATCAAATGAAAGGGTATGATAAGTAGAATACAATAAGCAATGTAGTATACAAAATATATCTTTAGATCCATGGCGGCCGTCTCAAGAGGGCGGGGTACCACTTTCTTCACAACCACCTCGACATGGGTATCAAATGAAAGGGTATGATAAGTAGACTACAATAAGCAATGTAGTATACAAAATATATCTTTAGATGCATGGCGGCCGTCTCAAGAGGCCGGATTACCACTTTCTTCACAACCACCTCAACATGGGTATCAAATGAAAGGGTATGTTAAGGAGAATACAATAAGCAATGTAGTATACAAAATATGTCTTTAGATCCATGGCGGCCGTCTCAAGAGGGCGGGGTACCACTTTCTTCACAACCACCTCGACATGGGTATCAAATGAAAGGGTATGATAAGTAGAATACAATAAGCAATGTAGTATACAAAATATATCTTTAGATCCATGGCGGCGGTCTCAAGAGGCCGAATTACCACTTTCTTCACAACCACCTCGACATGGGTATCAAATGAAAGGGTATGATAAGTAGAATACAATATGTAGTATACAAAATATATCTTAAGATCCATGGCGGCCGTCTAAAGAGGCCGGATTACTACTTTCTTCACAATCCCCTCAACATGGGTATCAAATGAAAGGGTATGATAAGTAGAATACAATAAGCAATGTAGTATACAAAATATATCTTTAGATCCATGGCGGCCGTCTAAAGAGGCCGGATTACCACTTTCTTCACAACCACCTCGACATGGGTATCAAATGAAAGGGTATGATAAGTAGAATACAATATGTAGTATACAAAATATATCTTAAGATCCATGGCGGCCGTCTCAAGAGGCCGGATTACCACTTTCTTCACAACCACCTCAACATGGGTATCAAATGAAAGGGTATGTTAAGGAGAATACAATAAGCAATGTAGTATACAAAATATATCTTTAGATCCATGGCGGCCGTCTAAAGAGGCCGGATTACTACTTTCTTCACAATCCCCTCAACATGGGTATCAAATGAAAGGGTATGTTAAGTACAATACAATAAGCAATGTAGTATACAAAATATATCTTTAGATCCATGGCGGCCGTCTCAAGAGGGCGGGGTACCACTTTCTTCACAACCACCTCGACATGGGTATCGAATGAAAGGGTATGATAAGTAGAATACAATAAGCAATGTAGTATACAAAATATATCTTTAGATCCATGGCGGCCGTCTCAAGAGGCCGAATTACCACTTTCTTCACAACCACCTCAACATGGGTATCAAATGAAAGGGTATGATAAGTAGAATACAATAAGCAATGTAGTATACAAAATATATCTTTAGATCTATGGCGGCCGTCTAAAGAGGCCGGATTACCACTTTCTTCACAACCCCCTCAACATGGGTATCAAATTGAAGGGTATGATAAGTAGAATACAATAAGCAATGTAGTAGACTCAATATACCGATTCATGGCGGCCGACGCAAGACCCATGTTCTTTGAGGCATTTCATCTGTGTAAAATTCATATCTCGCAAAATATTAAGTCAGTGGATGGTTTTTATTGTTTACTATTGACTTATGGGTGCAGCGTAGGCGCACCGGGTCCCAGCTAGTATATATATATATATATATATATATATATATATATATCACCGGTTGACATTCAGTTGACCTCTCTGAATAATTCTCTCGAAGGTTTGACCTCTAATCTCCACAAAATGTCAGCTCGCTAAGTTTACCTTCTTATGTTGCTGGAATCTAAGTCCTCAAAAACTGATATGGTTGAATTGTTTTTATATGTAAATATGTGTTGCACTTTTCTTTTGTTTTTATCAAATTAACTGTTTCGTGCCAAATCCGGCTCGAAGGACCATAATGTTAAGTACGCTTTCAAAGGTCCAAAAAACAATTGAGGTTTTTTATTAAGACACCTTAACTTGAATTCTAATTCTTTAATTCACAACTTCTTCAATTTATAATATTTTTATCACGTTAAAAGCACAAAGCACAGTAATCCTTTACTCAAAGCACTAGCAATTATTTCTAATCCAATAAAAGCACTAGCAATTATTTCTAATCCAATATTGATATATTAAAAAGCACAAAGCACAGTAATCCTTTACTTAAAGCACTACTTCTAATATTCTAATTACTTCTAATCTAATATTTTTATGTTACAAGCACAGTAATCCTCTACTGGAATACTTCAAATTCTAATTACTTCTAATCTAATGTTACAAAGCACAGTACAGTGGAATACTTCAAGGTCCGATCGGTTCTGATTGATTGAAGACTTTTTGCTGCCGTTGATTTTATTTTAATTTCATGCTGATAACGGTCCCTTGATCGAATTGGATTTTTTTGTTGTATGAATTTTGTGGAAGTTGTGTTGGTGGTTGGAACAGTATATCTAAAAGAAATTTGCTTGCAAATATATGTTTATAAATATAACAGAGATTGTATGTAAAAAAATGAATGCATGCAAGTATGTAATTTAACTTATGTATATCTAAAAAAAAAATTCTGCATGCAAATATATGTTTATAAATATAAAAGAGATTGTATGTAAAAAAAAATATATGCATGCAAGTATGTAATTGAACTTACATATGTATGTCTACAAAAAATTTCATGCAAATACCTGTAGTATGTTTATAAATATAAATGTAATTATATCTAAAAACATGTATGCATATATGCTTGTAATGAACTTATATCTAAAAAAAATTCCGTGCAAATATATGTTTATGAATATAAAAGAAACTATATCTAAAAAAATGTATGCATATATGTATGTAATGGATATATACTATATAACAGAAATTATCTATGTAACGAAAAATAATTCTATTTATATTGAAATTTTTCTTTGATATTTTATATTCAATTTTAATTATCTTCAAACTCCTAGATGAATTCCTGTTGTGATATATCTGGACCTCTTTGTTCTTTATTATCCCTGTACAATGGGTTAAATTCCAATATTGCTGCAAATATCGGTTTCTTGTCAATAGATTTATTAATGACGTTGCCGTTGTAATTGTAATGACTTAAATTTTCTTTATTATCCCAGCGTAACTTAAGGTAGCGCTCTAATGCAATTTTCTTGACTGTAATGCGTGTAATGTTATTTTTGCGTTTAACTGTATGCAATGTTATTTTAGAGTTAAAGTAAAATAATAATTATAATTATCTGTTTTGTTTGTTTTGTTGGTCTCTTCTCTTCAATTATATTCTTAAAACACGTTTAATATTTTTCTGCTGCGTGTTGCTTTCTTGGGATCACCAATATTGCTTGTCACCGCTCCATGCGGTTTTTTCATAAAATAAATATTTTTATTTTATTATCAATTCACTTTATTATCACAAGTTATATATATAATAATAATTCCTTAAAACGTTAGTTTAACTTTGATCGATATATTTCGCTATATATATATCTATATCTATAAAAATCTCGTGTCACAGTGTTTGTTACCGTACTCCTCCGAAACGGGTTGACCAATTTGCATGAAATTTTTTGTGTATATTGGGTAGGTCTGAGAATAGGTCGTAGGCTATTTTTTATACCTTTAACCAAAAAAACAGCTGCAAAATCCAAACAAAAATGGTAATTCTAGGAATTTTCACTTCATTTTAGTTTCAATAGCTTCATGGCCTACCTATTGTTTGACAAATGTAAAATTGTCATTAAATTGAATCATTACATTTAATGAAAATTTCAAATTTACGCAGCTGTCAAACAATAGGTAGGCCATGACGCTATTGAAACTAAAATGATCCATTGCGGCCGTCTCAAGAGGGCGGTGTACCACTTTCTTCACAACCACCTCGACATGGGTATCAAATGAAAGGGTATGATAAGTAGAATACAATAAGCAATGTAGTATACAAAATATATCTTTAGATCCATGGCGGCCGTCTCAAGAGGGCGGGGTACCACTTTCTTCACAACCACCTCGACATGGGTATCAAATGAAAGGGTATGATAAGTAGACTACAATAAGCAATGTAGTATACAAAATATATCTTTAGATGCATGGCGGCCGTCTCAAGAGGCCGGATTACCACTTTCTTCACAACCACCTCAACATGGGTATCAAATGAAAGGGTATGTTAAGGAGAATACAATAAGCAATGTAGTATACAAAATATGTCTTTAGATCCATGGCGGCCGTCTCAAGAGGGCGGGGTACCACTTTCTTCACAACCACCTCGACATGGGTATCAAATGAAAGGGTATGATAAGTAGAATACAATAAGCAATGTAGTATACAAAATATATCTTTAGATCCATGGCGGCGGTCTCAAGAGGCCGAATTACCACTTTCTTCACAACCACCTCGACATGGGTATCAAATGAAAGGGTATGATAAGTAGAATACAATATGTAGTATACAAAATATATCTTAAGATCCATGGCGGCCGTCTAAAGAGGCCGGATTACTACTTTCTTCACAATCCCCTCAACATGGGTATCAAATGAAAGGGTATGATAAGTAGAATACAATAAGCAATGTAGTATACAAAATATATCTTTAGATCCATGGCGGCCGTCTAAAGAGGCCGGATTACCACTTTCTTCACAACCACCTCGACATGGGTATCAAATGAAAGGGTATGATAAGTAGAATACAATATGTAGTATACAAAATATATCTTAAGATCCATGGCGGCCGTCTCAAGAGGCCGGATTACCACTTTCTTCACAACCACCTCAACATGGGTATCAAATGAAAGGGTATGTTAAGGAGAATACAATAAGCAATGTAGTATACAAAATATATCTTTAGATCCATGGCGGCCGTCTAAAGAGGCCGGATTACTACTTTCTTCACAATCCCCTCAACATGGGTATCAAATGAAAGGGTATGTTAAGTACAATACAATAAGCAATGTAGTATACAAAATATATCTTTAGATCCATGGCGGCCGTCTCAAGAGGGCGGGGTACCACTTTCTTCACAACCACCTCGACATGGGTATCGAATGAAAGGGTATGATAAGTAGAATACAATAAGCAATGTAGTATACAAAATATATCTTTAGATCCATGGCGGCCGTCTCAAGAGGCCGAATTACCACTTTCTTCACAACCACCTCAACATGGGTATCAAATGAAAGGGTATGATAAGTAGAATACAATAAGCAATGTAGTATACAAAATATATCTTTAGATCTATGGCGGCCGTCTAAAGAGGCCGGATTACCACTTTCTTCACAACCCCCTCAACATGGGTATCAAATTGAAGGGTATGATAAGTAGAATACAATAAGCAATGTAGTAGACTCAATATACCGATTCATGGCGGCCGACGCAAGACCCATGTTCTTTGAGGCATTTCATCTGTGTAAAATTCATATCTCGCAAAATATTAAGTCAGTGGATGGTTTTTATTGTTTACTATTGACTTATGGGTGCAGCGTAGGCGCACCGGGTCCCAGCTAGTATATATATATATATATATATATATATATATATATATATATATATATATATATATATATATATATATATATATATATATATATATAGGTATATATATATATATATATATATATATATCGATCAAAGTTAAACTAACGTTTTAAGGAATTATTATTATATACATATATAACTTGTGATAATAAAGTGAATTGATAATAAAATAAAAATATTTATTTTATGAAAAAACCGCATGGAGCGGTGACAAGCAATATTGGTGATCCCAAGAAAGCAACACGCAGCAGAAAAATATTAAACGTGTTTTAAGAATATAATTGAAGAGAAGAGACCAACAAAACAAACAAAACAGATAATTATAATTATTATTTTACTTTAACTCTAAAATAACATTGCATACAGTTAAACGCAAAAATAACATTACACGCATTACAGTCAAGAAAATTGCATTAGAGCGCTACCTTAAGTTACGCTGGGATAATAAAGAAAATTTAAGTCATTACAATTACAACGGCAACGTCATTAATAAATCTATTGACAAGAAACCGATATTTGCAGCAATATTGGAATTTAACCCATTGTACAGGGATAATAAAGAACAAAGAGGTCCAGATATATCACAACAGGAATTCATCTAGGAGTTTGAAGATAATTAAAATTGAATATAAAATATCAAAGAAAAATTTCAATATAAATAGAATTATTTTTCGTTACATAGATAATTTCTGTTATATAGTATATATCCATTACATACATATATGCATACATTTTTTTAGATATAGTTTCTTTTATATTCATAAACATATATTTGCACGGAATTTTTTTTAGATATAAGTTCATTACAAGCATATATGCATACATGTTTTTAGATATAATTACATTTATATTTATAAACATACTACAGGTATTTGCATGAAATTTTTTGTAGACATACATATGTAAGTTCAATTACATACTTGCATGCATATATTTTTTTTTACATACAATCTCTTTTATATTTATAAACATATATTTGCATGCAGAATTTTTTTTTTAGATATACATAAGTTAAATTACATACTTGCATGCATTCATTTTTTTACATACAATCTCTGTTATATTTATAAACATATATTTGCAAGCAAATTTCTTTTAGATATACTGTTCCAACCACCAACACAACTTCCACAAAATTCATACAACAAAAAAATCCAATTCGATCAAGGGACCGTTATCAGCATGAAATTAAAATAAAATCAACGGCAGCAAAAAGTCTTCAATCAATCAGAACCGATCGGACCTTGAAGTATTCCACTGTACTTGTGCTTTGTAACATTAGATTAGAAGTAATTAGAATTTGAAGTAATCCAGTAGAGGATTACTGTGCTTGTAACATAAAAATATTAGATTAGAAGTAATTAGAATATTAGAAGTAGTGCTTTAAGTAAAGGATTACTGTGCTTTGTGCTTTTTAATATATCAATATTGGATTAGAAATAATTGCTAGTGCTTTTATTGGATTAGAAATAATTGCTAGTGCTTTGAGTAAAGGATTACTGTGCTTTGTGCTTTTAACGTGATAAAAATATTATAAATTGAAGAAGTTGTGAATTAAAGAATTAGAATTCAAGTTAAGGTGTCTTAATAAAAAACCTCAATTGTTTTTTGGACCTTTGAAAGCGTACTTAACATTATGGTCCTTCGAGCCGGATTTGGCACGAAACAGTTAATTTGATAAAAACAAAAGAAAAGTGCAACACATCAAGAGTTAACCCTTCTAGCGCAGAAGGCGCACTTTACAGCAAAGCATGAAAATCTATATATACATACACATACATACATATATATATATATATGTATATATATACATATATAGAGTTTCCCTTCTAAGACAGAAGGCACACTTCCCAGCAGAGCTGAGAAATATTTACCACTGCCGTGGCTCAGCTGAGACATGCAAACATAAAATATTAAAACATAAAAGATCAAAAACATTAAACAGAGAAGCGTGCAAAACTGAAAAGGGAGTAAGGCACGCAGAGAGTCACGCCACATTGAGAAGGGTCCTTTTAAGGACAACTTCACTGGTTAGCAAGCTAAACACACTCCTATTGTTGTTAGTATTTATAAGCATGCGATTAACGGGTTCGAACATGCCATAATTGGTGTTAGAGGAGTTAATGTGCAAAAGAGGTTCACCTCTCAGGTTGTAGTTATTCACTCTAAATGACGCGCGGTTTCTTAAGAAACCAGAGTCCACTTTGTCATTCATCAGTCGATGAACGAATATAACGTCAGCGACCTCACGGCGCTTATGGAGGGAGCTTAAGTTGAGCAATTTAAGTCTGTTCTCATAAGGCGGAAGAGCGAGTGGGTCATCCCACGGGAGGTGGCTGAGTGCAAACCGGACGAACTTCCTTTGAACCGATTCGATTCTACTAACATGGGAGGAATAGTAAGGAGACCAAACCTGGGAAGCGTAGTCAAGCAAAGGCCTAACCAAAGATACGTACAGGTGTTTAGTGACGAGGGGGTTGTTGAACTCTTTGGACCATCTTTTTATAAATCCCAGGACTGAATTGCCCTTGGAGGAGATATAATTGATGTGGGTGGAGAAATCCAACTTACTTTCTAACCTAACCCCAAGATCGATTACAGATTCGGTACGGAAGACCTTGTTGTCAAGGAGAGTATAGTCAAAAGTTATAACACCACGTTTCCTACAAAAAGTCATGATCTCGCATTTAGTAATATTAAGCACAAGGTTGTTGTTGGAACACCAAGAATAGAAGGTGTTTAGATCTGATTGCAGAAGTTTGCAATCCTCTATACTCCTTATGTGGCGATACAGTTTGATGTCATCAGCGTAAATAAGGATTTTACAGTGCCTTAGCAGGGTAACAATATCGTCAATTGATAAAATAAAAAGAAGAGGGCCAAGATGACTGCCTTGTGGGACTCCAGAGGACGCTTTGATGTTCTTCGATTTGACTCCGCGGAATAGAACCTGGTAGGTTCTATCGGCTAAGTACGACTGGAACCAACCCACAAGGGCATGAGGAAATCCTAATTTCTTTAGTTTAAGAGCTATAATAGAGTGGGAGAGCTTGTCGAAAGCCTTACTAAAATCTGTATAGACACAGTCAGTTTGGCAGCCAGTGACAAAGCCTCTAATTGTGTGTGAAGAGAACTCCAGTAAATTAGTAGTAGTGGAACGGGCTGCAAGAAAACCATGTTGGTTTGTTGAAATAAGCCTCTTGCAGATAGGGGCGATAGCAGAATAAATAATAGATTCGAAGAGTTTTGGTATAGACGATAACTTTGCAATTGGCCTATAATTAGATATTTCGTTTTTACAGCCTTTCTTATGGACAGGTATTATAAAAGAGTTCTTCCATAAGGTTGGGAAGCGCCCTTTATTTAGGGATTTTTGAAATAAACATAGAAGAGGAGACAGTAGGGCCCCTGCACAGGATTTTAGAACAGCTGGAGGGACTCCATCAGGGCCGGACGAAAAATCTTGTGGAAGTTCATTTATATGTTTCGAGATATCATCCCTGGTTATAGACAGGGAAAAGTTTTGAGCCGTTTGGATTGCATTGATATGTCGAAAATTGTCTTCATCTGGTTGGAAAACAGAGGACGAGAAAGATTTGAGGAAGAACGATGCAAAATTTTCACAAATTTCGGCTGGATTAGAACTAAGGGAGTTCTCGTATTGCATGGTGTAAGGGTAATTATCAACTTTTTTCTTTGTGTTGATAAATTGAAAGAATGCTCTGGGATCACCATACACTTTACCTTCCATGTTTCTGAGGTACTCTTTATAGAGGGTTTCGGAGAGAGCATGAAATTGGTCATAGCAATTGAGAAATGCATCGAAACTCGCAGTGTCTTTCTTCTTCAGGTAGGTTTTCCAGAGTTTATTCTTCAGGTTTTTGGTACGTCTCAACTCGTTGTTGTACCACGGTGGGGATGATCTGGGCGATTTTAACGGTTCGATAGGTACACAGGATGCGAAGGTTTCATACAGGATGGAGTAAAATCTGGCTACATCGACATCCAACTCATTAGGTGAGAGCAACCAAGTGAAATCGACCGAAGCGAGCTTGGATGAGAGTTCCTCAAGGTTGGCTTTTTTAAAGTTAAAGGTAAAGGTTGTCTCCTCTGGGATTGGCTTATTGTTAAAGACAGAACAATAGCTCAGTAGGAGAGGAGGGTGATAATTATCGACAGGTGACAAGACAATTGAGCTAGGCTCAACATTCATGTTGTCTGAGTCGGAAAAGAATACAAGATCTAACCGCCTTCCTAAAATATTATTCACACCGCTCATTTGGCACAAGCCGCAGGAAAATAAGGAATTCAGAAAGTTGGATTCCCTAGAGTTAAGGTTGTTTCCAGGAAGGTAGTTATCGTCATCATCGCAAGATACCCATTTAACATTGGGTAAGTTAAAATCACCCACAAGTAGGAGTTCATCTTTGGAATCCATCATATCTTGGATATGATTTATGCAAGCGATTAGAATATCATAGAGGTTTTGACCTCTATCGTCAAGAGTGCTAAACATATCTGGTGGGATGTAACAGCAGATTAAAAATAAGTTGTTATGAACAAGGGAGACTTTGAGAGCGAGGACCTCAATGTCTAAAGTATTGGAAAAATCAGGAAGCGTTATTAAGCAACAGTTGAGAAGGTTACTACATGCAAGTAGTACACCACCTCCACGAGCCTCCGAGTCAATATATCTATCCCTCCGAAAAACTTGGAAAGAAGAGTCGAAAAGTTCGGCATTAAGAATCCCACTGTATAGCCATGTTTCTGTAAAAGCGATTATATCGAAATCGCTGGCCGAAGTCGACAGAAACACATCTTGGGTTTTGGATCTGATTCCCCTCACGTTTTGGTAATAGAGGGAAAGCGTCTTAAGTTTTTTGAAACCTGTAAAGTGTCAGAAATACGCTGTACACGCGTGCGGGGAATAAAACACTTTGAAAAGGCACCAGGAGGCCAGAACGTCGAGTCTAAAAGCTTTTCAGCGGTGTTGGGCGGTGCAGTCAGGACGAAAGACGCAACCGGTTTGGAAACATTGCTGATCTTCCTGCAGGAAACTGTAGCAGGATTAATAGCTTTAGCCCTAAGGTATTCTTTAATTGCCTCGCACGTGGTTTCAGGAGAGAAACGGGAAATGAAAATATTTCGCGGTCTGGGTACCGTTATCAAATTGGCGCAGGTGTCCGAAGACTCAGTATCCCCTGTGCCCGACGGTTCAATGACATAAACAGAAGAAGTAGTTGCCGGATCCGCTTCTGGGGTATAGTCTGAGCCCATTGCACACATATTTACATATAAAAACAATTCAACCATATCAGTTTTTGAGGACTTAGATTCCAGCAACATAAGAAGGTAAACTTAGCGAGCTGACATTTTGTGGAGATTAGAGGTCAAACCTTCGAGAGAATTATTCAGAGAGGTCAACTGAATGTCAACCGGTGAGTCCGTTCCATTTCTTACGTTCCATAAACTAACATTAACGTATATCAGTGTACTGCTAAATTACGTATACAAAATACATAAATAATAAATAGTCTCCGCGGCATGCACACATATACTTAAACAAACAAGAGTAGAGGAATTTTCCATTTTTATATATTTTTTTTTGACGTACATCGTAGTACGAATACAATTTTTGCTTCGAACTCTATTCGTGATACCGCATTTTTTATTCAACCCGTTACGATTTGTTGATAATTAAAACTCACAAAAGGAATCTAGAAACGACCGAAATTATGGATAAGCTCATCAAAAGACAATTTGAAACTTGGAAAAAAAATAAAAACTAATAAAATCAATTACGGCAAGGATTCTAAGTCTAGAAGAACTCTTTGCTACATGAATAATAGAATAAAAACATTAAATGATGCGTGGGATGACTTTAAATCTACTCATTCAACAATAATAGTAGATTATGATGGACCAACTGAAGAAGATTTAGATAAGACTGTGGCAAGGTATTTTAAATATGAAGATGACACACTCTATACAGCAGTTGAAGAATTCGTAATCGATTTTTTATCGGAATTAGAAGAAACGAGGAATGAGCTTTGGCCGCAAGTCAAGGCGCCAATTGAACCAGCTTCCACAACCACAATTATTCGAGAAACAATTAACGCAAACAGCGATAACACTAATCTACCTAAAATAAATTTACCAAAATTCAACGGAGATTACAGATCATGGACATCGTTCCATGATTTGTTTACAACCTTGATCCATAAGAACAAAGCATTGTCAAACGTTCAACGGCTGCACTATCTAAAGTCGAGTCTGCAAGGCGAAGCAGAGCAGTTATTGAGGCACTATACAATTACCGAAACTAACTACACTGCGGCGTGGTCAAAACTTAAGGAACGCTTTGAGAATCGAAAGGTTTTGATTAAATATTACCTTAAAACTTTGTTCAGCCAGCCGGTCATGTCAAGGGATAATGCAAGTAATTTACGAAAATTGTTAGATACTACCAATGAGTGCACAACAGCCTTACAACATTTTGGTATGGATATTGCAGCATGCGATAAGATTTTCACGTATATTGTCACCGAACGTTTGCCACCCGAAACTAAAAAGTTATGGGAACAACAAACTGGCACATCCAAGGAATTCCCTACGTATGAGGAGTTAAAAACCTTTATCGAAGGCCAGTTTCGCGCACTTGAGGCATTAGGGAACTTCTACTCTAAGCCCGCCCAAAGATTACAGACGCAAAGCCAATCATTTCACATTAGCAAAGACTATTCATGTGTTCTTTGTAGCGGTCCTCATTCCATAAGACAATGCCAAAGGTTTTCAGATATGAGCTACCAATCTAAAAGGGAGTTTGTCAGCAAAAAGGGACTATGTTCAAATTGTCTAAGTCAAGGTCATCGAGCTGCAATGTGTCCAAGCCGTGTCTCCTGTTTTAAATGTAAACACAGACACCACACCCTTCTACACGATGACAATACAATCGCTAGTATAAATAACCGACCTAGTTCATCAGAACTAATACAATCATCAGAAGCAGATAATTACAAAAAGGCATTTCACGTTGGTACACATAGTCCCAGAACCCTCCTGCCCACAGCAAACGTAAGAGTGCTTTCTGAATCAGGACGCGAAATGATTGTCAGAGCGTTTATAGATCAGGGATCTGAGGACTCTTTTGTATCCAATAGAATAGTGCAAGAGCTTCAACTAAAAAAAATACCTATTACAACAATCATCAACGGAGTAGGGAACCACATTGTTGATAAATCCTATAGTCGTGTCCAGTTTATGATACAATCACTATTAGACAACAACATTAAAATACCAGTACAAGCCTCATCACTAGCCGACCTAACTGGTTTGTTGCCCAGCGCTAATATCTACACTCGAGCATCCTGGACCCATTTGAACAATCTTCAACTAGCTGATGCTCAATATTACAAACCTGGAAAAATTGACATTATCATTGGGGTTGATGTATTTGGTAAGATAATCCGCCCAGGACTCAAGGTCGGCCCTCCAGGAACCCCTATCGCTCAGCAGACTAGCTTAGGCTGGATTATATCTGGAGAAACCAACACCTTTGAAAATAAAAGACTGCAAGTCACATCGTTGTTCTGCAAATTAGCATTAGACAACCAACTCAAGCAATTCTGGGAGCTTGAAGAGGTTGCTCATAAAACACACTTAACTCCGGAAGAAATTCAATGTGAAAAATTCTACGATCGTACTGTCAAAAGAAAGGAAGATGGTAGCTTCGAGGTTCGTCTTCCGTTCAAGGATGAAACCCCTCCAGCTCTTGGAAGGACAAGGCCCAATGCGATGTCAAGATTTTACAGTTTAGAACGAAAGTTTTATCGAGATTCAAATCTACACAAGGAATACTCTAAGTGCATAGAAGAGTACCTGACCTTAGATCACATGAAACCAGTCAAAACATCTGAAAGTGAGCAAATGATTATGTATGAAAATACACCCAAATATACATGCAATTACGTACCCCACCACGTGGTTTTTAAGGAGAGCTCCACGACAAAATTGCGTGTAGTTTTCGACGCTTCAGCAAGGGGGAATGACGGAGTATCGTTGAACGAGAAACTACTGGTAGGCCCTAACTTACAAGACGACATTTGGACATTGTTAACCAGATGGAGAAAACATGCTATAGTGTTCTCCGCCGACTTGGAGAAAATGTACCGCCAGATAAAGGTACCCGACGAAGATGCTCAATATCAAAGGATAATCTGGCGTAACAACCCAAACGAACAATTGCAAGAATATTGCTTAACAACAGTGACAGTTGGTACATCTTATGCACCGTATCTGGCGATCAAGACCATCCAAACACTTGCGCGCATGGAGGCGCTTCGTTATCCTTTAGCCTCTAGAGTGACGCTTCAGGATTTTTATGTTGACGATTTGCTCTCTGGCACCGATGATTTACAGGAAGCTTTTCAAATGCAAGAAGAGCTACTAGCAATGATGCGATCTGGTGGATTCAACCTAAGAAAGTGGCTGTCCAATAAAATTGAACTACTAAGAAGAATACCATCAAAAAGTCGAGAAGTCGAAACCTTACAAGATCTCAGTTTACAAGATGGATTCAAGGCTTTAGGAATATTTTGGTGCCCCAAATCTGATTCTTTGAAATACAAATTCCACCTAGAGCCAATAGAAGATAGTGTGACAAAACGGAGTTATCTATCAAATGTCTCCAAGATATTTGATCCACTTGGTTTGCTCGCTCCAGTCATCATCCCTTTAAAAATATTTATGCAAGTCCTGTGGTTAAGACAAATTGATTGGGACGAACAAATACCTGATGATATAAAATCGGCCTGGTATAATTTTCAAATTGAAGTAAAGGCATTAAAGAGTGTCACGATTCCCAGGTGGATAAACTATTCCAAGGCAAGAACCAATACATACGAGCTTCACGGGTTTTGCGATGCGTCTATGCAAGCTTATGCGGCGGCTTATGCAAGAGCAGTCGACGTTGAAGGACTAATTCACACATCACTTATAACTGCAAAATCACGGGTTGCTCCAACTAAACAGATTTCAGTACCACGCTTAGAGCTTTGTGGAGCGGTATTGCTTGCTAGATTATATTTGCGAATCAAGGAAGCCTTAAAAATGCCAAATATATCATTTCGAGCCTGGACAGACTCAACTATTGTAATCAATTGGCTTCAAGCATCACCATGCAAATGGAAGGTTTTTGTGGCGAACCGAGTCGCAGAAATACAGGATACCATACCGACCGAATGTTGGGGCCACGTAGCAACCGAAACAAATCCAGCTGATTTAGCAACTCGGGGTGTATCACCTTCTCAACTCGTTGAATCTAGGCTCTGGTGGAAGAGTCCTGTTTGGCTCCAGCTTGACGAATCCCAGTGGCCCAAAACTCGGGTAGATACTAATACAGACCTCGAGATGAAGGTCAAGGTCCACACAGCTGTCGTGTTGAATGAGTCACCGTTTTTCACGCTATTATCAAAATATTCATCTTGGAACAAACTATTGCGAGTAACTGCCTATTGTTTTAGATTTGTGCGAAGGTCTCCAGAAATCCACAGAAATGAAAACGCCTGGATATCTTCAAGCGAACTACAAGCGGCATCGATGTTTTGGATAAAATACGTTCAAAAACAAACATTTGAAGAAGAAATCCGGGCTTTAAAGGACGGCAGTAAATTGAAAGGATTAGCAAATCTAAGTCCATTCCTTGACGGTAATGGTGTTTTAAGAGTCGGAGGACGTTTAAAAAATTCACACTTACAATGGGAAGAAAAATTTCCCAGTATTCTACCTAGTAAACATGCACTCACAACCTTAGTCGTCAATGACATGCACGCCCGCACATTACACGGTGGATCTCAACTCACACTTTCTATGTTGAGAAAACAATATTGGATAGTCAACGGTCGAAACACAGTGCGTCATCTCCTGCGCAAATGTGTAACTTGTTTTAGACACAAGGCCAAGATAAACCAGCAATTAATGGGAAGTTTACCCCGGGCCAGGGTATCAGCACTTCGTCCATTCGCGCATACAGGGGTGGATTATTGTGGCCCCTTTGAAATCCGTATATCAAAGGGCAGAGGAACAAAATGTTATAAGGGGTACATTTGTGTGTTTGTTTGCTTCAGTACAAGAGCCATACACCTAGAAATAGCTTCAGATTTAACAACACCGGCCTTTCCAGCAGCATTGAGACGTTTTACTAGCCGTAGAGGATTAATTACCGATTTATCTTCAGACTGTGGCACCAACTTTGTTGGAGCAAAAAGGGTGCTAGATAAAGAATTTCATCTTCATTTACAACAATTGAGGAAAGATTTACCGGCGTGTTTAGCAAAGGAAAGTATATCTTGGCATTTTAACCCCCCAGGCGCTCCCCACTTAGGAGGTTTGTGGGAGGCAGCGGTCAAATCGGTCAAGTTTCACCTGAAGAGAGTAGCAAAGGACACAAGATTAACATTTGAAGAATTCTATACGTTGATAGTGCAAATAGAAGCTTGCGTAAATTCTCGACCTTTGTGCGGCGTAACTAATGATCCTAATGATTTGACCGCCCTCACACCAGGGCATTTCCTCACGGGAGACGCGCTTTTAGCTATTCCTGAACCATCATATTTGGATTCAAAATTACATACATTGGATCGATGGCAATTGCTTCAACGACTGACACAACAATTCTGGAAACGATGGCATGAAGAGTATCTCACACAACTACAATCCCGCTCACGATGGCCCGAAAGAAGACCTAATATTGCTGAAAACAACATAGTATTGATCAAAAACGAGAATATGCCACCTACAAAATGGTTATTGGTTAAGGTCCTAAGGGCCCATGCTGGTAGCGATGGGTTAGTTCGCGTGGCAACCTTGCAAACAAAAAATGGAGCTATTGATCGACCTATAACCAAACTGTGTCTACTTCCTATAGAGGACAACACTGATATCAAATAAATACCTTTTCCCTCCCGCTCAACTCCTTTCCTCTTAACTAAGGCATAATAATCACATGTAATTACAGTTAGGGACAACATAAACAATCTGGACCCAGGACAAATTTATCTTGAAAACATATAAATATTATGTTTCAACGGCGGGGAGGATGTTCCAACCACCAACACAACTTCCACAAAATTCATACAACAAAAAAATCCAATTCGATCAAGGGACCGTTATCAGCATGAAATTAAAATAAAATCAACGGCAGCAAAAAGTCTTCAATCAACCAGAACCGGACCTTGAAGTATTCCACTGTACTGTGCTTTGTAACATTAGATTAGAAGTAATTAGAATTTGAAGTATTCCAGTAGAGGATTACTGTGCTTGTAACATAAAAATATTAGAATAGAAGTAATTAGAATATTAGAAGTAGTGCTTTAAGTAAAGGATTACTGTGCTTTGTGCTTTTTAATATATCAATATTGGATTAGAAATAATTGCTAGTGCTTTTATTGGATTAGAAATAATTGCTAGTGCTTTGAGTAAAGGATTACTGTGCTTTGTGCTTTTAACGTGATAAAAATATTATAAATTGAAGAAGTTGTGAATTAAAGAATTAGAATTCAAGTTAAGGTGTATTAATAAAAAACCTCAATTGTTTTTTGGACCTTTGAAAGCGTACTTAACATAAACATAAGTTCAATTACATACATATATGCATACAATTTTTTATATACAGTTTCTTTTATATTTATAAACATTTATTTACAAGAAAATTTTGATCGTACATTCGCATAAAAGTTTGCTTATAGCATTACATAATTATATATATATATATATATATATATATATATATATATATATATATATATATATATATATATATATATATCCACCCTTCAGGTGGACCCAGAAGAGGTACCTGCGGTGACCGCAGATGAGATTCTGGAGGCTGCAAAAAAGGTAGCCATCAATAAGGCCCCTGGCATGGATGGCATACCAAATAAAGCGGCGAAGCTAGCAGCTTCAATAGCGCCAGACAGGTTCGCTGAAGTCTTCACAGCGTGCCTGAGAGAGGGGATCTTCCCGGAGCGATGGAAACAGCAGAAACTCGTGCTCCTACCGAAGCCGAACAAGCCTTTAGGGGACCCATCGTCCTACAGACCGATATGCCTCCTTAGTTGCATAGGCAAACTTTTCGAGCGGGTGATCTGTAACAGGATTCTCCCTAGCGTCGAAAGGGCAGGTGGCCTGTCGGACAAGCAATTCGGCTTTAGAAAGGCAAGGACGACGACTGATGCAGTCAATATGGTGGTGGGCATAGCAAGAGCCGCCATAGAGAAAAATCACTGCTGCGCACTGATAACCCTCGACGTAAAAAATGCTTTCAACTCAGCGAGGTGGAGCAAAATAGTTGAGGCGTTGATCAAGCTAGGCACACCAAAGTACCTAGTGCGTGTAGTGGCCGACTACTTGCAGGGTAGGTCGCTTCATTGTGATTCGGATGATGGTCCTAAAGTGTTCGGGACAACATGCGGTGTCCCGCAAGGTTCCGTCCTGGGCCCTCTCCTATGGATCGCAATGTACAATGATGTGTTGGGGCTTCGTCTTCCAAAAGAAGCAGTGGCGATCGGGTTCGCAGATGATATCGGGGTAGTTGTCGAAGGAAAACACCCAGATGACATCGAACGGTATGCGAACGAAGCGATCTGGGAAATAAAAGCGTGGTTAGAACGCGCTGGGTTGAAGCTTGCTGAGCACAAAACTGAAGCAGTGGTGATCAGCAAACGGCGAAAGCCAGTATCCGTGAGGATCAAGGTAGGGGAACAGATCATCCACTCACAGCCCGCTCTAAGGTACCTGGGAGTGATGATCGATCGGAGGCTAAATTTCAAGGCGCACTTGGAGGGCACGGCAGACAAAGCTTCTGCGATTTGTGCAGCACTCGCAAGAATGCTGCCCAATGTTGGGGGCCCTAGACCGAGTCGCCGCCTCCTCTTGGGGAGGGTGGTCAGCTCAGTCCTGTTATACGCAGCGCCAGTGTGGGCAGCAGCGTTAAACAGGACTGCAAATAGTAGAAAATGGAGGGCTGCATATAGGCTAAGTGCACTTCGCGCTTGCTGCGCGTACAGGACCACGTCCGACGATGCGGCGTGCGTGATAGCGGGGATGATTCCTGTGGATATTCTGGCGAGGGAGGGCATGCGTCTCTATGACCCAGAATATGGTAGAGGACAGCCAAGAAGGGTACGGCGGCAGATTGCGCGCTGTGAGTCCTTAAGGGAATGGCAGTGGAAATGGGACGAGTCTGTTAAGGGTCGTTGGACCCACAAACTTGTCCCTAACGTGGAAGTATGGGTTTCGAGGGAGCGTGGGGAAGTAAGTTACGACCTCACGCAGTTCCTGAGCGGACATAGGGGGTATAGGAAATACCTCCACCGATTCGGCCACGATGATTCACCGTTGTGTCCGGTATGCCCAGCGACGGAAGAAGACGCAGAGCACGTCTTCTTTGCCTGCTCGAGATACGCCGAGGAAAGGGCGGAATTAGAAGAAACGGCCCAGGCGCCACTAACGCCGGAAAACATCGTAGAGCATATGATGAGATCCGAGGAAATGTGGAAGAAAGTGGAAGAAACCCTGAAGGTCATTCACAGAAAGTTAAGGCAAGAAGAAGCCACAAGAAACAGAGAAAGGCGAAGAAATGCCGAGAGCAGTAGCAACCCCTATGGGTAAAGACCAGAGGGACACCTAAAGGGTCATGGTGGTGACGCCCGCCCGAAGTAATGCCTCGCGGCGGTTCCGGGCGGGGTAAGCGTCACACAAAGGGGTGGTGAGTTTATTCAGTAGGAGTCTGAAACTCGGTCTGAGTGCGGGAACCTCAGAAGTGTCTATGTAGAGTCTCACCATCCCCCGTAAAAAAAAAAATATATATATATATATATATATATATATATATATATATATATACATACATATATATATATATATATATATATATATATATCTATAATATAAAAATAAGTCGGGTTTTCCTTCCTGACGCTATAATTCCAGAACGCACGATCCGATTTCCACGGTTTTGCATTCGTTGGAAAGGTCTCGGGCTAGGTGAGGTTTATAGCAAACAAATTTGAACAGAAAAGCAGGCGTTTGGTCCATAGCAGCCATCTCAAGAGGGTGGATTACCATTTGGATTAATTACGAATTATTACAGGTAAATAAGCTAATTGCGTAATTAGTACATGGGTGTAGTGCATATGGGGGAGGTTTTAGGGGGGCAATCTCTTAATTTAAAGAACGCATATTTTAATTTGCGCTATTTTTAAAAAATCAAAAAACAATACCGTGGATTTTTTATATCTTAAAATATAAACGTTTCCCTTTAATTTGACGCTAATAACGTCAAGATCGGTGAGGGTGTTTTTGAGAAATTGATGTTTGAAGTTTGTGACTAAATTGTGACTAAATTGTGACTGAATAGCTAATAAAAACAAATAGCTTTGTAATTACATTTTATAATCGTATCAGTCTATCAAAACACATCCCCTAGAAGTAGAAAATATGTTTTCCCTAATGAATTTAAGCCATTTAGTAAATTTAGTTTGAATAAAACCGCGATTTTTGATATAATTTGTTATTAATTAATTTCCAGCGTTAACACGACAATTTCGTTAAAACAACGTTATTTCTGGTAGATTTGGGATTAGAACTAACGAAAAAAAATACGTTTACCGATATAAAAAATAGTCGTGATTTTTTTGTCCGATTTGACGTGGAATTACCCATATATATATATATATATATAGGTATATATATATATATATATATATAAACTAGCTGGGACCCGGTGCGCCTACGCTGCACCCATAAGTCAATAGTAAACAATAAAAACCATCCACTGACTTAATATTTTTCGAGATATGAATTTTACACAGATGAAATGCCTCAAAGAACATGGGTCTTGCGTCGGCCGCCATGAATCGGTATATTGAGTCTACTACATTGCTTATTGTATTCTACTTATCATACCCATGTTGAGGGGGTTTTGAAGAAAGTGGTAATCCGGCCTCTTTAGACGGCCGCCATGGATCTAAAGATATATTTTGTATACTACATTGCTTATTGTATTCTACTTATCATATCCATTCATTTGATACCCATGTTGAGGTGGTTGTGAAGAAAGTGGTAATTCGCCCTCTTGAGACGGCCGCCATGGATCTAAAGATATATTTTGTATACTACATTGCTTATTGTATTCTACTTATCATACCCTTTCATTTGATACCCATGTCGAGGTGGTTGTGAAGAAAGTGGTACCCCGCCCTCTTGAGACGGCCGCCATGGATCTATAGATATATTTTGTATACTACATTGCTTATTGTATTCTACTTAACATACCCTTTCATTTGATACCCATGTCGAAGTGGTTGTGAAGAAAGTGGTACCCCGCCCTCTTGAGACAGCCGCCATGGATCTAAAGATATATTTTGTATACTACATTGCTTATTGTATTCAAATTATCATACCCTTTCATTTGATACCCATGTCGAGGTGGTTGTGAAGAAAGTGGTACCCCGCCCTCTTGAGACGGCCGCCATGGATCTAAAGATATATTTTGTATACTACATTGCTTATTGTATTCTCCTTAATATACCCTTTCATTTGATACCCATGTTGAGGTGGTTGTGAAGAAAGTGGTACCCCGCCCTCTTGAGACGGCCGCCATGGATCTAAAGATATATTTTGTATACTACATTGCTTATTGTATTCTACTTATCATACCCTTTCATTTGATACCCATGTGGAGGTGGTTGTGAAGAAAGTGGTACACCGCCCTCTTGAGACGGCCGCCATGGATCATTTTAGTTTCAATAGCGTCATGGCCTACCTATTGTTTGACAGCTGCGTAAATTTGAAATTTTCATTAAATGTAATGATTCAATTTAATGACAATTTTACATTTGTCAAACAATAGGTAGGCCATGACGCTATTGAAACTAAAATGATCCATGGCGGCCGTCTCAAGAGGGCGGTGTACCACTTTCTTCACAACCACCTCGACATGGGTATACTTATCATACCCTTTCATTTGATACCCATGTCGAGGTGGTTGTGAAGAAAGTGGTACCCCGCCCTCTTGAGACAGCCGCCATGGATCTAAAGATATATTTTGTATACTACATTGCTTATTGTATTCTACTTATCATACCCTTTCATTTGATACCCATGTCGAGGTGGTTGTGAAGAAAGTGGTACCCCGCCCTCTTGAGACGGCCGCCATGGATCTAAAGATATATTTTGTATACTACATTGCTTATTGTATTCTCCTTAATATACCCTTTCATTTGATACCCATGTTGAGGTGGTTGTGAAGAAAGTGGTACCCCGCCCTCTTGAGACGGCCGCCATGGATCTAAAGATATATTTTGTATACTACATTGCTTATTGTATTCTACTTATCATACCCTTTCATTTGATACCCATGTCGAGGTGGTTGTGAAGAAAGTGGTACACCGCCCTCTTGAGACGGCCGCCATGGATCATTTTAGTTTCAATAGCGTCATGGCCTACCTATTGTTTGACAGCTGCGTAAATTTGAAATTTTCATTAAATGTAATGATTCAATTTAATGACAATTTTACATTTGTCGAACAATAGGTAGGCCATGAAGCTATTGAAACTAAAATGAAGTGAAAATTCCTAAAATTACCATTTTTGTTTGGATTTTGCAGCTGTTTTTTTGGTTAAAGGTATAAAAAATAGCCTACGACCTATTCTCAGACCTACCAAATATACACCAAAAATTTCATGTAAATTGGTCAACCTGTTTCGGAGGAGTACGGTAACAAACACTTTGACACGAGATTTTTATAAATATAGATATAATATATATATATATATATATATATATATATATATATATATATATATATATATATATATATAATATATATATATATATATATATATATATATATATATATATATATATATATATATATATATACTAGCTGGGACCCGGTGCGCCTACGCTGCACCCATAAGTCAATAGTAAACAATAAAAACCATCCATTGACTTAATATTTTTCGAGATATGAATTTTACACAGATGAAATGCCTCAAAGAACATGGGTCTTGCGTCGGCTGCCATGAATCGGTATATTGAGTCTACTACATTGCTTATTGTATTCTACTTAACATACCCTTTCGTTTGATACCCATGTTGAGGTGGTTGTGAAGAAAGTGGTAATCCGGCATCTTGAGACGGCCGCCATGGATCTAAAGATATATTTTGTATACTACATTGCTTATTGTATTCTACTTATCATACCCTTTCATTTGATACCCATGTCGAGGTGGTTGTGAAGAAAGTGGTACCCCGCCCTCTTGAGACGGCCGCCATGGATCTAAAGATATATTTTGTATACTACATTGCTTATTGTATTCTACTTATCATACCCTTTCATTTGATACCCATGTCGAGGTGGTTGTGAAGAAAGTGGTACACCGCCCTCTTGAGACGGCCGCCATGGATCATTTTAGTTTCAATAGCGTCATGGCCTACCTATTGTTTGACAGCTGCGTAAATTTGAAATTTTCATTAAATGTAATGATTCAATTTAATGACAATTTTACATTTGTCAAACCATAGGTAGGCCATGAAGCTATTGAAACTAAAATGAAGTGAAAATTCCTAAAATTACCATTTTTGTTTGGATTTTGCAGCTGTTTTTTTGGTTAAAGGTATAAAAAATAGCCTACGACCTATTCTCAGACCTACCAAATATACACAAAAAATTTTATGCAAATTGGTCAACCCGTTTCGGAGGAGTACGGTAACAAACACTGTGACACGAGATTTTTATAGATATAGATATATATATATATATATATATATATATTAGGGCGGGTCAATTTGTATGGATGAAAAAAAATCGACCTTTTACACCCCCTAGTGATATTCTATATGTAATTTTGAGCAACTTTGCCCAAGAAACTATAGTTCGAAAATCGATTTTGAGCCTCCGGATTTTTAAAAATAGATATTTTTTGTCAATATTTATGATTTAATTTATTTAAGAAGATAAAAATACAAGTTATTTCTCCAGGCACACGTATTTAGGAGTTTCTGTGGGCGAGCAATCTATTGCTAATGTTTACTTATATTTACTGGTCCCGCTAAAGAGCGCTTTCGTACATTTTATCTATATTTCGTAGGTTTTATCACTATTTTTCAAGAATTGTTTTGTTTTGCAAAACCAAATTATTAATGGCCTAAAATAAATGCATGGGTCAAGTATATGAAAAGACGTGCGCTATAGTCGTTTTGGTGTTGCCACGCTACACCTCTTCCAGAAACACATTCATAGTATATAAAAACATAGGCATATTCGAATGCAACGTTGTATCAAAATTTCAAAGTGATCGGAGATTTTAGATTAAGAACAAACGCACATTTACATTTTTATTATAAATTTATTTTTATTTATATAATACAGTATAAAAGTAAATTTAAATTCAAAAAGGAAAACATTTTTTTGCAGTAATAGATAAGAATCGAGGAGTTATTTTTGAAAGTCTTGCTTGCTTTCAAGTCGAGATAATTTCTTACGGCTTTCTAATGTCACTGCCATTATTCCTTCTCGATTCTTGTCTAAAGCACGTTTAGAAACATTAGCCAGCAATTGTATGTGTCTCTCCGTACCTTGGATGTGTAACGGAATTCCTGGGTCAGGCAGCGGTGGTTCGTCGTATTCTAAGTATTGCTCAAAATAATCATGCGGAATCGTTTTTGTAAACGGTGGCTCAAAAATAATACTGTCGTCATTTAAGTCAATCATATTCGTATAATCTGTGCAATTGAAGTTAATAATAGGTTTTCTATAAACTCTAACTCGCATCGGATCGTCCAGTTTATTTCGATAGTGTAAAATTATGTTTATAGCACTGTCGCGTTTGTCTTTTCTGTCATCAAACAACATTGATAACAAAACATTTTCCGAATGTGCATAATATGAGTTGTCCTTAATTACATTATTTATCACGTCGCGTAAATTTGGCTCTAAAAACTGTGCCCAACGTATGAATTTCGAAAATAATGCGCTACCATACACGACAGAGTTATAATACTTAATATTGAAATACATTGGCGTATAAACTTTCATTATGTAGGCTACTAGAGTTTTCAAATTCTTAGATGGCTTATTCGTTGTCACATATAACCGTAATACCCTATTGGCCTTGGTGAGCCAGCGAGAATGAGCAATTGGCCCTGGTTTAATGTTAGCCAAATCCTCCGGAATAAAACCATTAGAAATCGCATTGGCCAACTTGTACAAGTACTTTAAATCCGTAGATAATTCACCTTCTTCTTCCATTGCTGGAGGCATATTCTCTAGTTGGATTTTTTCAAAATCAGCTACAACCTGTAAAGATTAGATGAATTAAAATACGATTTTATTATTTTAAACACATTATAAATAAGTAATAGAAGTAAAAATGGTATGAAAAAAGTTATAACAATTACGTACCGGAAGTTTTTCACAAGTTTCAATTTGTTTGTTTAACGTTCCGGTTGTCGTTCGTGGTCCAGTGGTGGATGATCTTTCTAACGTGTCAAACAAATGCCGCAGCGGAAGCTCGTTAAAGTGGATAAGGCACACAAACCAATGCAGTGGTCTGTGTAACTGTAGTTCGAATCGTCGCAATATTCCATTTTTTATGCCAGTATTTGCTGGTTCACCATCACAGCATATGCCAATTAATGAATCAAAGGACATTCCTTTGTTAATGAAAAATTCGTTCAATTTTTTGACCTTAGTTTCCGCATCTTCATTTTCCAATTTTACGTAGCCTATTAATTGGGAATTAGGCTCCTTCAAAACAACTAGATGAGGCTCTTTTACCATCGTTTGATGAAATTTTTGATCTATTTTCTCTCTCGTTAAAGAATCATTTTTTCTGCCATCAAACGAAAATGCTATTAAACTGGAAGCGTCATACCGGTTACGAAGCACTTCTTGTCTACATTTCATTTTTTCTCTACGAACTTTTGCTTTATCCATAATTACAAAATTACCACGGTCATCTCTTACGTTAATGTCTTCCATAAGACATGTTGCCATAGCTGAAGCTATTCTGTCAGGCACACCAAATCTGTCACAAATCATAGCAAACTTCGAAGCATCGTATCTAGGAGTATAAGGTCCTCGTTTCGTTGGAGAAAGATCTTCTGCACTATCTTCATCATCAACATGGATATTTGTTCGATCAGGTATGTATGGTTGATCGCTGCTCTCTATAGTTGCTGGTATTATTGTAGATATAGCTACCTCCTCTACATTTTCTGTCGTATATTCTGGTATCATACATTTTCTGTCATTATGTTGATCTAGCATAAACTCTTTTAAGTGTTCTGGAATCAAGCCACATGAACATAAATTTGTTTTTAAGTCACATTCACATTTTCCGATATAAAATAATTCGTTTGTGGATTGTACGAATGCTCTAAATGATCTGCCTTTCGTTCTGTTCTTATCCGCGGTTTGATATCTGTCAAGCAAAGTATTCAATTTTCTACCAATACTGGTTTTGGCAATAGTTCTAATATTCAGTTTACCCCAAATTTCAAGCAATTTATCTACTACATAAGGAGTTAAAGTCTTATACGAGAACATTTTACTTTGAACTTTAGCACGATCGCCCAGCAAGAAATAATATCTTAAGATATCCACTTTATTTGGCAGATTCACACCACTTAATTCACTAGACACACCAAAAGCACTAATATCTTGAGAAGGCATATGTGTCAAACAACTTCCGGAGCTTGTTGATGCTATTTGGTCTTGCGAAGTAGACGGCACTGGATCCATAGTATATTAGGTTCTAAATGTTCTTATATACACAAATCAAATAAAAAATACTTATAAAAATAAGAAATACAAAAATTACTTTTACTTTTTTCACAATAGATTCGTTAACTCACGGCGATGCCTAGGAGCGAACTGAACTTTCAGGTTCCTGTATCTATTTCCTAACATTCCTTACAAATCGTAATTTCGCGGAACTCCTAATAACCTATTTTACTATCTTACTTTTATTGTCCTGCTTTGATTTTCCATCGGCTATTTCTGTGGAGTATATTTATGTTTATTACATGTGTCGCCTACTTTTTACTCTTTCATACAATTTATTACCCGTAATTATTGCTATATTTCGTACCTACTTATATGTAGGTAATTCTTCTGAAAGGCCCTTTTATTAACCGCCGCAAAACATGATTGTCTCAATATTGCTTCCTGTGAACTAGGGGTGGGATTTCCCTGTTTTTGTTCACTATATTGTTTGTTTGATTTTTTTCCACTTGGACTTGCATTGTTTTACACCTATACGAATTTTAATACTTTCTCTTCTTATTAACTTTAGATTTATGTAATTTTCTTTATTATTATTAATTTTAAATTTATTGAAATTAGTAATGTTTTAATTGAGACCTGCCTTTTAATGGTTTATAATTTGTTTAACTAGAGAATGAGTATATTTATATTGTTTACACTTCATTGAAATGGCGCTAAAACAAGAATGAACCACTCCATGAAACATAAGCCATTTATAATTTGGGGTTGCTATAATAATTTTTCTTGAAAAATAGTGATAAAACATACGAAATATGAATAAAATGTACGAAAGCGTCATCTAGCGGCACTGGTAAATAAAAATAAACATCAGAAATAAATTCCTTGACCCAAAAAACCCCTATATATGTGTACTTGGAGAAAAAAACTTGTATTTTTATCTTTTTAAATTAATTAAATCATAAAAATACCTATTTTTAAAAATCCGGAGGCTCAAATTCAACTTTCGAACTATGGTTTCTTGGGCAAAGTTGCTCAAAATTACCCATAGAATATCACTAGGGGGTGTAAAAGGTCGACTAAAAATTTGACCCGCCCTAATATATATATATATATATATATATGGGGGCCTCGGTAGCCTAGGGAGTAAGGCGTCTGGCTACTATCCCAGAGGTCCCGGGTTCGAATCCCGGCCAGCCCCACGGTCCTGCGCCTTTTCCACTTTCCCACCTACATAACTTTCCTTCTTTCTTCTTCCCTCTTTACATTCCTGATTCCTTCTGTCTTAGCCTTCCTTAGCTCTTCCCCGCTTCACCAAAGCGCATGTCATCGGTTGGTTGATGAGATTCAACTCGTTTCAGGAGGCATAACACTCCAGCGAGTTGTTTCTCGATGCCCCGATGACAAAGTCGTCAGTAATGGTTGGGAGTAGGTGGACTGCAAAATATCGCTGGTAGGTTGTGACAGTTCCTTTCTTCCCCGACTAGAGCTGCTGTTCGACATTGCACTCTATATGAAGAAAATAGATTGTCGACACAGTATAAAGGGCGTTTCCTGTGACTCTAGTCTTTCACATAAAATATATATATATATATATATATATATATATATATATATATATATATATATATATATATATACAGGGCCTGTAAGAGCCACTTGGAGGCCCAGGTCAGGTAATATGTGTGGCCCCCTATGGAATAAAAAAAATCGTTTTTGATGGTATAATTTAATAATTCAAAATAAAACACAAAACCTTATTCAAAAATATTAAAAAACAATAAATGAGTATTAAAGACAGATTAAAAAAGAGCTTTTCGAGCCTTCATAGCTGCAAAAGAATTTATTAATTGGGAATAGTCCAAATTTCTGGCAATATCCCAATTAATAGTTAGCGTCGCCAAACTATTAACACGATCCTGTTCCATCGTTGATCGCAAATAATTTTTTATGCGTTTGAGAACGCTGAAACTTCTCTCTGCCTCCGCTACGGTTACTGGCATAGTTAAAAATATCCTAAGCGCAATAGCAACATTTGGATAAATGTTTAGAAACCCCTTTTCAATAATTTCTTTTAAGAGCTCGGATGGTTTCATGCTGCCTTTAAAATTGGTTTTATAAACTCTTTTAAGAAATTTAATTTCTTCAACAATTTCCTCACCAATTTCATTTTCGTATTTCTTTTGTAAAATTGTTGCTGCTTCAACTAAGCTCTTCTCTTCCATCTCAACAAAATTCCACAGAACTTCGAATAAGTTGCATATAGAAAAAAAAGCTTTAAATCTTCTTGTAAGTCCGCATATTACTGAGTCAATGATCTCGTTAAAAATGTGGTTGTGAAAATATGCTTCGGCAGATTCGGCGATTTGTCACAAATTCTGTAACAATTTCATTACCTGCTGCCATTTTCTTGGACTCCAAAAGAATCGAATCCCATTCATTTTTAATTTCTTTTAAGTCTTCAATAAGTTTGTCAACATTAATTTTTTCTGTTGTCAATGTTGATTCCCGAGTTTGCAGAATTAGATTTGTTTGATGCAATAAAACCAGAACCTTCATCCAAATTGTAGACATCAAGACACATTCAAATGGTGACATATATTTTTTAAGTGAAGTAATCTGAGTTTGAGTCTCAGCAGGAAGACCCGATAACTTAATTTCCTTAATAGCTGATAATAAGGATTTCAAATGAAGGGCCACTGGTTTAACGGCATCTATTCTTGCAGACCATCTAGTTTTAGAAATGTTGTGTAAAGATATTCCGCGAAGACGTTTTTTTAAAATCTCCCATCTTTTTGGACTGCTGCTGAAAAAGTTATATACTTGCTGAACAGTTCCGAAGAATGTTATTGCTTCTTTACAGGATTCTGCTGAGTCAACTCCAACAAGATTTAAAGTATGATTACCGCAGCTGCTGAACGTTCAATTGGAATTTTCTAGCTGAAGAAGTGCTTGCACACCGTTATATTTCCCAGCCATATTGGCTCCATTATCATATCCTTGCCCAACACAATTTTGGAAATTCAAATTTAAATCTTTCAAAAGACACAATAAGTGAGCAGCAATTTCTTTGCCAGTTTTTTCCGAAAAATTATCAAAACAAATGAAGCGTTCTTCAATTGAAAAATTTAGTTCATTTGATTTAACATAACGAATAATCAAAGTTGTTTGCTCCTTATGAGATGAATCTGGAGTTGCATCAGCAATAATAGAAAAGTATTTAGCGTTATTAATTTCCTCAATAATTTTTCTTTGAACAAACGAGCCACATAGTTCGATAAACTCGTTTTGAATTTTAGTTGAAAGATAATGAGCTTGCAATCTCTTTTTCTCTTCTTGCGTTGCTCGAACTTTTGAAACATGTTCTGATAATACCGCATCATATTTACTTAAAAGTTCAACTTCTTCTTCTTTCTTTAAACTCCTTTAATCCCTCATGGGACATAGGGCGGAAACAGTTGCCCTCCAGCGGACTCTGTTTTGCGCGACAGCTCTTAGCTCCGACCAGGATCTCCCAGTTGTTGCGGCTTCTTCTAGTAGGGTTCTCCTCCACGTTGTTCTAGGTCTTCCTACTCGACGGGAACCTTGCGGATTCCAGTCAAGGGCCTGTTTGGCTAGATTTTCGTTTTCGCGTCGCAAGGTGTGGCCAACCCAATTCCATTTCCTTCGCCTGATTTGATCGTCTATCCTTTCTTGGCCGGCACGGCGCCATAGTTCTTCGTTTGAAATTCTATCTTGCCAGCGGATTTTTAGGATACGACGAAGGCATCTGTTGATGAAGACTTGTAGGCGCCCTGTGATGAATTGGGTGACTTTCCATGTTTCGCAACCATACAAAAGAACTGCCTTAACGTTGGAGTTGAACAGCCGCAATTTGGTGTTAGTGGAAATCACCGTTGATCTCCATATGTGGGACAGGCATGCATAAGCGCCTCGTGCTTTATTTATTCTGGAACTGACGTCTTTTTCTGCCCCGCCATTTTCGGTAATAATGCTACCGAGGTAGCAGAATTTATTTACCAGTTCCACGTCACGGTTATTCAGCGCTGTTCGTTCGTTGGTGTTTGCATTTATCCGCATTTCTTTAGTTTTAGTCGGATTTAGCCTTAAGCCTGCTGGACTACTTTCTGTTGCCAAATTGTTTAACATGTCTTTGAGGTCCTGGTGTCTGTGGGCCAGCAAACAGATATCATCGGCGTAGTCGAGATCCTTAAGGCGGTCTAACAAACCCCATTGTATGCCGCCTGTTCTACTATCTAGAGCGCCGACAAGGATGTCATTTATTACTATAAGAAATAGTAAAGGCGAGAGTAGGCATCCTTGTCGTACTCCTGAGCTCACCTCGAAGCTGTCGGATAATTTTCCATTATGGAGAACTCTGCATTTGGAATTGTTATATAGGGCTTTTATCAATTCTATTATTTTATCAGGCAGTCCACGTCGCCGTAGTGCCTGCCATATAAAGCTCCTATTGACCGAGTCGAACGCTTTCTCATAATCTACGAAAGCAAGGTAAAGGGGGGATCGGAATTCAGTAGACTGCTCCACTATTATTCGTAAGGTGTTGATATGATCAATACATGAGCGGCCCTTCCTGAATCCGGCCTGCTGCCTCCTAAGCGTTCGGTCTACTGCCTCACTTATCCTAGATAGTAATAAATGGGACAAAATTTTGCCCACAGTAGATAATAAACAGATGCCTCTCCAGTTGTCGCATATTGTTAGGTCCCCCTTTTTTGGTATTTTGACTATGATACCTTCCGTCCAATCCTCCGGAAAGGTACAGGTGTTCCATGCTATTTGTAGGATTGGCTGAAGCGCATCTGCTATGAGGCTTGAATCGGCTTTCAACAATTCTGGCGGGATGCCATCTTTCCCAGCTGCTTTACCATTGGCCATCGCATGAATTGCGGTTACTATTTCCGTCTTGGATGGGGCCCGGGTGGTGATTCGAATTGGCTGTGCATTGTTGCTGGTTTCCTGAGGTTCCTGTGTAAATGAACCATTCAGGGCGGCGAAGAAGTAATCTCTCCATCTTTGGAGCTGCTCCTCGTCGCTGCACAGCAACCTTCCATCCGCACTCTTAACGGCATGCTTTTTAGTAGAGTGCTTTCCCGAGAGCTGTTTAGTGATTTGGTACAGCACCTTACTGTTGCCTGTGTTTGCCGCGTTTTCCGCTTTTTCTGCGAGCTCATTTATCTGCTGCCTTTTATCACGCCGGACACTTCTCTTTACCTCCCGGTGTAATTGGGAGTATTCCCTTTCCAGTTGATAACGTATTTCAGGGTCGCTTGTAGAGTTTACTTTATTTTTTAGGGCTCTCCTGCGTTCTATTTTTTGCCAGGTTGTGTCCGAGATCCAGTGTTGCTGGTTTCTTTGGACATAACCGATGCTTGTTTCCGCAGCCGTCAATATTGCGCCCTTTGTCCTACTCCACAGCTCTTCAATATTTGTGTCGTCAGAAACGTTGTGCTGGTTTAATATTAGTTGTAGATTTCCAGCAAATTCCCGCTTTTTAACGCTCTCCCGCAGAAGATCTACGTTGAATCGTCTACGGTTTATAGCATCGCGTTGTACGTTTCTGATTGCGGCGATTTTAAGGCGAATAGTTGCTACAACCAAATGGTGGTCGCTTCCAGTGTCTGCTCCCCTGAAACTCCTGACATCCTCAAGGATAGTTCTCCATCTGCGGCTGACGGCCACGTGATCTATCTGATTTCTCGTCCTACCATCGGGCGATACCCAGGTCTCTTTGTGTATCTTCTTGTGACAAAAGTAAGTTCCACCTACAATAAGTTGGTGGGAGCTACAGAAGTCAACGAAAAGCTCACCATTGTTATTGGTAACTTGGCTTAGACCTTGATTTCCAATTGTTTGTTCAAGGCCGGTGTTGTCACGGCCGATCTGTGCGTTTAAGTCACCCATTAATACAATGAAGTCTCCCCTCGGAATAGAGCGAAAAACCTCATTCAGCCGCAAATAGAACTCGTCTTTGATGTCATCTTCAGCGTCCTCAGTTGGAGCATAGCATTGGACTACCGTAGTACTTCTTAGTCTGATACGCAGGCGCACGGTAATAATCCTCTCAGAAACTGGTGACCAGCTAATGAGGCTGGACCTGGCTTCTTTGGTGAGTATTACACCAACGCCACTCCTACGGCTTTCAGTTTCGTTTCTCCCAGAATATAAAAAGGACTCACCATTTGGGCAGATATGTTCCCCCGCATCGGGCCATCTGGTCTCGCTAAGTCCCATAATCTTGATTTTATATCGATTCATCTCGTTGAGGACTTCATCCAGCCGTCCCTCAGCCAGCAGTGTTCTCACATTCCATGATCCGATTCGTGTCCTTGTTCGAAAAGCAAAGGTCGTCGTCGTGTTGTCCATCCGGTTCCGAGGCATTGTTTGCCGATTCGTAGCAATGGTGTTTTTTATGGGAGCGGGTTGCTAACCCTCAGCCCAACCGACTTAAAACTCTGTTTTGTGGCGCAGAGAGTTCGCTATTCGCCCGTCTCCCGTTAGCTCCTTCCGAAGAAGTACCCAGGGGGCACCGCGGGGAGGTGGGATTAGGACTTGCTAACAGGTCTGCTAGGTGTTTGTCTGCAATGACTTTTCTCGGGTTTTGGCAGAGGTGGCAAATCGGGTACCACCACTTTCCGAGGTCTTTGTTAGCCGTTTGCCCCCCAAGTTCAACTAAGCCAAGAAAATTTCCATTCGATGGGTTCCCTAAGCGCTCATTAGATCCGAAAAATGCTAGTCCTCTCTCGGATAGAAAAAATATTATATCAAGAAAACGTGTCAAAAGCTTTTTCCAATATGTTGTTTCATTTTTAATTTCGTTTACCAGCAAGTTGTCTAATCCACAATCAGCCAAAGCTGCCTTTTGCGCACTTTTCCATGAAATACACATTTCCTTGTGCAAAATAGAGTTTTCGTGAGATGGTATCCGGTCGTACAACTTCTTCCAACCATTTTTGATGCCGTATCCCAGTTTTTCTGTTAAATAAGACAATTGTTTGTTGTTGTTGTTCAAAATGTAACATGGAGCACAATAAATTGATTGGTTTTGGACGCTCCAGCAAATCCAGTCTCTATCACACGATTCTCCATTTGCAAGTTTCTTTGAAAGTAACGAATATGGAAATCGACGGTTGTTGGCGTCTTTTGAAATATTTTTTGGAATTTCAAACCGAGTAATTTTCATAAATGATTTCATTTGAGCCGGGTTATTTTTATTTAGCATTCCAATATCAGACAACGTCAATGTTTCAGTATTCAATGGATTTGCTTCAATTTCGCAATCGTTTTCCATATTGTTTGATTGACTATTTTCATCTGATAATTCTATTTCACTAACTACATTCTCTGTAAAATTTTCTTTATAAAATATGTCATGTCTTTCCGTCTGATTTGAGGAGTCCTTATTGAAAAAATGTGAAATCGGTTTTAGATTTTTAATAGCCGTCTCCACACGCCTTTTCTTTTGCCTTTTACTAGCACCACTTTCAAAAGTTCTCTTCATGTTTTAATAACCGACCCCGACCTGATTTATTTTTTTATTTATTATCAATAATAAAAGATAAACCAAAAAAATTACCGTTAAATTTATGTAGTTTAAAAAATTTAATTATAAATTTCAATTTACTAGATGCACTTAACTAAAATACTTTTAGCAACACTTTAAACTTACTGTTAATAAACTACTATTTAATAAATTTTTATATTATATAAAAAATTGAAGCGATGCAACACCTACCACTATTTTAAATTATTCTCTAAAATTTTCAAGTCAACGTATGTATTTGGATTCACACTGCACAAAAAAAAATTTCTGAAAATTTGATTTCTAAATGTAAATGTGTTTGTATCGGCAGTATTCAGTATTTTAGAACTATTTTTATTGCCCTACGTGAAACTATGAAAGGAAGCTTTAATGGTGAAGGCTTCAAATGGTGTTGTCATAGACAAATTTTAATAAAGATTAGTAAAATACCATAAAAACGGATTCCATATTTACGATATTAACTCCAGATCTGACCATACCAAACTTTTATGATTTCGGCAATTTGGCCAAAAATCTAGGACGTTTTCACGTTTTTATTGCTTTTCCAAGGAAATTTGACAGTCAGTCCAAGGCTCTTTTCACAATTTAATTGCTTTTCGAGTTAATTGACATTGTTCCGGAAAAGATATTATAAGATTTTGAATTATATTGAGATATTAAAAATGATTTGTTAAATTATCCTCGCAATTGAAAATTTTCTCACTGACACATTCAATCGATCAATTATACTTAAATCGACTGATTTATTTCAAAGAACTCTTATTTTATTGTCATCTATAACTTTATTATGATCTTGCTACATATTATGGAGGCCCCCTAAATTCGGAGGCCCATGTCAAACGACCCTCTTGCCCCCCTCTTCCTGGGCCTGTATATATATATATATATATATACTAGCTGGGACCCGGTGCGCCTACGCTGCACCCATAAGTCAATAGTAAACAATAAAAACCATCCATTGACTTAATATTTTTCGAGATATGAATTTTACACAGATGAAATGCCTCAAAGAACATGGGTCTTGCGTCGGCCGCCATGAATCGGTATATTGAGTCTACTACATTGCTTATTGTATTCTACTTATCATACCCTTTCATTTGATACCCATGTTGAGGGGATTGTGAAGAAAGTGGTAATCCGGCCTCTTTAGACGGCCGCCATGGATCTAAAGATATATTTTGTATACTACATTGCTTATTGTATTCTACTTATCATACCCTTTCATTTGATACCCATTTCGAGGTGGTTGTGAAGAAAGTGGTAATTCGGCCTATTGAGACGGCCGCCATGGATCTAAAGATATATTTTGTATACTACATTGCTTATTGTATTCTACTTATCATACCCTTTCATTTGATACCCATGTCGAGGTGGTTGTGAAGAAAGTGGTTCCCCGCCCTCTTGAGACGGCCGCAATGGATCTAAAGATATATTTTGTATACTACATTGCTTATTGTATTCTCCTTAACATACCCTTTATTTGATACCCATGTTGAGGTGGTTGTGAAGAAAGTGGCAATCCGGCCTCTTGAGACGGCCGCCATGGATCTAAAGATATATTTTGTATACTACATTGCTTATTGTATTCTACTTATCATACCCTTTCATTTGATACCCATGTCGAGGTGGTTGTGAAGAAAGTGGTACCCCGCCCTCTTGAGACGGCCGCCATGGATCTAAAGATATATTTTGTATACTACATTGCTTATTATATTCTACTTAACATACCCTTTCATTTGATACCCATGTTGAGGTGGTTGTGAAGAAAGTGGTAATCCGGCCTCTTGAGACGGCCGCCATGGATCTAAATATATATTTTGTATACTACATTGCTTATTGTATTCTACTTATCATACCCTTTCATTTGATACCCATGTCGAGGTGGTTGTGAAGAAAGTGGTACCCCGCCCTCTTGAGACGGCCGCCATGGATCTAAAGATATATTTTGTATACTACATTGCTTATTGTATTCTACTTATCATACCCTTTCATTTGATACCCATGTCGAGGTGGTTGTGAAGAAAGTGGTACCCCGCCCTCTTGAGACGGCCGCCATGGATCTAAAGATATATTTTGTATACTACATTGCTTATTGTATTCTACTTATCATACCCTTTCATTTGATACCCATTTCGAGGTGGTTGTGAAGAAAGTGGTAATTCGGCCTATTGAGACGGCCGCCATGGATCTAAAGATATATTTTGTATACTACATTGCTTATTGTATTCTACTTATCATACCCTTTCATTTGATACCCATGTCGAGGTGGTTGTGAAGAAAGTGGTTCCCCGCCCTCTTGAGACGGCCGCAATGGATCTAAAGATATATTTTGTATACTACATTGCTTATTGTATTCTCCTTAACATACCCTTTATTTGATACCCATGTTGAGGTGGTTGTGAAGAAAGTGGTAATCCGGCCTCTTGAGACGGCCGCCATGGATCTAAAGATATATTTTGTATACTACATTGCTTATTGTATTCTACTTATCATACCCTTTCATTTGATACCCATGTCGAGGTGGTTGTGAAGAAAGTGGTACCCCGCCCTCTTGAGACGGCCGCCATGGATCTAAAGATATATTTTGTATACTACATTGCTTATTGTATTCTACTTATCATACCCTTTCATTTGATACCCATGTCGATGTGGTTGTGAAGAAAGTGGTACACCGCCCTCTTGAGACGGCCGCAATGGATCATTTTAGTTTCAATAGCGTCATGGCCTACCTATTGTTTGACAGCTGCGTAAATTTGAAATTTTCATTAAATGTAATGATTCAATTTAATGACAATTTTACATTTGTCAAACAATAGGTAGGCCATGAAGCTATTGAAACTAAAATGAAGTGAAAATTCCTAAAATTACCATTTTTGTTTGGATTTTGCAGCTGTTTTTTTGGTTAAAGGTATAAAAAATAGCCTACGACCTATTCTCAGACCTACCAAATATACACAAAAAATTTCATGCAAATTGGTCAACCCGTTTCGGAGGAGTACGGTAACAAACACTGTGACACGAGATTTTTATAGATATAGATATATATATATATATATATATATACATATTTTTTTTTTTTTTTTTCTTTCTTGATAAAATTTCCACAATTTTAATCGGGTTTTTGTTATAATTTAATCCGTTGTTGTACCGATTCGTGACCCTTGCCCACTCGATTTAAAAAAGTTTCGTTGATTTCTTTTTAATTTGGTTTATTTTTTTTTTTTGCTATCAAAATGTCATTATCACAAGATAATCTTATGGACGTAAGGGAGGGTCACCAAGAAGAGCCAAAGCCCGGAACTTCGGAAGTCGACGGCGTTAAAATGACAAAATTCGATATTCCCAAGTTCTGGGTACACCAGCCCGCCTCCTGGTTTTACCAGGTAGACATAATGTTCCAGGTGGCGGGCTGCAGATCGGACAGAGTAAAAGTTTACAATGTTATGGCCGCATTGCCAGAAGAGGCGGTGACGGCGGTGCGGCTTAGCACCGTAAACTTCGCCACTTCCTCCTACGAGGAGATCAAGCAGTATCTGCTCGAGAAATACGGCACTTCAGAGAAGCGCCGCCTCTAGCAGCTGCTATCAGTGCAAGAGCCTGGAGACAGAAAACCTTCTGAGTTTCTCCAGGCTCTCAAGGCACTAGCGGGCGGGTCGTCGGCGGTCAACGATGATCTGATCCGGAACCTGTGGGAGCGTAAGCTTATACAGGCCATCCAGATCACGTTGGCCACCTCTTCTGACCAAACCCTAGCCGGGCTGGCTGCCACGGCGGACAAGGTATGGGAGGTGCTGCCACATGGAGGCGCCTCATACGCGTCCGCCGTCCACGCAACACCTGCCAAAACGGAGCCCACATTGGTGGCGCTACAAAGCGCCATCAATAGGCTGACGGCCCGGCCCGGCTAGATAAGCTTGACCGCAATCCGCGGAAGCCGAGAAGCCGAACACCTGCCAATCGACAGGGCGGCTCTCGACAGCCCTCGGCCAATCGGCCACAAGGGGCCAACCAAGCCAGGGGTAGCTTATGCTATTACCACTACCGTTACGGTAGTGAAGCACGCAGCTGCAAAGCCCCTTGCAATTACAACGGTGGCCAAGCCAAGCCGGCGAAAAAGAGGCCACCGCCACCCCTCAAAAAACTAAAGGGGCAGGGGATCGTAATGAGCGCGCATATAACCAGCCGCTCATATCGTTTATTCGTCAGAGACACCAAGATCGGATGGACTTTCTGATTGATTCGGGCTCTGACGTTTCAATTGCTCCCGCCAAGGCGTTTCCGGCCTATAACGGTAGCCCGAACGTCCTTCTGTACGCGGCCAACGGATCACTGATCCGAACTTTCGGCACAAAGTTGCTTGAACTTGAACTCGGCTTACGCCGACGATATGTTTACAACTTTATCATAGCCGACACCACTAAAGCCATTATCGGGGCAGACTTCTTAACGAAGTTCTAATTGTCCGTCGATTTTGAATATCGGCATTTAGTCGACAAGCGCACGAAGTTTCGAATTAACGTGTGCGCTACCGTCGACTACAACCCCGAAACATTTCCATGCCGAGTTATTGGTATATACAAAGAGCTATTAACGAAGTATGCTTCGTTAACAAAACCGCCCAATTTTAACCTTCCGGTTAAACACAATGTGCAACACCACATTGTAACTAAAGGGCAATTACCATTTGTCACCGCTCGGCGACTCCATCCGGAGAGACTGAAGGTGGCAAAGTTAGAGTTCGACCATATGGTCCAATTAGGGATTTGTCGACCTTCGTCGTCCCCCCCCCCCTAAACGGGACTCACATGATTGGAGGCCATGCGGCGACTACCGTCGCCTTAATGCTGTCACTGTGCCGGATAGATATCCGATCCCGCATATACAGAATTTCTCCGTGAATCTTCACGGCTGCACATATTTTTCGAAGGTTGACTTGGTACGTGCATACCATCACATACCAATCGCCCCAGAAGACGTGCATAAGACTGCACTCATTACGCCATTCGGCCTTTATGAGTTTACACGTATGCCATTCGGCTTACGAAATGCAGCACAAACCTTTCAAAGGTTCATAAATGAAGTTACTAGAGATCTCGACTTCGTTTATGTATACTTGGACGATATACTTATCGCCAGTAAAACCGAGGATGAACATATCGTTCACCTTGAAGAGCTCTTTAAACGCCTCGATAGTTTCGGTTTAATCATCAAGCTAGAGAAATGCGTTTTTGGTGCCACCGCATCACCGTGTTTCTAAGCCACCGCATCACAAAGGATGGAATACTTCCATCCTCCGAACGGGTTCAGGCTATCGTTGATCTCGCACCTCCAACTTCTGTCAAATCGATCCAGAAGTTTTTGGGAATGGTGAATTTCTATCACCGATTTATCCCAAAATTGGCTGAACAGTTGGTGCCTATAAACGAGCATTTGAGAAACCTTCTCAACCGCTCACGTGCCAATAAAGTTTTTGACTGGCCAGCAGAATGTCAGGCGGCATTCCTCAAGGTGAAAACCTCGATGGCTGAAGCAACTCTGCTGAACCATCCAATCGAGGATGCAAAATACAGTCTTACGACTGACGCCTCTGATTATGCAATTGGAGGTGTTTTGGAACAATTCAACGGTCATCGGTGGCAACCTCTAGCTTTTTATTCCAAAAAGCTGTCACCAACCGAACGGAAGTACTCTGCATTCGATCGCGAACTCCTCGCAATCTATGCAGCGATCAAACACTTCCGTTATTTCGTTGAAGGACGCAATTTCGTGGTCTATACTGATCACAAACCACTGGTTCGCGCCCTTCACAAAAACACCGAACGATCCCCTCGTCAGACCAGACATTTGGGTCTAATCTCTCAGTTTACCACAGACATCAGACATGTGTCTGGTAAACAAAACGTTGTCGCCGACTACTTGTCGCGCTCACTAGCAACCGACAACGTCGACTCGGTCACCTTCGACCTGCCTACACTGGCTCAGGCTCGACAAGGTGACACAGAGTTGAAGTCTCTAAAAGAGCACCCCAGCAACGGCTCACGGGTAAAATTAGTTCTCACACCAATACCATTCACCGCCCATCAGGTGTGGTGTGAAACTAGTATAGGCATTCCTAGGCCTTACATACCCATTTCCTTACGGAGACTAGCGTTCAACTCCGAACATAGTCTCTCTCACCCTGGTATCCGTGCTACAAGACGAGCCGTTACCAAGAAATACTTCTGGCCATCGATCAATAAAGACTGCAATGAGTGGTCTCGATCATGCCTAGGTTGCCAAAAGTCCAAGGTTTCACGACATACCAAATCTCCATTTGAAGCTTTCAAGCTTCCAAATAATAGATTTGACCATACCCATATGGATATAGTGGGACCCCTACCCCCATCTCGTGGATACTCTTATATCTTAACGATAGTCGATAGATTCACGCGATGGCCTGAAGCATACCCAATTCGGGATATCTCAGCTTCAACAGTGGCAAGAAAATTGTCACTGAATTTGTCCCACGATTCGCGTACCTCTTGAGATCACAACCGATCAAGGTACGCAGTTCGAATCGAAACTGTTCAATGAAGTTGCCAAATTACTCGGCACTCATCGAATTCGGACTACCTACTACCGCAATTAAGACCGACTTACAATGCTCACCAGCCGAGCTCGACTACGTTTTCATACGTGTCGACAGAGTTCGAAAACCTTTCGAACCTCCATACGAGGGCCCATATGAAGTAATCAAACGATTACGAAAACACTTCGTCGTCAAATTGAACGGCACAACCAAGTCAATATCCATTGACAGGCCGCAAAATGCGCAAATCCAGACACTCTACCTTAATCTCCTGAAGAGGAGAACTTGAAAAGGAGTTCTTAAAAACCCAGCTTGTCGCAGCGTATCAACATCCCACAGAATTTGCTTTCATGAGAATGAAAGACCCAGGATACACTGCCATATTAAGAGGAGAAGTCCTCTACCTCATCAAATGTCTAGCAGTCGAAGTAATAATCAGAAAATCCGAACTGTGTTTTAGCGAGCTCCCCGTCATATATCAAAATCGAAGCTTCTTCATCACACCGATAACACATCTGCTACAAGAATTTGATACGGAGATACCTTGCTCGTCAACCCTTACCTCAACGTATTTTCTACACGGAACCTGGTATGGATTTTCGCCACAAATCCATCGATTAGAGTCACCCAGAAGATATTCCGTGGAAATATAATGATCCTCATGAATTGATTAAATCTGGTATATATTCTTATGAAAGTGCCAATGATCTACGAAAGCAAATAATGTACCCTTCAGAACGTCAAGCAATTGAGAACATCGTTACTAAGGCCTTAGTTGGACACGACATAGATCAACAGGAAATCAACATTCTATACCTCTTCTACAATCACCATTTTACTCAACTATCGGAATATCTATTTCAAACCTGGTCGATATTCTCAACTTTAGGTCAAGTATCTGCCGGATTCATTGGACTATGGCTCATAATACGCTTAGTTAAATATCTCGTAAGGGTAGTTATCAACGCCAAACTCATCTCCACAATCCGAGGAAAAAGCTGGTGGCTACTTGCAGCAACGTGTAACACACTTACCACATATCTGGTGCATAAAGACTTGCGACAATCTCATCAAGAACCAAACATACAATTGACGTCGGTATGCACTGAGTCACCTCAACAAGCAGCAGAGGTGCCCAACGAACGTCCTACAAATGGTGTTCGAGAGTTGAGTAGCAGCACCATAACATTAGACTCACTTCAACGCCAAACAAAAATACATATATCCATCACTAACTAGTAAAGCATAAACCAACTTGCATTGCATTTTTCTACCTCTTATCCAGAAACAAATTCATCTCCTTCCCATATCCTTTATCTATATTCCTAATCTAGGGCGAGTCGGGGCGCCCATCAAATAACTCCTTGCACTAGGAAGCTATTGTGGTTCGGAGGAAATTCCAGCCAGATAACCTCATCTAATTAGTATTTTTCTCTCTCTTTGAAATACAGATATTTCAAGGCGGCCCAAAATGCTCAACGTTCCAATTCAACGGTGAACAACCCGTGGCTGCAAGAATCAGCAAATAGCCGGTGAACGGAATTAGGTCAACAAATTCTTAGGAAATGCGTTACTCAGCAACTAGGAAGTTGCCGGCAATAACCCCCGGGTTCATCACTTTTCATCGACCATCGCTACCATCGCTGGAACCAGTGAGTACCACGCCGCACACTGGGAAAAAATGCCGATTTAGCTGGACAAAATTCAAGGTGATGAGTAGGAGCCTAAACAATTGGTCTTTAAAGGTTTTTTGGGGTGCTGATTTCGAATTTGGGGTCAGAAATGCAAAATTCAAAATGGCGGATCCAATATGGCGGACCAAAATGTGGAAAACTGAGAAATTTCCAAGTACGGGGGCGCGAATAATCCTTACTAATATTATAAATGCGAAAGTAACTCTGTCTGTCTGTCTGTCTGTCTGTCTGTTATGCTTTCACGCCTAAACCACTAAACCGATTTTGATGAAATTTGCTACAGACATAGTTTAGACCTTGGAGACGGACATAGGCTACTTTTTATGGAGAAAAAAAGGGTTGAAGGGGGTGAAATGGGGTTCAATAAGTTGCAAGGGGATTTTTTTTCTTTACTTTTTTTCTATTGTATAAAAAGTAACTGACTGGCAGACAACGCACAACCTAAACCGCTAGAGAGGGCTGAAATTTTCACAGTGCATCCCTAGCGATTTTTCGAAATTCATCCCCTAAGGGGGTGAAAACGGGTCAACTCAAAACCGCTGGAGCTATAGGGCTGAAATTTTGACAGTGCATCCCTATAATGGCATTGACATCCACTAAAAAGCGATTTTTCGAAATTCATCCCCTAAGGGGGTGAAATGGGGTTTATCCAAACCGTTGGAGCTATAGGGTTGAAATTTAAACAGTGGATCCCTATAATGACGTGGGCATCCACTAAAGAGCGATTTTTCGAAATTCATCCCCTAAGGGGGTGAAATGGGGTTTATCCAAACCGTTGGAGCTATAGGGCTGAAATTTTGACAGTGAAACCCTATAATGACGTGGACATCCGCTAAGAAGCGATTTTTCGAAATTCATCCCCTAAGGGGGTGAAATGGGGTTTACCCAAACCGCTGGAGCTATAGGGCTGAAATTTTGACAGTGCATCCCTATAATGACGTTTACATCCACTAAAGAGCGATTTTTCGAAATTCATCCCCTAAGGGTGTGAAATAGCGTTTTTACAAACCGCTAAAGCTATAGGGCTGAAATTTGGACAGTGCATCCCTATAATGGAGTGGACATCCACTATAAAGCGATTTTTCGAAATTCATCCCTTAAGCGTGTTGTGGACCAAATATTCGCCAAACTTTCCCAAAAGATTGGCCCTTTTTTCTAAATAACAAAATCACGTTGTTCAACCATTTTCAAGGTCCAACAAAAAAATCCAAGTTTCATAAATACACGTACAAAACTTAAATTAAATCCCAAAACTCATATTGCACCGGTTTATTACAACCATGCACATTTTCCCTGCACGGGAACGACGAATCGGTGCCGGTAATATGACTCCTTTTGTCTGATAAGATAATTTGCGCGCTCGCTTCAGGTGTGAGAAACGCTAAATAGGCACTTAACGTGCGAACAAAAATTAAATAAATTGAAGGTCAAAGTCGCCCGTGAGAACTGCCAAATCCGCAGTTTTCCTTGAATGGAGAGCGATTTTGTGAAAATGGCGAGTTTTTGAGTTTGTAAGAAAAAGTAATTTTTCTGAAAAACTGAGAGTTGGTTTTTAATCGCGAACCGGAAAGGTGCTATTTTTGAACGTGGCGGTTACAACGGGCGGCGGTGTTCGGGATTTTCCTATAAATTATAAATTGAAGAAAAGTATTGTGGATAAATTATAAATTGAAGAAAAGAATTGTGGATATATTTTATAAATTGAAGAAAAGAATTGTGGATTGGTTTTATAAATTGAAGAAAGTATTGTGGATATATTTTATAAATTGAAGAAAAGAATTGTGGATAAATTATAAATTGAAGAAAGTATTGTGGATAGATTTTATAAATTGAAGAAAAGTATTGTGGATAAATGATAAATTGAAGAAAAGAATTGTGGATATATTTTATAAATTGAAGAAAAGAATTGTGGATTGGTTTTATAAATTGAAGAAAGTATTGTGGATAAATTATAAATTGAAGAAAGTATTGTGGATAGATTTTATAAATTGAAGAAAAGAATTGTGGATTGGTTTTATAAATTGAAGAAAAGAATTGTGGATAAATTATAAATTGAAGAAAGTATTGTGGATATATTTTATAAATTGAAGAAAAGAATTGTGGATTGGTTTTATAAATTGAAGAAAGTATTGTGGATATATTTTATAAATTGAAGAAAAGAATTGTGGATAAATTATAAATTGAAGAAAGTATTGTGGATAGATTTTATAAATTGAAGAAAAGTATTGTGGATAAATGATAAATTGAAGAAAAGAATTGTGGATATATTTTATAAATTGAAGAAAAGAATTGTGGATTGGTTTTATAAATTGAAGAAAGTATTGTGGATAAATTATAAATTGAAGAAAGTATTGTGGATATATTTTATAAATTGAAGAAAAGAATTGTGGATTGGTTTTATAAATTGAAGAAAGTATTGTGGATAAATTATAAATTGAAGAAAGTATTGTGGATAGATTTTATAAATTGAAGAAAAGAATTGTGGATTGGTTTTATAAATTGAAGAAAAGAATTGTGGATAAATTATAAATTGAAGAAAGTATTGTGGATAGATTTTATAAATTGAAGAAAAGAGCGATTTTGTGAAAATGGCGAGTTTCTCAGTTTTTCAGAAAAATTACTTTTTCTTACAAACTCAAAAACTCGCCATTTTCACAAAATCGCTCTCCATTCAAGGAAAACTGCGGATTTGGCAGTTCTCACGGGCGACTTTGACCTTCAATTTATTTAATTTTTGTTCGCACGTTAAGTGCCTATTTAGCGTTTCTCACACCTGAAGCGAGCGCGCAAATTATCTTATCAGACAAAAGGAGTCATATTACCGGCTGTTCAACTGGCATCCTAAAATGAAAAAAGAAAATCAGAAACATGAATTTTCAAATAATAACGTAATACCTGGTGCCTGGGTGTTACACAGGCACGGTCCAAAAATAATCTCTGAAATAAAAATTGAATTTGATTAAATTGAAGGGGCAAAATGTCAACAAAAATAACAACAATAACAATGAAATAATTAACATAAATAAACATGAATTTCACAAAAAAACATACATAAATGAAGTAAAATGATCACGAACTACAAACAAATTAATTGTTGCTTAGGAATTTTCACGAAAAAGTAATTTAATGAAGTAAAATTAGGTTTTAGTGAAACATAACCCCAAATTGAAAAACATAAAAGGTTACATGAAAACAAAAAATAAAGCATGCAAAATCACACTAAACACAATTAAACACTATAAATCTGTGTTTCACTCACCTGAATGTGGTAAATTTTGCACTAATAGTTTATTACAGGTGCAACAAACACTCGCGACTTGAAACTTCGAACCCGGGCAAACTTTGACGTCTCACGACGTTTGAGGTGTCAAACCGATATGAAATTTTCCGGCGAATTCAGCGGTGATGCCAGAATTAAAGCAAATCACCTGGAAAATTAATTATCTGCGAAAATCTATATTTTCCTTTATGGCAATGTGCGAGAAAGAGAAATTTCTCGCAAAAGGGACAACGATAATATTGCCAATTTTTGGAAATTCATCCCAGTTTTTCCAGGGAAATTGGAATTTCTCTAATGGATGCCTTTTTGCTTATAAAAAGCGGCAGCACCCAGCGACCACTCTCTTAGTTTTTTTTGAGAAATCATAGTGAGTTGGAAGATCTAGTGAAGTGAGTGACCAAATTCAAGGCAGGATCCACGCGAGAAAATAAGAAACTTATAGAAAGGTATCCAAAGTTATAAAAGGTAACAATTTGTTGTTTTTTATTTGTGGCATACATGCTATTAATTGGCATCAAGCCCGATATAAATTAACCTTTAACGTGGGAGGTGTAAACATGCAAATCATTGCATCGCATCAAGCACGTTAATATTGTTTTCAGCCATCAACGCCGGTACAAGGGAAGAAAATTTTAAGGTGCAATTTCAAGTGAAGGTGTATTTTAATTTTAAGGAATTTAATATTTAAGATTATTATGTAAAAATAAAAAGGGATGAAATTGGAACAATAAATTTTAAATGTGCATTATTGTGGAGACTTGTGTAAATTAAAATTGAATTAATAAATTATAAACGTACATTTATCGTGGAGACTTGTGAAATTGAAATTGAAATAATAAATTATAAACGTACATTTATTGTGGAGACTTGTTTAAATTAAAATTGAATTAATAAATTATAAAAGTGTATTTATTGTGGAGACATTTTTTTTATAAATAAATATCCAGTGGAGTGAGGAATATTGTCTTTTTACTGAAACTCAGTGTACTTTCGAATCTTGTCTTTGAATCACGGAACAAATATAAATTGTCGTGCATTTTTTATACCGCTACACCAGGCCACCTATCGAACATTTTGGTGGTTCCATCCAGGAATCGGCAATCTATTTGTTTAGTGAATTTCAAATAAAATTTTTTTTTCGATAATGAGTGCATCAAAGAAGGCTATGCTGCGGGAGCAGTCATTAAGAGGTCGCATCGAAAGGCTTATTGACAATGCAAGGAAAACAGCTACGGCTAAACGGACAAGATCGTTTTATGAAGTAAAGTTAGAAGAACTCAAGGAATTATGGATGGAATACAAGGAAGCAGATCAAACGCTGTCGGAAGCACTCATAATCGAGCAACCGGACACCGCAATCCCTGATAATGCCTACGTTAATTTAGAGTGTAAATATTCTGACTACTTGAGTGAAGTGATTGAAGGACTTAGGAAGTTTACATCAATGGAAGTGCAATCGACCCAAACAACGCCAATTAGGCATGACACAATTCTGCCTAGGATCGATCTACCAAAATTTGACGGAAATTACGACTCATGGTATTCATTCCATGACCTGTTTGTATCATTGGTGCACAACAACACGCATTTGAGTCCGGTACAAAAATTCCATCATCTTAAATCATGTTTAATTGGAGATGCTGAGAAATTAATACGGCATATACCTGTTACCAACGACAATTACGATGCATCATGGGCCAAGGTGAAACAACGTTACGAAAACAAACGTATCTTAGCAAACCATCATTTAAAAACGCTGTTAAACCAACCCAAACTTACTACAGAAACTGCTAGCGGCCTTAGAACGTTTATCTCCACAACCGATGACTGCTTGCAACAACTAAACAACTTGAAAATAGACACAGAATCGTGGGATCTCCTGCTTGTACACATGCTCATTCAAAGGCTACCACTCATTACACTGAAGATGTGGGAAGAAGAACAAGGAGCTTCGCAAGATCTTCCTTCATACAAACAATTTCATACATTTTTGTGTAAGCGACACAAGGTGTTGGAATCAATTTCAGATATCATCTCAACGAATCAACAGCCACACACAAGTCACTCAAAACTTAATACAAGGGTTCATCACACAGTTAAGGACAACAGATGTTCAGCATGCAACGAACGACACTGGCTTCAGAGATGCTCCAAATACTTACGCATGGACCCAACCGCCAGACGAAAATTGGTCACAACCACTGGTCACTGCTACAATTGCCTGTCCAAGGAACATGGATCACAAAACTGCAAAAGCAAATTTAGGTGTCTAAAGTGCAAGGAGAAACACCATACCACTCTCCACAATGAGATTCAACCTGGTTCTTCCAACGCAAATTCGACCCTTCAACAATCCAAGAACGCAATCACACACACCTCAAACATACAAGCACATCTTGCGAGGCATACAACAAATGATGCGAACACAACAACAAATCAGCAATTTGACCAGCCAGCCTGTAGTGGTACCGAACCAAATGATGTCCAAGCCTTCTGCACTAGGGAGGATTCACGTGCATTGCTGTCAACAGCCTTAGTACTGATAAAGGGAACAAACGGAAAACAACACACAATCAGATGTCTAGTGGATCCAGGATCAGAGTCATCTTTTATAACCAAGAGCGCCTGCAAACTACTAGGAGTACATTATAGTCCTGCTGACTGCAACATAATAGTCATGGGAGCAATTGCAACGGGAAGGTCTACAAAACAAACGAGGCTCACCCTACAATCACGCATTGTTAAGGACTTCCTAATAACAGAAACCCTTTTGGTAGTCAACAAAATCACAGACGCCTTACCTAGGTTTACGATATCACTACAGGAATGCAGCCATCTTCAGGATCTCGAACTAGCGGATCCAGAATTTTGGAAACCTGGCAACGTGGATATTTTACTTGGCATCAGCGCCTACGCAAAAATTGTTCAAGAAGGTATACGTCGAGGATCAGAACTCAGCCCTGTGGCAATCAACACCAGCCTTGATGGATCGTTGGAGGAGATGTAACCCAAACGACACAGTTCGATTCACACAACTTTAGTATACAAGTAACAAATCAAGACCTCGGGAATCAACTTAAAAAATTTTGGGAGGAAGAGGAACTTCCCACAAGGCCAACCTTAACTCAGGACGAGCGAGAATGTTCTGACCATTTCACAGAAATACACAAGCGGTTAAAAACTGGGCAGTACGAAGTCAAGCTACCTTTCAGACAACGCAAGGAACCCATCCTGGGCGATTCACGTGAATTAGCTCTAAAAAGGCTGTACTGCTTAGAAAGGCGATTTAACAATAACCCAATACTAAAGGAAGAATACACAGCTTGTCTCAACGAATACATCCAATTAGGACATATGATCGAAACACGACCTCCGAACAACAATGAACCAAACTACTACATTCCTCACCATGCGGTAATAAAAGACAGCAGTACAACTAAATTGAGGGTGGTATTTGATGCGTCGGCCAAGACAACAAATGGTCAATCATTAAACGACTGGTTGTTACCTGGTCCAACGATACAACCAAAATTATTTTGTACTCTATTGAAGTGGAGAAAACATCAAATTGCTGTACACGCGGACATAGAAAAAATGTATAGGATGGTTCAAGTGGCACCTGAACATCAGACATACCAGAGAATTCTTTGGCGGAACTCATCATCACATAATGTACAAGATTACCAGCTAACTACAGCCACCTTCGGAACTACAGCAGCTCCATACTTGGCAATACGTGCACTTAAACAACTCGCAATGGATGAGAGTCAAACCTTTCCACTCGCAGCGAAGGCAACCGAATGTGATTTTTATGTTGACGATTTGTTGACGGGTGCAGACAACGTGGACACAACACTAAACTTGCAATCCCAATTAATTGCTATGTTGAAATCGGGTGGTTTCAATCTCAGGAAATGGAGCAGCAACAATCCGAAAATTTTGGAACATCTGCCAACCGAGTACAGGGAACACAAGGACATCGTATCATTTTCCGAAGCAGATTCCATTAAGACACTAGGTGTACGCTGGCAACCATATTCTGATCAATTTTCATTCAACTACAAGGCCTTCAAGGAGCACAGCACCATAACCAAACGAACGATACTATCAGATGTAGCTTCCCTATACGACCCCCTAGGATTAATTCAGCCTGTGATTATCTTAGCTAAAATGATCATACAGGATTTGTGGGTAACTGGATGCTCGTGGGATCAACCCGTTTCAGAACACATCAAAGGACACTGGATAAAATACAAAACGGATTTACAAAGCCTAAACAAGTTTTCCATTCCTCGATGGATTCACTACTCACCACAATGCAACATGCAGCTACATGGGTTTTGCGATGCGTCTGTACGCGCCTTTGCAGCGGTCATATATCTTCGAGTTATGGATGACAAGGGCAATGTTACATCAACATTAATAACATCACGAACGAGGGTCGCGCCTACAAAACCAGTTACCATACCTCGACTTGAGCTAAACGGTGCACTGCTTTTAGCTCGCTTAATGAAGGAAATTGTATCGACTATGCATTTTCAAGATATTCCAGTCTTCGCTTGGACGGATTCTACGATTGTCCTTCAATGGATTCGACAGCATGCAGCTCGATGGAAGACCTACGTAGCAAACCGAGTCGTTGAGATTCAGGAACTTATTAAATATGATCAATGGAGACACATCGCCACACAATGGAATCCCGCGGACCTAGCAAGTAGAGGGACCACTGCGAGTAATTTAATAAACAACAAACTTTGGCTAAATGGTCCACCATGGTTAATCAAGGATCCAGAAGACTGGCCAGTTGGTGCTACTATAAGGGAAGAAACAACGTTGGAGTCTAAGGAAACTACAACAGTCCTGCTAAATAAACTTGAGGATGACTTAACACATCGCTACTCATCGTATACATACTTAGTTCGTATAATAGCCACAATATATCGCTTTATATACAACGTACGAAACCCTACTGCAAAACAAACACAACCATTAACGACAGATGAGTTAAGGGCATCGGAAATAATAATTTTACGACAGATTCAGCAACTCGCTTTCGACGGTGAATACTACAGCTTACAGCATGGCAAACCACTATCATCAAAGAGCAACCTACTGAAGCTGAATCCATTTCTTGATCCAGATGGCCTGATCAGAGTTGGAGGACGATTAACGAATGCCATGATTCCCTACACGCAGAAACACCCAATTATGTTACCACGAGATCATCATGTTACAAGGCTAATCATCGATAAAACACACCTTGAGACACTGCATGGTGGCGTATCGTTGGTTTTAGCCACAACCAGGAATAAATATTGGATATTGGATGGTAGGAGATGTATCACCACGAGACTGCACAAATGCATCATCTGCGCCAGACATCGTCAGACTACAACCCACCAACTGATGGGCAGCTTACCATCATGCAGAACCAATGTGTCCAAACCTTTCACGAATACAGGAGTTGACTACGCCGGTCCGTTTAACATCAAGACATCGAAACTCCGTAATGCCAAGGTATCAAAGGGATACATCTGCATTTTTGTATGCATGACAACGAAGGCGATTCACATTGAGCTGGCATCAGACCTAACATCAGAAGCCTTTGTTGCGGCATTCAAGCGATTTATTGCCAGACGGGGCAAATGTACCAACGTTTATTCCGACTGTGGCACCAACTTCGTAGAAGGGCGAAAGCTATTGGAGAAAGAACTACAACAGGCAATTAAGGAATCCAGTCCAGCAGTTGGTCAATATTTAACAAATTTGGCAATAAACTGGCACTTTAATCCACCAGCAGCCCCGCACTTTGGAGGTCTCTGGGAGGCAGGTGTCAAGTCAATTAAGTACCACATCAAAAGAACAATGGGAAATGCAGTCAACACCTTCGAAGAATTTACGACCATCCTTACACAAATTGAAGCCTGCCTCAACTCCAGACCAATGTGTTATGTACCAAATACCACTGAGGATCCACTCATCTTAACTCCTGGGCACTTCCTAGTCGGTCAGTCACTAACAATTCTACCAGAGTCAGATGCAGGCACCGCTTCATTGAAACAACGATGGCAACATACGCGAAACCAGACGAAACATTTTTGGGACAAGTGGTCGAAGGATTATTTAAACCAACTCCAACAACGTCCGAAGTGGCAACAGCAACAAGGTAACATCCAGCCCGGACAAGTTGTTCTGTTGAAAGGCGACACCACTCCACCTACAGCTTGGCCACTTGGAATAGTTGAAGAAGTCTACCCAGGGAATGATGGTTTAGTACGGGTGGTGCAAGTTCGCACTCAGTTAGGGCTTTTTAAACGTCCAGTCACCAAACTATGTCTCTTGCCCATGCAGACATAAGAAACTTTAATTGTCATGTTCGTCCAAAGTGTCGTCTCTTAATGTCATGTAGTTAAAAGCAAACAATTAAAATCAAAATATTTCAGATGGGTAATCGTTATGAATGCGAAGAACAAGGCTACTGGGACAACTGGGACAGTTACCTCTATATCGACGAAGAGGTCTCGTTATCGCCTCCTACACCGGATGGTTCGACGAGCCCTCTTAATCAAGCATTACAAGGTTCTACAACTACCCAGGAATATCCACCCGCGCTACCGGAGCAAACCAGGTATACTATCTCAGCTGTCGAAGAACCGGCAAACATTAATGGGAGACCCGTCTCTTCGTTACGAATACTGCGACCAACACGTACGCTAAAGGAATATAAGGATAGAGAAAACAACGATTTTCAACGTTTTACCACGAGAGAAGGTGTCGACATTTTTCTGTCCAAACAGGTATTATGCAAAATAGATTTCGAAAAAATCCAACGACGAAGGGGAAGGGAGCAGACGATTAACCTCCCCGCCGTTATCAAGCGCAGGTTAAGGTAAAGGCCGACGGAAACATCCTCTTTCACCACTATCGGAAAAGAGGAATTTCAAAAATACGTAACATGTTGATCGAGAACGATCAACGGGGGGGAGGATGTTCAACTGGCATCCTAAAATGAAAAAAGAAAATCAGAAACATGAATTTTCAAATAATAACGTAATACCTGGTGCCTGGGTGTTACACAGGCACGGTCCAAAAATAATCTCTGAAATAAAAATTGAATTTGATTAAATTGAAGGGGCAAAATGTCAACAAAAATAACAACAATAACAATGAAATAATTAACATAAATAAACATGAATTTCACAAAAAAACATACATAAATGAAGTAAAATGATCACGAACTACAAACAAATTAATTGTTGCTTAGGAATTTTCACGAAAAAGTAATTTAATGAAGTAAAATTAGGTTTTAGTGAAACATAACCCCAAATTGAAAAACATAAAAGGTTACATGAAAACAAAAAATAAAGCATGCAAAATCACACTAAACACAATTAAACACTATAAATCTGTGTTTCACTCACCTGAATGTGGTAAATTTTGCACTAATAGTTTATTACAGGTGCAACAAACACTCGCGACTTGAAACTTCGAACCCGGGCAAACTTTGACGTCTCACGACGTTTGAGGTGTCAAACCGATATGAAATTTTCCGGCGAATTCAGCGGTGATGCCAGAATTAAAGCAAATCACCTGGAAAATTAATTATCTGCGAAAATCTATATTTTCCTTTATGGCAATGTGCGAGAAAGAGAAATTTCTCGCAAAAGGGACAACGATAATATTGCCAATTTTTGGAAATTCATCCCAGTTTTTCCAGGGAAATTGGAATTTCTCTAATGGATGCCTTTTTGCTTATAAAAAGCGGCAGCACCCAGCGACCACTCTCTTAGTTTTTTTTGAGAAATCATAGTGAGTTGGAAGATCTAGTGAAGTGAGTGACCAAATTCAAGGCAGGATCCACGCGAGAAAATAAGAAACTTATAGAAAGGTATCCAAAGTTATAAAAGGTAACAATTTGTTGTTTTTTATTTGTGGCATACATGCTATTAATTGGCATCAAGCCCGATATAAATTAACCTTTAACGTGGGAGGTGTAAACATGCAAATCATTGCATCGCATCAAGCACGTTAATATTGTTTTCAGCCATCAACGCCGGTACAAGGGAAGAAAATTTTAAGGTGCAATTTCAAGTGAAGGTGTATTTTAATTTTAAGGAATTTAATATTTAAGATTATTATGTAAAAATAAAAAGGGATGAAATTGGAACAATAAATTTTAAATGTGCATTATTGTGGAGACTTGTGTAAATTAAAATTGAATTAATAAATTATAAACGTACATTTATCGTGGAGACTTGTGAAATTGAAATTGAAATAATAAATTATAAACGTACATTTATTGTGGAGACTTGTTTAAATTAAAATTGAATTAATAAATTATAAAAGTGTATTTATTGTGGAGACATTTTTTTTATAAATAAATATCCAGTGGAGTGAGGAATATTGTCTTTTTACTGAAACTCAGTGTACTTTCGAATCTTGTCTTTGAATCACGGAACAAATATAAATTGTCGTGCATTTTTTATACCGCTACACCAGGCCACCTATCGAACACCGGCACCGATTCGTCGTTCCCGTGCAGGGAAAATGTGCATGGTTGTAATAAACCGGTGCAATATGAGTTTTGGGATTTACTTTAAGTTTTGTACGTGTATTTATGAAACTTGGATTTTTTTGTTGGACCTTGAAAATGGTTGAACAACGTGATTTTGTTATTTAGAAAAAAGGGCCAATCTTTTGGGAAAGTTTGGCGAATATTTGGTCCACAACAAGCGGGTGAAATAGGGTTTATCCACATCGCTGGAGCTATAGGGTTGAAATTTTAACAGTGCATCCCTATAATGACGTGGACATCCACTAAAGAGCGATTTTTCGAAATTCATCCCCTAAGGGTGTGAAATGGGGTTTACCCACACCGCTGGAGCTATAGGGCTGAAATTTTGACAGTGCATCCCCATAATGGCGTGAACATCCACTAAGAAGCGATTTTTCAAAATTCATCCCCTAAGGGGGTGAAACGGGGTTTATCCAAACCGCTAAAGTTATAGGGCTGAAATTTTAACAGTGCATCCCTATAATGGCGTGGACATCCACTATAAGGCGATTTTTCGAAATTTATCCCCTAAGGGGGTGAAATGGGGTTTACCCAAACCGCTGGAGCTATAGGGCTGAAATTTTGACAGTGCGTCCCTATAATGGCGTGAACATCCACTAAGAAGCGATTTTTCAAAATTCATCCCCTAAGGGGGTGAAACGGGATTTATCCAAACCGCTAAAGTTATAGGGCTGGAATTTTAACAGTGCATCCCTATAATGGAGTGGACATCCACTATAAGGCGATTTTTCGAAATTCATCCCCTAAGAGGGTGAAATGGGGTTTACCCAAACCGCTGGAGCTATAGGGCTGAAATTTTGAACAGTGCATCCCTTTAATGACGTGGACATCCACTAAGAAGCGATTTTTCAAAATTCATCCCCTAAGGGGGTGAAACGGGATTTATCCAAACTGCTAAAGTTATAGGGCTGAAATTTTAACAGTGCATCCCTATAATGGCGTGGACATCCACTATAAGGCGATTTTTCGAAATTTATCCCCTAAGGGGGTGAAATGGGGTTTACCCAAACCGCTGGAGCTATAGGGCTGAAATTTTGACAGTGCGTCCCTATAATGGCGTGAACATCCACTAAGAAGCGATTTTTCAAAATTCATCCCCTAAGGGGGTGAAACGGGATTTATCTAAACCGCTAAAGTTATAGGGCTGGAATTTTAACAGTGCATCCCTATAATGGAGTGGACATCCACTATAAGGCGATTTTTCGAAATTTATCCCATAAGAGGGTGAAATTTGGTTTACCCAAACCGCTGGAGCTATAGGGTTGAAATTTTGAACAGTGCATCCCCTTAATGACGTGGACATCCACAAAGAAGCGATTTTTCGAAATTCATCCCCTAAGGGGGTTAAATGGGGTTAAGCCAAACCGCTGGAGCTAAACAGCTGAAATTTTGACAGTGCATATCTATAATGAAGTGGACATTAACTAAGAAGCGATTTTTCGAAATTCATCCCCTAAAGGGGTGAAATGGGGTTACCAAACTACTGGAGCTACAGGGTTGAAATTTGGACAGTGCATCCCCATAATGACGTGGACATCCACTCAGAGGCGATTCCTCGAAATGCATCCCCTAAGGGGATGAAATGGGGTTAACCCAAACCTCTGAAGCTGAAGGGCTGAAATTTTGACTGTGCATCCCTATAATCACGTAGAAATGAATGACTCGAAATTCACTTTATTTAATATTCATTTGTGATTGCTTCATAATTTCTTGCACCCACGTAAATAGGCGAACAAACTTAACGAACGTTCGGCAAACCCTAAAATGTCACTTCTCTTGATGACATATACATACGTGCCAATCTCTGCTTCAAAACTTGCAGATTTGTTGAGCAGAGGTGATATTCGCAGCAATTTGTTTACCATATTTATTAAAAAAATGCACTATAATAAACCCTTTTTAGGGATAATAACAGCTGACTTTTTTGTTGGTTTTTTTAAGGAAAACATTGAACATAATAAACAGTTTTTAAAGGCGTTGCAAGGCACGCGGGTTTTATGCTAGTTGGTATATAAAGGTTTTTTGGACTGCTGATTACGAATTTGGGCTCAGTAAATCAACATTCAGAAAATTTGTTGTTCTAGGTGGGCAAAAATTAAGTTGTATTTGGAATTGAATACAAACACTGTGCTGTGATGTGAGTGTACCATTTTTAACTTTATTAATTTTTTTAACACCCTATAGAGGTAAATAAAAAATGAAAATGAAAACATGATTCAAGATTTAGTAATTCTTTTTGCTTTAAAAGTAAAAATAGTTTGTTTTTCGTTATTTCGATTTCGTGAGCCTCTATTGTACTCTATAAATAAAAAGCATTATATTTTCCAAAGTGATAATTTGGGATAGATGTTTTTTTGCGAAAGTATCATAAATTAGTTGCACTACCAAAAAAACTAAGAAATAATGCGGTACTCAGCGGTACTTTTTTCTTCTATAATGTTCAAAGTTAGTAAAACAAACTATTCAACAATGTCTTGCTTATGATACCCTTACATTCAAGCAACATTATAAAAGTAGTGCTAAGCGAAAGAACTAACCTATATTTACAATATTCACTACGAAAACTTTTCAAAAAAAAATTATAAAAATAAAATATCATGGACGATAACAACGCGTCAGCAGAACTGCCTGCTGGCTATGGCGACAATCGGTTTGGAATTCGGCTAGTTTCGGCTATGTTATGGTCTTTTCTAAGAAATATACAAAAGAACGAAAGATTGAAGAATATTTTTTCAGTGATTTTGAAGGTGTTGATAAACATTGGTTTTTGCATTTTTGTCCACCTAGCCTAGAACAAATTTCCTACTGTGCGCCGCCGCGAAATCAACACGATCAAAAATATTATAAAGTTATATCAAATTCATTGTGTATTAATCCAATTAATCCAAATTAAATCAAGTAAATTAAAGTGTTTTCATTATTCTGAACATAAATCTTTTAATTTGTGAGTGAGTGTGTTACGTGCTAATTTGCACGCACGGTTCGGCTAAACTCAGCGTTGGGCGCGGATTATGGAAAAATAAAATTATGGGCGCCACGTAGTTTTGAGGACTACGAACCTGTATCCTGGGTGCCAGCGTGGGGCTTGAACCCACTCAGAATAATGAGAATAAAATAAAATATAAGACAACCATTCAAAGAAAAATAAAACTTCGGAAAATTCAGTGTTTATTTTAAATAAATTCAATTCAAAATAAAATCAATAAAATAATAATCAAAAAAAAAAAATAATAATAATATAATTTCAACACTACGAGGCCAATACAAGTTTAAATGCCATTTTAAAGAAAGGATAATTAAATATTAAAAAGAAATAATCAGCAGTTAATTAAATAAAAAAAAATAATTAAATAAAATAAAATACAAAAAAAAAACAGGACTTAACTTTTCCGTTTGATCCGACCCGCAATCCTCTATCCCTGTAACGGTCACTTTCCTCCAAAAAAATATGTATATCACCTCCGTGAGTACACTTTCCACTTGCTGCAAAATCACTACTGAACAGAGAGGGAGTATCCATCAAGGGCCCAACTTTTATAGGGAAAAACCCACTATTTCACAAGTTCCATCCATCGTTTCGGACCATTTTCCAACCGTCCCACCCCGCCGGATGGACTCGGTTGGACCGGTTGAAATCGGGCTAGTTATTATTAATATAAAAAAAATATTCGGGAAATAATCCCTATTTTTTGGGCAACATAACACTACACCTCGGAAAATTCAGCGACCAAGCATATTCTCGCAATTGGCGAAGGAGCTTGAGCATGACAGCTCAAGATATGCTGGCGGATTTTCCGGGTTGCTAGAGTTTTCCCCTTTTTTTTCAAATCTAGAGCACTCCCTGATGACCTCCGTTCTGCGCGATCAGAGTGCTGAGCTTCAGGACGTAATCATGGGAGCTCCTGACTATTTTCGTACATATGGAGGGCTATGAGAAAACTACACTATCCATCACTTTTCCATCAAATCGGCCTTGAAACTGTTTTTTTAGGCAAGGGGTCGCCGGGAAATGTGTGTTTTTTCCTCACTTGTGAGTCTCAAAATTTTTCAGTCTCACCCTCCATGACACTAATACAAGGATAACTTCGTTTTTGTGAGTTTTCGAAACACGTTGCGTTTGAATGACACTGCACTGCGCATAACTTGATTCGTACACAACTACGTAAACATTGCAATCGTTATACAAAGTGAGGGTAGGAAAGTGAGTCCATAGTGTAATACCGACCTCATATTCAAAACGGTGTGATGTGATGGATAGTGTAGTTTACCTCAATGATTAACGCTGAGGATTGCGGGTCGTTTACAACATCGCTACTGCTAGAGTTCTCAGATAAGTTATATACACCACATATTTAATAACCGGTTGGGCCGGTTTCCGCAAATCCTTCTCCCCGTAGGACATAGGTACACCCTGGTCGTTACGAGCTTAACCGTCTTCCTACTTCCAGGCAACGCACCGAGTGTCTTTAAGCATCCGCGTCCTTCGTGCTAACCTATAAGGAATATTTATCAACCATATGTTGTTCAGGCGGACGGCACACACATAGAGAAGACAGATAAGTATAACACAAATTTTTATTAAAAATATTCAATAAATTTTTCTCATTTTAGGAACATAACATACATACCTCCCCTTCCTTCAAGAGATTTCAAAGAAATCTCTAAAGGTACGAGAGCTCCTTTCATGTCGAATTCTAATCATTATGATTGCATACCTTGCGTTAATAAATTTAATATTTTTATTGTCTCCAAATTCTTATTTCTATGCCAACCAGGAAGATGGTTTCCCACTTCGATCTTTATTTCGATACGCCTAACCTAAAATTTCCCTACTATAATTTTCCTTTTCTATTCCCGGGAGGATGAATTACTAGCCTCGGCCACTTTCAAGTCTTTGGCGTGCCAAACACCAGCGTCTTTACCGGTCTTATCCTTTAACTGGTATGTTAACGGCGACAGTACTTTTGCTATTGTAAATGGGCCTACGTACTTTGGGGCTAACTTAGCGCTAAAATATTTCGCGGCATCGGACAGTGTATAATTTTTGCGCAAAACCGAATCGTTTGCATAAAATCTTTGGTCTCGTCGTCTAAAGTTGTACGTGTGTTTGGTCGCCTCCGATAATTTGGTTAACCTCGCGCTAACATCCTTCCACACGTCCTGCAGCACCTTAGCACGCACTTCTGGATTATCTTCTCCCTGACTTCCGCGGTGCGTCCTGTCTCCATATAACGACATTTCTTTTCCGAAGTTTATGAAGTATGGCGATAACTTCGTCCCTTCATGCGTTCCCGTCCGAATAGCGCAACCAATCTTCGCTAAGTACGTATCCCAAGTCCGGTGGTTGTCCGCTACATAAGCGCGTAACATTGCCTTTACGTTCTGGTTCATCCTTTCTGTTGGGTTGGCCTGAGGGTGGTACGATGCAGTATAACTAACCTTTATGCCATATTGTGCGTGTAGTTCCTTGAACTCTTTGGATTTAAATTGCTGCCCATTATCGCAGATTAGAATTTTGGGAACGCCGAAGATCAGGAAAACAGACTCCTCTAAAAGGCGACAAATAGGTGGGGCGGTGGCAGAGCGCAAGGGGAAAAGCAGAGGAAATTTGCTGAAATAATCGACCACGGTTAAAATATATTTATTTCCACGTGTTGAACGGGGTAAGGGGCCTATTAAGTCTATACACACACACTCCCAAGGATGATGGCTGACCACGCGTGAAGACATCAAACCGGCTGGTTTCTTACGTTCTGGTTTAGTCGTTTGACACGTAGAGCATCGTCTTACGTATGCCGAAACGTCACTTTTCATCTTCTGCCAGTAGAATCGCTGGGCCAATCGGTCATAGGTTTTCTTGACCCCTCTATGTCCTGCAGTCGGGACATCGTGAGCTTCCAACAAAGCTTCCCTCCTTTCTGCCTTCCGTAACACCCTTTTCCAGTCGAAGTCCTCTCGCGCCAACTCCGGGTACCTTGGTCGCACATGCTTCCAAAGACTACCAAGACTGAATTTCCAATCTCTATAGCGTTCGGGGTTCCGCTTTACTTGTTCTACCATTCGCGTATACCAAGGCTCGTTGAAGGGATTGGGTGGAGGGTCTTCCGCAACAGATTCTACGGCTGGGACTGATCGCGACAACAGATCGGGTATCAAATGCTCTTTCCCTTTCCTGTGTATAATGTTGAAGTCGTACTGTTGCAGCCGTACGGCCCATCGGGCCAGACGACCCGCGGGGTCCTTCAGGTTATGAAGCCAGACCATGCGTGGTCCGTGACGACAGTGAAGCTAGTGCCCTCAATATATGGCCGCAACATTTCAATTGCCCATAGCACGGCGAGGCACTCTCGCTCTGTGGTTGAATAGTTGCGTTCCGCCCGGTTCAACGACCTACTTAAGTATGATATCACTTTATCCTGATTTTCAATATGTTGAGTAAGCACTGCGCCTAGACCATACCCGGAGGCATCGGTATGGATTACGAAAGGATAGTCGAAGTTTGGGCAGGCATGTATGGGTGCACTCACTAAACAATCCTTCGCTCCCTTAAAAGCTTCGTCGCACTGCGGCGTCCACATAAACTTCGTCTTCTTCTTCAATAAAGCTGTGATAGGGGCCAATAGTGTGGCAAAATTAGGGACGAATCTACGGTACCAAAATATTGTGCCAATAAATTTCCGTTCCTGATGACGAGCCCAGCTTCCCGAATTTTATTTAAAACTTCCCTTAGTGCCTCCTTGTGCTCTTCGAACGTCTGAGTCACAATGATAACATCGTCCAGGTAAACGAAGACCTTATCCTCCAAGGTACCGGACAGTACTCTGTCCATCAATCGTTGCCAAGTCGCCGGTGAGTTGGTTAGCCCGAACGGCATCCTACTGAAGTGGAATAAACCTCGACCGGGGAGGGTAAAAGCAGTGTATTGTTTGGATTTTTCTTCCATCGGTACTTGCCAAAAAGCCGACTTGATGTCCAACGACGACAGGTATCTGGCGTCGCGCAACTTGTCCAAGGTATTCGAGACAAAAGGCAGAGGGTAAGCATCCTTCTTGGTAACCTTGTTAAGTTTCCTGAAGTCCACACAGAACCGGTACTTGCCATCCTTCTTCCTAGCCAACACCACCGGTGAGGCCCATGCGCTGTCCACCACTCCAGCTTCCAACATTTTTTCCAACTGCTCGTTCACGACTTTCTGCATAGCTGGAGGTATGGGGTAGTAACGTTGCTTGATGGGAGGCGATTCCGTTTCGATCGCATGTTCCACAATATTTGTGCACCCCAGATTCGTTCCCATTTTCCGCTTTGCTTCCTAGATAATGTCTTCCAATTCCTTCTGCTGTCCCTCCAGAAGTTTCGACTTACTCTCCAAAGCGTGTATTCGAACCTCCGTCTGCTCTCCCTTAAACTTCCAGCTGTTGTCATCGAAGTCTACTACCATCTTCATTTCCCTGCAGAAGTCTATTTTTTTTTTTTTTTTTTTTATTTGATGAACTTATAAAATTATACATACATATATACAAACATAATAGCTCAAATACAAATTAAAATCAAAGTGACTATACCTGATTAATACACATGAGTATTCTATTTGAATGACAAAGTTAGCTCTCACATAAGAAGACTTGTGTGTGAGAACTCTAGCAGTTCTAGCTACTGGAAATATTCTTTGGTTATACTAAATTTTTTTAAAAAAGAAAAAAGAAAAAGCTGTGCTATATTTATGTACAATTTACAAATTTCGAATAATATCAACATTTTGAAAAATGTATAAGTAATAGTTAATTGGACAAATGTTTTAAAAATTCGTTACTGTTCCTACCAATAAGGCATTTAAGTATAAATTTATAATTTGAATCATTCAAAGATTGCCGTGTATCGATAGAGAGTTCGTTGAACATTAACGGACCCAAGTAACTGGAATGTCTTTGAGTTAACGTTTTTTTCCGTTTTTGAATTAAAAGTGGTCGAGTTAGTTGCCTTCTAGTTTGATATCTTGAGAAATGCCGAGGAAATAAATTAAGGTTTTTATAAGTGAACTTAAGCAAATTGAAGCAAAAAATTTGCCTGACAGTGAATACATTGAAAGTAGCTAACGCTTCAGTAGTGGAGAAGAATTTCGGTTTCCTTAAGCACATTTTAACTATTTGAGATTGTAAGTTGGTTAAAGGATTCAGGGCATTTGTATATGTAGGTCCCCAAGCTATAATACCATATTGTATAAGTGATTGAATTAATGCAAAATAAACCGCTCTCAAAGTTGATCTATCCAGGATATTACGGAGCAGAAGAAATTTGTACTTGAGTTTCCTTATCCTTTTGCATATACTAAGAATATGTATATCCCATTTGAGACGGCTATCTATTGTCACCCCTAAGTATTTAGTATATGGAACATTTTGTAAAGGGCAATCCAATAACTTAATACAGTTTTGGTTTAGAGTATCGCTTGTTTGGCCAAACGTGATAAGATGCGTTTTCTCCAGATTTAAAGCAAGCTTGTGCATACATAGCCACTCGTATAATGTTTCAATACCACTATTAGCTAGGTTGATCGTTGTGTTCCAATTATTGCTTTTGAATATAAGAACAGTGTCATCAGCGAAAGCTACAATGTGTCCATTTACAATGTTATGTTGGAGATTGCAAATGTCATTGACATAAATGAGAAATAATAGAGGGCCAAGCACAGTTCCCTGAGGTATACCACAGCGTACTAAACATGGCTCACTTACTGTATTCCCCACTTTAACGAGCTGAGATCGTCCATAAAGGTAGGATTGGAATAGGGCGAGTGTTTTTTGATTTATACCTAGATTTTCCAGTTTCTTGATCAATAGCTGGTGGTTTACGGTATCGAAAGCCTTTTTAAGATCAAGAAAAATAGCCAATACTTTCTCATTTTTATCTACGCCAGCATAGATGAAGGAGGTAAGGTCAAACAAAGCATGGTCTGTAGATGTGTTCGATCTAAATCCATATTGGTTATTTGCTAGGATATTGTTATCATCCAGAAATTTCAACAATCTACTCTTTAGACACTTTTCAAAGATCTTAGCAATATTGGACAGCAGACTTATTGGCCTGTAGTTGTTAGGGTCACATTTATTACCGGACTTATGCAAGGGGATAATAACAGCACATTTCAACTTGTCTGGGAAAATACCCTTTTCCATAGACAAATTGAAAATATGTTGAAGCGGACGTTTGATATAGTTTAATATACCTTTCAGAATTTTTGCAGTAAATCCATCACTTCCGGGTGCTTTACCTGCTTTTAAATTTTGTATGTGAAAACATATTTCATCGCAGTTTATTAGTGGAAACTCCAGAGGATAACGGATCGATCGGTTAGCGATATTAACCATTTCATGAGAATCGGCGGTGGAGCGAACGCTGTTTGCGATTTTCTCGCCAATACTTGCAAAGTGATCATTTAATTCACATGCAATGGCATAATCGTCTTTTGTTATGGTCCCGTCCTTTGTTTTTATTTCACAAATCCCCTCATCTGGTCTTCCCCTATATAAAATTTCATTAATTTTACCCCAAAGTTTCTTAGGGTTATCCTTAACATTGTTGATTTCATTACTATAAAAAGCGTATTTGGTTATCTTAATGAGACTGCATAGTTTATTTCTGTAGAGTTTATACTTAGAACGGAGTTGCGGATTGAAAGGTTGTTTTCTTAACTTTTTAGCTAATTTGTCCCTAGTTCTAATAGATGTTAGTAAACCTTTTGTGATCCAAGGTTTTCTTGCTCTCATGTTCGAGCTTGTTTGCAATATACGACAGGTTGTAGACAATGTAACGTATCTATTTAGTATTTTAAAGAATTCGTCAGTCGAAGCATTTGGATCGTCATTATTAACTACTGACAACCAATTTTCATTTTTAATTACCGAAACTAGTTGTCCCATATTTACACATTTAATTTCACGGAAAGGTCTTTCCCCGTCTCCGTCGGAATTCGCACTTGCACTGCGAAAATTAATTTTTGCCACGGTACTGAAATGATCCGTTATGTATGTTTCAAAAATACCTGTATTGAAAGAGGAGTTGTAGTTTTGTTTATAAAACATATGATCAATACAGGAAGACGAACCCTTAGCCACCCTTGTTGCACCCATTAAATGTTCTACAAAACCAAATTTCATAAGTACATTTAAATATTCGTTGCAGTCATTTGATGGCCTTTCATCACTCAAATTTATGTTAATATCACCTAGGATCAAATGGTTGACTATCCCCTTGTTTATTTCTAGATAGGTTTCTAAAGAGTTTATGAAATTTAACGCATTTGTAAAGCTAGGGGATCTGTATAAGGCTGTGACATTAAGTTGTAAATCTTTGCATAAAGTTACACAAAGGTTTAAACCATTGGCTTCAAAAAATTCAAAATCTATAACATCAACAGAAAAAGCATTTTTAACATATACGACCACTCCATCACATTTATTATATTTACTAGGCTTATTATACGAATGATAACCGTCTATTTCGAAACAAAATGAATCATCCATCCAGGTTTCCGTGAGTACGATAATGTCAAAATCGATTTTTATGTTATTTAAGAGAATAAGGCAATCGTCAAAGTTTCTATTTAAACTTCTAATGTTCAAATGATAAATTTTTACTTCATTGCCATTGCCACTATCTAGCAGGAAATCTCTACATTCTTTAATGTTTTTAATCAGTATTGTGTTATTATTTTTATACCTATCTAAACTAGTTAAATAATTATCCATTATAAAAAGAAAAAGAAAAATTCAAAAAAAAAAAATAATAATAAAATTTGAAATAAATAAATCAATCAGTACCAAGAAGCTAACAAAGGAGTGAATCGATGTCTTTTTCGGTTCTAACAATAAAAACTTTCCCTTTGTCTACTTTCCTAACTAATATGCGACCTTCGTTTACCCAAACATACTTCACTTTGTCCTTCAATGATGTTTTAGTTTTGGCCAAGAGTTCCGCTGTATACGATGTCAGATGCTCTCTAATATAGAAGCAGCCATCACCCAGATCTCTATGTACATGTTCTAGTGAGATCCCTCGCCGGCCGTTGTTAAGTCTCACTGCAGCTTTGTAGGAACTCAAATATGCGTCTCTTACATTTTTCCTGGTGAACTGTACGATGATACTGCTAGACTCAGAGGATCGACCACGCTGTCTGTACACGTCACTAACTTCTGTTTCGTTTAGGCTGAGGTCAACGACCTTTGCGACAGCAGTAACAATTGTGTTCAGGTTTTCATTTTTCGTTTCCTTTATGCCATGTATGACAAGGTTATTTTTCCGTTGCATGCTTGCGTAGGAATTATTCTCTAACTTTAGTTTTGCAATTTCATTTTTTAATATCGCGTTCTCCACTTTCACTTCATGAAGTTCCTTGAGCACACAACTGATTTTATTTTGATATTCATCAAATTTATCGGACATGAACTGAATTGACTGTTTGAGTTCATTAATTTCTTTCACAGAATCTTTTCGAAATTTATCCAATTCACACTTCACTTTTCCAAAAAATATTTCGGCACTTCCATCAAGTTCAACATTACTTTTACTGGTGACTTTTGACTTGCAAGAGTCACATTTCCAGGTTTCACGTTTTTGTCCTAATTTTCTTATGTTATCCACAAGTTTTAAATGGCAGCAGGCTGCGTGATAATAGTTATCACAGGAAGTACACATTATCACGTCTTTTGGATCAGAAAAAGCTTTTTTACAACCACTGCATGAATTAGACATTTTTAGAAAAATTTAGATAATTTAAATAAAATTCAAAATAACGGATGGAATCAGGATTAAGCTGAGAGCACCGATATGGATACGTCTGTTCGCTAAGACTGCTAGACATCAAGTGATCCCCAGGATAATTGGGTGCGGCAACTCTGGGACTATCAGCACCTCCTTAACCTTCACTCTCCCTTCTAATTCAATGGGTATGTCCGCTATTCCCAACACCTTGAACCTAAAAAACCTTAAAAAAAGTTATAATTAACCCACTTTTTAAACAATCTAAGGTGAAATTTTTTTTTCCAAAAAAAAATTTTTTTTTAAGTTGCGAAAAATTGTTGAATTTCTCACTTTTTTTTAGATTTTTTAGGTTCAAGTAGAAGAGAATTTAATCCTGAATACAATCAATTTTGTCTCGTTTCGATAGGACGTTAAATTTTGTTCCTATCTTTCCCGCCACACGACACATGCACGCTCGAGGCGCCTCGGCGAAATGCTTGTACCCGGCATATTATGATATATATGTTAATGAAAAAATTTGAGAAAAATGTTGAAATATATAACAATAATACCTGAAAGTTTCGTTTCAATTAAATATTTATTTCCTTCCCTAAAAATTCCTCAAAAAAATAGATTTTTTGAAGCCTCTAAAGCAGGCTCCCCCCTTAAGGATCCTGAGTTGCTCCTTTTCCGAACGGGGTTCATTCAACCGTGCGAACATATTTTTCATTACCGCAACATAGATTCCCATGGATTCATCCCTCCCCTGTGTCCTTCTCCGTATCTCTTCTAATAGTCGCTCATCATAATCTGGCGGCAGGAACTCTTTCCTCAGTTCCTTCACTAGGTCACTCCAAATAAATCTAGGGCTGAGCGGTATAACTGGCCTCGGTTGCTTCCGCCATCTTCCTCTTCTCTTCCGCCTGAGCTCGGTTGGTCGTCATCACCGCTGCAGGGAGAGATAACTCAGCAGCCGCCTCAGACGATTCGTCGTCAGGATCGTCCCCTTCCGCCTTTGCATAAAGCGAACCCAACGATATGATTAATTCTCCTCTAATGCGAGCTTTTTCTTTCTTTTGAGAATCCTCCTTGATCGTCATACGGTTGACTCTGGCCAGACACCATTCTATCTTCGTTAGCAATTTCTTATATTCGCCTGAGTCTGAGTCACCTTCGAAGACTTCTTGTAGGGAGGATATCTCGCTCAGCTTCTTCTCCAATGCCTGAGCGTCTTCGTCGAAGGAGAAAGGGTAGGGTTCAACCATTACTAATTTTCCTTCCTTTTCTACTTTTAACGCCGATCGAATGGCGGCCCTCATTTCCTCCACCCTACCTGTCGGTAAACCTCTAATTATCAACTCGTAGGACAGCTCGTCCTGGCTAAGCCTGTTAACCTCCATCTCAAATCTGAACCAGATCAAAAACAAAAAAAAATTACAATCGCGTTGCTAAGTCTCAGTACCAAATGTGGTAATCACAAAAGACCTAAAATACCCAAAAGAAATTAAACTAGGATATCAGTTGAATGCGAAGGTATCACCGGTTAGAACTCCAAAAATAGTAAAATGCTATCGCAACCAAAAAAAAAATAAAAATCCAACCACAGAGGAAGTCACAAAAGCACTTATCGATTCAGTGTCAAAAAAAAAATATTCAATTGTTTCTCAAAAAAAAAAATTTCTTCGTCGGCTCACTACTATCTACCAGCTTCCAGGACCTGAGTACCTTGAAAAATAACTACCTGTTGGGGAATATAATATATTGTATATAACCTAATAGTAAAACATCTGCTGGTTAAATCTTCAAAATTTACTTATTTCCTTGCCAGTACAATAGAAAATCGATCAACAATCAAATAGAATCAACAAAAGCATGAACTTGACCTACAATTCGATTTCAAACTTTTTTTTTTCTAGCAAAGTAATGGCCGACTGCTTAACAAAAAAATAGAGTCCGGTGCTGTGAGCCTTCCTCAGCTTGAGGTAGTGAGTTATTAGTCCCCAAAAAAAAACTTTTAATTCAAAAAAAAAATCCGATTCTCTCTCCTAATATTGAAATTGAAAACAACAATTCTCTTATACTCTATGATGATCATTCATAGTCGAACATTGACTACTCATTCGGAACGGGTCAGTTGTACGTAGTAACGCCGCGCCGGTCGGTTTGTGGTACCCGTTGTACCTCGTAATATGTAGTTTAATAGTGTCCAGTGTGTGATTTAGTGACGAAAATTAATCTTGATTAACTGAGATCCGCAGATCAACATAGGTGGTGTCTCACTTGTGAAAAATTAGTGTATTTTTTGTGCAAATAAAAAGGAAAAATCCATTGATTTTTGGCAGCTTGAGACGATCCACACTCCAAGGGATATCATAAAACATCAACCTTCAAGTCGCTGAAACCGTAAGTTGGCTTTATCACTATTTGATAATTCTAAATGAAAATATAATTGTGGCAAAGAAAATTGAGTGGCGTGGTTCCGAAAAAAAAAAAAAATAAGTGGCGTGATCGCAATTCCAAAGTTCTGGAGCTTCCCAAGTTTAGAAACCTTTAAAGCTCCGCTACTTTCAAAGCATCGCAACTTTTAGAACTTCTATGTGCCCCTTAATCCCTCGTGGGACATAGGGCGGAAACAGTTGCCCTCCAGCGGACTCTGTTTTGCGCGACAGCTCTTAGCTCTGACCAGGATCTCCCAGTAGTTGCGGCCTCTGCTAGTAGGGTTCTCCTCCACGTTGTTCTAGGTCTTCCAACTCGACGGGATCCTTGCGGGTTCCAGTCAAGGGCCTGTTTGGCTAGATTTTCGTTATCGCGTCGCAAGGTGTGGCCAACCCAATTCCATTTCCTTCGCCTGATTTGGTCGTCTATCCTTTCTTGGCCGGCACGGCGCCATAGCTCTTCATTTGAAATTCTATCTTGCCAGCGGATTTTTAGGATACGACGTAGGCATCTGTTTATGAAGACTTGTAGGCGCCCTGTGATGAATTGGGTGACTTTCCATGTTTCGCAACCGTATAAAAGAACTGCCTTACCGTTGGAGTTGAACAGCCGCAATTTGGTGTTGGTTGAGATCTCCGTTGATCTCCATATGCGGAACAAGCATGCATATATGCTTCGTGCTTTATTTATTCTGGAACTGACGTCTTCTTCTGCACCACCATTTTCGGTAATAATACTACCGAGGTAGCAGAATTAGAAATTTAGAACTTCGCAGCTTTTAAACTTCCGCAACTTTTGAAGCTTCGCAACCTTTAAACTTTGGCAACTTTTAAAGTTCCCAAGCTTTGCAACTTGGTGGGATGATACACGAGTCAACGTGTCTCTGCAACACACTGTCAGTTTATTGAGCGGAGGTGATACACGAATCAACACGCTACACGCAACACTCTGTGTAATAACAATGCGATTGCATATGTGTGGGTGTGCATTCCAAATTATTTTCACCCAGAATCGCTTGACAGTTACGTATACATAACCATTTTTCAAGCAACTGGAGGAAAAATAGAAATCGTTTCTAGTTTCAGTCAACACCGCACACTTCACCCTTACCCGTCCCTTGGCCAACGAACTGCGCGAAAAAGCTCGTGTTGCTCAACATGTTGACCCGTGTATCATCCTCCTTACTTAGGGTTCCTAATTCTCCAAGAACTTGTTGCCGCGCTCTCTACTCTCTTTTCGTACACGCACTACTGTCACTTTCACACATAGATTTCACGGTGAACCGCTAATATTTGTATATCACTTGAGTGGCTGAACAGCTGGCTGTCACTAAACCACCCTAGAATCAACAGTTTTTTTCTTTATAAAAAAACTAAGAAAATTGTTATGTCTTTTGCCACATTAAATGCCACTCTGCCACTAAAAACAATTATGCCACCTCTCCACTATTAAAATGCCACTTCTCCACTATTAAAAATCCTTAACACCCCTTTTTTTAGATACTACAACAACATTCCTTGTTAAATACGGTGAGCTAAGCTGGCACTTCTCACTTCACAAATCACTTTTCCTTCTTGACCGTGGATCCTAGCGAATTCCAAACGCAACTATTAATGACCACTACCTATTTTATCGCTATCCTAAACACAAATTTTTTTTTCACTCTTGTAACCAAAAAAAAATTATTTCTTTCCACCTCAGATATTTTCCTAGGTTACATACATATACTGTCTTTGATTTAAAGTTATTTTATTTGTCCATACAACCCGTTTAGATATTATGGATATTGTTAAAATCACACATTGGGCGCCAATTTGTTACGTGCTAATTTGCACGCACGGCTCGGCTAAATTCAGCGTTGGGCGCGGATTATAGTCCATTCAAAACGCGCGTTATGGTGTTCCAAAATAACACCGTTAAGAAAATCGAACCCTAAAGATTTTTGGGGTCCCGCGGTCCTAAAATATGGGCGTCACCCCTAAAAATGCAAAAAACACCCATTTTTAGGGGGTTTTCGCGATTATTTCAATAATATTGAAAACTAATGCGATGAAATGCACTTTTTTTAATATTTATTTGCGAAGGTGGTTGATTTGTACTAAATTAAGGCGAACTTTATGATAAGGGGTAGTCCTAAAGGGTTGAAACTACCTCTAAATCGGCTAAAAAAAGGAAAAATTGTAAAAAAATATTTTTTCAAGTTTATGCTTCAAATTCGATTGTGGGCGTAGGTACTGTCAGGCAAAAATAAATTATTTTCAACCCTTAAGGAGTTAAAACTACCCCTACTATAATAAAAACAACTTTATATAAAAAAAATTGCAAACATTTTTTTTTTTCGCTTTTTGTTTGAAATTTGGTTCAAAAGGTATTATCATCAAAAAAATTAGTTTTTCCAACCCTTAAGGGGGTAAAACTACCCCTACATTAAAATTGTAATGAACTTTTTCTCAATATATTTTTTATTTTTTTTCTCTTTAGGGGTGGTTTAACCTCTGTACAAAGGGGTTTATAGTGAAATTTTCCAAATGTTATAATGATTAAAAATGGAAAATAAAATTTAAATGCAAAACAATAAATTTTAATTTGCTTCAATTACAATTTTAATGTAGGGGTAGTTTTACCCCCTTAAGGGTTGAAACAAATATTTTTTTGCTGATAATACCTATTGAACCAAATTTCAAACAAAAAGCAAAAAAAAATTTGCAATTTTTTTTTTTATATAAAGTTGATTTTTATTATTGTAGGGGTAGTTTTGACCCCTTAAGGGTTGAAAATAATTTATTTTTGCCTGACAGCACGCCCACAATCGAATTTGAAGCATAAACTTGAAAAAACAAATTTTTTTTAAAAATATTTCCCATTTTTGGCCGATTTACGGGTAGTTTCAACCCTTTAGGACTACCCCTTATCATAAAGTTCGCCTTAATTTAGTACAAATCAACCACCTTCGCAAATAAATATTACAAAAGTGTATTTCATCGCATTAGTTTTCATTATTATTGAAATAATCGCGAAAACCCCCTGAAAAGGGGTGTTTTTTGCATTTTTAAGGGTGACGCCCATGTTTTAGGACCGCGGGACCTAGATTTTCGTGATCAGTGACCCCAAAAACCTTTAGGGTTCGATTTTCTTAACGGTGTTATTTTGGAACACCCCCCCCCCGCGTTTTGAATGGACTATTATGGAAAAATAAAATTATGGGCGCCACGTAGTTTTGAGGACTACGAACCTGTAACCTGGGTGCCAGCGTGGGGCTTGAACCCACTCAGAATAATGAGAATAAAATAAAATATAAGACAATCATTCAAAGAAAAATAAAACTTCTGAAAATTCAGTGTTTATTTTAAATAAATTCAATTCAAAATAAAATTAATAAAATAATAATAAAAAAAAAAAAATATATAATTTCAACACTACGAGGCCAATTCAAGTTTAAATGCCATTTTAAAAAAAGGATAATTAAATAATAAAAAGAAATAATCAGCCGTTAATTAAATTAAAAAGTTAATTAAATAAAATAAAATAAAATAAAAAAAAAACAGGACTTAACTTTTCCGTTTGATCCGACCCGCAATCCTCTATCCCTGTAACGGTGATTTTCCTCCAAAAAAATATGTATATCACCTCCGTAACTACACTTTCCACTTGCTGCAAAATCACTACTGAACAGAGAGGGAGTGTCCATCAAGGGCCCAACTTTTATAGGGAAAAACCCACTATTTCACAAGTTCCATCCATCGTTTCGGACCATTTTCCAACCGTCCCACCCCACCGGATGGACTCGGTTGGACCGGTTGAAATCAGGCTAGTTATTATTAATATAAAAAAATATTCGGGAAATAGTCCCTAATTTTTGGGCAATACTGCTAGAGTTCTCAGATAAGTTATATACACCACATATTTAATATCTATTTTAAACTAGGTTGGGCCGGTTTCCGCAAATCCTTCTCCCCGTAGGACATAGGTACACCCTGGTCGTTACGAGCTTAACCGTCTTCCTACTTCCAGGCAACGCACCGAGTGTCTTTAAGCATCCGCGTCCTTCGTGCTAACCTATAAGGAATATTTATCAACCATATGTTGTTCAGGCGGACGGCATACACATAGAGAAGACAGATAAGTACAACACAAATTTTTATTAAAAATATTCAATAAATTTTTCTCATTTTAGGAACATAACAAGTGTAGCACCCCAAAGACAAACAAACGAAAAGAAGAAAGGGGCAGCAAAACACTGGGTGACCTCATTTTAAATATCGGTCACCACAAAATAACCGAAGACATATAATAAACTAAAAGGTAGACAACTAAAAATATAGTTTAAAAAACTTAAAAATATGCGTTTGTTTAAAAATGAACTAAAAAGTAAAATATTATGTTGAATGAAGACTTTTTTGCCCAAGCCAGTATATATAATATACTAGCATAAAACCCGCGTGCCTTGCAACGCCTTTAAAAACTGTTTATTATGTGCAATGTTTTCCTTAAAAAAACCAACAAAAAAGTCAGCTGTTATTATCCCTAAAAAGGGTTTATTTTAGTGCATTTTTTTAATAAATATGGTAAACAAATTGCTGCGAATATCACCTCTGCTCAACAAATCTGCAAGTTTTGAAGCAGAGATAGGCATGTATATGTCATCAAGAAAAGTGACATTTTAGGGTTTGACGAACGTTCGTTAAGTTTGTTCGCCTATTTACGTGGATGTAAGAAATTATGAAGCAATCACAAATGAATATTAAATAAAGTGAATTTCGAGTCATTCATTTCTACGTGATTATAGGGATGCACTGTCAAAATTTCAGCCCTTCAGCTTCGGAGGTTTGGGTTAACCCCATTTCATCCCCTTTGGGGGTGCATTTCGAGTAATCGCCTCTTAGTGGATGTCCACGTCATTATAGGGATGCACTGTCCAAATTTCAACCCTGTAGCTCCAGTAGTTTGGTAACCCCATTTCACCCCTTTAGGGGATGAATTTCGAAAAATCGCTTCTTAGTAAATGTCCACTTCATTATAAATATGCACTGTCAAAATTTCAGCCGTTTAGCTCCAGCGGTTTGGCTTAACCCCATTTAACCCCCTCAGGGGATGAATTTCGAAAAATCGTTTCTCAATGGATGTCCACGTCATTAAGGGGATGCACTGTTCAAAATTTCAGCCCTATAGCTCCAGCGGTTTGGGTAAACCCCATTTCACCCTCTTAGGGGATAAATTTCGAAAAATTGCCTTATAGTGGATGTCCACTCCATTATGGGGATGCACTGTTAAAATTCCAGCCCTATAACTTTAGCGGTTTGGATAAACCCCATTTCACCCCCTTAGGGGATGAATTATGAAAAATCGCTTCTTAGTGGATGTTCACGCCATTATAGGGATGCACTGTCAAAATTTCAGCCCAATAGCTCCAGCGGTGTGGGTAAACCCCATTTCACCCCCTTAGGGGATAAATTTCGAAAAATCGCCTTATAGTGGATGTCCACGCCATTATAGGAATGCACTGTTAAAATTTCAGCCCTATAACTTTAGCGGTTTGGATAAACCCCATTTCACCCCCTTAGGGGATGAATTTTGAAAAATCGCTTCTTAGCGGATGTTCACGCCATTATAGGGATGCACTGTCCAAATTTCAGCCCTAAAGCTCAAGCGGTGTGGGTAAACCCCATTTCACCCCCTTAGGGGATGAATTTCGAAAAATCGCTTCTTAGTGGATGTCCACGCCGTTATAGGGATGCACTTAGGGGATGAGTTTCGAAAAATCGCTCTTTAGTGGATGTCCACGTCATTATAGGGATGCACTGTTAAAATTTCAACCCTATAGCTCCAGCGGTTTGGATAAACCCTATTTCACCCGCTTAAGGGATGAATTTCGAAAAATCGTTTTATAGTGGATGTCCACTCCATTATAGGGATGCACTGTCCAAACTTCAGCCCTATAGCTTTAGCGGTTTGTAAAAACCCTATTTCACACCCTTAGGGGATGAATTTCGAAAAATCGCTCTTTAGTGGATGTAAACGTCATTATAGGGATGCACTGTCCAAATTTCAGCCCTATAGCTTTAGCGGTTTGTAAAAACCCCATTTCACACCCTTAGGGGATGAATTTTGAAAAATCGCTTCTTGGTGGATGTTCACGCCATTATAGGGATGCACTGTCAAAATTTCAGCCCTATAGCTCCAGCGGTGTGGGTAAACCCCATTTCACCCCCTTAGAGGATGAATTTCGAAAAATCGCTTCTTAGTGGATGTCCACGCCGTTATAGGGATGCACTGTCAAAATTTCAGCCCTATAGCTTTAGCGGTTTGTAAAAACCCCATTTCACACCCTTAGGGGATGAATTTCGAAAAATCGCTCTCTAGTGGATGTCCACGTCATTATAGGGATTCACTGTTAAAATTTCAACCCTATAGCTCCAGCGGTTTGAATAAACCCTATTTCACCCGCTTAAGGGATGGATTTCGAAAAATCGCTTTATAGTGGATATCCACGTCATTATAGGGATGCACTGTCAAAATTTCAGCCCTATAGCATTAGCGGTTTGTAAAAACCCCATTTCACACCCTTAGGGGATGAATTTTGAAAAATCGCTCTTTAGTGGATGTCCACGTCATTATAGGGATCCACTGTTAAAATTTCAACCCTATAGCTCCAGCGGTTTGGATAAACCCTATTTCACCCGCTTAAGGGATCAATTTCGAAAAATCGCTTTATAGTGGATGTCCACTCCATTATAGGGATGCACTGTCCGAATTTCAGCCCTATAGCTTTAGCGGTTTGTAAAAACCCTATTTCACACACTTAGGGGATGAATTTGAAAAATCGCTCTTTAGGGATGCACTGTCAAAATTTCAGCCCTATAGCTTTAGCGGTTTGTAAAAACCCCATTTCACACCCTTAGGGGATGAATTTCGAAAAATCGCTCTTTAGTGGATGTCCACGTCATTATAGGGATCCACTGTTAAAATTTCAACCCTATAGCTCCAGCGGTTTGGATAAACCCCATTTCACCCCCTTAAGGGATGAATTTCGAAAAATCGCTTTATAGTGGATGTCCACGCCATTATAGGGATGCACTGTCAAAATTTCAGCCCTATAGCTCTAGCGGTTTGTAAAAACCCCATTTCACACCCTTAGGGGATGAATTTCGAAAAATCGCTTTTTAGTGGATGTCCACGTCATTATAGGGATCCACTGTTAAAATTTCAACCCTATAGCTCCAGCGGTACAATAAACCCCATTTCACCCCCTTAAGGGATGAATTTCGAAAAATCGCTTTATAGTGGATGTCCACGCCATTATAGGGATGCACTGTCAAAATTTCAGCCCTATAGCTCCAGCGGTTGGGGTAAACCCCATTTCACCCCCTTAGGGGATGAATTTCGAAAAATCGCTTCTTAGCGGGTGTCCACGCCATTATAGGGATGCACTGCCAAAACTTCAGCCCTATAGCTCCAACGGTTTGGATAAACCCCATTTCACCCCCTTAGGGGATGAATTTCGAAAAATCGCTTTATAGTGGATGTCCACTCCATTATAGGGATGCACTGTCCAAATTTCAGCCCTATAGCTCCAGCGATTTGGATAAACCCCATTTCACCCCCTTAGGGGATGAATTTCGAAAAATCGCTTTTTAGTGGATGTCCACGCCATTATAGGGATGCACTGTCAAAATTTCAGCCCTTTAGCTCCAGCGGTTTAGGTTGTGCGTTGTCTGTCAGTCAGTTACTTTTTATACAATAGAAAAAAAAGTAAAGATAAAAAATCCCCTTACAACTTATTGAACCCCATTTCACTCCCTTAAACCCTTTTTTTCTCCATAAAAAGTAGCCTATGTCCGTTTCCAAGGTCTAAACTATGTCTGTAGCAAATTTCATCAAAATCGGTTTAGTGGTTTAGGCGTGAAAGCGTAACAGACAGACAGACAGACAGAGTTACTTTAGCATTTATAATATTAGTAAGGATGGGGCGCTAGCGAAATGTTGCAGTAATAATAAAATAAGAATACATATAGGTAAAGTCGCATGCTTTTTAACATTTCGAAAGGTAGGTTATTCGGCCAATATGAGATCAGGATAGGGATGAGCATCGATAGAAAAACATCGATGTTGAGCATTGATGTTGACATCGAACTATAACATCGATGTGTGGAAATCATCGACCTCTAAACATCGATGAACATCAATGCCAAACTTCGATGTTTTTATAAAAGTTCCGTAATTTTGTAAAAAAATTACATCGGATCCAAACATCAATGTTTTAGTAAAAATTCCGTAGTTTAGTATAAAAGGATAGGTAAACCACAATTAAACACACAACAAATTTAAATCAAACGTTATGAAAAAATGTATGTAATTTCTTCAAGTTATTAATTCATATTACGGAGGCTTTAGGCCAACTCTAACTTATTCCCAGCTCCATAGCATATCTTCAATGGAATTGTGGCAGTACTAAACCGCTTCGCAGTACTAAACAGCTTCTTCCCTTTTTGGCATTGTTAAAAACCGCTTGTTTCTCTCTTGTTACTCGACCGGCGACGCCATTAATAAAATTAATTATAAACTCGAGCAGTTTTATTTCCTTACTTACCGCACATATACTGGTGACCCCGACAAAAGAGTTTTTTTTAACGACTACAAATACCAAAAAGGGAAGAAGCTGTTTAGTACTACAAGAATGTATACCTTAGAAGGAAAACCACTTTGGAAATCATTTTTCCCTCTAGTCTGTTTCGGGCTTTGGTAAGTGTTTGTCCCACTTTTGAAAACAGTTGCTCAGATGGAACTGACGTGGCCATTATAATCAAATAGGTTTTGGCCAATTTTGCAATTCTGCCAATTCTCGTTTTGAGAGTAGGGGGTTTATTTTTAAAAACTTTCAAAGTGGTAAAAATTAAACTAACAATTCCTTTTCATACGAGTAAAGATATAAAACTGAAAAAAACATAAGTGTACAGTAAAATTCTTAAAACGTCGATGTAAAACATCGATGTACGATAAACATCGTTAGCTCACCATCGATGGCAAAAACATCGAACATCGAAAGGAAAACATCGATGTTTCGAAAACATCGACCATCGATGCTCATCCCTAGATCAGGATAGTAGCAGAGATTTCGGCAACTTTACTCACACCAGGAAGAGCAGCTCATTCTATGCTTAAGATTCCAATCGAAGAAGATCATATGGAAAATCCTGCTTGGAGCAAATCTAAAAACCTGCGTGGAAAAAATCTAAAGTTTTACAAGAATGCATGATGGCTGTCTGGGAATGCGATGAGTGTACAACGGCAAATAAAGTATCTATTAATAGAACACCGCGAGATCTAAGATGTAAAAACCAACTATTTTGAAAGTTCGTAGTAGACAAGGAAATTTTGATGAGCGACATTTATGACGATTTCAAAAATATCAACTCAACTAAATCGACTCAACTCAGTAATGCCACAAACATTGTAATACTTACAAGTGAAACATCTAACATCGTTTATAAACAAGCATTACAGTGGATTCTTAACCAGTGCCGTGCGGGCGGTACGACCGCAAACGACGAAACACGAAAACGGGAAGCAGCAACTGTCCTTTTCAATCAAATGATCAAATCAGTAGAATCGTCTTAAAATGTTGTCAATCTTCGTCTCAAGTCATGTTCGCCATGGGGCAAGTTCAGGGTGCCAATTATCTGAGAACGTCAAAATCTACGCGCACAAGACATATTCTGAATAAAATTGGCTAGGTATCTGTTGTGCACGTAGTATAAAAGTTTTCCGATGATTAACTTCGAATTTTAAAAAAAGTTGTAGGTAACATATTTTTATAGTCAACTTTTTATATATCCAAAATCATGTCTTGCAGATTGTTCTAAGTTTCATTATACCCTTTTCTTATTCCGGACTATTCACACATAATTGACGTGACAACGTCTATTAAAACGATGAAAGCCGGCTGCATGCACGAAAAATGATGACTCATTGTCCCGTTATGTCCCGTTATGTCCCGTTAGTCCCGTTAGTCCCGTAAGTCCCGTAGTAATTTTAATAAAAATTTGATTGTAGTAATCTTAAAAATTTGATTAAAATTGTCAAAAATTGTCAACAATAATATTTGTTGTGGATTCTCGATTGTGAAAAAGCGCAGCAATGTGATGTCAAAGCAGCAGTATTGCGAGTTTCTTCGAACCACCAATCCGGAACAACGGGAGATCATCCTTGAAGTCATTCACCGATTACATGGTTGTGGAGATGGCATTTTGGAAGCGCTACAAATTTTCTTCACCGGTTCGGCGGGCTGTGGAAAAACTTACACATTAAAGTGCCTTATGGAAACGTACAACCGATACACTCAGGAGCACAACTCGATGAACAACACCTAAATTGCCTGTGCAAGCACAGGTAAAGCCGCTGTACCTCTTGGTGGCACTACAGTGCATTCAGCGTTTCGTCTCACAACTTCTCGCGTGGCAAAACTCTTATCCACAGAAAATTCATCAGCATCAGCATGTTAAGTTCAGCCATTCTTCAAAAAATCAACTACCGACTGCAGCAGATTACCGGCTTTTATGACAAACCATTCGGAGGCATCCACGTGATATTATGCGGAGATTTCAGCCAGCTACCACGGTCTCATGACGTTGTCACGTTAAACTATCGTCCGTAAACCCTCTTTACAGACAACAATTTTTTTTTTTTTGTTTTATTAAAAGGCGTTGCAACGCACGCAGGTTTTTGCTAGTTGTTCAATAAAATAAACAAAAATCAGCTGCGCATAGCTCCGCTTGCAATGCTTGACATGATGTGGTTGATACGGTGCAGCAGCCCACTCAAAAGTAGCTGCGCGCGGGCACGAGACTCAAACTCTCGGAAGGACTGTTCAATTATTATAGTTTATTTCTCAGTAGTAATATACGATCCCACCAAAAAAACATTAAAAATGTGAACTAGAAGTTCGTGGGCGCGGAAATTATTTATTGGGACAGTTTAAAACACACTTATAACAAAAACAATGATAAGGGTTAATAATAATAATAATAATTTATTTTGGTAGTTGTACCCAAGAGTTACATCTTTTTTAGTATGTACCTATGTACATATCTACATATTTTTAATTATAAATCTTAGCTTATGATAATCTAGTTTCTATATCTAATTAGCAAAATTAAGAGAAAAAAAAGAACTTCAAGTAATTTTATAGAACTTCAAGTAATGTTATAGAAAGGACAAAACGTAAAGGAAGTAAATGTGTAATTAAGGAGAGCGAAAGATAGGGATAAGAAATACTAGGTATAAGAAGAGGAGGAAGATAGAAAGAGAGAAGCTTGTCTTCTGAAAGCTCTGGCTGTGCCTATTCTTTGAATATAGTTGGGAAGATTATTGCAGAGTCTGAGGAAGTGGCCAAAGAAAGAACGACTACCAATTAGGGAATGATATGCGGGAATGAGAAATTTAATTGAGCGCAGAGATTGGAGAAGCGTCAGGAAGTCAGAAAGGTATAGAGGGCTCTTGGCGTAGAAAGCTTTATGTAGGAGGACCAAAGCCATGATATCAATAAAGCGAAAGAGGCCACAACCCAAGAAAGAGTTTTGGAAACCAGACACATGATCAGATCTTCTCAAGTGGTAAATGAACCTTAAGCAATCATTAAATGCAATTTTGAGACGTTGACGACAGGATGAGTCGAACGATATAGATGAGGTTAAAGACTGGAATAGAGCCAAAGTTTGCTTAATATTCCATATATCTTCGAGAGCATAAGTGAAACGTGTTTGCAACAAGAAAGTTTGGAGTTTATAACAATTCCAAGGTTATTGACACAGTCAACAATGGGAAGCGAAATATTATTGAGTAGAAAAGATCAAGCGTTTCCAAGGGACAGAGAGCGACGGGTAAGGAACAGAACTTGGGATTTATTAGGATTTAATTTAAAGAAATTTAAGGAGCACCATTCATTAATTCGGGATATTGTGCTATTGAATTCCGAAATACATTGTTCGATCTGGTTAGGATTACATGAAGTATACAGCTGGAGATCGTCAGCATAAACATGGAAGGAACAATTATGGATAACAGCAGGAAGATCATTAACATACAGCCTTGCGGAACTCCAAGGGACACAGAGGTAGGAATAAGGATACAACATTGTTAAGGCGAACACATTAAGCCTATTAAGGAGAAAAGAAGCGAAGAGTCGAATGGCAGAAGAGGAAAACTGATAGAGTCATCTAAGTTTGGTAAGCAGAAGCTAGTGAACCACAGAATCAAATGCCTAAGAGAAATCTAAAAGGACCAGTACGGCAATGTCACCAATGTCAAGCGCAGAACGCAAATCAGTCGTTACCTTTAATACTGCCGTTTCACAACTATGTGATCTACGGAAGCCAGACTGGTATTTAGAGAGGAGGTTGTTAAACTCAAGATATCGTAGTACTTGTAAATAGAGGATTTTTTCAAAGGCTTTGGCAAGAAAAGGAAAAATACTGATGGGACGAAAATCAGTTATGTCATCTAGAGACGATTTTTTAGGTAAAGGAATCACTACGGCTTTTTTCCAAAGCGATAGAACTTGAAAAGTTGTCAAGCAGTAATTGAAGATATGCGTTATAGCTTCTGCGATAAGTGGCGATAGAAGCTTAAGAAAACGGCGAGAGAGATTATCCCAGCCCATGCTATTTGAAGAGATGGAAAGCAATATCTCAAGAACTTCAGGTATGTCAACACAACGAAAACTAAAACCATCAGAACTGAGTAAGTCAAGGGGAGAAAGATCAGAAGAGGAAGCGGGCTCAGGTGGAGATTGAATAAGACGCATTGATTAGGTTTACATCAGCATCAAACGGGATGGCCACAGGAGCATGGATGCCCAGCGAACGAAGATTAGACCAGAGTTTTTTAGAATTTAAATTGGGATCAAGCTTGCGGGAATAATACTCACGCTTTGCAGACTTAACCTTACTGTTGGTAAGGTTGCGGAGCAGTTTGTAGTAAGTATTCTAGTCCTACGATAACGTCTGTACATGAACTCACGCTGAATTATTAAGTCGCGGATTTCCCGCGAAAACCAGGGACAAGGTAAAGAGGGATAGCGTCTTCTTGTGACAATCGGTACACATTGGTCATAACCTGATTGAATTAATAAGGTCAAGGTATTAACTTTTGTGTCAGCAGAAGCTGCGTTATAGATATCACTCCACGGTATAGAGGAGGCGACTGCAGAAAGCCGGTCTAACTTGATGTTATTATAGTCAAGATAAATCGTAAATAGCATGAAATAATTAAACACGTGCATTTACCAACGAATTCAAAGGAATTTTACAACTGCCAATTTTTTTTTAATTTAAACTCAATAAAGTATTATTAACCGCGAAAAAGTTGGCTGGCGAGTTCGCTGTATAGCATGAATCTTAGCTTTCCTTCGAAAGGTAGCAAATTTTATTAGAAACACTATAGACACACTGAATTCGTTCGTAAATGAACGTGTTTAATTTATTTCATGCTATTAACGATCCATGTTGACTAATCCATATCACTTCTTTTGGTAATAAGTGTTGTTTTAAACTGTCCCAATAAATAATTTCTGCGCCCACGAGATTCTAATTCACATTTTTAATATTTTTTTGGTGGGATATCACTCTTTTTTGTTTTAATACATTGAGTATACTATACCGCTTATTGTGTTTTACTTATGCTACCCTTTTATTTGATACCCATGTCGAAAGGTGTGTAAAGAAAATGGCAACCCGTCCTCTTTAGACGAACGCCGTAGATCTAACGGTATATTGAGTATATATTGTCCTATATTGCTCATTGACTTCTACTTATGATATCCTTTCATTTGATACCCATGTCGAGGGGGTTGTGAAGAAAATGCTAGTCCGCCCCCTTGAGATGACCGCCGTGGATCTTACGATATATTGAGTATACTGTATCGCTTATGTTTTTCTACTTATCATACCCTTTCAATTGGTACCCATGTCGAGGGTGTGGTGAAGTAATGGTAATCCGCCCTCTTGAGACGGCCGCCATGGATCTAACCATATATTGAGTATACTATATCGCTTGTTGTATTCTACTTATGATTCCCTTTCAATTGATACCCATGCGAGGGGCTGGTGAAGAAATTAGAATCCGCCCTCTTGTGTCGGCCGCAAAGGATCTAACCATATATTGAGTACACTATATCGTTTATGGTATTCTACTTATGATATCCTTTCAATTGATACCTATGTCGAGGGGATGGTGAAGAAAATGGTATTGCGTCCTCTTGAGATGACCGCCGCGGATCAAACTATATATTGAGTATACTATATTGTTTATTGTATTCTGTTCAACCCTGAACATCACCACAAAAAACGTAGCAAAATGATACACTGCACCAACATTTTAGTACAACTTGTCTCCATCATCAAAGCGGAAGAACTGTACCCTAGGGTGACCGTAAGAAATCGATGTCGAAATTTTATCAACGGGAACCCCACAAAATGATCAGCCTTTGCAGATTTTTAGATAGCCAAAATTTTAGCACGATTGGAGCACGTTAAACCGTGCCGCTACTCGCTCAAAGTTGGCAAAATCTCAATTTTTTTGCTGAACGGCGGAGTTTCAGAGTCATATCTCTAGAACAGTCCATTCTACACCCACGCGTAATCTCTTAAATTAAAGGTAATTTTGTTCTGCATAATTTATGTTTATACATATTTATCGTTACTTGTCGTCAAAAGGAGCTATAACAGCCTTTGTCGCCAAAAACGTGATCTGGTACCTCTAGGAACAAACTTCGAGTATTATGAAAACTACGCCGTAGGTTACATAATTTTTCTCGGGATTCACATTGTTTCAGTTGCAAAAAAACTTTGACTATAAAGAGCTATTACAGTTGGTTATGGTGTTTGTTGGAGCACTCGACGGTAATGAATTTGGATTTGGAACACCAGGCGCCATTCATCACACTAGGTGGATGGCTAAGGCCATTTACTGTCTGAAAATATTCCTTTTCCGCGGTCAATTCAAGATGAGTAACGAGTAACAGATTTCTTTGGGTGCTATTTGTATTTTTCTCGTCAAAGTATACTGCAAAGCTTGGTTCATTGCCACCAGAGCTCATCTGGCTCCCAAACAAGACCTTGATCTTTTGCAAAGTTTTTTTGACTACCAAATATATATGTGTATATATGTACATATACCTATTTGTATAATAATATGAGTAAAATTAGCAAAAAATTTGTTTAATGATAGTATATAATATTATGTATAAAAAGCATGCAAAATATGTTCTTAACTTGTATATAGTTATATGTGTAGTGCATGCAAAATATGTTTTTAAATTGTATATAGATAATATATATGTAATAAAGTAAACTTAAATCTTATCAAGAATGAATTTTCGATTATATTTATATTAAAAAAAATTAATGTCAATGAACTAAGCTTAGTACACTAAATGAAATATATCGTGTGTTGATAAAATTCAATTATGCTATTGTGCTTCAATGTAACGAAATAATTTTCTTTTGTTCTTCAAAACTACCGAAAATACGCAAAAAAAAACTTCATTAAAATCATCAATGATGCAAAAGCAAAAAAAAATTCTTTGTAATATCTAATAATCCAAAAAAATCTTAAACTATCAATAATGTTAAACTACAAAATTATATGTGAATAATATTTTTTTTTTAGATTGCATGCAATATTTGAAATCAATAAGAAAATGAAATATCTGTATATAGCCTTTGTTGTCGCTGTTGTGATGATGAATAGCTGCTGCAGATCAACTGCACTTTATTTAACCTTCCTTGTAATTGGAGTGTAATTTTTATGTTGTGGTTATGGATCAACTGCACTTTTCTTTTTAAAAAAAACCTTCCTTATAATTGGAGTGTAAATTTTTTACACTTTTAGGTTATTGATCAACTGCACTTCTTTTTATATAAAAAAAAAAATTAAAATTTTTAGAAATTATTATTGCGTGCTACCGTTCGGAGTCACCATTTATTGTTATCCGCACCATGCGGTTTTTTTATATTTGTATTTAAAATGCACGATTTGTTTTTATTGTTTACATTTATGTCTTTTATTCAGGCTTAGATTATAATATTTGTTATAACACAGTTTCTTGTTTGATTTTATATATATATAGATATATATATATTTATTAATATAACTTGATCACTTGAGTTTTTAATTATTTCTTCGGTCGGCACGTTTCTAGGAGGAACCTTTATGGCTGACTGTAGAGATGGAGAGGCCGGAAATTGGCTAGCTCCGATAAACACGATGGGGGAACGGAACGGAGAACGGTAAGATCACTGAACTTTAAGTTCGGTGATCGATGGAGTGTTCCGACTGATCGTGTTTATTGTGTGGGAGGCTGTTGTGTGACTTTGCGTAAACTTGGTAATTAAGTTTACGCGGTCACTACAAGACTGACAAGGATAACTCTGAGAAAGTTCTAGCAAAATTTTCTAACCGTTTATGGTATTTGAATGCCGAATTGGTAGCGTTTGCGTTCTTTGATCCAATGAAGAAAAATCAGAAATGGCAAACAAACTGCATGAGAGCTCCGAGATTGAGTCACAACATTCTAGAGTTATGAATCCAAAGCTTCAAAAACAACAATTGAAACAACTAGTTGAAGCAGGATTGTCCAATTTAATTACTAAGGAGACAACGAATTTCTTTGAGCGTTTTCATATCAACACAGATTTTCTCAAAAATCCTCCCAGTGCCCGGCCGGAAAATGCTCATTCCAAAGGAGGATACAGGATCGTCCAATCAATGAAGGTTATAAATGATATGGCCGAACGAGCAGTCAAATTAATAACGGATTTCAATAATCTTCTGACCAAAGATGAGGATCAAAAGCAATATGTCCTTCCACTAGTCAGCAGGTGCCGACAGCTGTATCCTGATGTCTCCAAATCCACTTAAGCAAAGCTCTAGAATAAATCATTATATGTAATATTTAACTTCTTAGAGAACCTACTTTTTACTTTCCTCAATAAATTTTGTACTTACTTTGTTCAGGCGTTCATTCACCCAGGTAAATAATTGACATACATTCGCGGTATGAAGCAATTAACAAAATCAGCAGAATTGCTCAACGCGAATGTTTAGTCAACAATTGCATCAAGTGTGAATGAACGACCTGAATATCAATTAATAGCAAGCAACGACTGATGACCCACCCGGAACAACCATCGACCACAGGAGGTGTCAAGTGTCAAAACACCAGAACGACCGGGGAGTCAAATTTAAGAAGTTGGGAGAAGAAGACGACAACCGTCCGCCGAAACGTTGAAGTATTATCGTTACCGTGTTTCCTTTTTTTGTTTGTAATTTATATTAAAATAATTATCGTGTTCATTGTCTTGTTTCGTAATTTATTGTGCATTAAAACTAACGATTGAATTTGTGGAAATTGTGTTTTTATTTGTTTGTAGAACTTTCTTTCTTTATTGGCGCCCTTTTTGCGTGAACATTTTTATGGTCCTTCGAGCCGGATTCGCGTGTCGCGAAGTGAATTGAAAAAAAAAAAAAAGTGCAGTGCAAGTAATTAAAAAACCACCCACCACCCAAGCCAGCAATAGAAGGAAGTGATCAACCCCCAACCACATCAATAGCAACCATCCCAACAAGGTAAGTGAGATTTTTATAGCTAAGTGTTGTGCTAGAATTAAGAAAAATGTCGGTGTCTGCTGAGGGTGCAAAATTAGAAAAATTACTGACGCTTCAATCCAACAACCAGCATGAGCTTGAACGTTTCGCTCGTAATTATAAGAAGACAGCGAAAGACAAGCTCACAGAAGGTTACATAAAAGGAAGGCAAAACCTTCTAGAGAAAACATGGGATGAGTGTAGAGACACTCACAATAAACTACTGAGCCAATACACCAGCGCTTATGCCGAGCACCCATATTTTTCTAATGACCAGTATAGTGAAATGGAGGATCTATACTGCACAATAAACGGTCTCATGCTAGACCAAGTGAAGAAACTCGGCACAGACAACAATGACTCCCAAAGCAACTTCAATCCAGAGCAATCTTACTCTTCCTTTAAACGTGATTTTAATGAGATTCGGTTGCCGCGAATAAATATTCCTCAATTCGCAGGAGACTATGAATCATGGTCGTCATTCCATGACTTGTTTGATGCGATAGTAGATAAAAACCCCCATATTAGCAAGGTCCAAAAACTTCACTATCTTAAAACCTGCTTGAGTGGTGAAGCTGCAACCCTTATTAAACACTTGCAATTAACTGAAGCAAATTATAAGTCTGCATGGTCCATCTTAAAAAATAGATTTCAAAATCGCAGAATCTTAGTGAGTACCCAATTGCAACTGCTAACGAGCATTCCTTCAATGAATGCCGACACTGCGCTAGGTACTCGTAGAATTCTCGACAAGGTGAATGAAGTGCTAGAAGCCCTTAAAGGACTTGAAGTGAGCACCGAAGGCTGGGATCCAATACTGATCCATATATTAACAGCCAAACTATCAAAGGAGACAATTGCTCAGTGGGAAATGACATTAAGCTCTCGCAGCCATCCCCAATCTCTCCCTACACTGCAGGCATTCCTAGAATTTTTACAAACCCATTTCCGTACACTAGAAGCCATTCAAGGAAGCAAGGGAAGTTCTCGCCGCGTAGAATCACACCACATCCAAAAGGAACACGACCAGAGCCGCCGTACAACCAACTTCATCAACTCTCAGAAATGTCCGTTATGCCAAAAGTCCCATAGAATAAGAGAGTGCACCAAATTCATCAATATGAATATCCAAAATAGGCATGAATTCATAAAGAAGCAAGGCAGATGCTTCAACTGCTTCTCACTGAAACACGCCACCAAAGATTGTCCACACCCAGTTAGCTGTCTAAAATGTAACAAGCGGCATAACACCATGATACATTTTGAACCATTCAATCCCCAACGATCCCAGGACAGACCGCCTATCCAAAACAACTACAAACAGTCATATCTCAATACCCAGACCGTCGATAAGAGCGATGAAGTGAACGAAATTCCAGTGAACAACCTACTCGTGAATGGATATACTCCAAAAACCGTGCTATTAGCAACCGCATTAGTTAAAGTGCAATCTGAATCCACTGGAACTCGCATCTTAAGAGCTCTAATCGATCCAGGCTCCCAAGTATCTGTAATAACTGAACGAGCCACACAACTTTTATCATTGAGAAAAATGCCTGCAGACATTATCGTGAGAGGAATTGGAAAACTACCCAATTCTACCCAAGATGCAGTAACCTTTGACATAAGACCCCATTTTAAGTGTAACAAAAATATAAAGCTCAACATTCAAGCTCTAGTAATGGAAACCATAACCGGCTTATTGCCACACACAAAAATTAAACCACAACGGTGGAATCATCTGGAGGGACTTCAACTAGCTGATCCATCGTACCTAAACCCAGGGGATATCGATGTACTATTGGGTGCTGACATATACCCAAAGCTCATCAAAAAGGACCAAATCGAAGGAGAAGAGGGAAGTCCTTTTGCACAGGATACAATGTTAGGATGGATTTTGTCAGGACCTATAAAAGACGTCCGAGCGACTCACGTAATAAACCTACATACCGAAACCAATGTGAGCGACCTTTTGAAACAATTCTGGGAAATTGAAAACCTACCTACCAAACCACTTCTTACACCAGAAGAAAAAGCATGTGAGAGTATATTCGCTAACACACACTACCGTACTGCCGAGGGTCGATATGTAGTATCACTTCCATTCAAAACCTTTAACCAAAGACCAGACCTCGGAGAATCCAGAAACTTAGCAGTCAAGCGTTTTCTAAACGTGGAACGCAAATTACAGGGGAACATCGAATTAAAAACGGCATATGTGCATTTTATGCAGGAGTATGAAAGTTTGGGGCACATGATACGTGTTCCTCATGAAAACACACTTAACGCATGTAAACCTAACTACCTACCACACCACGCTGTATTCAAGGCTGATAGTACCACCACTAAAACCAGAGTAGTATTTGACGCGTCAGCAAAGACAGCAAATCACAAATCGCTAAATGATAACATGTTAGTGGGACCAACAATCCAGCAAGAACTTGCTACCATTCTATTGAGGTGGAGAAAATATAAAATAGCCTTCACCGCCGATGTCGAAAAGATGTATCGACAAATACTAGTGACGCCAGAACATACCGATTACCAACGAATTTTGTGGCGGGAAGACCCTTCACAACCCATTCAAGAATACAAGCTACTGACAGTAACGTATGGAACAGCGAGCGCTCCGTATCTGGCCATACGTACGTTACAACAGATAGCAAATGATGAAAGAGGACAATCACAAAGGGCGTCCAACACAATAATGACCGATTTCTATGTTGATGATCTCATGTCCGGAGCAGACTCAGTTGAAGACGCTATTGAACTACAAACTAACATCAGGAAAATCCTAGCAAGTGGTAAATTAAGGCTAAGAAAATGGACCAGTAACAACAGACAAGCCTTAAAGGGAATCCCAGAAGATGAACTGGAATTGAAGGAGCTCATGAACATTGACATAAACGAGACAATTAAGGCATTAGGAATCCATTGGCAACCAGGTACAGACACATTTCAATTCAAGGTAACTTCCGACCACGAGAAAGTTACTACCAAAAGAAGACTGCTGTCAGAAATTTCGAAGCTATTTGACCCATTAGGTTGGTTAGCCCCAATGGTTGTTGTAACCAAAATATTGATGCAGCGACTGTGGCAGTCAGGCTTAAATTGGGATGATCCAGTACCTGATCCATTAGCTAAAGAATGGGAGGCATTCAGAACCCAGTTGAAGCAAATTGAATCTATAGCGATACCTCGATGGATAAATTATACTAAAAGCAATCCAGAGTATGAAATTCACGGTTTTTGTGATGCATCTACACAAGCATATGCAGCCGCAGTATACCTACGGGTAGTACAACAGCCAAGGAGATACGTGACTCTTTTAACGAGCAAGACCAGAGTTGCACCCATCAAACAAATTAGCCTTCCAAAACTTGAGCTATGCGGAGCAACGTTATTAACAAAGCTCATAAAACAGGTAAAGGATGCGTTACAGCTGTCAGAATGCAAAACATATATGTGGACGGATTCAACTATTGTATTAGCCTGGTTACAAGGTCATCCATCCAGATGGAAAACGTTTGTAGCCAACCGAGTCAGTGATATACTCCAAAATATGGACAATGGTACCTGGCAACACATCAATACCAAGGATAATCCAGCGGACTGTGCAAGCCGAGGCATAAGTCCCCAAGAATTAGTCAACCATCCCCTATGGTGGACGGGTCCCCAGTGGCTGAAGGAAGATGTATCTCACTGGCCCAAACCCCTACCTACTCAACCAACCACAAAGATAGAACTAAAACGTACAGCAGCTGTGCATATCAATCATTGTGAAATAAGTTCAGACTATATAACAAGATTTTCAAATTTAGGAAAATTGCTGCGAATTACAGCACTCTGCCGAAGATTTATCCATAATTGCAGAACAACGCCAAGTCATCGACACAAAGACCATGTAACAAGGCGTGAATTAAACGAGAGCTTAGAAATTCTAATCATGCTAGTTCAACATGATGAATATAAAACCGAAATAATGGCGTTAAAGACATACCAACCACTTCCTACAAAATCCCGCATTCTAAATTTAAATCCATTTATAGACGCCAAGGAAATAGTACGAGTTGGCGGCCGTCTCAGGCATTCATCACTAGTATATAATCAGAAACATCCCATAATTCTACCAGAAAAATGTCAGTTATCCAAACTGATTATAAATGATGCACATCAAAATACCTTACATGGAGGAGTGCAATTGATGATGAATGCCATCCGACGAAAATTCTGGATCATTAATGCCAGAAATGCCATACGAATGGCCATACACCGATGCCTAAGCTGCTATCGACAAAAAACAATTACCCAACAACAATTGATGGGTGACTTACCCGAACACCGAGTCCAATTGACGCGACCATTTCTCCATACAGGAATCGACTTCTGCGGACCATTTACACTCAAGGAATCCAAATGTAGAGGTCGACCAAAAACATCGAAAGGCTACATTTGCATTTTTATATGCCTAGCGACCAAGGCAATACACTTAGAAGCAGTCAGCGATCTATCAACAGAAGCATTTCTAGCAGCGTTTCGCAGATTTAGTGGTAGGCGAGGACTATGTAGCGACATTTACAGTGACTGCGGTACCAATTTCGTAGGAGCCAGTAGAAAGCTAAAGGAAATAAGGTTACAAGATGAATGGGGTATATCAACCGAAGTTTACGTCAACCTAGCTAACTTAGGAGTGGAATGGCATTTCATACCGCCAGGGTCTCCGCATTTTGGAGGACTATGGGAGAGCGGAGTAAAATCAACGAAGCACCACCTCCGTCGCGTAATGGGAAATGTCACGTGGACCTATGAAGAACTGAGTACATGTTTAACGCAAATAGAAGCTTGTTTAAACTCACGACCACTAAGCCCTATGTCAAATGACCCAGAAGACTGCAGTGCTTTAACTCCAGGCCACTTTCTAATAGGAGATCTTTTAATAGCTCCTCCGGAAAATAATCTACTGGATCTTAAACTAACCTCTCTTGATCGTTGGAAAGTGATTCAAAAAAGTTGTCAAGATTTCTGGAAACGTTGGAATACAGAGTACCTGAGTAGATTGCAACAACGGCCCAAATGGCTTCAGCAACAACCAAACCTAAAGGAAGGAAACCTAGTGCTAGTAAAAGATGAAAGAATGCCGCCAACGAAATGGCTACTAGGACGTATTATTGAGACTCATCCTGGACCAGATAATCTAGTGAGGGTAGTGACAGTAAAGTGCAAGGATTCGACATTAAAACGCCCTATTACCAAGATTTGTTTACTACCGATAGTAGACAATGAGAAAAACTAATGACTCCAATACCATATAATTTAGCGTAGCTATAATCATAAATATATCCTAGATTAAGTTCAACTACGAAGATAGTCTAAGAAGCACCTCTTAAATTAATGTTTCTCCTTTATAGATGCACATCAGCCATATAATAGCAATAGTAAGCACACTACTAGCAGTCAACTCCACTGAAGCAATCATTGCCTACGATTGCGGTCACGATCATGTAAATATAACCGCAATATCCCTAGTTAACTTAGGCGAGTGTCACATTGAAAACGTCAAAATCGAAAATGAAAATGAAGATATTCAACTCCTGCAGTTGAGTGAAACTGCGTCCGTACATACATTTCAATGTAAGATAAATATCATCCAATCAGTTTGCCACTGTGGTATGTTTAGCCACTTATCTCTGGTTCCGGGAGGATTATCCACATATATAGCTGACATTAACCGGGACGATTGTTTAAAATTGCACACTGATGGAATTTACAGGTTAACCAATGGGCGAATGATTGCTGATATCAAGCCCAATAGCACCAACAACTTTTCCGAAGTAATAGCAGGGGTGATCGACAGCAACGGAGCGTGCACTGGAGTCGCCTACACATCGGGTGTTAACTCTTGGAATGATGTCATAGTAATTCACGCCATCACAATTACTATCACTGATTACATCAGTACTGTACGATTGGAAGATAATAACATACTAATCCGTAACAATATTGCATGCCCATATCTGGCAGGCACCTGCACGGACCCGGAATTTGGCATCACATTCTGGGAAACGGCGATCAATTCATCATGCGAAAACACAAAGTATGATGTCCTGTGGCAGGGGCAAGCTACGAAAATCAAAAATCTCAGCAATAGCACATCCTTTCACACCAATGTAATGTACACCGTACGTAGTGAGGATATAGTATTCGCACTCGAAGTCATAAAAGAAATCTCCGTCTGTAGGTTCAAAGGATATCAGACCGAACATCCTCGATTAATCGTTGTCCCTAAAGCAGGAACAGAATACTGGTTCTCAAAGAAAACTACAGACGTTAGAAATTTAGATGTCCTAACCTACGTAAATTCAAAATTCGTATACATTGAAAGACATTGGAAGTTACAGATTGAAAAATTATATATCAGTTTACTATTAAAACGATGTGAGCTTGAACGAGAAGTTTTAAAAACGCAGATGAGTATTGCACTGCAAAATCCAGCCGAGTTTGCATTAACGCATATGAAGCAATTAGGATATACCGCCGTTCAAAGAGGAGAGCTCATTTATATCATCAAATGTCAACCAGTAGAAGTGCACGTACGAAGTACCAATCATTGTTATAATGAATTACCCGTGACCTACGCCAACAATAGCTTCTTTATGACTCCTAAAACCCACCTATTGCAGAAATTAGGCACCCAAGTTGAATGTTCATCATTATTGGCACCAGGATATCAAATCATGGACGAATGGTATGGACTGAGCCCAGATATTCATAAAATTAAATCACCACATGAAGTACATCCCACCACGACGAAGGAATGGACCTACGAAGATCCAGGTAATCTAATGAAAGCGGGAATATATTCTCCACAAGCAATTGGAGCCCTTAGAAGCCAAGCGATGTTTTCATCAGAACGTCAAGCGATAAGTAACCTCGTGACTCAAAAGCTACTAGGGGGGAATATGGATCATCAAGACATCAGTGTTCTAAATTTACTAACATCCAACGATATGCACTCCTTAAAATTGAAATTATGGAACACCCTTCAAGAGATAGGCGGCATCTACCTAGGTATCATCGGCGTATATGTCTCCATCAAAATTATTAAAGGCATTCTAACTACGGGAATAAATGCACACGGTATCTTTACAACCTATGGTTGGAACTGGAGACTAGCAGCAGCCTCGTGGGATGCTCTGACAAATTACTTTATAAAAATCCACCAGCAAAAACCTCCACCAGTGGAACCGGTCCTAACAAATGTCACAGTAGATACCTCAGACCAAGTAGCAATTAACAATCCCGAAACCGTCACCATACAAAGGAGCCTCCAAACCCTTAACGAGCGCAACCAATTGAGCACCATTTATCCCTCACTATAATTTCTATTCTAGCCAGCATTTTTCTTAAAATCTCACTACCGACAACCATCAGGAAGGGCGAGTCGAGGCGCCTTAAAACCTCTCACCAATTTCACCGTTTCCAAGTCGACAATAGAGGAAATGCTATCTAGACGCGGAACATTAGTAATTTTCCATTTGTTTATTTCAGAAAAGTCATTTGAAATCTAACAGATTTCAAGGCGGGCAGAATGTTCAGGCGTTCATTCACCCAGGTAAATAATTGACATACATTCGCGGTATGAAGCAATTAACAAAATCAGCAGAATTGCTCAACGCGAATGTTTAGTCAACAATTGCATCAAGTGTGAATGAACGACCTGAATATCAATTAATAGCAAGCAACGACTGATGACCCACCCGGAACAACCATCGACCACAGGAGGTGTCAAGTGTCAAAACACCAGAACGACCGGGGAGTCAAATTTAAGAAGTTGGGAGAAGAAGACGACAACCGTCCGCCGAAACGTTGAAGTATTATCGTTACCGTGTTTCCTTTTTTTGTTTGTAATTTATATTAAAATAATTATCGTGTTCATTGTCTTGTTTCGTAATTTATTGTGCATTAAAACTAACGATTGAATTTGTGGAAATTGTGTTTTTATTTGTTTGTAGAACTTTCTTTCTTTATTGGCGCCCTTTTTGCGTGAACATACTTAAATATAAGAGTTTTCTTTAAATAAACATTAAAGACTAAAATAGAGATTAGTCGTCATCACTTATCAAAAATAATATTCGAAGTTTGTTCCTAGAGGTACACGTTTTTGGTGACAAAGGCTGTTATAGCTCCTTTTGGCGACAAGTAACGGTAAATATATATGAATACAAACTATGTAGAACAGTATTTCCTTTAATTTAAGATATTACCCGTGGGTGTAGAATGGACTGTTCTGGAGATATGACTCTGAAACTCCGCCGTTCAGCAAAAAAATGGAGATTTTGCCAACTTTGAGCGAGTAGCGGCACGGTTTAACGTGTTCCAATCGTGCTAAAATTTTGGCTATCTAAAAATCTGCAAAGGCTGATCATTTTGTGGGGTTCCCGTTGGCAAAATTCGCTAAAAAAAATTCTCCCTTATCACTACGGTCACCCTACTGTACCCGTTTTGATAAGCACACTTGCGATAAAACCTCCATCAGAGACAGTCATAGCTATATTCTATAAATTATAAAACTCTTTAACTAGCGCGTCATATTATTTTCTATTATAGTTTTTTTATATTAAAAATAACATTTGTAACAAAAGTTTGTAGTGCTCACAATAATTGATTAGAATTAAACATTGTGGTGTTACTTTTTTATAGTTCGAATATTCTTAATCCTACAGCATTCTTTCAACTCTGTTAAAGTTTTCACAATAAAATATCATTTATAACGAAAATTTAAGTGTTCATAATAAGCATAAAAGATCAGATTAAAACATTGGTGCCGAAACCCGGGAATGCTGGTTCCCGCAGTCAACTTTTCTATACAACACAACATCAACAGGTGCGATAACGGACACGTATTCCGTCAGGTGAAAAGGAAACTAAATCTAATATAAGTACATACTTGATTTGGATCCCGGTGAGTCTGCTCCAATTACTTTACCATACCAATCACTTCTGTGCTATCATCATTAATTAATTAATCATTGCGTAATAATACAAAAGTGAAATAAATGAATTTTTTCATGCATAATTTTAATGCATAAAAACAATTTCAAATCCTGGAAACTTTTGGGCGCAAAAGTGAACTTTCATGCGACCTCGTGCATGCATTGCAATGAAGCCGGTGCAAATTGTGGTACTCGTAATACAATAGACTCAAGTGAAAACGTGGAATCTAAAATAAAAATCGAAACCTGTATATTAGCCCAGTGAATAAGCCGGAAAAGCTGGAAAAGTTGTGGAACAGCACCGATTTCAAAAATTATTTTTTCCCGTATTCTGTAGACGTTCAGGAACATTCATCACCACTATCCCCCTTACATTACATCGAAAAATGAATAAATTAGGGTGGTTTTAGCCCTCCAAAGCACCCCCATGGATTGCATTACGGAAAATCTTTGTAAAATTTATATATTTGGCCTCGAAAATCGTCTCCTGGGGGGGTTTGGGGGTCGCTGATCACGAATCCGAGGTCCATTTGTATGCAGAGGTGGTTTCAACCCCTAAAAGTACCCTTGGTTTGAGGGAATATTAAAAATGCATTATTTTGCCTCGGAAATCGTTTCTCGGGGATTTTCGGGGTCGCTGATTACGAATCCGAGGTTCATATACACGTAAGGGTGATTTCAACCCCTAAAAATACCACACCAACCCTCCCCCCCAAAAAACAGAAACAATTATTATTTTGCCACGGAAATCGTATTCCCGTGGGTTTAAGGGTCGCTGATCACGAATCCGAGGTTCATACATGTAGGGGTGGTTTCAACCCCTTAAAACCCCTCCACCCCCAGTGATACAAAATATTGAAAAATTTATTATTTTGCCTCGAAAATCGTCTCTCTGGGGGTTTGGTGGTCGCTGATCGCGAGTCCAAGGTCCATTTGTATGCAGGGGTGGTTTCAACCCCTAAAAGTACCCTTGGTGTGAGGGAATATTAAAAATGCATTATTTTGCCTCGGAAGTCGTTTCTCGGGGGTTTCGGGGTCGCTGATTACGAATCCGAGGTTCATATACATGTAGGGGTGGTTTCAACCCCTTAAAATCCCCCCAGTTACAGAAAATATTGAAAAAATTTATTATTTTGCCACGGAAATCATATCCCGGGGGGTTTCGGGGTCGCTGATCACGAATCTAAGGTTCATATGCATGTGGGGATGGTTTCAACCCATCAAAATCCCCCCCTCCCCCCGTCAGAAAATATTGAAAAATTTCTTATTTTGGCTCGGAAATTGTTTCTCGGGGGTTTTCGGGGTCGCTGATCACGAATCTGAGGTTGAAATGAAAAAAAAAACCAATTTGCCGAGATGAAACACGTTTCGATGAAGATTTCATGTTTCCGTCTGCATTATACATATACAGATTTGCCTGCAGAAAGAGGTAGAGTCAACATTTTTTTATCAAAATGAAACGTTTATTCTGTTCAGTACAAAAATATTCTTTGAAGTTTTGTGATTTCTAACTATCAAAATTTATTTATTTATTTATTTATTTGCCAAGCAAGGCACTTAAAAAAATGGATTACACATTAGATACAAAGAATGTAATAACTTTAACTTAAAAGGAACATTGCGAGTGTTTAATATTAAACAAAGATCTAGGTCTATTAAGAGGACAACTTGGAAGTTAGTTTTCTTTTATACGACATTTTGTTAATTGAGGGAGAAACAGGCCGCGTAGCTATTGAAGGTAATGCAGCACCTGTTAACGGGCTCGTTTCTAGCATATTCAGTGCGATGCGGGTACTCTTTAAGCAGTTTGGAATGTCTTGTTTGTCGAGTATCGTTAAATTTGATGGTGTCCGACAGGAACTGCACCTTGAGGTTATTGTTCAGTACATTTAGGGTAAAACAAGATATGAGCAATTTCCGTCTATGGGATAGAGGCAAAAGATCAAGGATTTTGAGCCTGTCCGTATAGTGAGGAAGGTTGTGAAAATCCGAAGGATTATAGAAATTCCTGTGCGCGAAAAGAAGGAACTTCTTTTGAACAGACTCTATTCGGTTTACACTAATTTGAAATATGGGATCCCAAATCTGGCAAGCATATTCAAGAATAGGACGGACTAATGCGCAAAACAAGGCTTTAGTAACCCATACATTGTCGAATTCTTTGGCTCTTCTCTTGATAAAGCCCAACAGCTTGTTGGATCTGGCAATAATATTATCATAGTATAAGTTAAAGTCTAACTTGCTGTCGAGGAGATATGCTTTGCTCTGACATGAGACCTCCTGCTGAATAGAAATAATGAGACTAGTCCTGATCTAGACCATTAATGCAGGTCGAATCCGGTTTGTTGTGCATGTAAGCCAGGAAAAGACGAACATCATCAAAGATCCTCTTTTCACGCAAGCGTGAAACCAAATATCTACTATCGGAGGAATTAGCAGATATAAACCAGGGGTTATAGAGGATTTAAGAAAGGCGACTTGCACCTTACCGAAGAATTTAACGACATCGGTTGTGGCGGGGTTGATTGAGGTGGAGTTGCATCGCAGATATTAGCGTAGGAAAGGCCGCCAACAATAATGTGACTTCGCGTGAAATTCGGGTAAGTGGTAGGTAATGGGTTGTTTGCGTTAGTGGTTGGTACTGAGTAGTTAGTATCGTTAGTGCTCTTAGTTGGTGTGATGGTGGTTGGAAGTGGAATATTTATAAGTGTTTGTGGGATCGGTCTGTTCAGGCTCGGAACTGAGTTAGACGCAGTTGGAATGGTGTTAGTATTGGTTCTATTATTATTGGTTACATTATTATTATTATTTCTAGAGGATGTTGTACTTTTAGTTAGTAAATTAATGTTATTGGAGGTGTGGGAGCTTATAATAGTGTTACTATTAATCCTAGTTTTAAATACCTTCAATTTATTACTGAAGCTATCATTCCAGCGGCGGGGGGTTAAAGTTTTCAATTTGAAAACATCCGAAGCAGAGTTGAGAAATAGCCATTCATATTTAGTGGCCATTGTTATTTTGAAGCTTCGTAAGTTGTTCTTATTGCTTTGAGATACAAGTTCACAGCCAAAGAGCTTAATAGAGAACTCGGCCTGGAACATGTTGATAACCCAAGATGAATTTGCTTGGATTGGTGCGCCGTTGAGGAGGTAAGCCGATATCTGATTGGGAGGTACCCTGGTGTAGGCAGTGTTATTAAAATATTCCGCCTCGATTTTTTATGCTGTTGTTTCGGCTCATTTTTCGGATTCTTTACATTCACGTTGTTTTTCGCGCTTAACTTTTTCAGCCTGCTATTCCATTCATCCAATGACCACGTTGTACCAAATTTATTTATGTTTTGTTCCGGAAGGTACAGAGGTGGTAAAGGATGAGATGGGAGTGGAGGGGTTTTAAGGGGTTGAAACCATCCCCACATGCATATGAACCTTAGATTCGTGATCAGCGACCCCGAAAACCCCCGGGATATGATTTCCGTGGCAAAATAATAAATTTTTCAATATTTTCTGTAACTGGGGGGATTTTAAGGGGTTGAAACCACCCCTACATGTATATGAACCTCGGATTCGTAATCAGCGACCCCGAAAATCCCCGAGAAACGATTTCCGAGGCAAAATAATGCATTTTTAATATTCCCTCAAACCAACCTCACCGATGTATCTACACCTTGACGTGGTGGTGAGGCTTGTGTGGTCCCGTTAGGGCGCCCTGACTAAGATAGATACTTAAAAGCAATGGATACAACAATGGAAATTTGTACCCCAGGTGGTAAACCTGCAAGCCAGGGAAATCCACCCTCTACGGAGGCCGGCCTCATGGATTCTGGGGGAGGCCATCTATTGCTTACGAGGAACAGGGAAGTGGACGACTCGCATGTCAACGCAGTCACGCAGGAAAGCGTAGAAGCGGCGGCGAGCGAGCTAGTGAAGCTGAACCTGGAGGTATGCTCAGAGAAGGTGGACAATGCGATGCAGCAATGTGTCAAGAGGTCAGCCGGCTCTGGGCCTACGTTAGCGCAGGAATCCGACTCGGAAGTGAGGCTGCGAAAGCAGCTGAAGCAGAAGAGGAAGAGGGAGCGCAGAAGACAGAAGAAGGCAACTTCATCTGTTGGGGGATCACGTCGTCAAAATGCCTGTGTGACGGACACTTCTAAGTGGAGGGTCAGTCGCATAGGCAGATATGGTGACGCGAAAAACGGCGGTACCATTCTCACCGTATGGTGTCCGAAGGAGGAGGCGGAGGCGGTCAGGCGTGCAGGGGGGAAACTCAACTGCGGGCTGGACCTTGCCTACGTGCGATTCCAGAAGGACAAGCCGGAGGAAATGGTAGAGCCGGCCGGAAAGGCAGCTGAACAAGGGGACCAGTGAAATGGAATCCTCGTCAGCTGGGCGGGAGGTGGGCCAGTTCCGGCAATTAAAGGTTTGCCAGTTGAATCTACACCATAGCAGAGCAGCATCAGCAATGATGACGCGAGGCTTCGGTGAGATGAAGCTGGATATTGCTCTCATACAGGAACCCTGGATCTACAACGGTAGGATTAGGGGACTATCTGGGAGCTTTGACACTCTGTACGTTCCCAATGCGAATGAAAGAGTGAGGACGTGTGTGCTGGTGAAACACGGAGTGCAGGCGGTTTTACTGCCGCACTTGTGCACACCAGATCTCACAGCAGTACGCGTAGGTACTGGAAGTGGGGCTTTCATTCTAGCCTCAGCCTACCTTCCGTACGATTCGCCAGATCCTCCGCCCACCAGGGAGTTGGAAATTCTGGTTATTACCTGTGGCGAAAAAGGCACAGGGTTAATAGTTGGTTGCGACGCAAATGCACACAACACGGTGTGGGGAAGCACCAACGACAACCATAGAGGAGAGGCTTTGCTCGAATTTGTGGAATGCAACAATCTAGTTATTGCAAATAGAGGGGTAGAACCAACCTTCGTCGATGCTAGACGAAGGGAAGTCATAGATATAACTCTATGCAGCAACCGGATGTTGACAAGATTGACCAACTGGGAGGTGATGGATCGGACGACTATGTCAGATCACAGAGCCATTTCATTTGAGATAGAGTACGGAACCCCGGGCAGGGGAGACGGAATTAGAACAACGAGAATTCCCCGCAACACGGACACGTCTAGATATACTGAAATGTTGCGCAGGAATCTCGGGGAGCGCGTGCCAAGGGCACCGAAAACCACAAGAGAAGCAGAGTCTCAGTTGCATGTCCTGCAGACAGCGATAGAGAACGCTTTTCGAGTGGCGTGCCCTCTTACGTCAGTGGATGACCATGATCCCACACCCTGGTGGTGCAGGGAGCTGGAGAAACTGAAGAAAGAGGTCAGAAGGGCTTTCAACCAAGCGATGAGGTGCAATGACCCGGTTGCCTGGGAGAATTACAAAGCCAAGAAAAGAGAAATGAAACAAACTCTGCGACGACGGAAAAGGGAGTCGTGGAGGGATTTCTGCTCGAGCATGGAGAGCATATCTGAGGCCAGCAGACTTCAGAAAATGATCTCCAGGGACCCGGTCTCCAAAGTCAGACTCGTTCGTGACCCGTCGGGGAGGATGACGGAGACGCTGGAGGAAACCAACAAGATCCTGATGGAAGTTCACTTTCCTGGCAGCTATATCTCGGGTAAATCTTGGACTATTCGTAACAGAATGGCTACAAGGATGAACCGAGAGGAGGCTAACGGGGTGGTGACGGAGGAAGGGGTGAGACGTGCAATAGACACATTCTCTCCCTTCAAGACATCGGGGCGTGACGGAATATTCCCTGCGCTGCTTCAATGGGGCAAAGATATCATTGCACCCAGGCTTAGGGGAATATTCGTTACCTGTCTAGCAACAGGATACATTCCGGCGGTGTGGAGGGAAACCAAAGTGGTATTTCTCCCTAAGCCAGGCAAGAAGGACTACACCGAGGCGAAGTCCTGCAGGCCAGTCAGCCTAACATCCTTCCTGTTGAAAACAATGGAAAGAGTGGTGGCAGACCACCTGGAGAGTACTATGCTAAGGAGGCACCCTTTAAGTAGAAGCCAGCACGCTTACCAGGCTGGCAGATCTACAGAAACGGCACTTCACCAACTGGTGCGAGTAGCCGAGGGGGAACTGTATACCGGAGGCATAGCGATGGCCGTTATTATGGACATCGAAGGCGCCTTCGACAAGATACAGTTCAACAAACTCAAAGACGCTCTGGTGAGGCGCGAGGTCAGCCCCATGATTGTAAGGTGGGTGGACAGCATGCTGAAAAACAGAGCGGTAAGGATTCAGACAGGAGACTCGCGGCTTCGAGGGAGGGTCAGCAAGGGATGCCCACAGGGCGGGGTCCTATCGCCCCTCCTGTGGAACATCACTGTGGACACTCTGCTCAGGCGGCTAGAGGTAATGGGCGTGCATACCGTTGGGTATGCAGATGATGTAGCGATTGTGGCACGTGGCAAGTTTATGAGCACTACGGCAGATATCATGAGGAATGCACTCCAAGTGGTTGAGCAGTGGTGTACGGAACAGGGCCTCACCATAAATGCCAATAAGACAGACGCGATAATCTTCACTAGGAAGATTAAAGATCTGGATTTTCAGCCCCTCATGCTTTTTGGATCGAGGATCAAGGTGTCTGGGATGGTCAAGTATCTGGGTGTATACTTGGACTCGCGACTAACCTGGAAATACCACGTTGAAGAGAAGATTAAGAAGGCGACAAGGGTGCTTCACCAGTGCAGAAGAGTATGTGGACTAAGGTGGGGTATCTCACCAAGGTTAGCATACTGGACATATACCATGATGGTGAGACCCATCATAACTTATGCCTCGGTGGTCTGGTGGACTAAAGCCACACAGAAAACCGTCAAGAGGCATTTGGACAAGGTGCAAAGAATGGCCTGCGTAGGTGTGAGCGGTGCTTTCCGCACCACACCCGCCGCGGCATTGGAGGCGCTGTTAGGTCTGCTGCCGTTAGATCTCCAGGTGATGAAGACTGCGGCAGCCTCAGCGATTCGGATGAGACGTGATGCCGCATGGCAGGCGTCAGGAACCTTATATGGGCACATGAAGATCCTGGATCGCATTAAAGGGATTAGGGAGCTCATGATGCCCATGGAAGGGATCACAAAAATGAGGGTGACCGAAAGGTATCATAAAACCCTCATAGGGAACGGAACGCTCCCCGAAGGGAGACCGGAAGACATATATATCTTCACGGACGGATCCAAGATTGACGGCAGAGCAGGTGCGGGAGTCTTCTCGGAGGACTTAAATCTGACCTGCTCTCTGGCTTTGGGGAATTACACCTCAGTCTACCAGGCGGAAATGCTTGCTCTGCTGCACGCGCTGGATCACATAAGTGAGGGTCAGGTGCAGGGAAGAAGTATCCTTATAGCACTGGACAATCAGGCTGTGATTAAGCGCATGAATCAGACAGAGATTAATGCGTCTCTGGCGTTGGAATGTGTCCAAAAACTGAACAGGTGTGCGAAACAAAACAACGTGACGCTAGCTTGGGTTAGAGGACATACAGGCATCGATGGGAACGAAAAGGCTGACAACCTGGCAAAACAGGGGTCAACCTCGGAATTCTGGGGACCGGAGCCATACTCTGCCATTGGCAGAGGATTGGTGAGGAACTGCATCGAGAAATGGGTCGCTGAGGAACACCGGAGACGGTGGGACGCTATGACCACGTGTAGGCAGGCTAAGATGGTGCTTACGTTGCCGATTACCGCAGCCAGAAGAAGGATCCTGCATATGCAAAGGAGAACCCTCAGATGGTTGGTGGCACTGATTACAGGACACGGATGTTTCAGGTATCACCTAAAAAGAATGGGAATTCTGGAGGATGACACCTGTCGGATGTGCCTGGAGGAACCTGAGACGGCCACACACATAGTGTGTCACTGTCCGGCGGTGGCGAGGAAAAGGGCTGCCATAACTGGACTCCATTGGATGGAGGACATGAGGCAGACTCCCTTCAATCAGCTGCTTGCGATAACTAGGGGAGTCGAAGTAAGGGAGCAATGGGACAACCCACTGCAACCCCAATAAGATGACTCTAGGCAGAGGGACGAAAAGGGACCCGCAGATAGTGGTCTGATTCGGTATCCCTCGAAAATCTATATATATATATTCCCTCAAACCAAGGGTACTTTTAGGGGTTGAAACCACCCCTGCATACAAATGGACCTTGAATTCGCGATCACCGACCACCAAACCCCCCGAGAGACGATTTTCGAGGCAAAATAATAAATTTTTCAATATTTTGTATCACTGGGGGTGGAGGGGTGTTTTAAGGGGTTGAAACCACCCCTACATGTATGAACCTCGGATTCGTGATCAGCGACCCTTAAACCCCCGGGAATACGATTTCCGTGGCAAAATAATAATTGTTTCTGTTTTTTGGGGGAGGAGGGGTGGTGTGGTATTTTTAGGGGTTGAAATCACCCTTACGTGTATATGAACCTCGGATTCGTAATCAGCGACCCCGAAAATCCCCGAGAAACGATTTCCGAGGCAAAATAATGCATTTTTAATATTCCCTCAAACCAAGGGTACTTTTAGGGGTTGAAACCACCCCTGCATACAAATGGACCTCGGATTCGTGATCAGCGACCCCCAAACCCCCCCAGGAGACGATTTTCGAGGCCAAATATATAAATTTTACAAAGATTTTCCGTAATGCAATCCATGGGGGTGCTTTGGAGGGCTAAAACCACCCTAATTTATTCATTTTTCGATGTAATGTAAGGGATAGTGGTGATGAATGTTCCTGAACGTCTACAGAATACGGGAAAAAAGAATTTTTGAAATCGGTGCTGTTCCACAACTTTTCCACATTTTACAGTTTTTTCCGGCTTATTCACTGGGCTATATAGTATACCGTAGCCTTCGTGAGTTAATTTAAACGAAATTTTTTTCAAGGACAAAAACAATTGATATTGAGATGCACTGAGGAATGCAATGTTCGGATTTATATTTAACATTTATATTTTATTCCGTATTTTCTGATACATATACATACATTATATAAGACATTTAATTTTTTAAAAATAAAATTGTTCCTTTTATTATTATGATAATGATGATTAAAACTACAGGCCTTTCAGATCTGTTTGTGGTGTTAAATACATAAGACATTTTTAATAAAAAGGGTAACACTTATTGAAGGCATTACGGCATTATTTTGATTTGACTTTTTATACAGGTTATTCTTTTGAAGTGAATTTGAACAAACTATTCAACAGTATTCTTTATGTAAAATAAATAAAGTTTATTCCGGTTAACGTTAGGTAACGTGTGGCGTTAGTGGAATCTTAATTACATGAAATTTTTTAGTCGTACCTAAATTATTCGAAAACTTTTAAAACCGTTTGTTATCTGAATAATTATAATATTTTTTGTCAATATGGAAAAGGCTAAGACAAAGCTCACTCTAATCAAAGATAGAATAGGAAAATTCATGACAAATTGTCTCAAGACTGGTAAAGAAAAACGAAGTGCGGAATTCTTGACTACACGCTTACAGTTGCTCGATAGATATTGGGCACAGTTTCAAGAAGCTTATGAGGAACATTATGAATTAGCTGCAGCCGCTTTGCTGACACCAACCGCGGAAGAGGCTGGTAAGGAAATCGAAGACTTCTCAATTGTGGAATGTGAGTACATAGATGCTGCTCAGTGGCTAAAAGAGCAACTCAGTGCGTTGAACCCAACACATGATAATGTAGAACATGAGTTGTTTCAATCAACAATGCAATCACGGCCTCAAGCTGCTTCACTAAAGCTGCCGAAAATAAATTTACCGTCATTCAGCGGAGCTTATCTAGATTGGCCTTCATTTCGCGACACGTATGTGACACTCATTCGTCAAAATGAATCTTTATCTGACGTGGAGAAATTACATTGCCTAAAGTCCGCCGTAACCGGTGATGCTTCGAAGCTTCTACAACATTTCTCCATCACAAACAATAATTATACTTCAGCGTGGAAAACTCTGGTAGACAGATATGCAAATACAAGAGTTTTGGTGAATGTCAACTTGCAATCTCTTGTCAATCTACAACCGATGACCTCTGAGTCTCCACTAGAACTCCAGCGCGTCGTCGACACATTCAAGCAGGCAGTACGAGCTTTAGAAAATTTAAATCGTCTAGTGGACCACTGGAATGATTGGCTCACATATTTTCTCGCCAATAAGCTTGAACCTACCACTAGGAAGGATTGGGAAACCTCACTTAGTTCCTCAACTGAAGTGCCTACTTTCAATTGTCTGGCGGAGTTTCTGGAGAGGAGATTGCAAGCTCTCAGCGCCATCAAGCACACACATACTTCTGAGCGTAGAAGTCCTGCAGCATCGAAGCAAAATTATCCAAGGTCAATAGCGAGGATCCATCATTCGTCAACTCGACACCCCAAGTGTGTACTTTGCCACACATTCTCCTGTTCTGTCCGCAGTTCAAGTCAATGACTATAGACAATCGCATCGATCTACTGCAACGAGAGCGGATTTGCAGCAACTGTCTCAACCTAGCGCATACTTTAGCTTCTTGCCCGTCGATAAAGAGGTGTAAAATCTGTAACCAGAAGCACCACACAATGACACATCGGCCTGTTCATGACCCAACGACATCCAAGGTCCTTACACCGATAATCCCTGTCAACGATCAGACCACGTCAACGCGGGTTCACCTATCGAACTATAGTCGAGGGAGAGCATCAGTATTACTAGCAACAGCAGTGTTACTGATCGAGTCCAAAGATGGTCGAACTTTGAAAGTGCGCGCCCTGTTGGATCAAGGATCTGAATCAAGTTTTATCACATCAGCACTGGCAAACTTATTGAATTTACCGAAGCAGCATACCCACATTTCAGTACTAGGAGTGAATGAATGCGAAGCCGCTATCGCAAACACCGTCGTTTTCCATGATGTACTGTCACTACACACCGATCATCGATATTCTGTCCAATCCTTGGTCTTACCAACCTTGTCATCCTTAATGCCTGCTCGGCAAATAATCCAACAAGATTGGCCTCACCTACTTGGCTTGCCACTAGCAGACCCAGAGTATGATCACCCTGCATCTATCGACTTAATATTGGGAGTAGACGTATATTCAAGGATACTCTTGGAAGGAGTGCGTATAGGCCCACCTGGAACGCCTACCGCTCAATTAACTACACTTGGATGGATTCTCTCTGGTCCAGTCAATAGCTCAGAATCTCCTCCTAGCTGCACCCTCACCTTACACACGTCGACGTCAGAAGTCTGTACATTACTGAAAAGATTTTGGGAATTCGAAGAGATGCCTACTTCACACATCCAAACTCCTGAAGAAGAATACTGCGAAGAATTCTTCCATCAAACTCACACCAGAGACTCGAATGGAAGGTACGTCGTTCGTCTACCTATGAAGTCTTCAGCTAAGGCACTAGGGTCCTCAAGAAACACTGCTATGTCATGCTTGCTAAGGATGGAGAGCAAATTAGCAAGTGATCCGCAGCTTAACACACTCTACAAAACTTTTATGACCGAATATCTTCAATTAAATCATATGGAGGAGGTGATGGATGAATCAACTGACCATCCAACATACTATTTACCTCACCATGGGGTACTTAAACTTAGCAGCACAACCACGAAGTTACGGGTAGTATTTAACGCTTCGCTTAAAACCAGTTCGCACGTGTCACTGAACGATATCCTTCATACAGGGCCCAAGTTACAAAATGATGTGACTGCGATTATAATGAAGTGGCGCCTATATCCTTACGTGCTTACAGGGGATATGGAGAAAATGTACCGCCAAATATGGGTAAATAAGAATGATACTGATCTCCAGCGAATTCTTTGGCGATCTTCCACAGCAGAGTAAGTATGCCAGTAAACTGAAGGAAATGTGTTTTGTATAGTGAAATGTACATTTCTTTACGTATTAATACTAAAATTTATTCCTTAAGTACAATGGATAACTTTTGGCGGCAAATTAAAAAAAAATGAATAAATGTCACAACCGACCACACCCCAGGGGCGGTTGTGACAGCGGTTGGGGTCGGTAGTGACAGGTTAAAAATACACCAAATTTAAAAAAATGACCGCCATGAAAATACAAATACTCTACGTACAAATTCATCACTGTTATTTAACCATTAACGCTTAACATATTAAGAGGAAATCTACTCATTACTCTATCTGTACACATACATCAACAATTATTAAAAGAAATCGAATAAAAATACTTACTTTTGACTGTCAAAAAGTAATGTAGGCCTCTACTAGCGTTTATGTCGAGCGATGGTTAACTCAATACTGTGAAACACCTTCGCATGGGCACGATGCCTCTTTCTCTCTTTGCACCCTCCCCGATATTCCTAATAGTTTCGCTAATATGACGATTGTCACAACCGTACCCTGGCACAACCGTACCCAGTCTACCTACTGTCACATACGGCACGGCATGTGCGCCTTATCTTGCTTGCAAGACACTACGACATTTAGCAGAAGAGTATTCTTCCACTTACCCGTTAGCGGCAAAAACAATTAAAGAAAATTTGTACGTCGACGATGCTCTATTTGGAGCTTATGATCTGGAAGAAGCTCGACATCTTCGACAGGAGCTCTGCGCACTTTTGGAAAATGGTGGCATCAAGTTGCGCAAATGGCAAGCAAACGCAGCCTCGCTACTAGAGGACATCCCAGAGGAAGATCGAGCATTGCCCGATGCACTCAAAGTCGTTAATGACGAAACAATAAAGACTTTAGGCATTGAGTGGAGCCCGTCAACTGACGTCTTTAGTTTTCCCATTTCTTTACCGAACTCATCGCCTGCCACTAAGCGAACCATTCTCGCTGACATCAGTCGTCTCTACGACCCGCTCGGATGGCTGGCACCGGTCATCATCACTGCAAAGATATTCCTGCAACAGCTATGGTTGGCAAAACTGGATTGGGACGATCCACTCCCTGTCGAGTTACATCACACATGGAACAACTACAATCGTGAACTACAAGGACTGTCGGAAGTTCGAATCAATAGATGGATAGGTACGACGCCCTCATCACTGCAATTGGAATTACATGGGTTCAGCGATGCGTCCCTTTCAGCGTATGGTGCTACAGTATACCTAAAAGTCATACGTGATCCAGACAACTGTCTGGTCTGACTATTTCTTTACCTCGATTAGAACTCTGCGGAGCAGCTCTGCTGGCAGATCTCGTATTGTACATTCAATCAACTTTAGATCTCAAAGAAACTCCTGTACTTCTATGGACTGATTCAACGATAGTCCTGGCCTGGCTGAAAGAGCATCCATCAAAGTGGAAGGTTTTCGTGGCGAATCGAGTATCTCACATTCATCAGAAGCTACCTAACGCTATATGGCATCATGTGCAGTCTGCACAAAATCCTGCTGATTGCCTCACTCGAGGCTTGTCGCCGTCGGAACTTATACATTACAACTTGTGGTGGTCAGGACCACATTGGTTACGCCAAAATTCTGGCGGGTGGCCCAAACACCAAGAACAACACACGGATGACTCTCCGCATAACGAACTACAGAAGCGTACTGAAAAAATCCAGACATTCTCGGCATATGCGGACGACTTCTTGGTACGCTGGTTAAACCGTTACTCAAACTTGACGAAACTCGTCAGAATTACCGCCTACTGTCAACGTTTCGTACATAACTGCAAAAATAACTCATCACGAAATCGCAACGCACTAACTTTAGAAGAACTAGAACGAGCGCTCGTCAGGTGGATCAAGATAATCCAACATTGGGACTTTCCAGACGAGATAAGCTGCTTGAAGAAAGGAAGGAATATGTCAGCAAGAAGCAAGTTACTGAGTGTCACCCCGTTCCTGGATGACGACGACGTCCTACGAGTCGGTGGTCGCCTAAAACGAGCTCCGCTTCCTTACGATGAGAAATTTACCATCATTCTTCCTAAAGACAGCCACTTTACCCGACTAGTTATTCGACATTCGCATGTGACTACTTTGCATGGGGGAGTGCAAGCTACCTTGCACCATACTCGAAACCGATATTGGATATTGAAGGGTCGAAGCGCAGTGCGCCAGTTGGTGAGAGGCTGTGTAACATGCTGCCGCTACCGAGCAAACACGAAGAAACAGATAATGGGAGACTTACCCGCTAATCGCTTGCATCCAACAAAGCCGGTTTTAATAAGCGGGGTCGACTTCGCAGGGCCATTCTCCGTCAGGCTGATCAAAGGGCGAGGAATTAAAACCACAAAGACTTACGGTGCTGTTTTCGTGTGCTTCGCGACAAGGGCAATCCATTTGGAGCTAGTCATGGATCTAACCTCAGCCGCTTTCATCGCTGCGTTCCGACGTTTTGTCAGTCGCCGAGGACGGTGCGCCAAACTCTACAGTGATAACGCTGGGAATTTTGTCGCAGCGGATAAGGAATTGACTCATCATCTCAAGCAAACAACTTCAGATTCATCCGGTATACAACAGATCTTCATCAGAGAAGGAACGGAATGGCATTTCATCCCCCCCGCCGCACCACACTTCGGCGGATTGTGGGAGGCGGGCGTAAAGTCCTTCAAGCATCACTTCAGGAGAATCACTAGATCACACACACTGACACTAGAGGAAATGCTGACCTTGCTTGAACAGATTGAGGCGTGCCTAAACTCTCGGCCTCTACATGCTCTTAGCGAGGACCCAGATGACTTAACAGCCCTCACTGTTCCGGCGACACTAAAATAAAAGCCCACCTGAAAAAAGCCAAAACAAACCCCTGAAAGGAAATTAAAAATCAAGCAAAAGGAATTAAATAAATAAAACGCCAAATTTACTATTTCTTCTATTTTTATTCAGTAAACAAACAAACTACATAAATACACAAAAGTACAAAAAAACACACGTTAATTGACAGCACTACACAACAAAAAACAACAATAAATTCGTACCTGCAAATAGAAAGAAATTATTAAAATATAAATACTAAATATACAAGTACTTACCTGTTTTTAAAAGTTAAAAAACAATCCAGAGATCCTTCCTAAGAAGATGCCAAAAAGCCGTCGGCAAATCGCAAAATCTATAAATAAAAAAGATTACAAAAAAAATCACAAACAGGTTCCACAAAATTACTCACCTGACAACCCCAATGGAGTGATCGCGGGCTCCTCCTAATTTATTTCCCCACTAAAAACCTGAAAATATAACTAAAATTAATACATAAATTCAAAAACAAAGATAAAAATACTTACCCCATTTGACAGCCGTAAGATAAACAAGAACAGCTGATCGGACATCGCACGCAGATCTAGTACATAAACACGAAATTATGTACTTCAAGAACGAAGCCCCCTACTACAGAATAGCCTCAACCATTATTCAAAGAGAAATAAATACCGACGCACAGACGGCGTTAAATCAGATTGCTTTTAATCTTTCTAGAGTCTTGAACTAGAAGATAAAATCGGTATTGAGATTTTAACAATAAAGCAATTTCAAAGAATCTGCTCAAGTATTGAACTTGGCATTCTGGAAAGACAGAATTGAGGTCTTTCCCCAGCAAAAAGAATCTGCTCAAGTATCGAACTTAGCATTCTGGAAAGACAGAATTGAGGTCTTTCCCCAGCAAAAAGAATCTGCTCAAGTATCGAACTTAGCATTCTGAAAAGACAGAATTGAGGTCTTTTCCTAGTAAAGCCCGAATTAAAGACAGTCTTGAAGTCTTTACTACAACAGTAACTTAATCATCAAAGTTGATTTCAGCAGTTACTCTAACCAACCACAGAGGGACGAATTTGCGAAGAAACAAGGCAAAGCAGTCCAACAAGCAGCCACCAGGGCAGCAAGCAGAAACCAGGCAGCAAGCAGCAACCAGGCAGCAAGCAGCAAGCAAATCCCAAGCGATTCACAAGAAACGAAACCAGAGTGCAGCAACACAAAGGTTATTCCTGGCTGTTCTAATTGCAGAACACATCAGTCGAAACATCAATCATCACGCTGACAGATAGGTGGCGTTATTCATTTAAGTTACCAGAGCAAGCAATATTTTGGTAATTTTTATTTACAAAACAAATACGAAATTTCAAGTAATAAATAACAAATTAAAGATTGAATTGAATTATTTTGGCAATTTGTTGAATTTTTATTGAATTTATATTTGCGAAAATCTAATAATTAATTGAAAATAAATAGTAATTTGGCTATTGGAAAAAGTTATCTTTTATTGAATCACACCCTTCCGGCACCTTTTTATTGAGTCAGAAATTAAATTGCTAATTCTGAACATTGGTGCTTCGAGCCGGATAGTGATTCAATAAGATAACTCAAGCCGCAAATCAGAAACATGGAAGAATTACTCGATCATCAAAAACGACTTCGAGAACGCATCGAGAAGGCATATCGCAACTTTTCCAAGGATGGACCAAGTAGAAAAACGGAAACATACTTCCAAAAGAAACTCGACGGTCTCGATGACGACTGGAAAACGTTCCGCAATAACGAAAAGGAAATAATGAGCAAGACGCTAAGTGAAGCCGAACACAAGCATCCATACTTCAAGGACGATTGGTACTCAGAAGTGGAAGAAACGTACATAAACACCTATTCCGCAATCAACGAAGAATACCTCAAGATCCGTCCAGCCGCAGACCCAAGAGCCGAGCAGTCATCAACAGATCTAAATAATAGTCAAATTGCTCATCATAACAACGAGGTAAAACTTCCACGAATCTCAATACCCACATTCGCAGGCGACTATGCATCATGGCCATCGTTCTTGGACTTGTTCACCAGCCTCATACACAACAAAACATCATTATCAGGTGCTCAAAAACTCCAATATCTAAAGGCTCATTTATCTGGGGAAGCATTGAGACTACTCAGCAATACATTAGTAAGTGACGCCAACTATGGACCTGCATGGAATCTACTCGTTGATACTTACGACAATAAGCGAGCATTATTAAAGACACAGCTCGACATTCTACTCAGTCAACCGAAGTTAAGTCGAGAGTCAGCACAAGGCATCAAGGAGCTGAAGACAAGGACCCACGAATGTCTCACAGCTATTGAGAATCTGAAAATCTCAACACAGAATTGGGACCCTATTCTCATCCATTTGCTCGTACAGAAACTACCGACCGAAACTCACGAGCAATGGGAGCAATCCCAGAGTACTAAGTCGAGGCAAACCATTCCGACATGGCCAGAATTGCGTAACTTCCTCGAAACAAGATTCAGGACGTTAGAAGCCGTCAACAACTCTGCAAACGAAAAGCATGAACATCACGAGAGTATATCCAGGGATCATCCAAGAAGAAAAACTAAAACCTTCCACGTAGCTAATCACAACACATGCATCCTGTGCAAGGGCACACATGTTATGAGGAAATGCCCCAAGTATGTACAATTGAGCATCGATGAGAGATACAAAGAAGTCAAATCAAAGGATCTATGCATCAATTGCCTGGGAACAGGCCATAGCTCATCACAGTGTCCCAGTAAAGGTAGATGCTTCCAATGCGGAAAGGCGCATCATACGACCCTGCATAGACCACCGTCAACAGAACGAACCAGCAACAGCATCGTTCCGTCAACAAGCTCGAATAATGAGCTGCCAACGAATCAAACACAAGTATGCCTTTTTCAGACTCCATCCTATGATTGCCAACAAGTATTATTAGCTACAGCTTTAGTAACAGTGATATCTCCAACCGGACGACAGCAAGTCTGCAGAGTACTCATCGATCCTGGCTCCCAATCCTCATTCGTACGTGAATCTGTGGTTCAAAGCCTGCAACTCAAGAAGAAGCCAGTTCACACAGACTTAACAGGAATCGGTAGCTTGCCAGCTGGCAAACTAACAAGCTGGGTCACGCTGCTACTAAAATCTCAAGATCAGCACTCAGAAAGCATCCAGGCCCAAACACTAGTGATCAACAAAATCACCAATCCACTACCACACAAAGAATTTGCCATCCAGGATTGGACTCTTGTGAAGGGACTCGAACTAGCCGATCCAACATTCCACAAGCCAGGTCACATCGATATCCTCTTGGGTGCAGACATATACCCCAAGATCCTCTTGAACGGACTAAGAAAAAGCAACAACGGCCGTACCGCAGCCCAGAACACAATATTCGGATGGATTATCACTGGAGAAATCGAATCACCAGTACAACCAATTACTAACCCAATAACGTTCTTCACGCAGGTGTCTCCTGACAACGAGCTCAAAAGGTTCTGGGAGTTAGAGGAGATCCCATCAAAACCCAAGTGGACGAAGGAAGAAATACAATGCGAAAACCACTTCGCCAACAATATCACCAAATGCAATGACGGACGATATCTGGTTCGACTCCCATTTGCAGCCCAACGTCCGAACAACTATCTGTCTTGTGATACAAGGAACATTAATATCCACTCTCATACGTTGGAGAAGTTACCGCATCGCGTACATGGCCGACGTCGAGAAAATGTACCGTCAAATACGAGTACATCCAGACGACTCCGAGTTTCAGCGAATCATCTGGCGAGAATCACCGACCCAACCTATCCAAGACTACAGGCTACGGACCGTAACATTCGGAACAAAAAGTGCCCCATTCCTGGCGATCAGGACCATGCATCAACTGGCGGAAGACTCATCAAACACCTACCCACTCGGTTCAGACGCAGTGCTCAACGACTTCTACGTCGACGACTTGATGACCGGCGCAGACACCATAGGGGAAGCGAAGGACAAACAAAAGCAAATAATCCAGCTCCTACGATCAGGAGGGCTAGAATTGCGGAAGTGGGCAGCAAATCATCAAGCCATGCTACAAGAAGTCCCGGAATCCGATCGAGAGGTCTCTCTACCTCTCACACTAAACGAGGAAGACTTCAAGACACTCGGATTGTTATGGAATCCATCGATGGACACATTGTCATACAAAGTCACTATGGAAGCAGCTCCAGATGGATTCACGAAAAGAAAAATGCTATCCGAGATCGCTAAATTGTTTGACCCAATTGGATGGCTCACACCGATGACAATCAACGCCAAAATTCTAATTCAAAGTCTCTGGTTAACCAAAATCGATTGGGATGAAATAGTCCCAAAGAATATTGAACAACAATGGAGAGGATTTCGAACAACCCTTCCGATAATACAAACGATACAAATTCCCCGATGGATCCAGACTCACAGCAAAGGCCAGAACATTGAACTACATGGTTTCTGCGACGCGTCCATAAAGGCCTACGCTGTAGCCGTATACATTCGAACACAGAACGAAGATGGATCCATAGATTGCCATCTAATAGCCGCTAAGAGCAAGGTAGCGCCTATAAAAACAGTCTCCCTGCCAAGGCTGGAATTATGCGGAGCACACTTATTGGCCAAATTGCTGGCACAAGTTAGAGATGATATGAAATTCGAGCGATCATCGACATACGCATGGACCGACTCCACAATCGTCATCGCCTGGTTGAGAAAACATCCATCATCATGGGAAACATTTGTGACCAACAGAGTTTCACAGATACACCAACTAGTCGAACAAAGTATCTGGAACCATGTCCGCACAGAGGAGAATCCTGCAGATTGCGCTACACGAGGATTAACCCCAAGTGACCTCAAACAACACCAATTATGGTGGGCCGGTCCGAAATGGCTCACACAATCAAAGGAAAATTGGCCCATACAGAAAGAGATTCCGGAGACCACGACGGGACAACGAAAAGGTACAACCAATCTACATGTCGATATAGATACTTCAAAACAGGACATCATAGGGAGATATCCTTCATTAACAAAATTGCTTCGAATTACAGCGTACTGTCGACGATGGTTACAGTCATCCAAACCAAAACCCCCCTATCTCACTTCAAAGGAGATACAGGCAGCCCTAAAGTGGTGGAAATTAATAAACGCACGAAACGCAGTAAGGCGTCATAATCAAAAATGTATGCATTGTTTTCACCAATCAGCAACGAACCCTAAAGAAAAAATAGTACAATGGCGTTTCCGCCGGAAAACAAAAATATCTTAATCAGCCTCCTCGAAACGCTTTTTTTGAAGCTTAACGCTTCAAGGCGGGGAGAATGTTCCGGCGACACTAAAATAAAAGCCCACCTGAAAAAAGCCAAAACAAACCCCTGAAAGGAAATTAAAAATCAAGCAAAAGGAATTAAATAAATAAAACGCCAAATTTACTATTTCTTCTATTTTTATTCAGTAAACAAACAAACTACATAAATACACAAAAGTACAAAAAAACACACGTTAATTGACAGCACTACACAACAAAAAACAACAATAAATTCGTACCTGCAAATAGAAAGAAATTATTAAAATATAAATACTAAATATACAAGTACTTACCTGTTTTTAAAAGTTAAAAAACAATCCAGAGATCCTTCCTAAGAAGATGCCAAAAAGCCGTCGGCAAATCGCAAAATCTATAAATAAAAAAGATTACAAAAAAAATCACAAACAGGTTCCACAAAATTACTCACCTGACAACCCCAATGGAGTGATCGCGGGCTCCTCCTAATTTATTTCCCCACTAAAAACCTGAAAATATAACTAAAATTAATACATAAATTCAAAAACAAAGATAAAAATACTTACCCCATTTGACAGCCGTAAGATAAACAAGAACAGCTGATCGGACATCGCACGCAGATCTAGTACATAAACACGAAATTATGTACTTCAAGAACGAAGCCCCCTACTACAGAATAGCCTCAACCATTATTCAAAGAGAAATAAATACCGACGCACAGACGGCGTTAAATCAGATTGCTTTTAATCTTTCTAGAGTCTTGAACTAGAAGATAAAATCGGTATTGAGATTTTAACAATAAAGCAATTTCAAAGAATCTGCTCAAGTATTGAACTTGGCATTCTGGAAAGACAGAATTGAGGTCTTTCCCCAGCAAAAAGAATCTGCTCAAGTATCGAACTTAGCATTCTGGAAAGACAGAATTGAGGTCTTTCCCCAGCAAAAAGAATCTGCTCAAGTATCGAACTTAGCATTCTGAAAAGACAGAATTGAGGTCTTTTCCTAGTAAAGCCCGAATTAAAGACAGTCTTGAAGTCTTTACTACAACAGTAACTTAATCATCAAAGTTGATTTCAGCAGTTACTCTAACCAACCACAGAGGGACGAATTTGCGAAGAAACAAGGCAAAGCAGTCCAACAAGCAGCCACCAGGGCAGCAAGCAGAAACCAGGCAGCAAGCAGCAACCAGGCAGCAAGCAGCAAGCAAATCCCAAGCGATTCACAAGAAACGAAACCAGAGTGCAGCAACACAAAGGTTATTCCTGGCTGTTCTAATTGCAGAACACATCAGTCGAAACATCAATCATCACGCTGACAGATAGGTGGCGTTATTCATTTGTTACCAGAGCAAGCAATATTTTGGTAATTTTTATTTACAAAACAAATACGAAATTTCAAGTAATAAATAACAAATTAAAGATTGAATTGAATTATTTTGGCAATTTGTTGAATTTTTATTGAATTTATATTTGCGAAAATCTAATAATTAATTGAAAATAAATAGTAATTTGGCTATTGGAAAAAGTTATCTTTTATTGAATCACACCCTTCCGGCACCTTTTTATTGAGTCAGAAATTAAATTGCTAATTCTGAACACTCACTCCCGGTCACTTCCTGGTTGGAGAGCCTTTACTATCCGTGCCAACTCCAAGCACCCTAAACACTCCTATAAACCGATTGTCCCGTTGGCAATTGCTCCAAAATATGAAGGAGCAACTCTGGCACCGGTGGAGCAAGGACTACATGCATAGCTTGCAGACTCGCTCCAAATGGCAACGAGAGGAAACTCCCGTACAAATTAACGACTTCGTTCTCATCAAGGACGAGATCACCCCAGCCTCAAGATGGCCACTAGGCCGTATCACTCAACTACACCATGGTGAAGACGGACGCGTACGCGTGGTGACAGTCCGACACCGGACAGGATATTTTAAGCGTCCTATAGCCAAACTGTGCATGCTTCCAATCACTAATACAGAAAACTAAACACTTGTTTAACAACATTCATACACTTTACTTAATTATAGGTTCTTCCGACTCTACAGCCCTCATGGCGGGCGGATCATTCTACCCGATGGTACTATATCGTGTTACTACACGAGGCGGGCGGAATGTTCAACCCTGAACATCACCACAAAAAACGTAGCAAAATGATGCACTGCACCAACATTTTAGTACAACTCGTCTCCATCATCAAAGCGGAAGAACTGTACCCGTTTTGATAAGCACACTTGCGATAAAACCTCCATCAGAGACAGTCATAGTAGCTCAGTGCAATTAGTCGAAAAAAGGGCATGAAATTGCATTTCATGATGGTCAAATCCGACAATGTTAAAACCAATTTTGTGGGGTCGCAGTGTGATGGGAAAAGCCGCCATCTTGAAAAAGAGGTAGAGGTCGTTTATACCATATAACTCTGTTATGTGCAATGATAGCTGAAAATCATCAATACAAAGTCATTAGAGAATAAAATTATCTACGAAATGAGCCCTTAACGAGGTCTGTAAGTTAATTTGGCTCAAAGTTATGGCCGCTCAAAGTTCGAACTTGTACGGGTGGTTGAGGTTGAATGCAGTTTTTTGCGATTATCTCGTAAGATATTAATTTGGGTGGGTTAATGCTTACCAAACTTATAGTGCTAGTGATTACCTTTAGTAGTTTGCGAGTAATACAACGCCAAAGTTCGCACTTCACGTGCCTGAAATAACTGATATCTCCATTTTTTGAATATCTCCTTAACGGTTGCTCATATGATAACGTAGTAAACAGGCAGAAATACGGGTATTAAAATATCTTTCAAATGGGCTATTGACCGAAACTCTATGTCGCTTCATGTCCGCGAGATAACGGGTGAAAAGTCAACAGCGAAGGTTGTGACACTTCTCGACGAATAACTCGCGTCCAGCCAGTTTCGCATGTCGGATGAATTAGAATTTTATGTAAACCCCCTGAATTATCTATATTTTGGGTTCTTTAACTACTTTGGAAAATTATAATAATGGGAAATAGTAGCTAAGAATCATCATTTTCGAGGTTCTAAAAGTAAAGTTTTTGATGAGACTGCCTCAGATGCGGAAAATAACAAAATGTGAAATGTAAGGTAAAACTTTCTGATGAGACTGTCTTTGGAATTCGGGAAACATTACATGTGCAAAGAGACTTAAGTGAAGGTCAAGTGAAAGCTGTTTAAGAAAAGGTGGTGCAATCATTTTTAAGAGGAGCAGTCCAAGAAAAGACAAAGAAAGTGGGAAATTACTAAGAAGTGTCTCGACCGTCAACATGAAGATGAAGGTATTCTCCCACAAAAAAAGTACCCACAGTATTGTTTATATTAAAGATTTATCGAAATAAAAAATATATGATATATTGAAAGGGAGTGCTTTAGTTTTCGCGAAAATGATGATTCTTAGCTACTATTTCCCATTATTATAATTTTCCAAAGTAGTTAAATAACCCAAAAAAGCCCTCTTGAGACGGCTTCCATAGATATTACGACATAACTTATTATATTCTACTTATCATACCCTTTCATTTGATACCAATGTGGAGGGGCTGGTGAAGAAAATGGTAATGGGTCCTCTTGAGATGGCTACGGGGGTTCTAACTATTTGCTGAGTCTTCTATACTGCTTATTGTATTCTACTTATCCTACCCTTTCATTTGATACCCGTGTCGAGGGGGTTTTGAAGAAAATTCTAATCCGCCCTCTTGAGATGACTTTTTTTTAAGGGCAGTGCTAAGCTCAGGAGTCACCCTTTGTACTACTAGTCCGTCATGTCATTTGTCACGTCATGGTGCAATGTCTAGCAGTAAGCTTAGTACGGGGGAGGGATGAGGGGGGGTATAGGTTAAGGGTTAAAAGGTACGGGGAGTATTGAAGAAGGTGGTGATGAACCCTGCGTTTGAACTCTTGGATGTTGTAGGAGCTCGGAAATACTCACTGCGAGAGGTTATTACACCGTCGAGTTGTTCTATTAACAAACGAATTCATATCTTGTTGAGTGCGTGAAAGGGGTAGTTGCAGGTGAAGGGAATGAGACGAGTGGGCCAATCTGGTGTTGCGGGTATAAGATTGCCGTGGAGGCAGGAGAGCGTTTAACTCGGAGTCACTATGATATATAGATTTTCGAGGGATACCGAATCAGACCACTATTTGCGGGTCCCTTTTCGTCCCTCTGCCTAGAGTCATCTTATTGGGGTTGCAGTGGGTTGTCCCATTGCTCCCTTGCTTCGACTCCCCTAGTTATCGCAAGCAGCTGATTGAAGGGAGTCTGCCTCATGTCCTCCATCCAATGGAGTCCAGTTATGGCAGCCCTTTTTCTCGCCACCGCCGGACAGTGACACACTATGTGTGTGGCCGTCTCAGGTTCCTCCAGGCACATCCGACAGGTGTCATCCTCCAGAATTCCCATTCTTTTTAGGTGATACCTGAAACATCCGTGTCCTGTAATCAGTGCCACCTGAGGGTTCTCCTTTGCATATGCAGGATCCTTCTTCTGGCTGCGGTAATCGGCAACGTAAGCACCATCTTAGCCTGCTTACACGTGGTCATAGCGTCCCACCGTCTCCGGTGTTCCTCAGCGACCCATTTCTCGATGCAGTTCCTTACCAACCCTCTGCCAATGGCAGAGTATGGCTCCGGTCCCCAGAATTCCGAGGTTGACCCCTGTTTTGCCAGGTTGTCAGCCTTTTCGTTCCCATCGATGCCTGTATGTCCTCTAACCCAAGCTAGCGTCACGTTGCTTTGTTTCGCACACCTGTTCAGTTTTTGGACACATTCCAACGCCAGAGACGCATTAATCTCTGTCTGATTCATGCGCTTAATCACAGTCTGATTGTCCAGTGCTATAAGGATACTTCTTCCCTGCACCTGACCATCATTTATGTGATCCAGCGCATGCAGCACAGCAAGCATTTCCGCCTGGTAGACGGAGGTGTAATTCCCCAAAGCCAGAGAGCAGGTCAGATTTAAGTCCTCTGAGAAGACTCCCGCACCTGCTCTGCCGTCAATCATGGATCCATCCGTGAAGATATATATGTCTTCCGGCCTCCCTTCCGGGAGCGTTCCATTCCCTATGAGGGTTTTATGATACCTTTCGGTCACCCTCATTTTTGTGATCCCTTCCATGGGCATCATGAGCTCCCTAATCCCTTTGATGCGATCCGGAATCTTCATGTGGCCATATAAGGCTTTTGACGCCTGCCATACGGCATCCCGTCTCATCCGAATCGCTGAGGCTGCCGCAGTCTTCATCACCTGGAGATCTAACGGCAGCAGACCTAACAGCGCCTCCAATGCCGCGGCGGGTGTGGTGCGGAAAGCACCGCTCACACCTACGCTGGCCATTCTTTGCACCTTGTCCAAATGCCTCTTGACAGTTTTCTGTGTGACTTTAGTCCACCAGATCACCGAGGCATAAGTTATGATGGGTCTCACCATCATTGTATATGTCCAGTATGCTAACCTTGGTGAGATACCCCACCTTAGTCCACATACTCTTCTGCACTGGTGAAGCACCCTTGTCGCCTTCTTAATCTTCTCTTCAACGTGGTATTTCCAGGTTAGTCGCGAGTCCAAGTATACACCCAGATACTTGACCATCCCAGACACCTTGAGCCTCGATCCAAAAAGCATGAGGGGCTGAAACTCCAGATCTTTAATCTTCCTAGTGAAGATTATCGCGTCTGTCTTATTGGCATTTATGGTGAGGCCCTGTTCCGTACACCACTGCTCAACCACTTGTAGTGCATTCCTCATGATATCTGCCGTAGTGTTCATAAACTTGCCACGTGCCACAATCGCTACATCATCTGCATACCCAACGGTATGCACGCCCATTACCTCTAGCCGCCTGAGCAGAGTGTCCACAGTGATGTTCCACAGGAGGGGCGATAGGACCCCACCCTGTGGGCATTCCTTGCTGACCCTTCCTCGAAGCCGCGAGTCTCCTGTCTGAATCCAGTATACAGTTCCCTCTCGGCTACTCGCACCAATTGGTGAAGTGCCGTTTCTGTAGATCTGCCAGCCTGGTAAGCGTGCTGGCTTCTACTTAAAGGGTGCCTCCTTAGCATAGTACTCTCCAGGTGGTCTGCCACCACTCTTTCCATTGTTTTCAACAGAAAGGATGTTAGGCTGACCGGCCTGGAGGACTTCTGTTTTTTGCCTCTTTCTACTTCCTGGCTGGCTCTTGTTGGTTACTCACTCGCGGACGAATCACAAGATACATAAATCAAACACTTTATTTACTTTTTCTTCTAAATAACATAAATCAAACACTTTATTTACTTTTTCTATTCAGACACTATTACAAAGTACAAAAATTAATTAATTTACAAATATTTAATGACACGATTGTGTTGTTATCGCGGCGGCGTAGTACTCACTGCTCTCACTGCCCAACGATGGTAGGTGCGTTCTGGCTGATTGGAACGATGAACCCGGTGGTTATTGCCGGTCACAACCTGTCGCAATTTTCCAACTGCTGAGCGTAGTTGTTTCCAGCATTGGTTGACCTAATTATTGTGCTTCGTACTTGCTGATGGTTGCAGCCACGGGTTGTTCACTGTTGAATTGGGACGTTGAACATTTGATGGTTGCAGCTACGGGTTGTTCACCGGGACGTTGAACATTTTGGGCCGCCTTGAAATATCTGTATTTCAAAGAGAAAAAAAAATACTAATTAAATGGGGTTATGTGGCTGGCATTTCCTCCGAACCACAATGGATTCTTGTGCAAGGAGTTATTTGATGGGCGCTCCAACTCGCCCCAGATTAGGGATATAGATAAAGGATATGGAATGGAGATGAGTTTGTTTTTGGATAAAAGGGAGGAAAATGCAATGCAAGTTGGTTTATGCTTTAGAAATTAGTGATGGATATATTTTTGTTTGGCGTTGAAGTGAGTCTAATGTCACAGTGCTGCTACTTAACTCTCGAACTCCATTTGTCGGAAGTTCATTGGTCTCCTCTGCTGCTTGTTGAGGTGACTCGGTGCACACCGACGTTAATTGTATGTTTGGTTCTTGATGAGATTGTCGCAAGCCTTTATGCACCAGATATGTGGTAAGTGTGTTACACGTTGCTGCGAGTAGCCACCAGCTTTTTCCTCAGAGCGTAGAGATGAGCTTGGCGTTGATAACTAACCCTATGAGGTATTTAACTAAGCGTATTATGAGCCACAACCCAATGAATCCAGCAGATACTTGACCTAACGTTGAGAATATAGACCAGGTTTGAAACAGATATTCCGATATTTGAGTAAAATGATGATTCGAGAAGAGGTGTAGAATGTTGATATCCTGTTGATCTATGTCGTGTCCGACTAAAGCTTTGGTAACGATGTTCTCAATTGCTTGACGTTCTGAAGGGTACATTATCTGCTTTCGTAGGTCATTGACACTTTCATAAGAGTATATTCCAGATTTAATCAATTCATGAGGATCATTATATTTCCACGGTATATCTTCTGATGGTTTTAGTGACTCGGGTGACTCTAAGCGATGGATTTGTGGCGAAATCCATACCAGGTTCCGTGAAGAAAATAAGTTGAGGTAAGGGTTGACGAGCAAGGTATCTCCGTACCAAATTCTTGTAGCAGATGTGTTATCGGTGTGATGAAGAAGCTTCGATTTTGATATGTGACGGGGAGCTCGCTAAAACACCGTTTGGAATTTCTGATTATTACTTCGACTGCTTGACATTTGATGAGGTAGAGGACTTCTCCTCTTGATATGGCGGTGTATCCTGGCTCTTTCATTCTCATGAAAGCAAATTCTGTGGGATGTTGATGCGCTGCGACAAGCTGGGTTTTTAAGACCTCTCTTTCAAGTTCACATTTCCTTTTCAGGAGATTAAGGTAGAGCGTCTGGATTTGCGCCTTTATGTGACGTTCTACATAAACAAATTTGGCATTGATATAAGTGAACAAGTCCAACCCTTTTGTGTTCATTAGCTTCTTAATAAACGGGTAACCATGTCGTGACTTCTTCACAATGATTAGACGAGGATGCTCCGTTTGATATCCGTCATAGTGGCATACGGAGATTGGTTTTACTGTCTCTAGTGCAAAGATGACTTCTCCAACGCTTACTGTGTATATGGTGTGAGTTTCTTTTCTATATACATCCAAGCTTTGTGCTTTGGTAGCATTTCCTTGATAGAGTACATTATAACCCACAGCTTCACATCCTACATCTGTAAGCAAATTCCAAAAACTGATACCGTACTCAGGGTCGATACACCTGCCCTTCATATAAGGACATACTAAATTGTTACGAAGTATAATTTCGTCATTATTCAAGTACGCACTACCGTTGTAGTCCATTATGGTCACTTCCATGGCGTGAATGACTATAACGTCGTTTCACGACGTTTGTCCATAGGTGTATGTTGTGCCTTGGCAATTGCCTTTGGGGTCAACTGTTCCAGCAATAACTTCGGTGAATCGGGTGGATGAGTTGGTCTTGATACCTGCTATAACCCGGTTGTTTTGCAGCTCTAACGTACCAAATTGATGTATTTTAATACAGGTTTTTTTTTTGGATATTTCCATTATGAAGATACTTAGCCCTCCCGGGACCACAGAAAGGTGACTGAACATACCGCAATAATACACCGATTTCAAAACATTAATTTTACATTGGTATATATGGACAGAGGTCACTTCATTTAGTTCTAGGAGCTGTATATCCTCCTCCTCGTATTTAATAGTCGGATTTTCAATATTGCATGGTTCGACATTTAATAAAGAAATCACTGTTTTATTTATTTGCTCATGACCACAGTCGTAAGCAATTAAAGAGCTAACATTGCCAATCAAACTAATTATAATGCCGATTTTCCACATTTTGCAATCTCTGGGTTTCCTTTGATCTGCGAGAAAGAGATGTTTTCCTAAATTATTGTGTAGTCTATAATATAAAAATAAGTCGGGATTTCCTTCCTGACGCTATAATTCCAGAACGCACGATCCGATTTCCACGGTTTTGCATTCGTTGGAAAGGTCTCGGGCTCAGTGAGGTTTATAGCAAAAAAATTTCAACAGAAAAACAGGCGTTTGGTCCATAGCAGCCATCTCAAGAGGGCGGATTATCATTTTCTTTACAACCCCTCGACATGGATATCAAATGAAAGGGTATGGTAAGTAGAACACCAAAAGCAATATAGTATACTCAATATATCATTTGGTCCATGGCGGTCATCTCAAGAGAGCAGATGACCATTTTCTTCACAACCCCTTCGAAATGGGTATCCAATGAAAGAGTATGATAAGTAGAACAATATAAGCAATATAGTATACTCAATATGTCGCTTAGTCCATAGCGGCCACCTCAAGAATGCGGATTAGCATTTTCTTCACAACACCTTCGACATGGATATCAAATGAAAGAGCTTGATAAGTAGAACACCATAGGCAATATAGTATACTCAATATATCGTTTGGTCCATGGCGATCATCTCAAGCGGGCGGATTACCATTTTCTTCACAATCCCTTCGAGATGGGTATCAAATGAGAGAGTATGATAAGTAGAACACATAAGCAATATAGTACACTCAATATATTGTTTGGTCCATGGCAATCATCTCAAGAGGGCGGATTACCATTTTCTTCACAGCACCCGAGACATGGGTATCAAATGAAAGGCTATGAAAAGTATAACACCATAAGCAATATAGTATGCTCAATTTATAATTTGGTCCATGGCGGCCATCTCAAAAGAGCGGTTTACCATTTTCTTCACAACCCCTCCTAGATGGGTATCAAATGAAAGAGTATGATAAGTATAACAATATAAGCAATATAGTATACTCAATATATCGTTTGGTTCATAGCGGCCATCTCGAGAAGGCGGATTACCATTTTCTTCACAACCACTACGACATGGGTATCAAATGAAAGAGTATGATAAGTAGAACACCATAAGCAATATAGTATACTCAATATATCGTTTGGTCCATGACGGTCATCTCAAGAGGGCGGATTACCATTTTCTTCACAACCCCTTCGAGATGGGTATCAAAAGAGAGAGTATGATAAGTAGAACACCATATGCAATATAGTATACTCAATATATCGTTTGGTCCATAGCGGCCATCTCAAGAGGGCGGATTAATATTTTCTTCACGACCCCTTCGACATGGGTATCAAATGAAAGGGTATGATAAGTAGAACACCATTGGCAATAGTAGGCCATAGTATACTCAATATATCATTTGGTCCATGGCGGTCATCTCCTAAAATCAATTTTCCCAGATTTGTTCTTTTTTCACTATAGCTTTTTCCTATCGCAGACTGTGTCCCCATGATCTTATTTTATTGAAAGGCGTTGCAACGCACGCGGGGTTTTGCTAGTTGTATATAGATAATATATGTATATTTACATCTTAACCTAATAAATTGATTTATTAGTGCTTCTTAATTTTTAAAAGGCAGACAGCATATCTTCGATATGGCTCTCTTCAGTTGATTAGTTGAGGTTTTTACCGTATTTACTCGTACCTTACCATCTCTATTCTATTACTCGCGCTAGTTTCCAAGCTGAAGGAGGCAAGTTTTCTTCCTTAAGTAGCACTAGCGTGCCAACTCTTATCGACGGCTCTTCAATCTTCCATTTGGGTCGTTGTTGTAAACGATGAAGATATTCCGCCTGCCAACGATTCCAAAAATCATATTTTAGTTTTTGTAGATACTGCCATCTGGATAGGTGAGACTGCTGATAAGAATTCCAATCCGTTTCAGGTATTGATGACTGTGCGTTGCCGATAAGAAAATGAGCTGGTGTTAAACACGTAAGGTCTTCCGGATTCTCAGAAAGTGGACACAATGGACGGGAGTTAAGAACTGCCTCGATCTGGGTGAGAGTCGTCATTAGTTCCTCAAACGTTAATAAACTTTGTCTAATCACTCTGCGTAGGTGGTATTTGATAGATTTTACGCCAGCCTCCCATAATCCACCAAAATGCGGGGCTGCTGGTGGGATAAAATGCCAGTTAACCTTATGATTTGCATACTTTTCTGCAGCTATTGGGATGTTGTTTTTCAAGGCACCTTCTATTTCTTTATCCAATGATCTGGAAGCGCCTACAAAGTTGGTTCCATTATCAGTGTAAATGTCTCTTGAAACACCTCGTCTAGAGAAAAACCTTCTCAGTGCGGCGACGAATGCTTCGGATGTCAGATCCGATACCGCTTCTATGTGTAGAGCTTTTGTAGCGAAACACACAAAAACTGCTATATACGCTTTGGCTGTCTTTGAGTTTCGCAGCTTACTTAATTTTATGTTAATGGGTCCAGCGAAATCGATGCCGACTGTAGCGAAGGGTCTCGTTAACTCAGTTCGTAATTTAGGTAAATTGCCCATTATTTGCGTTGTTGGCTGCTGTCTCCATCGCGAGCAAATGATGCACTGATGCCACTGGCTTCTAATGACGGATTTTGCTCTAGGTATCCAGTAAGTTTTCCTCAGAGTCGTAAGTGTGAGATTCGGGCCGCCGTGCATGGTAACTTGATGGATATGTCTGATAAGTAAGACTGCGAGCCTTGAGGAACAAGCCAAGATGATTGGATGCTTTTCTTCGAAGGGTAGGTTTGCATGCCCTAAACGCCCTCCGACGCGTAATACATCTTGGTCGTCTAGAAATGGATTGAGTGAAAGTAAGCTACTTCTCTTGTTGATGTTTTCTCCTTTCCGCAGACTTATTATTTCGTCAGGATAAAGCTGCAATTGACTCAGCCTGATCAGGGTTAATTTGGCCTCCTGAATTTCTTCTGTAGTGAGATAAGAGGAGCGATTCTACTTCCAGAATCGCCGACAGTAGGGTTGAGCTCGAATGTCGTTTAGGGATATTGGAATCCTATTTCAAGCAGATTCTGTCCTATCAAACCTCCATCGAAAAACACCTCCCTGATGACTCTAACGAAGTAAAGATAAGAAGGAGAACTCGAGGACCAATACTGCGCCATCAAAGCCAAATTAATGACATTGATAGCGGGGCAGCAAAGGCTAGCATGAATTTCGATAGCTCGACTGTCATGCCTAATGTAGTAGTTCCAAATTTACCAAAGCTCAAGCTGCCTAATTTCGATGGAAAGTACTCTGAATTTTCTTAGGAGCCTTTACTAAATTGGTGGACAACAATGCAACTTTATCCGCCATGGAGAAATTCAATCATCTCCTCACATGTTTGCATGGCCCAGCTCTTCGCACCATACAAGGTTTTGAAGTGACCGACTCCAATTACCCTAAGGCTCTCGAGTTGCTAAAGGTAAGATACAATAATAAATATCTCATTGTCCAGGAACACCTGGCTTCTCTATTCAATATGCCAAGGGTAACAAAGAATTCCCCTGGCTTCGTTATCTGGTTGATTCAGCTAGCACCCATGTTAGTTCGTTGTTGAATCTTGGCTCACCCGAAGAAGTGCTAGATGCCCTTATAGTCTATTTGGTGAACTCCAAGCTAGACACTGAAAGCCAATGCAAATGGGAAGCGTCCATGACACATTCAGATCTGCCTTCCTGGTCTAAGTGTGCCAACATACTTAATCAACATACCCAATGTCTGGAGGCTAGGAACGTTAAGCAGAATGAAAGTCAGGAACTATCGACGTCTAAGCCTAGACAACCGAATAAAGACCGAAAGCCTAATTACCCGCTGGTAACGATATCCAGCCAAACTTGCTCTTGCTGCCAAGCTAAAGAGCACCAAATCTATCGCTGTCCCAAATTTAAAGAGCTCTCAGTCGCTGCAAGATTCGAATTCGTTAAGTCTAAGGCCTTATGCACCAATTGTTTGGCAAAGGGTCATGGAGTTAAACAATGTCGGCAGCAAAAATGCAAGGTCTGTCGTAGGCCTCACCACACCCTTTTACATAGGTACACCTCAGATCGTTCAGTCACTGAACCTTCCTCTAATTCTTCCGACCTCGCTAAACTTCCATCGTCAAATTTCGGTTCGCCGCAGCTAGCAAGTCTGCCTTCTTCGTTGTTGTCTAATAATCATGCTCCTGGTCAGGTTTTGCTAGCAGTCGCGGTGGTCAAAGTTAGAGATCAGGCAGGTGTGTGGCACATGGCGCGAGCACTTCTCGACTCCGCCTCTCAATTGCATTTTATTTGCGAAAATTTAGTGCATATTCTTAAGCTCAAGCGAACTAAAGTCAATACTGACATAAGTGGTATACGTAATGAGGCTTTCAATATTCGATGGGCCACGGAAGCTACAATTCAATCTCGTTTGAAACCGTTCCAAGCAACCTTGTCTATGTATATTCTACCTCAAATAACCGGACTGCAGCCCGAACGTACGATCTCGGTAGAAAATTGGAACTTACCCGCAAACTTAGAACTTGCAGATCCGGCATTTTTTAAGGCTCAAAAAGTTGACATACTTATTGGGACTGCCCTTTTCTTTCAGCTGCTATGCGTGGGTCAAATTAAGTTGGGCGACAATTTACCTACTTTACAGAAAACTCTTTTGGGGTGGTTAGTCGCCGGCACTTATGCTAACCAATCGGGCAATCGAACAGCATCCGCCTGTGTTACAACAAGACCAGCAGTGATTTGCCAAGATAATTGCGAGGACAACTTGTCGGATTTAGTTGAACGGTTTTGGGAGGTGGAAGAAGTCCATGCTACACCCACACCTCGTAGTGAAGAGCATGCTTATTGTGAAAACCTTTTCATCGAAACTACCCAGAGACTACCGGATGGTAGATTTATGGTGAAACTCCCTTTTATTTTAGACCCGCGCCAAGAACTGGGTGCTTCTAAAAGTATCGCCCTTAAGCGGTTATGCACGCTGGAAAGAAAGTTGGTGGAAAAGCAAGAAGTTAAAACTATGTATTCAGAGTTCTTACGCGAATACCTACGTGAAAACCACATGGAAAAAATTAATGAATCAGAAGTCCCAGACTCCCACTATTTTTTGCCGCACCGATGTGTTCTCAGGCCCGATAAATCTACGACCAAACTTCGCGTCGTCTTTGACGCCTCTTGCCCTACGTCCTCGAGTAAATCCCTTAATGATTTGCTCATGGTCGGACCGGTTATTCAAGACGAATTTTTTTCTATATTGATTCGGTTCCGTTGTCATCGTTTCGCTCTTACTGCAGACATTTCGGCAATGTATCGGCAGATACTTGTACTACCTGAAGATTGTAACTATCAATTGATTCTTTGGCGTGAGAAGCCTACCGATGATATTCAAATTTATCGGCTTAGGACAGTTACGTACGGCACGGCGTCAGCGCCTTTCTTGGCGACAAGGTGTCTTCGCCAGTTAGCCACTGAATTCACTTCGGTTTACCCTATTCCGTCTGAAGTCGTGATGAATGACTTTTATATGGATGATCTGCTTTCTGGAGCCGACACTGCGGAGGAGCTTCACAAATTGCGCAAAGAGGTTGATATCATCCTAAAGTCAGCAAAATTCTGTCTCCGGAAGTGGTATTCAAACGACCTTCAGCTATTGTCCGAGATTCCCGAAGACCAAAGAGAAAAGCTACTTAGACTTCATGATACTGATGTGTTAAAAACACTAGGTGTAACTTGGGAACCAAGCCATGATGAATTTCGCTTCTTTTACAAGCCCCCGCAATCGACAACATCCTTTTCGTCGGCTGCTGATAAGTCGATGCCTTCATCGGTGCCCGCCCTACCAAGGTCCGTTTCGTCGTCGTCCTCTCCATTGACTTAACCAAGTGTAATATCGCCATTGCCATCTCATCGTCATTCGGAATCGCTCTCATCGCCGTCCTTCTCTCTACCTAAAGTTACCAAGAGAATAGTCCTCTCTGAAACCGCTCGCCTCTTTGATCCTTTAGGCCTTATCAACCCTGTAATAGTACTGGCTAAATTGTTCCTCCAGCAACTATGGTTGCTTAAACTAAATTGGGATGAGTCCTTACCCCAAGAATTGGCTTCACGTTGGATCATTTTTACTACCCAACTGGCACAGCTAAATGATATTAAAGTTCCCAGACTAGTAACCAACAAACTAAACCCCACACATATATCCCTGCACGGGTTTTCAGATGCCTCACTTAAAGGCAGGAACCGTAACTGCATTTACCTTAGAACTATAAATGATGCTGGTCAGATATCGGTTAATCTATTAGTCGCTAAATCCAAGATCGCTCCTTCTAAGGTAACTCGATCTTTACCTTGTTTGGAGCTATGTGGGGCTCTTCTATTAGCTAGGCTATATGATAAGGTCAAGCCTAACATTTCTAAACGTCTCGATGCAATATATCTTTGGTCCAATGCCGAGATAGTACTTGACTGGTTGAGCAGTCATGCATCCAATTGGAAAGTCTACGTGGCCAATCGAGTATCGGAGATCCAACGATTGACACCAAACGTGCCATGGAGGTAGGTGAATTCGGCAGCTAGCCCGGCGGATTTGATATCCCGAGGTGTTATGCCGAGTGAACTGAACAATACTTATTGGTTTAGCGGTCCCAAATTCCTATATAACACCCAGAAGACTTGTGGCCTCTATCTCGAAAAAGACATGTTGACTTAGAAACTCTACCAGAAAAACGTAAATTAAAAACAGTTTTAATCTGCTTAGTGGATGAATCGTTCGTCTCCACCATTTGTAACTTCAGTAATTTTAATCGCAATTGTCGCCGTATCGCCTATGTGCTTCGATTTATCGACAACTTACGCGCGAAACGGACAGGCAGAGAAACCAGCACTGAATTCCTATTAGCACTAGATGTAGACAGAGCTTTTATTATAATCGTATGGGCACTCCAGCAAAGGGAGTTCGCAAATGAGGTCACACGGCTCCAACATGGGAAGCCAATAGCAGAAAAGGGTAGTATCAGCCACCTCGCACCTTTTCTTGATACCCTTTACAACGTCAAAATCCTCCGGGTAGGTGGAAGGCTGTTTCACTCAGATCTGACACCTGGGGGGCAATTCTGGTTCGGTGCAGTAAAAACGTGAAAACACTTTACACGTTTACACCTTAGTTTGCGATTCTTATACCGTGCAAACCACTGTCAAAAACTTTGCACGTATAAAAATTTTTTACACCGAGAAATTTAGAGTGAAGTCGTGAAAAGTTTACACTTTAGATATGTACCTACTAGATTTGATAAACTGTCACTTGCTAGTATAAAAATTCAATTCAGCCTTTATTCAGCATTAAGTTTACACGGATGCAACGAGAATCGCTTTTTCAGGTTGAGTGCAGTGATAAAGTGAAAAAAGGTGTGTAAAACGTCTAGTGTAAACTTTTTTTCACGTTTTCACTGCACCGAACCAGAATTGACTCCCTGATCGGAAATTCCCTATACTTTTACCGCGTAGAAATAAGTTTGTTGAATCATACATCAGGCACTTGCATATAAAAAATTATCATGCCGGTCCTTCGGCTTTAGTCGCCATTTTACAGCAAAGATTCTGGGTCATTAATGCACGCGATTATTCTCGAAACATCGTCAGAAAATGCATCCACTGTTTCCGGTATCGACCTCAATTGTCACGACAGATTATGGGAAATCTACCACGAGGACGCATTAACGTATCTCTTCCTTTCACCCATACCGGGGTGGATTTTTGCGGCCCGATAAACACTACATATGGACTACGAGGAAGAAGTAGCTATAAGTCCTATATAGCAATTTTTGTTTGTTTTGCGACACGAGCCGTCCACATTGAAGTGGTGTCCGACCTGACATCCGGAGCCTTTATTGCAGCATTGAAGCGATTTATAGCACGACGGAACTTGTGCCAATACCTCTATTGTGATAACGCAACTAATTTCGTTGGAGCAAAAAGACAGCTTGTAATAGCATAATGGCGCTATGAAATATCGGGCGCCACTTATGCGAGGTATAACCCCCTTAGCCATAAGCCCGGAAAAGCATGACCAAGGAGCCAATACCATACATAAGAAAGGAAACAAAATTCCGGAACTCCTACGCCGGCCACACGGAGTTATCTAGCTCGCCGGAGGGGTCGTGGGGTGTGTGGCCGGGGCTTACCGCCGTTGGTTCACCACTTACCTGTGCCTGGGCAACCTTGAATCCCGCCTCCATCATTCTGCGGTCATCGCCTGTGCCTCGTCATGCCCTGACAAGGAATGACCCCCGCCTCAACCATTCCACAAAAAAATTTACCACCTGGACATTCTAGTATTTATAATCATTTAATAATCCTGTAATCATCAACACAAACAATACAATGAATACTTATCAACCACGACAATAGTTAGCTGTCCTTGTCAAATATTAGCATTAAATGATCACATTCAATTCAATCAATGTTACATTATTTTATATTTAGGTACATATGTATGAAGCTCAAGATAACAATAAAGCGCGCAGTAATGGCCAATACTCCTCGCTTTGTACAAACGATGTTATAAACGACCGTGTAACCTAACGGAACAACAAATTACCGGAACCAACTCACGGAATATCCAACACAAGAATGAAAAAAAATTGATCTAACAAGGAGCAACAATATTACACTCAATTATAGATACATAAAATCAAAATTATTATTAACGGCACTTAGAAATATTATATATTAATAAAGTAAAGCATGACTAAATATTTAATGGTCTGGTGTGTAAGTGTTAGGAAAAGAAAGACTTAACCTAGGTGAAGATAGTTATTGTAATACAATATTTAATTTGTTCAATATTCTTGTTTTTTCTATTATTTAAGTTATTTTCATATATCACGAGCTCATTTCAGTAAACATTTCGACAAAGTTGACGCTCCAAATAATCGTGCATTTACGACAACTTTCATATTCACTTCTGTGTCCAATACCTTTTTGTACTTTTCGCCATTAAAATATTTTAAATTTTTAACGTTTGTTATATTGTTTTTGGTTTATTACTTAAAATAAAACGATAATTTGAATTTAAAATTCAATATTTTTTTTTCCTCTATGGTTTCAGTTCTTTCAAGCTTGACATTCGTTGAAAGAAGAGTAAAATAAGGTATTGCCCCACATCAAATCATCAGATAATCCAAGAGTACGGCTGTACCTGTTTGTAGCAAGGCTCCAGCACCTTCAACGCTCATTATAGCACCACCGGCTTCCACATCAACCTAACTGACACTTTCTATATTAAGCGGCTCCAAATTGTTTTCACCATCAACTTGTAATGCGTACAATTATTCCAATTTGATGTTCTGCACGCTTTTTAATTTCAATTATTATAATTAACCTACGCACCTTAGACTCTTTTCTATTCTTGGGGGCCTTTAGAATTACCAGTGACAATTTTCCTACAGGAACGGGAACTTTCATTCAAGTACCAGCATTATATTTCGGCGTGGATTCAACAGCGACCTTTCCTCTCAGGGCCAGCTCTCGATATCAAACGTTTATTAAAGTCATAAGTTTCGGAATATTTCTCACTTCAAGTACACCAAACCAAATTCAGAAAAACTTATTTTCAAAAATTCCAGGCTTTTTCCCATTTTCGATTTTTTTCCAGACTGACTCCCAATTTTTTCTTTTTTTCCTTCTGAATTTTCATTCTCGACAGTGATTTTTTTAGTCAAGTAATTATTTAGAGATTTTTGAGCAAAACTGACCGTTATATACCCTCGGGTCCACAAAGCCGACTCGCGAGGCAGTGAGGAGCCGAAAAAAACGGTCACCGTAGGTCTAATATCTTTGGCGCCAATGTGGGACTCGACTCACGACCTGAGAATAGGAGTCTCATGCTGTAGTGAGCTAGCCGGGCTACTACCCAGGTAAGAGGAGTAACTCGGAACGAGGTCAGAGGAGTGCTTACGCCAACTTTTGAAAAAAAGTGGAGCAGTCAGTAGATCACTCGGAAGAATATCTGGAAGTACCAGGATCCGGCTGAAGGCAATTCCATATTGTCCCCCTCCGTTTCCTGTAAACTTACAGACATTCTCGTCAGAACCGGTTTCCTCTCGTACCGTGGAGTCAATCTCACGCAATCCCACATTGCATGTGACTCACCCCAGTAGGACGACAGGCAACTAATTCGCCGAGGTACACCCACAGCCTGACCAAAATTTATAAAAAAATGAAAAGGAAACCTTGAAGAAATCACCGACGTAGGTCTTTAGCGTGATATACACCTATGCTCTTACCGCCCAAATTTGCAATCGTAATTTGCAATGGCCAGTCTGGAAAACCTCCCAACGAAATGCTTGGGGTTGCGAATAACAGGCGAATGACAATACCACATTGTCCCCCGACGGATATCCACAAGTCTCCCAACATTTACGTACAAGCCCAGTTTGCTTTCGCTCCATCGGGCCAGTCTCCAGCAATACCACATTGCCTTTGACTCCATCCGGTGGAACGACAGCCAAACAGTCTGCTGAGAGACATTCTCCTGACTGACCGAAGAATAAAAAGACCAGCAACGAATACCCTGAATTTATAAACTACCATCGGTCTACGATATTATGAGGTGGTGCCTAATCTTTCCGAAAAAACGCACAATAATTTTAACTTACAATGTCGTGGTGGTTTTGTAACAACTAGACCTTCTATAATGATGTCACCAATAATGAACTAGTTGGGATGTGGGTTCGACCCTTTCGGTCCACACGATCAACTTCCCAGTATGATGGATGTTGAATATTATGATTGGATAATTTAATAATAAATGAACAATAGGCAATATAGAATATATGCATAATACCGAGAATTTGTCACAATTGTTTATCAATATTTTCTTTAAAATGTCAAACTAAATTTGCGCACTTGCAAGATTAGGATGACGAAAATGTATATAAAATTGATGTATTAATGTTTTTCGGCACCTCAATGAAGTCGATATAGTTTTTAGTTCGCGCGGTATCGTGCAGGTACAAAAATCACTTAAGTCAATTAAACCAAAAACCCGCTGGACCGCATATTATAAAAATATTTTCAGATTATATAGTCGCTAATACGCTTCGAACGGCACCTCAAGTAAGTCAATATCTTTGGTGGTTCGGGCCATATCGTGCAGGTACAAAAATCACTTACGCCGCTTAAACAAAAAAAACGGCTCGACCGAATTGTATGAAAATCTTTTCAGATCATATTTTGGTTAATACTCTTCGAACGGCACGTCAACTAAGTCGATATCTTTTATAGTTCGCGCGATATCGTGCAGGTACAAAAATCACTTAAGACATTTAAACCAAAAAACCGCTGGACCGAATATTATAAAAATCTTTTCAGATTATATTGTCGCTAATACGCTTCGAACGGCACCTCAAGTAAGTCAATATCTTTTCTAGTTCGGGCGATATCGTGCAGGTACAAAAATCACTTACGTCGCTCAAACAAAAAAACGGCTGGACCGAATTTCATGAAATTCTTTTCAGATCATATTTCGGTTAATACGCTTCGAACAACACCTCAACGAAGTCGATATCAGTTTTGGTACGCGCGATATCGTGCAGGAAAAAATGACCACATCCGTACGCACATGCACACACACACATACTTCCTCCCAATTTTTTGCTTAAAATGCTCCTGGGACCTTGAAAGATGAAAATACGTTGAAATTTTCGATTTCGATTTTCGGACCGATTACAATAACTTCCTATACTGGGAAGTTAAAAACATTTCAATACACGGACGAGCCTTGCGTAGCGATAGAAGGAATCAGATACTGCAAAGAAAAAACCATCTGCAAGTTGGAAGCCGACCAATGTGTACCAAATATAATTAACAACATTAAAGCCCATTGTTATGTTTCCGAAATCCAATCTGAAGAAACAGTAGGTTTAATAGAAGAAAACTACTTACTACTTAGCAGCAAATCAGGAATAACCATGGAAACCTCATGCGATTCCAGCACCCAGAAAAGAATTTTAAGAGGAATATTCCTAATACACTTCGAATCCTGTACTATAAATGTCAACGACCTAACATATAGAAGTAAATCAACGATGTTCTGGGACCACATTGAAGTTATCCCAACATTTTATAATGAAGTCAACACCTCCGTTACCATGGAACATCTCAGCTTATCGAAACTAGGCAATTGGGCCTTTAATAACAGTAAAACAATAAAATTACTTGAAGCACAAACACAAAATTCCAAGATGCATATCTACACTGCAACAGGATCACTCGGCCTTACTATTCTTTTTATTTTTGGAGTATATTTCGTTGCTAGACATCTATATAAGATCATGATGACCCCAAATCAGCCACAGGTTATAGTACATAATGAGTTGCCTCAAGGAAGCAATCCGCTCGTGTGGCCCTCGCTACATTCTCAGGATGGAGGAGTTACGTCCCAAACTCCACAAATCAACATAAATGCACCCTCAACATAAATTTCACTTCAATTGCACTTTCATTTCAATCATGCACTTTATAAAGAAGTAATTGAATACTTTTGTTTTGTCTATCTTAAATCCATCATTCAAAATTCTAAGAAAGATAATGTAATACTTTTATTTTGTATCTTAAATCCACATTCAAAATTCTAAGAAAGATAATGTAATTTAATACTTCAAATACTTCAAATGACTTAGGGTAAGATGGACTAGGAGCCAGGAATCCAGAGTCAGTCTGGTACGAAGAGTCGAGGTTAAAACGCAAACGTTATTATAAAAATAAATTTCTAAATTCAAATTTATATATTCTTTTATTTAAAAGTAAATTGTTTTTGGTTGAATATTCTCATGAATACGTAATTCGCGCGTAAATTAATTCCCTTCACGACAAAATGTAATGAAAGCCTCTCAAAAGCCCCCATAAAAATAATAAACGCCCATGCCGCGGCAGACAAAAATTATATTAAAAATATAAAATATAATAATGATTAAATTTTATTAAACAATTTAAACACCTTTTTTTTAATACTTTATTTATTGAAAATTAGAAAATAAATGCCGAAACAATTTTAAGAGACCGAACACAATGGTTGTTAATATGCGACTGACTTAGATAATATTTTATTATCGACAAGATGTGAATGTCGTACATTGAGGCGGATGCAACATAATATTGCAGCCGACTCCTTTCATAAAATCTGCTGACGATCAGGCCCGGCTCGAGGATATTTGGCGCCCTGGGCAAACAAGTGTTTGGCGCCCCCCCCCCTAACGACCATCGGTATATTTTTTTCTTTTCCGTATACCTTCTGATTGAGTGAATGTTTTTTCAGCATCAAGATCATTTGCCAGCAAACTAGCTTTTATATACAAACATTTTCAAAACTCTCATCTGATCTAAGTTTCCTCAAAAAATCTAACGTTTTGTCAAGGGTTTGAACAGCCGCCGATACTGCGAATTCAACTCCTTGCAATCACGGTTCGCCTGAACTCGGTCTAACCCAAAAAAAGTTTTGGCACTTATAATTTTATTGCGGCAAAGCTTCAATGAAACTTTCAGAACCTCAAAGAAATTAAAAAAGAAAAAAAAGTGTCGAGCTATTTTTGATTGGAGCGTTTTTTCAAAAACAATAAAAAACTTTAGGCTATTTTTGCGATTTATCGAACCCCCCCCCCCCCCCGGTGAGATATCGTGAGATTTGGCTCGACTCTCTCCCCATCTAATCACTAGTGAGGTTTTTCAAATTTTAAAAAATCTCTTGTATTTACATAACCACAGCAAATCGGGCCGGTCGTGTGCAAGATTTTATTTGAGATAACTGATAATTGAGACTTCTTCGGCTTCTTCTTTCTTTAACGGCTCTACCACCGGAATCCGGTCCTGGCTAAAATTCAGCGTATGCCTTCCTGTGTTTCAATATTCTAAAGGCCTTTTCGCGAGTCAGTTCTACTTGGCTCGTACGCTGCAGTATCCGCGGGGTCGCGCGTTTGGCTGGCCGTTGGCGGCTTAGCAGTTACGGGGCTACTATGCTACTTTCTGGAGTTTGTGTAGGATTTAGTCATATCTTAAGGCTCCAATTTACACATAAGACGCCGGCAGGCCATGGCCTGAAAGTTTACGCCTTGAGGCCAAACATTACCACACGTGCGCCTGCCGCCAACTGTATGGGGCCTGCAGTCCAAGAAAACTGACAAAAATCTTTATGTGTTTGGGCATTTATCGTCAGTTCGTACCTGAAGATCTAAACTTCTATTCACTCTCAAGCCGTGAAAATACGGCACGAACTCACGCCGTATCCACATGGAAAGAAAATCAAGGCGCGAAAACCATCCGCACTCGGGTTCGCGTGTGTTCACGGCGTGAGTCTGGAGTCGCCTTGAAGTTTTCGTTAAGGACATTAACATTTTTCACTTGAATTAATAACCTGCTATACTAAGCTGTCGTCTTCGCATGTGTGCCTGTAGGAAATCATGACTTCACCTGCATGCCACGGCCTATCAGGTGGATACCTGAAGTATCATCCCTCAGTCAAAATAAGTAATCTGTGGCCTTCATCGACCTGGCCTGTAAGTGAATGATGGTCTTTAGTGGAGAAACATGTTTTACTTAATTTAGCCTAGTGTTCTCGCAATTTTACACTGTTTCTGAAAAAAAAGTTACGTGATGTTTGCCGAGACCCCTTCTCCCCCACGTGAGATTGAGTGAGATTCGGCTAGACTCCCTCCCCCAAAATGCCGCACATAATTAATGGACGACCCCTTAGCAATTATTTTTTACAAAATATGAACAAAAAACTTACATTAACTTATGAAGTGTAAATAAACAAGAGATTTAACGGGTTTCTTTTCTTTTTCGAACAAAAGCTCGCAATCGAAAATAGCTCGACATATTTTTTTCTTTTTAGTTTTTTGAGTTTCTGAATGTTTAATTTAAGGGTTGCCGTAATTAAATCAGAAGTGCCAAAACTTTTGGGTTAGACTGAGCTCAGGCGAGCCGTGAATGATTTGCTAACTAAATTGATTTGATACAAAATTTTGTACCAAAAAACAGTTAGACAACAAAATGACATCGTTTTCATTTTTTTAGCCAGGGATTCCTCTATGGATCTAGCTTCAACATCGGATGATTGGTCTTCACTCATTTCAAATAATGCATCATAAATTTCTCCCGATGTATAGCGGAATGGCCGAAAAGCGTCGATTCTACTTTCCCACCTTATGTTACAGAGAGGTTTAACAGTTAACAGCGGTTACTCCCCTTTTAACAATTTTTCGTGTATCACTTAAAAAAAATATTGCCTTTTTTGGCCCACCCTAGTTTTTGGTTCCGTTTGTTCCACCTGTCTTAAAAGCGAACTGGACTCGAAGCGAAGTGTAAACGTGGAAAAAGCGGGATTAGAAAGGCTACACAGATATAAGACGGATTCAGGGACCCCAATAGGAAAAACCTTGGTATCCAAAATTTGTCAACAAAAAAAAAAAGAATAACTACATAAGCCAGGTAAACAATTGAATTTGAATTTCATTCCTGAATGACTATTTGCTTTTAATTAGGAATAAATTAAAAATTTAGAACATAAAAAAAATCGGTTGGTCGCCAGTGCCGCCCCCCTTTCGACAGCGCCCTGGGCAGCTGCCCAGCTTGCCCGTGCCTTAAGCCGGGCCTGCTGACGATAAGTCTGCAGGGAACATTTTTATTCTTAATGAAACATGATACTTGTTGATAAAAATGCTTCTTTCGATAGATTAAAAGCAATTTTATGCCAGTAAGCATTTTTATATAACTCCTCCACCCCTAAGATCATTTGCGGATCCTGCAAATGGATCTGATCTAGTATTATCAGTTAATTCAATTTTGGTGACATTTACATTTTCTCTTTTATTTTTACAGGTTTTTAACTTACAGATAAAAAGGCAAATAAAGATTGATAAAATTAAAATTAAAATTAATGAACTACTAATCGCTACATTGTTTTTAAGTTCTGTGTATTGAATTTCTTCTCTATTTTTAATGTTTTCCATGTTAAGATTTTCTAATGATAGATTATCAAATAATTTTGTAAAATTTATGTGAGTGATAGGTATTATTACGCTACTAGTGAAGCTATCTATTTTATTTTTGAATACAAAATCTTTTATTTGGATCTTACAATTACTATACTTGATTACGTTATTATTTCGTATCAACAAACCTTGATTTACACAATTTTGAATTATTTCTGTTGCTGGCAAATTTTTTGTTACAATAAGACCGGATTTTAATTCTTCTATTGAGGATTGATTATTAACTTCCCAGTATAGGAAGTTATTGTAATCGGTCCGAAAATCGAAATCGAAAATTTCAACGTATTTTCATCTTTCAAGGTCCCAGGAGCATTTTAAGCAAAAAATTGGGAGGAAGTATGTGTGTGTGTGTGTGTGTGTGTATGTGCGTACGGATGTGGTCATTTTTTCCTGCACGATATCGCGCGAACCAAAACTGATATCGACTTCGTTGAGGTGTCGTTCGAAGCGTATCAACCGAAATATGATCTGAAAAGATTTTCATGAAATTCGGTCCAGCCGTTTTTTTGTTTAAGCGACGTAAGTGATTTTTGTACCTGCACGATATCGCCCGAACCACGAAAGATATTGACTTACTTGAGGTGCCGTTCGAAGCGTATTAGCGACAATATAATCTGAAAAGATTTTTATAATATTCGGTCCAGCGGTTTTTTAGTTTAAATGACTTAAGTGATTTTTGTACCTGCATGATATCCCGCGAACCAAAAAAGATATCGACTTAGTTGACGTGCCGTTCGAAGAGTATTAACCAAAATATGATCTGAAAAGATTTTCATAAAATTCGGTCCAGCCGTTTTTTTGTTTAAGCGGCGTAAGTGATTTTTGTACCTGCACGATATGGCCCGAACCACAAAAGATATTGACTTACTTGAGGTGCCGTTCGAAGCGTATTAGCGACAATATAATCTGATAAGATTTTTATAGTATTCCGTCCAGCGGTTTTTTGGTTTAAATGACTTAAGTGATTTTTGTACCTGCACGATACCGCTCGAACTAAAAACTATATCGACTTCATTGAGGTGCCGAAAAACATTAACACATCAATTTTATATACATTTTCGTCATCCTAATCTTGTAAGTGCGCACATTTAGTTTGACATTTTAGCGAAAATATTGATAAACAATTGTGACAAATTCTCGGTATTATACATATATTCTATATTGCCTATTGTTCATTTATTATTAAAATATCCAATCATAATATTCAACATCCATCATACTGGGAAGTTGATCGTGTGGACCGAAAGGGTCGAACCCACATCCCTACTAGTTTACTTTTAATTTACATGCGTTATTAACCCAGAGTGCATTTCTTATACAATCATTACGATGAAATCTAAGGTTTTTCTTTATAACAACTTGATCATCATTAATGTAAATGTTATTGTTTTGTACGATTACTTCTTCAATTTTATAATCTAATTCTTCATGTCATTTGGGAATGGAATCACTAATGCCCTATAATAAGACTCACTTGTAAATTTAGGTATACTAATTGTAAAAACTAATGTTTCGTTCATGGTTACAATGCAAGTTTTAATGAACGGCAGGTTGGTTAGGGATATATTATAGAGAGTCGTCTCTTGTTCCGTAAGGATGTCATGTGGCAATACGTTAAGTCTGCTCATGAGTACGGTGTCTGAAATTTTTTCCAATTGTCTATTGATTAAGTTGATGTCGGCGTAAATTCTAATTATGTATTTAGCTTTTTCTGCAAAATTTAACATTTGATTCGTTTCTTCCGTGATATTTGTAAGAAAACCGTCTAACTTTGTTTGTTGCTGGTTTACATGATCGACAACATGATTTAAATTTTTAATTAGGTCATTATTGATGATGACTTGCTTATTTATTTGCTCTGTGATTTGTTTTGCGTTTTGGTCCAAATTGTTTAGGTGACTGTATACTTCTGCAGCATCGTCATTGTCCATTGTGCCGACTAAAAATTTTAGCACTTTCCCACCGATGTCCACTAGATCTCGTTTACGTCGATTGTTTTTATGGGTGTGGGATATAATGGTATCAAGGCTGTGTTTTGCTAGTGTTAGCTCTCTAGCTAATAAATCGTAATCATTTCTATCAGTTAAGTTTAATCTATTTATGTTAGATTCTATTGTGCTGATAACTTCTTCATACTCTTTGAGATTAATTATGTGCAATAATTTCGTATATGAGTCTATTACTAATTTAGTGTCCGTTTTGAACAATGTGAATCCATATTCGCTGTTTATTGGTAGTATTTCAATTGATTTCCCGTAAGTGGGATGAGCAATATTATGAGATACATCTGAAAAGAATTGAGATTAAATTTAATTTTGTTGTTTGAATTTTCTTTTTCGTTGATTAGTGACATATTTTATGTTACGCTTCGTACTCTTATCAACAACATAACCGTTTTGTACTTCATAAGCGCTTAATCTTTTATATTTGGGTTTGTTTTTCATGATGTTTCTGTTAGCGACGACATTTTCGAGCAATTCATAATTAGCATCGCGTTTTTTATTTAAGTTGGTAATTTTGGTTATTTTATTGTTTTGAAATTTGGTTGAAAGGGTTACAATGTCTTCTTTATCAAAATTTTTTGTGATAAAATCGATTGGTCGTAATTTAGTAGTCGAATGAATGGTCTCGTTATAGATCGTAATTATTTTATAAATTTTTTCGTCGAGTTCATCTTTGTTTCCTTCTGCCTCCATTATACGTAAGTGCTCATTTAATGTTCCATGTAGCCTCTCTATGTCTGCATTACCTGTCTTGCTGTCGTGATATGAGATTCAATTGAGTTTTCTTTAAGAAATAGACTAACTGAGTGGTGAAGAATACATCGTTCATTGTCATAGACCAGTTTTTTTCATTTTTCCTAAGAACTGGATTCGTTCTTTTAAGGCTTTCAGAATAGATACCCACGTTCTATCGTGTAGTCGGTGTATAGAAGCGTATTTGGTAAATTTGTCTATAGTTGTAAAGTACATAATGTTTCTATAAGGGAACCAGATGTCCACATGAACTATCTCGTTAAACCCTTTTGCTGTTTCGGTTAATTTGAACGGAATTTTTACCGGATGGCGATCGTGTTTAGCCAAAATGCATACTTCGCAATTATTTAAATATTTCGTAATAACTTCCATTAGGTTAGGATAGTGGTACTTCCCTTTTAATTCTTGGAATACTTCGTTAATCCCACGATGATTTTTCTCCTCGTGTTCCTTTTTTATGAGAGATAAAATTTGTTCCTTGTCTGTTATATCTATTAACTTGGGATTAGATTTAATAATTTTAAGGCGTCTGTTATTTGCAAAATATTTGACATATAAGTCTTGAAACTGTATAAAAAGTTGATTATCGTTACAATAAATACACATAATACCCGTGTCTTTTAAAACTCTCTTCATTAATTCCAATAGATTACTATTTTCATCAATAGTAATGTGATTATGGATTTTTAACTTCCCAGTATAGGAAGTTATTGTAATCGGTCCGAAAATCGAAATCGAAAATTTCAACGTATTTTCATCTTTCAAGGTCCCAGGAGCATTTTAAGCAAAAAATTGGGAGGAAGTATGTGTGTGTGTGTGTGTGTATGTGCGTACGGATGTGGTCATTTTTTCCTGCACGATATCGCGCGAACCAAAACTGATATCGACTTCGTTGAGGTGTCGTTCGAAGCGTATTAACCGAAATATGATCTGAAAAGATTTTCATGAAATTCGGTCCAGCCGTTTTTTGTTTAAGCGACGTAAGTGATTTTAGTACCTGCACGATATCACCCGAACCACGAAAGATATTGACTTACTTGAGGTGCCGTTCGAAGCGTATTAGCGACAATATAATCTGAAAAGATTTTTATAATATTCGGTCCAGCGGATTTTTGGTTTAAATGACTTAAGTGATTTTTGTACCTGCACGATACCGCGCGAACTAAAAACTATATCGACTTCATTGAGGTGCCGAAAAACATTAATACATCAATTTTGTATACATTTTCGTCATCCTAATCTTGTAAGTGCGCACATTTAGTTTGACATGTTAGCGAAAATATTGATAAACAATTGTGACAAATTGTCGCTATTATACATATATTCTATATTGCCTATTGTTCATTTATTATTAAAATATCCAATCATAATATTCAACATCCATCATACTGGGAAGTTGATCGTGTGGACCGAAAGGGTCGAACCCACATCCCAACTAGTTTCAACTTTAAAAATATTCACAATAATTCAAGTGCTGAGAGTTTATTTATATTATTTTATTTATCTTTTTATTATCCTTATACGCAAAAAAAAACCTCAATAAATTCAACAAAAAACCAAATTCATAGAAAAATAGATCTTAGATATAATATAACGTCGATTTGCAGATGCATAAAAATCTAATGCTAACATAAATTCATAATTTGAAATTGATATGATGCGATGAGAAAACTCCAAGTTCTAGATTCAGCTCTATAACATTCTCTAGGGTAAAATTCTTCCTCTTTGTTTAAATAAAAGGGTATTACAGCGTTACGTGTTCTTACTAATCTTTGTTTGTAATCAATTATTGTATCTAAGTCTACCAGTATGTTATTACCTATTAAGCCATCGAAGTAATTATGAAAATCGTACTCTGAAAATTCTACAAAGTAATCGTTTCCTTCATTAAATTCATTGAATATAGGGAATTTGTATAAGGTTTTTGTCTTGATTTTTCGATTAAGTACATTAAGTATCTTGTTTCTGGATGGAATTATCCATTTTTCGCTACAAATATTTGGATTTATTACGCTACTTTCAGCACCGCTATCTATTACGAATCTCATATCACGAATTTTATTTTTTACTATTATATAAGGCAGTTGTTTCTTGGGGTTATGCAAAAATTTTGCTGGGATTGAACACCATTATTTCTGCAGGGAGATTTATTTTTTGTTACAGGGCTACCACTAATTCTTTTCGTTTTCGTCAATGGAAATGTCCATTGGTTCTTCACGACTGTTGGAGTTAAAATAACCTTGTGAGTACGCTCTGCGAGAATTTCTTGATTGTCCACTGTTATTGAAATTTTTAAACGAACTGTGTTGAATTGTTCTGTCATTGTCTCCAATATTAGCTTGCTGGTTGTTATGGTTGTAATTATAATTGTTTCTATTCGAATTTCTCGATTGGCCACTATTAGTAAAGTTTGTAAACCTATTTCGCCGAATGTTTCTGTCATTATCATTATAATTAGGTTGTTTTTTTTTCTTTATGTGGCAGTGCTAAGCTTAGGAGTCACCCTTTGTACTACTAGTCCGTCATGTCATTTGTCACGTCATGGTGCAATGTCTAGCAGTAAGCTTAGTACGGGGGAGGGATGAGGGGGGGTATAGGTTAAGGATTAAAAGGTACGGGGGGATATTGAAGAAGGTGGTGATGAACCCTGCGTTTGAACTCTTGGATGTTGTAGGAGTTCGGAAATACTGACTGCGAGAGATAATTCCACAGCCGAGTTGTTCTATTAACAAACGAATTCATATCCTGTTGAGTGCGTCAAAGGGGTAGCTGCAGGTGAAGGGAATGAGACGAGTGGGCTAATCTGGTGTTGCGGGTATAAGATTGCCGTGGAGGCAGGAGAGCGTTTAACTCGGAGGAACAGTCACTATGATAGTAGCGATAAAATTTTGTCAGTGCTGCTACATTCCTACGGTGGCTTAAGGGGTCGATGGTGGAGCAGGCGGTGTCGTCATCAATTAACTTGAGCGCCCTTTTTTGCACCTTATCTAACCATGTCAAGGTGGTTATTGGGGCGCCGCCCCAAACGAGAGAGTTATATTCGAGAAGAGGCCGAATGTAGGATTTATAAATAACAGCACGGGCCGATGGCTGGAGGAGGAACTTGCACCTCTTAAGAAAACCCAAGCACTGGGATGCTTGTTTGGCGATTTGGAATATGTGGTCATTCCATCGCAAGTCTTTGGCTAATGTCACGCCTAAGATGTGTAAGGATGGTTCGGCCAATAGTTGAAATTCAGTCACTTTCAAGGGTGGAGGGGTGTTGAAATTCTTTTTAGAGATAAGACAGTACCTACTTGGTTTTGGCGGGGTTGAATTCAACACGATTCTTCTTTCCCCACTCTAGAATGAGTTTAATGTCGTTATTAATCGACTTGGACATTAGTTCGCGATCATCAAGACAGGATCTGGCATGAGTCTGGCTTGTATCGAAGCTAAGGGTTGATTATTATAGTCGTAATTTGGGGTAAAATTTCTAAATTTACTAACAGAGTTATTTTTAATTTGTGAAATTTTGTATTTATTATTTGTGAAGGACAAATATCCAAATTTAGCTAATAGGTCGTGTGCATCTTCTAGGGTTTCAGGATTTTGACATCCAATAAGATTTTTCGCGAGTGGAGGTAAGTTTTCAGTAAAGTGTTTTAAAGCTAGCCTTTGATTTGCAGCAATTTCGGTTTCTGAGTTTTCCCCGTTCAAAATTTTTGCATTATTTAAGCGGCATAGCATTGTATTAATTTTATTATAAAAGATTTCAACTGTAGAATCACATCTACATAACTTTAATTCGTCAACAAGGTCTGCTTCTGGCGTTTTCTCGCCGTGATTTTTTATTAACACGCGTTTTAAATCTGCCCATGAGTTCACTCTTCCATGTTTTATTACGGATTCTTTAGCTTTACCAGTAACTTTATCAATAATGAAACCAAGAATAATAAGTTTATTCTCGTTACTTAATGGGTCAAAAAGAGGGATTGGTAATTCTATTCGGTGTAGAAAACTAGATAAACTATATTTGTCACCCTGAAATGGTGTTATATAACTAATATTTTTAGCTACGTATTGCAAAGTTTCTCTTTCACTCACTGCCATTTTTGTTATGTTATTATTTTTTTATTTCAATGAATTCAACAAAAGAGGAAAAAAAACCACAAAACTAAACTTGAATGCTTTCTTAACTTATCTTATTTTAATTGTATTATTTATTTGTTTAAAAATTGATTTTTAGTTGATTTAAAAAGTTTATTCTAACTTATTTATTAAGGAATGGTGTACCTTATGTAAAAATGAGAATATTTCAAGTATGTTGTTTTTGTCGTCTTGTAGTCTTCGGGCTGAGTTGCAAATATGTGTTGTCGGCTTATCCTTATGTAAAAGTGCGGATATTTTAAGGATGTTGTTGGTGTCGTCTTCGGTCTTCGGGTTGAGTTGCAAATATGTGTCGGCTGCTTCGTCGCTTCTCTTATCGCTTCTCCTTATTTGAAGGTAACTTACTTCTTCTTGCTTCTTCGCAAACTTTCCTTATTAAAATGTTGCTTCTTAGCTACCACTTTTGTCGAAGGAAAATGGCAATTTATTCCACTGAAGTAGTTTGAAGGACAATCACTTCTTGTTAAAATGTTTCTTCTTCGCGAACACTTTTAATCGAAGGAAACTCACTTCTTTATTATTTTGTTCGTGTTTTCACCGATTTTTTTCCGACTGCGCCAATAATGATTAAATTTTATTAAACAATTTAAACACCTTTTTTTTAATACTTTATTTATTGAAAATTAGAAAATAAATGCCGAAACGATTTTAAGAGACCGAACACAATGGTTGTTAATATGCGACTGACTTAGATAATAATTTTTATTATCGACAAGATGTGAATGTCGTACATTGAGGCGGATGCAACATAATATTGCAGCCGACTCCTTTCATAAAATCTGCTGACGATAAGTCTGCAGGGAACATTTTTATTCTTAATGAAACATGATACTTGTTGATAAAAATGCTTCTTTCGATAGATTAAAAGCAATTTTATGCCAGTAAGCATTTTTATCCTTACTAATATTATAAAAGCGAAAGTAACTCTGTCTGTCTGTCTGTCTGTCTGTCTGTTACGCTTTCACACCTAAACCACTAAACCGATTTTGATGAAATTTGCTACAGACATAGTTTAGACCTTGGAGACGGACATAGGCTACTTTTTATGGAGAAAAAAAGGGTTGAAGGGGGTGAAATGGGGTTCAATAAGTTGTAAGGAGATTTTTTATCTTTACTTTTTTTTCTATTGTATAAAAAGTAACTGACTGACAGACAACGCACAACCTAAACCGCTGGAGCTAAAGGGCTGAAATTTTGACAGTGCATCCCTATAATGGCGTGGACATCCACTAAAATGCGATTTTTCGAAATTCATCCCCTAAGGGGGTGAAATGGGGTTTATCCAAACCGCTGGAGCTATAGGGCTGAAATTTGGACAGTGCATCCCTGTAATGGAGTGGACATCCACTATAAAGTGATTTTTCCAAATTCATCCCCTAAGGGGGTGAAATGGGGTTTATCCAAACCGTTGGAGCTATAGGGCTGGAATTTTGACAGTGCATCCCTATAATGACGTGGACATCCACTAAAGAGCGATTTTTAGAAATTCACCCCCAAAGGGTGTGAAATGGGGTTTTTACAAACCGCTAAAGCTATAGGGCTGAAATTTTGACAGTGCATCCCTATAATGACGTTTACATCCACTAAAGAGCGATTTTTCGAAATTCATCCCCTAAGGGTGTGAAATAGGGTTTTTACAAACTGCTAAAGCTATAGGGCTGAAATTTGGTGCATCCTTATAATGACGTGAACATCCACTAAGAAGCGATTTTTCAAAATTCATCCCCTAAGGGGGTGAAACGGGGTTTATCCAAACCGCTAAAGTTATAGGGCTGAAATTGTAACAGTGCATCCCTATAATGGCGTGGACATCCACTATAAGGCGATTTTTCGAAATTTATCCCCTATGGGGGTGAAATGGGGTTAAGCCAAACCGCTGGAGCTAAACGGCTGAAATTTTGACAGTGCATCTCTATAATGAAGTGGACATTTACTAAGAAGCGATTTTTCGAAATTCATCCCCTAAAGGGGTGAAATGGGGCTACCAAACTACTGGAGCTACAGGGTTGAAATTTGGACAGTGCATCCCTATAATCACGTAGAAATGAATGACTCGAAATTCACTTTATTTAATATTCATTTGTGATTGCTTCATAATTTCGTACATCCACGTAAATAGGCGAACAAACTTAACGAACGTTCGTCAAACCCTAAAATGTCACTTTTCTTGATGACATATACATGCCAATCTCTGCTCCAAAACTTGCAGATTTGTTGAGCAGAGGTGATATTCGCAGCAGTTTGTTTACCATATTTATTAAAAAAATGCACTATAATTAACAATTTTTAGGGATAATAACAGCTGACTTTTTTGTTGGTTTTTTTTAAGGAAAAGATTGCACATAATAAACAGATTTTAAAGGCGTTGCAAGGCACGCGGGTTTTACGCTAGTATAACTTTATAATAAAATTAATCAAATGTACTCCGGGACAGCTGAAGAAAACAGCGCCGGAGGCGAAAATAATAATAATAGTAAAAATAAAAAAATTAAGGGGAGGTTCTCATCAAGCTCAACCAAAAAAATCGATTTTTTTTTTTTGTTTAAAAAGTTAGTAAATTTCCTATAGTATTCGCTCTCAAAAACCGTTTTGACGAAATTCATTTTTTTTTAAAGTATAGTAAAAAAACCGGAGTCACCTTTTTACACGAAGGTAAAAAAAACCGTATTTTTAGAAAACCGTATTTTTTAAGATGGGCGCCATCGTATCTCAAAAACTACTGCATATATCGCTTTGGTTTTTTTTATTTGAAAGTTCATTAAATTTAGCGGATCCTGAACTTAATCGCAGATGGCTATTGTTATTATTTTGTTTTTTATAGCACTTTTAAGAGCAGAGAAATAGACTAAAAGAGGAATTTTTTTTTCGAAAGTCCACAATTTTCGTAATTTTCGACTTTTCCTTAGTTGGATATTTCAAGATCCTGTAAATGTCATGTATTTTATAAAAAGGTTTCATTTGTTGATATCGGGTGATGTTTGGAAGCGGTAGAGTGGCGCCCGATTAGGTACTTTTTTTTAAGCGAACGGCTTTACATGTAAATAAATAATTAACTATTCGATATTCTGCTCTATAAAAATTGGTAAACATACTTGAATATATACTTGATAACTACAAAAAAACTTGAGTGCTTCCTCAGCTTCCTTCCACGAAAAAAAAAAATCGAGAAAATCATGTAATTTTTGGGTCGCTAGATGAGAACCTCCCCTTAATAAAATAAATGAAACGTACTCCGGGCCAGCTGAAGAAAAAAGCGCCGGAGGCGAAAATAATAATAATTGTAAAAATAAAAAATTTAATAAAATAAATGAAACGTACTCCGAGCCAGCTGAAGAGAACAGCGTCGGAAACGGTGGTGGTTCGGGCCATATTGTGCAGGTACAAAAGTCACTTACGTCGCTTAAACAAAAAAACGGCTCGACCGAATTTTATGAAAATCTTTTCAGATGATATTTTGGTTAATACTCTTCGAACGGCACGTCAACTAAGTCGATATCTTTTATAGTTCGCGCGATATCGTGCAGGTACAAAAATCACTTAAGTCATTTAAACCAAAAAACCGCTGGACCGAATATTATAAAAATCTTTTCAGATTATATTGTCGCTAATACGGTTCGAACGGCACCTCAAGTAAGTCAATATCTTTTGTAGTTCGGGCGATATCGTGCAGGTACAAAAATCACTTACGTCGCTCAAACAAAAAAACCGCTGGACCGAATTTCATGAAATTCTTTTCAGATCATATTTCGGTTAATACGCTTCCAACAACATCTCAACGAAGTCGATATCAGTTTTGGTTCGCGCGATATCGTGCAGGAAAAAATGACCACATCCGTACGCACATACACACACACACACACATACTTCCTCCCAATTTTTTGCTTAAAATGCTCCTGGGACCTTGAAAGATGAAAATACGTTGAAATTTTCGATTTAGATTTTCGGACCGATTACAATAACTTCCTATACTGGGAAGTTAAAAATTGAAGAATAATTATTTTATTTTTTTCAGGGTAATCTAAATTGTCTGCGGAAGGTATGGTTACGTACGGCTGACCAGAATAACTCGACACCTCGCAGCCTACGACCGTTCGGTTCGTACTGACTAAGTAGACCCTGCTGATAGGCCAACATTAATCGAAGTAGATTTCTAAAAACACTACCCTTCTCGGGATTCAACGAATCCAGCAGCCCGTATAATTTAGCTCCCGTAATGCCTACTGCCGGTTGTGCAATGCACCGGTTGAAGATCATCTCCATCGCCTGACCTAACACAAAGGAACTATTTTTAAACTCTTCAAAAATAGTTAACACCCGCGATGCAATTGACTCGAAAAAAACTGGATGTTCGGCTAGACAATCTAACACGTTCAACAGGTAACGCAACGCTGCGCCCTCGTCCGCAGATTCGGAAGTTGACCTATATTCAGCCTTATGAAGACAGTAGTACAATTTAGGAACAAACTCTTTCGCGTATGGGGATAAAGTCGAAAGACAATGTGGCCTACGAAGCTCCTTATGCACGATGGGCAGACCATAATACGTCTGCAAGTATCGCCCATGATTACCTAGGATAGTAGCAACAAACACGCAAAGAAAGTTCGAAGAGAGAAAAAAAATTTTGTGCGAAAATAGATTCAAACAAAATGTACCATGCGTGCTTACAGCACAAAAATCCGCTATAATTAGTGTATAGATGTGTTCTTGTAGATGAGTGTGTGTAAATGCGTTGATTCAATATAAGTGAGGAATGGTTGAGGCCGATAACAATTCCCCCCAGGGCTCCCGCATGTCGATGTCCTCGATGTCAGTTGGTGAAAAACTATGAAGCATAGTCATCACTAAGTGTCATCCAGGTCTCCGACCCAGCTTCAGGTATACCCGCAAGAAGAACGGAAACAAAAATTCAAAGGCGCATAGTCACGAAAGGGAAACTTCTTCAACAAAATGAAAAAAAAAAAAATTTGACAAGAACCTCTGTCCAACCACAACTGAGCTACCTTTCGGAATATCAATCAGTTGGGAGGAACAGACGAAAAAAAAACTCAGGACATAAACAAAAAATAGAATTTAAAAAAGCTGGATGGACCATCAGAAGGGCAAGGGGCGCAGTGGCAGGCGGTATCACGCCTGATACCAGAGACGGTTAAGCCCTTGTACCAACTTCAACGTCCACCAGGAAAATTAAAAGAAGATCCTGTTCACGGACCGACCCAGTGGCAGGCGGTATCACGCCTGATACCAGAGTCGCCGACCCTAGAAACAGGACAGGGATGAACCCCTACTTCACCTGCACGCATAGCCAAGCGACCACCGCTTGTTAGCAAGCCGTGCAGGTCAGCATGGCTCGAAGCTACTCCAAAAAGAAGAAGTTACCGCAGAAGAGAACGGGTAGGCCTAAAGGCGAAAACAAAGAAAAATTCACCTAGAATTTGGACAAGGATGCTGCAAAAAAAATTCGAAAAATAGACAAGGGCTAAGGCCTCGCGGTACTACCTTAGCCCACAGCGAGCGCTTGGTAAATGTGGTGAACCATAAACTAAAAAAATCAAACGTTGTCCGTGAAGGCACAAGTGGTACTAAACACCAAAAAAAAATTAAACTTCAAGGTCCGTGTAGGACTATTAACGGGCTTTAAAAGCTGCGTTGGGCGCCATTTATGTAATAGCATAATGGCGCGATAAAATATCGGGCGCCACTTATGCGAGGTATTACCCCCTTAGCCATAAGCCCGGAAAAGCATGACCAAGGAGCCAATACCATACATAAGAAAGGAAACAAAATTCCGGAACTCCTACGCCGGCCACACGGAGTTATTTAGCTCGCCGGAGGGGTCGTGGGGTGAGTGGCCGGGGCTTACCGCGGTTGGTTCACCACTTACCTGTGCCTGGGCAACCTTGAATCCCGCCTCCATTATTCTGCGGTCATCGCCTGTGTCTCGTCATGCCCTGACAAGGAATGACCCCCGCCTCAACCATTCCACAAAAAAATTTACCACCTGGACATTCTAGTATTTATAATCATTTAATAATCCTGTAATCATCAACACAAACAATACAATGAATACTTATCAACCACGACAATAGTTAGCTGTCCTTGTCAAATATTAGCATTAAATGATCACATTCAATTCAATCAATGTTACATTATTTTATTTTTAGGTACATATGTATGAAGCTCAAGATAACAATAAAGCGCGCAGTAATGGCCAATACTCCTCGCTTTGTACAAACGATGTTATAAACGACCGTGTAACCTAACGGAACAACAAATTACCGGAACCAACTCACGGAATATCCAACACAAGAATGAAAAAAAATTGATCTAACAAGGAGCAACAATATTACACTCAATTATAGATATATAAAATCAAAATGATTATTAACGGCACTTAGAAATATTATATATTAATAAAGTAAAGCATGACTAAATATTTAATGGTCTGGTGTGTAAGTGTTAGGAAAAGAAAGACTTAACCTAGGTGAAGATAGTTATTGTAATACAATATTTAATTTGTTCAATATTCTTGTTTTTTCTATTATTTAAGTTATTTCATATATCACGAGCTCATTTCAGTAAACATTTCGACAAAGTTGACGCTCCAAATAATCGTGCATTTACGACAACTTTCATATTCACTTCTGTGTCCAATACCTTTTTGTACTTTTCGCCATTAAAATATTTTAAATTTTTAACGTTTGTTATATTGTTTTTGGTTTATTACTTAAAATAAAACGATAATTTGAATTTAAAATTCAATATTTTTTTTCCTCTATGGTTTCAGTTCTTTCAAGCTTGACATTCGTTGAAAGAAGAATAAAATAAGGTATTGCCCCACATCAAATCATCAGATAATCCAAGAGTACGGCTGTACCTGTTTGTAGCAAGGCTCCAGCACCTTCAACGCTCATTATAGCACCACCGGCTTCCACATCAACCTAACTGACACTTTCTATATTAAGAGGCTCCAAATTGTTTTCACCATCAACTTGTAATGCGTACAATTATTCCAATTTGATGTTCTGCACGCTTTTTAATTTCAATTATTATAATTAACCTACGCACCTTAGACTCTTTTCTATTCTTGGGGGCCTTTAGAATTACCAGTGACAATTTTCCTACAGGAACGGGAACTTTCATTCAAGTACCAGCATTATATTTCGGCGTGGATTCAACAGCGACCTTTCCTCTCAGGGCCAGCTCTCGATATCAAACGTTTATTAAAGTCATAAGTTTCGGAATATTTCTCACTTCAAGTACACCAAACCAAATTCAGAATAACTTATTTTCAAAAATTCCAGGCTTTTTCCCATTTTCGATTTTTTTCCAGACTGACTCCCAATTTTTTTCTTTTTTTCCTTTTATTTTCCCCGCCTCCTTTTTGGTTTCGAACAACTTCTGAATTTTCATTCTCGACAGTGATTTTTTTAGTCAAGTAATTATTTAGAGATTTTTGAGCAAAACTGACCGTTACAAGCTACAAGAGTTTAGCCAAGCGTTTCTACAAGCCGATAACCAAAAACAATTCCACAATTGGTGCACTCACAACAATATAGAATTTCGACTCATCCCACCGAGGGCTCCTCATTTTGGGGGCCTCTGGGAAGCCGCAGTAAAGATAGCAAAAGCTCACCTCATTCGAACTTTGCGCAGCTCTCTGTTAACTTACGAAGAATTGAGTACCGTTCTGACACAAATTGAAGGTATTTTGAATTCTCGTCCAATCACTCCCATATCTAGCGATCCAAATGATCTCCAAGCCCTAACGCCTGCTCACTTTCTTAATCAGGCTCCTCTCGAAACCTTTCCGGAGCCCCTTTATGAAATAAACAAAATTAGTTATCTTCGCAGATGGCAAAGAGTTAGCAGCTATCATCAGCACTTTTGGCAGCGATGGTCGCAGGAATATATCCACCAGCTCCAGCAGCGAAATAAATGGTCTTCATCTCATCCAAATTTACAATGTGGCGATATGGTCTTGATCCACGACGATAACTTACCACCCTACAAGTGGAATCTTGGACGTATAATCAATGTTGTTCCTGGGACTGATGGACACATACGAGTCGTCGATGTTAAGACGAAATCAGGTACTATTCGCAGATTCATCCATAAACTGGCTCTGTTGCCAATACAAGAAGAAATATCCAAAGAAGTTGAAAGTTCCTAACCTTTCAAGGGCGGCAGGATGTTCGGGCGTCGACACAAATTAAAAATATTAGTTTTAAGTATGAATGAATTATGCAAATTAAGTCATAAGTTGAAGTACCTATAAATAAAATTAACTATAATTTAATTGTTAGCGCCATCCTGAGATCACTGGGCGAAATCCAATAAATATGAATAAAAGTTGCAGGGCCATGGGCTACTTCCCAGCTGCTGCTCATATTTTTATAAGCCAAATCTACGAACAGTTGCGAATAACGCACTTTCGAGAAATTCTTTGGGAGCGCAGTTTTCGAGCAAGTTCGGCTTCCTTCATCCTGCTTATACGTTTATAATTGATGATCATATTCAGCCTCGGTGATCGATGGACGGCGCACGATCGGTTGTAGTGCCTCGAGACTGTAAAACTTCCTCTTTTTCACTTGGACCACCAATTGAGACACATCTCGGAGCTCTACACCGTCAACTTTCCTGCTTTTCAACATTATATATTATAATAAATCAGCATTATAAATTCAACAAGATTTTTAAATTGGTGCAGAAACTACTGCACGCATCAGTACTCTAAAAGATGTAAGTCTTGTGTACCTCCGTTTTCTTATGTACAAATAAATAAATAAATTTTCTACCTTCATATTTGGTGCAAACTAGAGCTCTCCCTCCCTCTACATAGCTCCCAGTTCGCTTACTCTAAAGGTAAATCAACAGAGGTTGCTTTACACCACCTGGTCAGTAAAATCGAAAAGGCCTTCCTCGCTAAGGAAACTGCCTTATGCGCGTTCCTTGACATCGAAGGTGCTTTCGATAACACAGGCTATGATTCCATCTCTAGAGCACTGGCTCTCAGAAATCTGGATCCTCACACGATTGAGTGGATAAATGCCATGCTTGCAGCACTACGAGAAGTTCAAAGATGGTGTACCAAGGAGGGCCTAGCAATTAACCCAAATAAAGCTGTCCTGGTACCTTTCTCCAAACGTTACAAATTGGACCTAGGTCCTATCTGTATTCGGGATACCACAGTTGAGTACTCAGACTCAGTCAAATATTTGGGAGTAAAGCTAGACAAGAGACTGAACTGGAACGCTCAACTTGACTACGTCATCAGCAAAGCCACAAGGGCCATATGGGCCTGCAAAAGGCTTCTGGGTAGGACATGGGGTCTTACACCACAAATGATGTACTGGATGTACAATACGATCGTTAAACCTGTTGTCACTTATGCTGCTATAGTTTGGTGGCCCACGACTAAACAGGTTACGTCGATCCTCAAGTGCAGCAAGCTGCAACGGCTTGCTTGCCTCTCCATTACCGGAGCTATGCGGACCTGCCCCACAGCAGCAATGGAAGCAATCATTGGATTGACCCCTTTGCATCTCTTCATATGGAAATCCGCCATAAGTGCCTTGAGACTTCAGATCTCATCCAACTGGCCCCATACGGTCAAAGGACACATGGATATCCTTAAAAATATCCCAAGCATTTCCATCTGCCGCGTATCCGACCATATGGTTAGTCAACTGCGGTTCCAAAGGAAATTCAAAACAATTATCCCGGATCGCTCTGAGTGGGAGGAAATTATTCTTCCTAGGGATCCAAACCATCTCCACTGGTTTACTGACGGGTCAAAGATGGAACATGGTACGGGGGCTGGTGTCGCAGGACCCAACTCCAAGGTCTCGATTGCAATGGGTAAGTGGCCCTCTGTTTTCCAGACTGAAATACATGCCATTGCGACCTGCGCTAGGCTCAACCTTGAGAAAGGTCTGAAAGGCGCCAACATTAAAATCTTTTCTGACAGCCAAGCTGCCATCAAGGCACTCTCAACGTGGAAGTTTTCTTCCAAAATAGTAGCAGAGTGTTTTGACGTACTCCAGAGCCTGACCAGAAGAAACGAGGTCTCGCTCTGCTGGGTCCCCGGACACTGGGGTATCGAGGGAAATGAGGCTGCAGACAGCCTCGCGAGGGAGGGGTCTGAGACTTTGTTCCAGGGCCCAGAACCCTTCTGTGGCATCTCTTGGTCCACCTCCAAGTCCTTGATAGAAGAGTGGATTAAGAAAATAAACCTAGCCTATTGGGAGTCAGTCCCAGGTCTTAGACAGGCTAAAGATCTTATAAGATCCTTTGCCTTAAGGGGCACTATTAGTCTAAAGAGAGCGGACCTAAGGCTGCTGGTGGGCTATCTCACTGGCCATGTCGGACTGCGGTACCACCTCCACAACCTAGGACTGTCTCAAGAGACAGAATGCCGACTCTGCTTGGAAGGCGATGAAACTTCCACACATATTCTTTGTGAATGTCCTGCTCTGATCTGGCTTAGAAGAAGAACGTTTATCAGAGACTTCTTGAGCCCTGCCCAAGTCCGGTCTTCATCAACTAAAGACCTTCTTGCCTTCATTCGGAAGGCCGATAGTCTGTTCCGCTAGTGGGGTACGTACACAATAGGCCTAACTTGGCCGCAGTGTTCACCATATGGGTTGCCCCCTCATTCCTTAATAATAATAAAAATACAATAAGATTGGGTCCAGCTGTATCCTTCCAGACAAACAGCAGATTCCTTTTGGTTGCTGTTTCCATCTTAGAGCCTTGCAGAAATTGCATGCCACATTCATCGCTCCTACTTCAGCTGCTTTTGAATAATTTATTCGTGGAATGTAACTGAAACCACAATTCAATTTATTAATACTTTGAAAATCTATCAAACTATCCAGGGTTTCGGTTCTTAAGACTTGACCTCGTAAGGAATCAGTTTCACGACATCTTGAGGCTACATGGTACATTCGATCAGAATTCAAACGTTCCTCACGCCTTAAAGCATTTTCATTTGCTCTCGAGTTTGCTTGTCGTGTTTTTTGAACACTAACTGCCTGTTCCCAATGAGCCCGTCACCGATATTTTCCATATAAATTGTTGTTGTTCTGTCGTTGGCGGTGAATTAGATTTAATTTTAATTCTGTCGGTATAACCCCTCCATGAGCAAAAGCTCTCTCATTTTTCCGCTCTTTTTTCTATTTACCTGCCACCTAGTGGGCGATTTTAGTTGAGTTACATGTTATTTCTGTGACTCTTTTTATGTTTTTTGAATTATGTTAAGAAGAAGATTGTCTGATGAAATCTATTTCAATGTGAATACCCGGGAAGCGTAAAAAAGTAAAAAACTAAAACTCAAGTGAAAATTGGCAAAATAAAATTAAAAATAATAATGGAAGAAAAATTAATTGAATTAGTGGCGGGAAAAGTGTTTTTGTACGATAAAAAACACAAATCTTATCGAAAAACAATTTTAAAAGAAAAAAACGTGGAATGACATTTCACAGCAGTTAAATTTAAATGGTAATATTTTGAAGTTGTTTTCTTGTAATTTTTATTAATTTTGCATTTACATAGTTGACAGGGTTAAGAAACGATGGTCTTCCCTCAGGGACATGTATATCAGGGAATTGAAAAATAGATCAAAGCCTTCTGGCAGTGGTGGTGGAAATGAAAGAAAAACCTTCAAATTTTTCGACCGTTTACAATTTCTGAAGGAAGGTTACACGCCGAGAAAGTAATTATATTTAATAAACTGCTAAATTTAGTTCATAATATATATGTTTTCAGAACAAGTGGGATTTGTGTGCATCCTTACGCCAATGAGGATACAATTGACTTGTTCCCTGATGAAGGAGATCCTGTTGAAGTGACCTCGGATACAGATTTAATGTTACGAGAATCACCTGTAACATGTTCCTTGCCTTCTCGTAGGCGCACTTTAAGTGCAACGTCTTCTACAGAAAAAAATGTAGGAGACGAAAATATTATCGTGAAAATGTTATTTTTTATTTTCTTGTAAAAATTTGCAAAGAGTTTCACGAATGTTGAATGCCTCATTTTGAGATCTATTTGACCTTTCCAGGGTAATGGACGACAAGGGCGTAATTTCATTTTGCCAATCTATTTCGGAATAATCTTTTTTATGCAGCATCCCATAATTGTGTAATACAGTCACGGCCTTAACAATCTTTTCCGCGTTTTCTGGAGACGCGTGTATATTGTTTTTAAGGATGCTCCATCGGGCAGTCATAATGCCAAAGGCGCATTCAATTTTAATTCTCGCACTTGAAAGCCGTTCGTTGAAATATTGTTTATCTTCTGGTAAATTCCTTCCTGGATAAGACCGCATTATGTTTTTTTTAAAGGGAAGGCAGCGTCTCCAGCAAAATAATACGGGCATACAGCGTTTGAATCAGGCAATTCTCTTTCAGCAGGCAGTGGTAGTTTTTGGTTTATTAATAGTTGTCCAAACTTGCTGTTTTGAAATACTCCACCGTCGCTTTGGCTGCCATAAGCACCTATGTCCACAGCGGTAAAAATGGCATCAATGACAGCCATCAACACAATGCTAAAACGACCTAACAAAAGTAGTCAAAAGAATTATAAAATATGATGATCCTTATTTAGTATTTTACCTTTATAATTGTAAAACTGCGATCCACTATTGCATGGACGTATTATATTGACGTGCTTGCCGTCAATAGCTCCAATGCAATGTGGTATCCCAGATTTTAAAAAGAAATTATTTGAAATTTCTTCCAGTTCATTAGCATTTGGAAAAGATATATACATAGCAGACAGCTCTTCCCAAATTGCGCTGCATGTTTCAATTATAATTTTACTAAATGTGGAAGCTCCAATTAGGAATTTCGAACAATATAATAATCGAGGTCCACCATGTGCAAGATACCTGTAAACAAATAACCTTCAATCATTTGTAATCAAACAAAATATGATTTTATGTAAAAGAAATGTTATTTAATGAACTTACATTATTGTAATAAGAAGTCGGAATTCCGGACAGATGACCTTGCGAATAGAACACTTTTGTAACTTTCCACGGAGCATTTTTTTTTTTTATGTGAAAGTCTAAGCTCAGGTGTCTCCCTTTGTACTACCAGTCCGTCATGTCTTACACGTCAACGTCGGGTGTCTGGTAGTAAGCTTAGCTCGAAGGATAGAGAAAGAATAAAACAGATTAAAGGGAGTCTGGGGGATACATGAGGAGGTGGAGATGAACCTTGCGTTTAAACTCTTGGGTGTTATATGAGTTTGGGAAAACTGACTGTGGAAGGTTGTTCCACAGTCGAGTTGTTCTCGAAAAGAACGAATTACTAAACTGGTGTGTGCGCGAAAATAAGGGCTGTAGATAGTGAGGATGAGCCGAATGGGCAAGTCTTGTGTTGCGGGAAAAACATCGCCGTGAAGGCAGGAGATTATATATTTCGGTTGTGCCGTGATCACCCGGGTGTCACCCCAAAAAAAATCACCCTTTTTAATAAACACAATTTTTATTAAAAACTTAATGTTTTCTAGTACAATTAAATTCACAATTCACTATTTCATTCATTAATTCACACAATTCACATCCAGTTCATTATTTGATTAATTCAATATAAATTAGTTTTAAGTTATTTCAAAAATATAGACATAAACTAGCTTAAATTCAATAGTTTGATATTGCCAGAATTATTGCTAGGCCTTTCATTGATATTAACACTATCACTAAAATTTCCTGCTGGTAATGTATGCGGCGTGTGTCTTTCGCTTACTTAAATTCTCCTTAATAGATTGGCTTGATGCTTTAACTTTCTTGGCTTTAAGAGTTAGTTCGTATTTTAGACGTATAGATGTCGCTGATCAGAAACTGAATTAATTTCCCAAACTTCACCTTCTTGATTGATTTAACTTGCTGAATTGATGATGCACTAGCGATGCGTTGGTTGCGGTCGATTACAGTGGTGTGGATGCTTCTTGACGCCCTGTTTGCTTTAGATCTGCCCTTTGGGTTCTGAAATTTAGATTGGTTTAGCTTATTAAGTTATATGGGAATTGAATATTTCTTGGCTCAATTCGCCTTGCTTAGGATGCTGTCTCACTACAACAGCTTACGTATGACGGCTCAGTGCGCCGTTTAGATTGGTTAAGAATCGGCTCAATTCGCCTTTATTGGGATGCGAAAGTTGAAGGTTCAATACTTCCTTTCAACTTGGTTGGGATGCGAAAGTTGAAGGTTCAATACTTCCTTTCAACTTGGTTGGGATGCAAAAGTTGAAGGTTCAATACTCCGTTCAACTTGCTTGTAGATTTGGCTCAGTACGCCCTGCTTAAATGAGAATCACTGGTTGCCTCAATGCGGCAATTCTTTCAGACTCAGAACGTCTTGAAGGATCAAGTGATCTGAAATTTTCGGTCAGCTGCTGCGATATTTATTGCCGCAATCACAATGAAACTTCGGCAAGTGGCGGGGCAATATGCAGTATATACCGATTATGTAATTAATCTTCGCTTGTTTTGCGATCAGCTGTTTCTGTCTGTCAAATGGAGGTTGTATTGCTGGTAAGTATTTTTTAATTCATTTTATCTATATACTAATTTTATTTTTATTTTCCAGTGATATATCTATTTTAGAAGGAGGAAAAAAGGGGCTGGACACAAGTTAAGTGTTGATAGGTAAGTTTTTCTTTGTGGAACTTGTTTTAAATTTTATAGTAATTATTTTCTGGTTTTCAGGTTTCCTTGGCATTTTTGACAGTGGCTGACTTTGTTTTTCAAGCGAAGTATTTTATTTGTGATGTTTTTTATAATTATTCTTTTTTTCTTTTCAGGAAGAATTCTCGTTAAACCTCTACATATTGTAATTTGTGATAAATAAATCGCTTTTTTAGTGGGTGAATTTTTTGGTTTTTATTTATTATTCCCATTCCAAATTTTGTTTTTGTTTTGTGTTTTTGTAAATTTTAGGAGCTGCCGCGACATACTCCCCGGCCTTGACACGCTGCGGTGTCAACATTAGATACTAAGTATATTTCCAAACTTTTGTAATTTAGGTTTTTTTTTTTTTTTTATAAATGACATGATTGCTTAATTCTGACTGTATGATAATTCGGTATTAATGGGTAAGAGACATATTTTTGAAATTGGTCGCTTTAATATAGAGTTTTTTGTTTTAATGGTGACCACTCGAGTTAAGTGATCAGCGCCAGGGTGTACATCGATTATGCGTCCTAGTAACCATTGAGCCGGTGGTAGATTATCTTCCTTGAGTAATATTAATTGGCCAATTCTTATGTTGTCGCGCAGTTTCGTCCATTTTGGTCTTTGCTGAAGGCGCGATAGATACTCGGAGTTCCACCTTTTCCAGAAGGATTGGTATAAATGTTGTACATGCTGCCATCTGTCTAAGCGATGTACGTTCTGGTCGAGGACAGATGGTTCGGGTGGGGTTATTAGAATATCGCCAATGAGAAAGTGTGCTGGTGTTAATGGTGTTAAGTCTTCTGGGTCGCTGCTTATCTCACACAACGGTCGGGAATTTAGGCAGGCTTCAATTTGAGTTAATACGGTACTAAATTCCTCATAAGTGAGTATTGAAGTTCCTAGAATTCGTTTCATGTGATATTTCGTTGATCGGACTCCAGATTCCCATAGGCCTCCGAAGTGTGGCGCTGCTGGTGGATTAAAATGGAATTGTACTCCTTCGGTCTCCAGTAATGATGCAATTTCTAGATTTATGCCGTTGACCATCTGTGCTGTTTGCCTGGTGAGTACTCGGTTGGCTCCCACAAAATTGGAGCCACAGTCGCAGTAGATGTCGCTAGCCATCCCTCTCCGGGAGACGAATCGCCGATATGCTGCAATAAAACCTTGTGTACTGAGATCGGTCACTATTTCAATGTGTAATGCCTTAGTAGCCATACATACAAATATCGAAATGTACCCTTTATATCTTTTTGATCCTCGGCCCTTGTGAGTTTTCAGCTCAAAGGGTCCGCAATAGTCGATTCCAGTATGGCTGAATGGTCTTGAGGCCTTTACTCTTTGATACGGTAGGTCGCCCATTAATTGTTGTTGTACCTCGGCCTTCTGTCGATAGCAGGTGATGCATTTGTGAATCTGATGGCGAATCGTGTTTCTTGCATTCAGTACCCAGTATTTTCGGAAGATGACGCTCATCATTAACTGGGGTCCTCCATGTAGGGTCTCTCGATGGTATCTATCTATTAGTAACGTTGTGAATGGATCCTTGTCTGGTACTATGATGGGGTGTTTTTCCTCATATCGTAAGGTTGAGTGTCGCAATCGTCCGCCTACTCTTAAGAGTCCGTCATTATCTATAAAGGGGGTTAATTTCCTTAAAGCACTTTTATTGGTTAGAGTTTGTTTTTCGGCTAATGATTTGAGGTCTTCATGAAAATGTCGTTGCTGAACGATTTTTAGGATTACTAATAGGGCACTTCTGATTTCACTATTGGTGAGATAGCTTTTGGTTTTGTCTCTTGCTAATTTTCGACAATCACTGATGAATCTTTTGCAATATGCGATTACTCTCACGAGTTTGGTGAGAGAGGAAAATTTTGCTATGATGTCATCCTCCTTAATTGCGATAGAGCAACAGGCTGGCTGTTTTCTGGATTCTAATTCTGTGGTGAGTCTTGTCCTCATGGTGGGCCACTCGGTCCTTGGTTTTTGGAGCCATTCTGGGCCCTTCCACCATAGCATGTGATCCTTTAACTCTTCGGGTGATAATCCTCTTGTGGCGCAGTCTGCTGGATTCTGTTTTGAGGAGACGTGACCCCATCTTGCGTTTCTTAACAGCTCATGGATAAGGGATGTTCGGTTGGCGATAAATGATTTCCATTTTGAGGGATGTCCATTTAGCCATGCTAGCACTATCTCGGAGTCTGTCCAAGTGAATATAGGTGTAGCATCCGGAAGTTTTAGTGCCCTTTGGATATAGTTGATTAATTTCGCCAATAGTACTGCTCCACATAATTCTAGTCGTGGAAGGGAAACTACCTTGATTGGCGCTACCTTAGTCTTGGCTGTCAGGATGTTGACGGTTCGAGTTCCATCTTGAATTGCGCAGTAATAGACCACTGCGGCGTAAGCTTGATTGGACGCATCGCTGAACCCATGGATCTCGACCTCGGTTTGTGTGTCCCTCCAGTTTAACCATCTTGGGATTCGGATCTGGTTGATGGTGCGTAGGTGCTGTTGATACTTGGTCCATTCGAACTGTAGTTCCGGTGGTGGAGCATCATCCCAGTCTATCTTTGCTAACCATAGCCGTTGGATCATTAATTTCGCTGGTATAATGATTGGTGATGCCCATCCTAATGGATCGAATAATTTAGATATTTCTGATAACATTGTTCGTTTGGTTATTGGAACTGTTTGTTTTCCTTCCTTTAATGTATAGGACAGTGTATCACTTCGAGGGTTCCAATATATTCCGAGGGTTTTTACCTGGTCCTGCGAGGTTATGTTGAAGGGTAAGTTGATTTCTCTTAATTCTTCTGGTATGGATGCTAATAAATCTGGGGAGTTTGAAACCCATTTTCTCAGTTGGAATCCTCCAGACATCATGAGTCCGTGTAGTTGTTGCTGCTTGTTAATGGCTTCCTCTATTGTGTTTGCTCCTGACAATAGATCGTCCACGTAAAAATCAGTTTGGGCCGTAGCTGATCCTAGGGGATATCTTGCTTGCTCATCAATGGCTAACTGTTTGATGGTTCTAGTGGCTAAGTAAGGAGCGCTTTTCGTTCCAAAGGTGACTGTGAGCAGTCGAAAATCCTGAATTGGTGTTTCTGGTGACTCCCTCCATACTATACGTTGATAGTCAGCGTGTTGTTTTGCTATTCGTATTTGTCTGTACATTTTTGCGATATCTGCTGTAAATGCTATATAATGGAGGCGCCATCTGAGGAGAATAGACCATAGATCGTCTTGCTGAGGAGGTCCATTTAACAAAATATCATTGAGGGATGTTCCTGTACTTGATGGTGCCGATGCGTTGAAGACTACACGTAACTTCGTTGTGGTGCTATCTTCCTTTAGAACCGAGTGGTGTGGTAGATAGAAGTGTGGAAGCGGTGGGTGCGAGTTGTTGACTGCTACTGGTTCCATATGTTCGAGTGTAATGTATTCCCTTAAGCAATCGTCATATTGCTTCTTTAGGTCTGGTTCTTTGCTTAGTCGAGTTTCTGATCGGTATAGACATGAAATGGCTCGGGGTCGAGAGGTTCCTAGGGATGTGTTGTTATCAGTGAATGGGAGTTGGACTTCGTACTGTCCATTAGGAAGTCGCTTGTATGTGGTTCGAAAAATCTCTTCGCACTGTTGTTCCTCCTCGGTTAGGGGCTTTTCTCTGCTAATTTCTTCTAATTCCCAAAATTGAGCTAGCTGCTGCTGTAAGTCAGTGGTGATATGGAGGCTGGTCACTTTTATTGTTGGTGGGATATCCTTGAATTTGCCAGACAATATCCATCCCAAAGAGGTTTCTTGGGCTATCGGTGATCCCTTTTCGCTAAGGATGAGCCCATGCCTGATGATCTGGCCGTAAACGTCGCCACCCAACAATATGTCTATTTTTCCCGGACGGGAGTACCAAGGGTCTGCTAAATTGAGGTGATTGATGTGCGTCCATTCTTGAGTGTAAATTTGTTTTGATGGAAGGAAACTTGTCAGCTTTCTTGTAACTAGTGCGTTCATTTCCACTGCGAAGTTATTGTTGTAATTAGATTTTAATGTTAGCTGGACTAGATTGTCGAATTTGCCGGTGTTGATTTCGCCGACAACTGTAATAGACGCCTTGATTGGTTTCTTTCTCAGATGTAACTTTTGGACGATAGCTTCTGTTATGAAGGAGACTTGTGATCCTGGATCAATTAACGCTCTGGCTGTGGTTTCATGCCCTGTGTCTGATTGGAGCTTTACCATCGCTGTTGCCAGTAGAACTTGTTGCATTGGAGCGTCGTCGTTTATCATTAAGGAATGAAGTTGGTCTGGTTCTGAGAGGTTCTGTCTTGACAAGCATGATGATGAATCGATGTGTTCTCCGGACGTTACTGTGGCTACAAGAGATTGAATTCTTGCATCATCGGAAGATTGTGATTGTTGATTGGTTGGTTTGAGATTCATGCTTCTTTTCTCAGTCTGGCGATGCAACAATGAATGGTGACGCTGGTGGCAGATCCGACAGGTGTGTTTACTTGGACATTGGGCTCCTAGATGACCATAACCTAAGCAGTTTACACATAGCTTCTGTGATTTCACCAAGTCCCTTTTTTCTGCTTCAGTTAACTTGACGAATGCTTGGCACTGCCGGACATGGTGGTCGCTTCTGCAATAGCTGCATCTTTGGCTGGTTGTCACATGGAATGTTTGTGATGTCATCCTTGGTCTTGCAGAGAAGTTTCGATAGGTCTTACTTGTGGTTGATCCCTTCCTTCCAATAGCCTCTAGCGTTCTAAAACGCCCCTCCAGAAACTCGCGTAGTGTGTCCCATGAAGGTATGTCGGTACTCTGGCTTATACTTTGTTCCCATAATTGATGAGTTTCGGACGGGAATTTTTGTACAATTATGTAGATGATCACTGCGTCCCAGCTCTCGACTTCCATGCCTAGGTTGAATAGTGCTTGCAGGCATTCGGTGGTTACGTCCATCAGGCTCCCAATCCCTTGTGCAGACTCAGCGGATAAGGTGGGTTGGTTGAATAGTAGTTTCAACTGGGCGTTGACCAATACTCTTTTGTTATCGTACCTTCCTTTTAGTAGTTTCCAGGCTGGCTCGTAATTATCGTTTGACACTTGGACTTGCCGCAAGAGACCCTCTGCTTCTCCACTTAGATGCATTTTCAAATACTGGAGTTTTTGTGCATTTGATAGGTTTGGATTTTCGTGTATTAAGCTCGTGTAGAGATCGTGGAAAGTAGTCCATTTTCGGTAATCTCCGGAGAACTTGTCTAAAGATATTTTGGGTAGTTTGATTAGATGTTCTTTGTTTGGGTTTGGCATCACCTTGGTTTCTTCTACACTGGGAGATGGACTACCATCTCTTGATCTGGGATACTCGGCTTCATAACGAGATTCAATCGCGGCGTAATTTGTGTAGAAATATTCCTCCATTTCGTCGTATAAATTCCTCGTAAAATAGTTATTTTGTAATAGGTTGGAATCAGCAGGTTCGTCATTCTTGGCTAAAAGAATCTCCGTGTGGGTTTTCTGTATTTCCTGGAACAGCTTTTCGAAATCCTGCAATCGTTTTTTGTAATAAGAGAGGGTTCGTCTGGCGGCTCCATCCTTCCGATAATTTGTGATGAATTTCTCCAGAAGCTCCTTTTGCACGAATTGTAATTTAATTGCCTTTTCCATATTGTTTTAGTTTAGTTAGTTTAGGTCACTGGCTGCTACGATTTCCCTTTGAGGTGACGTGATCAGGCTAGATGTACGTTTTCCTTTCGGAATCCGGCTCGAAGGACCAAAATGTGCCGTGATCACCCGGGTGTCACCCCAAAAAAAATCACCCTTTTTAATAAACACAATTTTTATTAAAAACTTAATGTTTTCTAGTACAATTAAATTCACAATTCACTATTTCATTCATTAATTCACACAATTCACATCCAGTTCATTATTTGATTAATTCAATATAAATTAGTTTTAAGTTATTTCAAAAATATAGACATAAACTAGCTTAAATTCAATAGTTTGATATTGCCAGAATTATTGCTAGGCCTTTCATTGATATTAACACTATCACTAAAATTTCCTGCTGGTAATGTATGCGGCGTGTGTCTTTCGCTTACTTAAATTCTCCTTAATAGATTGGCTTGATGCTTTAACTTTCTTGGCTTTAAGAGTTAGTTCGTATTTTGGACGTATAGATGTCGCTGATCAGAAACTGAATTAATTTCCCAAACTTCACCTTCTTGATTGATTTAACTTGCTGAATTGATGATGCACTAGCGATGCGTTGGTTGCGGTCGATTACAGTGGTGTGGATGCTTCTTGACGCCCTTTTTGCTTTAGATCTGCCCTTTGGGTTCTGAAATTTAGATTGGTTTAGCTTATTAAGTTATATGGGAATTGAATATTTCTTGGCTCAATTCGCCTTGCTTAGGATGCTGTCTCACTACAACAGCTTACGTATGACGGCTCAGTGCGCCGTTTAGATTGGTTAAGAATCGGCTCAATTCGCCTTTATTGGGATGCGAAAGTTGAAGGTTCAATACTTCCTTTCAACTTGGTTGGGATGCGAAAGTTGAAGGTTCAATACTTCCTTTCAACTTGGTTGGGATGCAAAAGTTGAAGGTTCAATACTCCGTTCAACTTGCTTGTAGATTTGGCTCAGTACGCCCTGCTTAAATGAGAATCACTGGTTGCCTCAATGCGGCAATTCTTTCAGACTCAGAACGTCTTGAAGGATCAAGTGATCTGAAATTTTCGGTCAGCTGCTGCGATATTTATTGCCGCAATCACAATGAAACTTCGGCAAGTGGCGGGGCAATATGCAGTATATACCGATTATGTAATTAATCTTCGCTTGTTTTGCGATCAGCTGTTTCTGTCTGTCAAATGGAGGTTGTATTGCTGGTAAGTATTTTTTATTTCATTTTATCTATATACTAATTTTATTTTTATTTTCCAGTGATATATCTATTTTAGAAGGAGGAAAAAAGGGGCTGGACACAAGTTAAGTGTTGATAGGTAAGTTTTTCTTTGTGGAACTTGTTTTAAATTTTATAGTAATTATTTTCTGGTTTTCAGGTTTCCTTGGCATTTTTGACAGTGGCTGACTTTGTTTTTCAAGCGAAGTATTTTATTTGTGATGTTTTTTATAATTATTCTTTTTTTCTTTTCAGGAAGAATTCTCGTTAAACCTCTACATATTGTAATTTGTGATAAATAAATCGCTTTTTTAGTGGGTGAATTTTTTGGTTTTTATTTATTATTCCCATTCCAAATTTTGTTTTTGTTTTGTGTTTTTGTAAATTTTAGGAGCTGCCGCGACACAGTCGTTATGGTAGATGCGGTAGAATTTTACCAGGGCTGCTACATTCCTGCGGTGACTTAGTGAATCAATTTTGGAGCAAATGACGTCGTCGCCAATGAGTTGGAGAGCGCGGTTCTGCACCTTGTCCAGCCACGCTAAGGTGGTACTCGGTGCCCCTGCCCAGAGATATGAGTTGAATTCGAGGCGGGGCCGAATGTAGGATTTGTATATTATAGCCCTGGGGCCTTATTCTGTATTACAATACTCAAATGCTTTTTACTCGAAACTGAAATCCGAAACTAAAGTGCTTTGGTATTCCCTATTACAATATTGTTACATCTAGTACCTAAATGAATTATCTTCTACTCCATTTCGGAAAGAAATGTCACTTTTCTGCTGAAGTTTATCTGACGTGAGAAGTAAGTTTTTATAATTACAAAATAAACATAATTTAATTGACATAAAACTATTTTAGGTTCCCAAAAGCATAAAATGGATTCGATTTACTATTTTTTGAGCAGTAGCGAAGACAGCGACGAAGAAAATGTGGCCATTACCCGCCGGAAATTAAGGGACAAATCTAATATTTTGGATATGCCCGAAATAATGTAAAATTTCTTTATATTTAATTATTGTTAGTTTAATATTTGATTTTCAGGTTTGTGAAGTTATTTAGACTGTCGAAGGAGGCATTTTTACACCTTTTTAATAAAATTTCACCATCAATAAAACAACCCTTAAGGATTACAAGCGTTCCTCCCATTTTAAAATTGGCAATTACCCTGCGGTTCCTTGCTCAGGGTAGTTACCAACAAAGTGTTGGACAGGAATATTTAACACCCGTATGCCAAGCAACAGTTTCGAGGGTCTTGGAAGAAATTATAATTATAATAGAGGAAAAAGTTTGTCCGTCCGAAATATGTTTTGAAATGACAGAGCAGGAAAAACTTAAGGCCAAAAAGGATTTTTTCCTTAAAAGCGGAATTCCAAATACAATTGGCGCAGTTGATGGGACGCATATAAGGATAATTAGACCCAAAGAACGAGAACATCTTTATTATAGTAGAAAAGGATACCACACTTTGAATGTCATGGTTGTAAGTAAACACAATATATGGTTTACATTAAATATAGCAAAATTATTAATTACAGATTTGTGACCATGCTTTGAAAATACGGGCAGTGAATGCTCGTCATGGAGGGGCATCACATGATTCGGCTGTATGGGCTACAAACGCCGAAAAATATTATTTAGAAAATAAATTCCGAAGCGGTAATAAAGAATGGATCCTGGGTAATTTTTTTTAATTAACCACTTTAGTTCATACATAATTAATTTTTTATTTCAGGGGATTCCGGTTATCCGCTTGAACCATGGCTCATAACTCCCCATAGAGCTGCAGAAGATAACTCTCCAGAATCGAACTTCAACCACAAACACGCAAAAGCGAGGAATACTATCGAAAGAGTTTTTGGTCTGCTAAAGGGACGATTTAGATGCCTGCTGTCAGTAAGAGAGTTGCACTACAATCCTGAAAAGGCAGCAAAGATTTTCAATGTCTGCGCTGCTCTCCATAACATATGTCTAAAATATAGAGTAGATTTACATTCAGATTTAGTCGTAAGTGTAGCAGAATGTAATGTTACAGCTTTTAATGATAGTGGGAATAGAGAGGCCCAAAATATTAGAGATAATATTCGAGATAGTTTAAGAAATTTACCAAATGTATAAAATCATTAAAAATGTATATAAAAAATGTATTTGCGAAAAACTTTAAAAAAACAGCAGTAATAACATAAATGAATTCAATGTATGTAAAATGTTATATATTACTAGCAAAATCCCGCGTGCGTTGCAACGCCTTTCAATGAAATAAGATTATGGGGACACAGTCTGCGATAGGAAAATGATATAGTGAAAAAAGAACAAATCTGGGAAAATTGATTTTGGGAGATGACCGCCATGGACCAAATGATATATTGAGTATACTATATTGCCTATGGTGTTCTACTTATCATACTCTTTCATTTGATACCCATGTCGAAGGGGTTGTAAAGAAAATATTAATACGCCCTCTTGAGATGGCGCTATGGACCAAACGATATATTGAGTATACTATATTGCATATGGTGTTCTACTTATCATACTCTTTCATTTGATACCCATCTCGAAGGGGTTGCGAAGAAAATGGTAATCCGCCCTCTGGAGATGACCGCCATTTACCAAACGATATATTGAGTATACTATATTGCTTATATTGTTCTACTTTTCATAGCCTTTCATGTGATACCCATGTCTCGGGTGTTGTGATGGCAATGTTCTTATAATGCCCTTTCATTTGATACCAATGTCGAGGGGGTAGTGAAGAAAATGATCATCCGCCCTCTTCAGATGACCGCCATGGACCAAACGATATATTGAGTATACTATATTGCTTATGGTGTTCTACTTATCATACCCTTTCATTTGAAATCCATGTCGAGGGGTGTGAAGATAATGGTAATCCAACCTCTGGAGATGGCCGCTATGGGCCAAACGATATATTGAGTATACTATATTGCTTATGTGTTCTACTTATCATACTCTCTCATTTGATACCCATCTCGAAAGGGTTGTGAAGAAAACGGTAGTCCGCCCGCTTGAGATGATCGCCATGGACGAACCGATATATTGAGTATACTATATTGCCTATGGTGTTCTCCTTGTCATACTCTTTCATTTGATATCCATGTCGAAGGTGTTGTGAAGAAAATGGTAATCCGCATTCTTGAGGTGGCCGCTATGGACCAAGCGACATATTGAGTATACTATATTGCTTATATTGTTCTACTTATCATACTCTTTCATTGGATACCCATTTCGAAGGGGTTGTGAAGATAATGGTCATCTGCTCTCTTGAGATGACTGCCATGGACCAAACGATATATTGAGTATACTATATTGCCTTTGGTGTTCTACTTACCATACCCTTTCATTTGATATCCATGTCGAGGGGTTGTAAAGAAAATGGTAATCCGCCCTCTTGAGATGGCTGCTATGGACCAAACGCCTGCTTTTCTATTGAAATTTTGCTATAAACCTCACGGAGCCCGAGACCTTTCCTTCAGATATGAATTTTACACAGATGAAATGCCTCAAAGAACATGGGTCTTGCGTCGGCCGCCATGAATCGGTATATTAAGTCTACTACATTGCTTATTGTATTCTACTTATCATACCCTTTAATTTGATACCCATTTTGATAGGGTTGTGAAGAAAGTGGTAATCCGGCCTCTTTAGACGGCCGCCACGGATCTAAAGATATATTTTGTATACTACATTGCTTATTGTATTCTACTTATCATACCCTTTCATTTGATACCCATGTCGAGGTGGTTGTGAAGAAAATGGTACACCGCCCTCTTGAGACGGCCGCCATGGATCATTTTAGTTTCAATAGCGTCATGGCCTACCTATTGTTTGACAGCTGCGTAAATTTGAAATTTTCATTAAATGTAATGATTCAATTTAATGACAATTTTACATTTGTCAAACAATAAGTAGGCCATGAAGCTATTGAAACTAAAATGAAGTGAAAATTCCTAAAATTACCATTTTTTTGTTTTTTCAGGCAATTTTTTAAATTTTTCTCTCCGTAAGAACCATCCTCGTACTTCAACGAATATTCAAAAAAAAAATTAGTCCAATAGGTCCAGCCGTTCTCGAGTTTTGCGCTTACCAACACATTTAGCGATTCATTTTTATATTATAGATTTCTAGCAAAAACTTATTATATCATTTCAAAAAACTTAAGCATAATAAAATAAAAAAATTCAACATAATAAAAAAAATTCTGTGTATCATAAATATTTGGAATAACACTTAAAAAATGAATAAAATTAATTTGAACTTTGAAATATTTGTTCTTTTAAAGTAAGTTTCCTTCTATTGTCTTTCATCTGTTCGTACAATAATTTTAGTTTTTCATGTCGATATACCTCAGTCTGATGCATTTTTTTCTTTTTTATCTGTACGAGCTGTTCAGTGGCCTTAAGCAAGCTTGTATTTATTGCCTTAGTTTCTTCTAAAGTTGTTAATACCTTTTCGTAAAAATTCTTCTGCAAATCTATTTGTTTTTGCATAGCATTTTCTTTATTCATTGATCGTTTTCTTCTAGAGTTTGGTCTGTTTATTGCTGTATTGGCCACAGACTCAACGCCTTCACAAATATGATAATCATCATCACCCATTGTTTCATCGTCTTGAATTGTATAATTTTCGCAAAATGATATTTCTTCCAATTCCTTTTCGCCTTCCACAAGTATTTCTTGGCTAATTATAACTGGTCTTTGTTCATTACGATTGCTAATTATCACTGGAGGTTGTTTATTGCGATTGCTAATTATCACTGGAGGTTGTTTATTGCGATTGCTAATTATCACTGGTGGTTGTTCATTGCACTCGTTTTGAGTAATACCAAATGTTCGTGTTTCTTTTGAGCCGTATATACCTTCTTTTAAGTTAAGAAGCTCGTATGCTTTATACTCTGTAGCCGTTAAGTTAATGTGTTGGCTAGGACCACCGCCGGTTTTGTGAAGATTTACTTTATTTTTCCTAACCTTTTTTTTAATGTTTTGTTTGTAGTCAGCCCATACCTAAAAAAGATAAATAGTTATCTAATAAAAGCACATTTAAAATGTTACCTTTTTCCAACCGTCTACGTCATGAATGGGCGGTCCGAGAGAATTTAATTCATCCTGGATTTTTTTCCAATGCGCTTTTGCCTTTTCTCTTGCACCGGCGCTATTAAGGTATCCTTTGGCGACATCGGCATGATTTTCCAAGTATTGCACTAGGGCATCAAACTGCCGTAAGTTTGTTGCCTTTGACCTAATTTTAATAGAAATGTCATAATATACCACTTTCATAATAGATTCTTCACTTACATTTTACAAATTGTGTATGATTTTCCCTTTTATTTTTACTCATTCGTTTCTAAAAACAACAAAACTTGGACTCATACCATAAAAACGCATAAGAACATACATAAACATGACATCTACCTCACCTAAAAAAATGAAAAAGGATACACCCCTTTTCCCTTTATAACAAACACAACATTATATTTTTGCAAGGTTTGCATCTCCAGGCAAAAAAGGGATACATTTTTCGAAGAAATTAGTGTTTTATTGGGCCTCCTATTGTCTATTGGGAGGATAATGGGTTTTTCCCAATAAGATAAAAAATTTTTTTTTTTATTCTACATTTTTTCGTCTATCAATTTTTTTCCATGTCATGATTTTTCTCTGGAATTAACGTAACATTTTATAACGTCGGGTTATTCTTCTATATAACCTACTTAAGCACTAAACTCCCATAGATTTATTGCCTTTTGCCTAATTTTTATAAAATATATAAATAACAAACAATTAATTTAACAAAAAAGCTATTTCAACTCTATTTTATAAATTTCTCGATTACCATTGAGCTTTCGAGTAAATATCTCACAATATTGTTACAGTTTCGAGCAAAAATCTCACAATATTGTTACAGTTTCGAGTCAGTTATGTAATAGAGAATACCATTTTGACAGTTTCGAGTAAAATTCTCACAATATTGTAATAGAGAATAAGGCCCCTGGCCGACGGCGGAAGGAGGAATTTGCATCTTTTAAGGAATCCCAAGCATTGAGATGCTTGTTTAGCGATTTGGAATATGTGATTACTCCATCGCAGATCTTCAGTTAAAGTTATGCCCAGGGGCCCTATTCTCTATTACAATACTCAAATGCTTTTCACTCGAAACTGTTATCCGAAACTAAACTGCTTCCGTATTCCCTATTACAATATTGCTCCCTCTCGTAGAAATGTCCCCGAAAGAAACGAAAATGAGCGCAAGAGCTTTCAATTGTATCGCCCACATCTAAATTTTTATAAATTGTTCGATTACCCTTGAGCTTTCGAGTAAAAATCTAACAATATTGTTACAGTTTCGAGTCAGTTTTGTAATACAGAATACTATTTCGGCAGTTTCGAGAAAAATTCTCACAATATTGTAATAGAGAATAAGGCCCCAGGATATTGTGGGATGGTTCAGCCATCAGTTCTAGACTGTCCACTTTAATGGGAGGGATTGGGGAGCGCGTTTTCATAGAGAAGAGACAGTATTTTGTTTTCTGTGCGTTGAATTCAACTTGATTCATGAGGCCCCAGTCAAGAATCAATTTTATGTCCCTGTTGATTGAGGTGGACATAAGTTCACGATCAAGCAGACAAGGTCTGGCCCGTGCTTGTCTTGCTTTATCAAAGTTATACGAGTAACGCAAAGTACTGTCATCAGCGAAGCTGTGAAGGGAGTTGGATGGAATTGAGAGCAGGTTATTTATAAAAACTAGGAAGAGAGCTGGTGATAGAATAAAGCCCTGGGGAACGCCTGCAGAGATGGAGTGGGGATTAGATTCAACGCCGTCCAATACTACCTTGATTGAGCGGTCGGAAAGGAAACTCTCAATCCAATTCTTTAGAAGAAGGTCGATGCCAATAGCATGGAGTTTACTCAATAGAGCGGGGTGCCATACTCTATCAAAGGCCTTGGAGATATCGAGAGCTACCAGGCCGGATTCACCAAAGCGATGAATGTTTTGGTAGAGGTGTTCAGTTAGGCATACAAGGAGGTCGCCAGTAGATCTTTTCGATCTAAAGCCGTACTGCTTGTCATCCAATATTTGGTTGCGTTCAAGATATTCCATAAGCCTTCTGTTTATTAATGTCTCCATGGTTTTGGAGAGGATAGAAGTGATTGCTATTGGGCGGTAGTTAGAGGGGTCGCTGGAATCACCTTTTTTCGGTATAGGCTGAACATAAGCCAGTTTCCAGGAGTCAGTGAAAACTCCGGAGAAGTAAGAAAGGGCGAAGAGTTTGCGCAGAGGTTTAGCCAAAGGTGAAGCGCATTTTTTAAGAACCATAGGGGGAATTTTATCAGGGCCAGTGGATTTATTGGGATCGAGCTCCTTGAGACACTTGAACACTTCACGAGTTCTGAAGAAAACTCTGCCCATTGAGTGAGCAGAACCCTCTACAATGGGGGGTTGCACGGCAGTATCAGGCAAGGAAGAATTGGAGGCAAACAGAGATGCGAGTAAGTCAGCCTTGGATTTGCTTTCTGTTAATACCTTCCCATCGTGAATGAAGGGAGGAGACGACGATGAGTTAAAATTTTTCCTGATGGAGGTTACCAAGGACCAGAAGTTTTTACTCCCAGCAGAGGTGTTAATGAGTTTGTTTCCTTAACCTGTCATCGAAGGAGGCTTTGGTTTGCTTGATGGTGGCTTTGCAGACATTTCTCAACCTGATGTACTCACGTCGGGATGAATCGCTCAGGGAATGCTTGAACTCTCTATAGGCGGTCTCTTTGGCTTTAATCGCGTTCATACATTCTTGATTAAACCATCCATGCGGCCTTGGCTTAATGGATTTGGTAGAATGGGGAATGAATAAACGCATTCCTGCCAATATGATTTTTGAGATGCAGAGAGCGGAAAAGTTGGCATCGCGATTCACAAAACACAGGTCCCAGTCAGCGGCTTGGAAGAAGCAAATAAGCCCCAACCAATTGGCTTTCCCATAATGCCACACAGTTCTCCTAGGAGCTGGTATGGCTGAGACGGATGATTGGTATGGGAAGCTTGCGCTGACCAGGCAGTGGTCTGAGCTGCCTAGAGGTGAATGAACTTCGACGGAGTACCGCGTAGGGTGGGAGGTGAGAAAAAGATCAAGGAGATGGGCCCCTTGATCTGCAGCGTCAGGAACTCGTGTAGGGCACTTAACCAATTGGTGAAGATTATTAGTCTCTGCAAAGAGCTCGGCATCCCGGCCAGAAACACTGGAGCCATTTGAATAATTCAGCCAATTTGTGTTGTGAACGTTGAAATCACCCGCAACAATGATTTCGCACTCCGGGTATAAGGATAAGAATTCGGAGATACGTTCAGAGATAGCGTCAAATGCTAAGGAAGAGGCTTCATTATTTATATTAGGGCTCCTGTATAGAAAACAGAAGAAAATGACGTGCTTATGAAGTAAAATTTTGAGGCCGAGGTGGTTAAAGTCCGGCGGTGTACTGTTGTACACCTTCTGAAAAGCTACGTCTTTCCTAATATATATGGCAACTCCCCTATGGGGGGAGAGATTATGCACTAATGAGTACCCGGAAACCTGGTAATGATCTAAGACATCATTAGGTAAGATTTGGGCCTCACTTAGCGCGAAGATATGGGGTGAATTAGATAAAAGATGGCACGACACAGAGTCGGAATTCGTTTGTAGCCCACGGATGTTGGCGAAGGCGATAGAAAATCGCTGCTTCGCAAACGTAAGGTTACAGTCCTCATTTGAGGTCGGCGAAGCCGGCGTCGCAGTCATCGGGGCAAACGGAATACGCCTTGCTGGAGTGTTATGCCTCCTAAAGCAAGGAGAATTCCATCAGCAACCGATAGTGGCTACGACCCCGACGAGGCCGAGAGCGGGGTGTGGGGAAAGAGTAGAGGAAAAAAAAGCCTACTTGTGCAGTCTGTCCGTCTATATCACTGTTATTATTGTTGGAATACTGTTGATGACACTGAGAACTAATTTGCACTTTGCACACACTTGAACACGGAAAAAAGTTTTGTTTTTGATTTCTTATTTGAACGGGTTTATGGATGTTATTGATTTTATTAATATTTTAATTTATTTATTTGTTTATTATTTAATTTAATTTTTTTTTTTTGGTCTGTTTTAATTGTTGAGGGTTTTAATAAATGCGAGGTTCAGTGGCTGACGGCAGCGCACGCCCGCACACCGAGCTGGTTCAGCCGAGACTCACATATTTAGTAATAAACTAAACAACCCAATATCCATCCTCGTATATTTAAAAAAGTTTTCTGGATCACTTCTTTATTTTGGGTACACTGATACAAAAAACCCTGTCTGGTTTCTATTGAGCAACATTTCATGTACCCAAAATCTTCTTGGTTTCTTGTCTTTTTTCACACTTTCTTTATATTTTTCATACAAAACACCAACTTCCAAAAGTTTTATTAATGTTCTTTTACTGCGACAACTCATTTTTATTAATTATTTCTCAACACTTTAATTTTTATTTAAATATCACTCTGCTTAAACAAAAAATCAGAACCGTCAAAATAATTTTCGGTGGCAATGACAGTAGCGGTGGCGGTGTCGGTGTCACTGGGAATGCTCTCACCGTGATTTGAGGGGAAATTATCGTCGTCGGCCTCATTGGGAACAGGCAATAAGGCGATGTTCCTGTTCCATATTACCTTCTACCTGCCGAGCCAATCTTTTCCTCTTTTCATCAGCAGTTATAGAGTGAATATTTGATTTTCGTCTTGGCATTATAATGGAAACAAAATAAACCTAAATACCGATATACTTTCAGTATATAATAGTTTAGCCGATGAAGCTAAAACAGAGATGAAGAAAACCGCTAGGGAGGGGAAAAACAGAAACTAATACTAAGATATATGAATATGCACCGAAAAGAAAATATATGTATATGTGTACTAAATATGTACTGAAAATTATGCAAAAAAAAAAACAAAACTTGCGATTTCGCCCTTTTCATAGGTTTTTATAAATCCGCTTCACTTGTTTCTGCTCCTTTTTTCCACTTTTCACTTTTAACCGTATATGTACTAATTACGTACTGAAAATTATGCAAAAAAGGAACAAAACTTGCGTTTTCGCCCTTTTCGTAAGTTTTTTTAAATCCACTTCACTTATCTTTTTCCACTTTTCACTCTTAACCATCAAAACGTCCTTTTGATCAATTTAAATCTTTTCACTTTTTTCTTTTTTCTTTAAAACAACAAAACTATCAATTTAATCTTCACTAATTTTTTAAACATTTAAGTTTTCGTTTTTCCGCTTTATCTTCTTCTTCACTTCACATAGTCTAGAGAAAATCCTATTGGAAATGTTATTGAAGCTTTTTTAATAATCTACCGATCGAAAGATGGCCCTCTATTGGAGGTAAAATTAGCCATCAAACTTCTATTTCGAATTTGTCGCATCTTCCAAATTCTAAAGTGAATTTATTTTAATTTATGCTTTTTTCAATATTTTATTTTTATTTATTTGTTAAAAATCTTCATGAATAATAACATATTCTTGTTCTTCTTTAGAGAAAATTGAGCAATTTTTGGTTATTGGTTAAAATAATGAGCAATTTTTTGGTTACTATAGAGACTTGGGTAAAATATGAAACCTAATCTCACAACCGACTTTTCATATGTAAACAAAAATATTCCTTCACCAACCCCCTCGCCAACGAAGTAAAAGTTAATAATAATTTCTTTTAGGGACTAAATATTAGAAATTTAAATAGCCTATAATCTAAGTTAGGTTATTATTGATATATTTGGAGAAAATTAATATCCCACCGAAAAAAACATTAAAAATGTGAATTAGAAGTTCGTGGGCGCGGAAATTATTTATTGGGACAGTTTAAAACACACTTATAACAAAAAGAAGTGATATGGATTAGTCAAGATGAATCGTTAATAGCATGAAATAATTAAACACGTGCATTTACGAACGAATTCAAAGGATGTTTGGCCCCAAACCCTAAAAAACAAATACCAAAACACAAATAAACCTAAAAAGAAATTTTATTAATATGAAATTAAACATAAAAATATACCTTTCGGGTTATATCCAGCAAACTCCAAAAATATCCGGCCAAATCTAAAATGCATAAGAAATATTAATGATTTAATTAAAAAACATTGAATTTAATTAGAAATAAGTAGAAATTCCACAAGAAGTTTTAGAAATTTCTACTGCAATAACAAGAATCCAAAATGACATAAAAACAACAACAACAAGTACATAAAAATGTAAACAAAGGAAAATATACACAATTAACATAAATTATACATATAGCGCAACGAAATGATAAAAAATATATTAAATAATATTTCACCTGTATAATAACATGAAAATAAACTAAAATTCCAGGTGAAATATTAAATGAAAAACATAGAATAACACATAACCTACCTTTTATGGACAAACATTGAAACAAGCAAAAAACACTTAGTTCACATGCACATATAACACCAACACACAGCATAAACACTAAAGAACTTGCGCAAAGGCTTTTACTTACCTGAAGACGACTGGAACACACGTATAACGCACTTTTTACGCGAAATTATGCGCGCGCGACTTCGCGATAAAAACACCGGCGAACAAAGGTCAAAATCAAACTTTACGTATTGTCATGGTGTGATACATGAAACCACAGTAAAATTTAAAGAGGAATTCAATGGTGTGGCCAGAAAGGCAAAATATTTTATGTGTAAAAAGATATTAAGATAAATAAAATTTTTTCATAAAAGGTAGTAAGAGTGAAAGAGAAAGAAAACAAAAAGGATAAAAAGAACGAGATACATATATTTTCAAAAATACATTGATCAAAATATATGTGGCCATTTTGAATAAAAATAGTAAGAATATTGGTGTTTGAATTTGGACCGTTGCTTTCCTGGCTATAAAATCCGAGCACCAACAGCACTCATGACCAGTCGCTTGGTAGCAGCAAACGAATTGAGTGATCAAACTTCTATATGCTAAATAGTAATTGAAGTTATATATGCTCAAAGATTTGCAAGAACTTCAAACGTTAAAAAGGACTTGGACAAATATTAAGTGATTGTGTCACACATATGCCAATTAGGTTATAGTGGCGCTGTATGCTTATATTTCAAAGTCCAGTAGCATAAGTATATAAAATTATATTAAAGTTGTTTTATATATTTAAATTTTTTCATAAATAAAGAAAACTTGATTGTTAACTGACGCGTTTTATTTCTATTCCTAAACTCTTCAGTTTGCATTTAACATTTTGGTGGTTCCATCCAGGAATACGCGTGCAGCACAATCAAGTTCGCTTTATAGTTTCGGTGTTCGAGTAGCTTCATATTTTCAATATGACGACACTACAACAATTGTGCCAGACCCAACAAGTGCTACGAAATCGATTGAGCAAATTCATCGAAAATGGAAAGAAAACTTCCTTAGTAAAGCGCACATATGGATTTTACGAATCCAGAATCGCCGACTTGAAAATATTGTTGGAAGAGTTCCGCGATAATGACTTCGCCTTAAATAAAGCAGCACTCGCAGATCCTCCAGAAATTCCCGTGGAATATTTGGCTCTCGATCAGTATAGTGAATCGGAGATCAAATACGCTGAATATATGGGCGAATTGATGGATGGATTGCAAAGACAGACACCAACCACCTCGTCAGGATCAGTCATCGCTCCAAACACCAAATCACCAGGACTGCAACAAACTGGGACGCAACATGATATCCAACTTCCTAGGATCAGCCTGCCAAAATACAATGGGAATTACGACATATGGCGTTCCTTCCATGACATCTTCATCTCCCTGGTACATAGTAACCCCAAGTTAGCACCTGTGCAAAAATTGCACTACTTGAAGGAATGCCTAGTTGGGGAAGCAGAAACTCTACTGAAGCACGTGCCAACAACCAATGAAGACTACGAACCAGCCTGGTCAAAGCTAAAAGAGCGCTACGAAAATAAAAGAGTTCTTGTAAATCATCAAATTAAAACCTTTATGAGCATACCCAAGCTCTCTACTGAGACAGCAAAGGGAATGAAGGTTTTAATTGACACTACATCCGAATGCCTACAGCAACTCAAGAGTCTGGATGTCGACACCAGCTCATGGGACGCTATTTTGATATATTTGCTGGTCCAAAGGTTACCATTCATGACATTACGGTTATGGGAGGAAGAACAAGGAAACACTCAAGCTCTACCTACCTTTACCAAGTTCCAGTCCTTCTTAAATACAAGATTAAGGGTCTTGGAATCCATTGCAGACATCATTGAATCCAAACCTACGGCTCAACTCAAGCCCAACAACACATTGAGGACTACATATACACATCATGTGAAGAAACAAGGTAATTGTCCAGCTTGTCACGCCAGGCACTTCATTGCTACTTGCAAGAAATATCATGCAATGAATACTACTGCCAAACGCAAGGTACTAGATACAGCTGGCCGTTGCCTAAATTGTCTCTCGAGCTATCACACAACCAATGATTGCACCAGCAAATATCGATGTAGAAAGTGTGACGGAAAGCATCATACCACACTGCACAACGATTCCAAGCAAGAAAAAACTGGATCCACAGGATTTCACGAGAAAGTCCGCAACGAAGAAGACACCATACTACAGCAGTCTTCAACAACCACAGAGTCGCCCTCAAATAGCAGCGGTGCAGCAACAATTCAGAATTTCTTGGCCATGAAAAACCATCATGCGCTGTTATCAACAGCAGTGGTCATTGCTCATACTCAACATGGCAAGAGAAGAACATTGCGATGCCTCGTAGACCCTGGCTCGGAGTCATCGTTTATCACAGAAGCTGCATGCAGGCAGCTGGGTGCAAACCCAACGAGTACAGCTGTATCAATCGTAGGCATAAACACAAGCCCAGCAGCAACATCAAATAAATACGTAAGACTCACACTAAAACCACGCAGCAATAATAGGATGTCAATAGCAGACGACTTCCTAGTCCTCAACACGATTACGGATCCTCTTCCAACAAAAGTAGTCCAAGGGAGAGAATGGAAACATCTCAAAGATTTACCATTAGCAGATCCAACATTTTGGAAACCTGGAACGATCGACGCATTATTGGGAGCACGAATATATGCCAAAATCGTGCAAGAAGGTATCCGACGAGGACCAGACACAGCACCCATAGCCATCAAAACATTATTCGGATGGATTATAATTGGGCCAACTGCAAATACGTTTGAAAATCAAACCGTAGCTTTCACAGCAAGTACAGCAGATATAAGTCTAGATGAGCAACTCAGACGTTTTTGGGAGATGGAAGAATTACCTCCAAAACAGCTTCTCACAAAACAAGATGAGACCTGCCAGCAGATCTTCAATGAAACGCACGTTCGTAAACCAAACGGACGTTACCAAGTCACACTTCCATTTGTGGACAACAAGAAGCCAACGTTAGGACAGTCCAGGCCACAGGCTATGAGTCGGTTCTTGTCCTTGCAACGACAACTTAGTAAGAATCCTCAACTCAAGGAAGATTATAGTAAATGTCTAAATGAGTATATTGATCTTGGGCATATGGAAGCAGTGGATCCCCGCAGCAACGAGGAAAACCATTACTATATTCCTCACCACGCAGTATTTAAAGAAAGCACTACAACTAAATTGAGAGTGGTTTTCGACGCCTCCGCCAAAACATCTAATGGAAAATCCCTCAATGAACAACTGCTGATAGGACCCACACTGCAGCCTAAACTTTTCGCAACCCTGCTTCACTGGAGGAAATACAAAATCGCTATGAATGCTGACATAGAGAAAATGTATCGGATGATAGAAGTACATCCGGACCATCAAACATACCAGAGGATCATATGGCAGCATCCTCATACACATCTACCACAGGATTACAAGCTAAAAACAGTGACATTTGGCACAGCATGTGCACCGTATTTAGCTATCCGAACACTGCAGCAACTAGCAGAAGACGAAAAGAAAACCTGGCCATTAGCATCCAAGGCGATCCTTAAAAACTTTTACGTGGATGACTTGCTAACTGGCGCTGATGACATCAAAGAGGCAAAAATACTACAACGGGAGCTGATCAACATAACAAAGGCAGGTGGTTTTCTATTACGAAAGTGGACGAGCAACGATCCTGCATTACTAGAAGATGTGCCACTGGAACACCGAGAGTTAAAGACAACTTTGATGCTTACTACAACCGATGTCATAAAAACACTTGGCATTCGCTGGCATCCAGGGCCTGATTACTTCACTTTTGTAGTTACACCAATCCGGGAGCATAATCTTACAACGAAACGAAACATAAATAGGCGCAGGTTTATACAGCAAAATTGCTCTGTAAGTGTCGTACGTAAAGGTCGTTTAATCGCTTGTTCAGCAAATGATATCACTTTTACACAGTAACTGATAAAACTGTTTTAAAACTGTATAATAAGAAATTATACAGAAATTTTCTGCGTATAAGTGGGTATATGACTTTTAAAAAACATTTTTATAAAACCTTATATCCTTACATTTTAGAGGATTATTGCAACCATTTTGTTGTACAGCTATTTTCATTAGATATTATTAAAAAACATTTTGGTAACATAATTGCTGTTGACTTACTTAGTATTCGACTAATTTTAATATTTTACTCACTGTTACTTTCTGCATATTATAATTAGGATGACATCACTTAGGTCATCTTATAATAATATGATAATATTAAATTCGAATATTGGCTTTGCCGGAGTGAAAATTACTTGCAAAGTTCACTTTACTGTGGAAAGTCTTGGTAATAATTCGAATAGGAACAACGCCCCATTAAAATAATGAAAATTTAACGAAAGTTTATATTAAACTCATTTTTGAATTTTAATTATTTTATGATATTATCCAAACGTACAACTTTTTTTTCGATTCTATGAAAATAAGGTATCTACTAAGTAAGATATTTCAAATCATTTAAGCAGTTCAGTGGAAAACAAACAAAAAATGTTTTTTTATAAACGGTTTTTCTAATATGGCGGCTTCCCTTTTCTTACCATTTTCAAAACCAAAATGTCTTCTCTTGCAGTAAGACTATTTTACTTTTACTGAAACTATTAGAAAGTAGTTTAGATACTTGGTAGATAATAGTATTTTATAAGAAGTAAATTTGGGATAAAATAAGTATCACTAAAACAATTATAGAATAATCGGCCGTGTAAAAGGATATTTTTGCTCCGAGTATTATTCATTATGCTGTATAACTAGCTCTTACAATCACCTTTATAAAACATTTTCGCTCTTATTTCAGCACTTTTTACTCTTTATTGCTATAAAATGGTTGTATTAAAGAGCGACTTGCAGGATAGACATATAAAAGCCCATCGGCAGCAGAATCTGTTTACACCATTGCCGTGCATCGTACTCCAGAGATAACACCAGCAATAAATTCTGTTTATACTCCAATCACTGATGTCAATCCTTTACAAAATTCGAATGAACTTCGTTTTCTTGTAAATCCAACAGAATTGTCAGATATAAGTTTTCAACTTCCATACGAACTGGGCAGCCAAGAAGCATCTCAGGAGACACAATTAAAAATCATTATAGAAAATCAGAAACAGATTTTATTGAATCAAGAAGCGATTTTAAAAAAAACTTTCAGTCTTTGATGTCCAGGTTGAAACAGGTTTGAAACTGCTTGCTAAATCTACAGAGGTTCATAGTAAAAATAGTGAGTCTGTAAATGCTCCAAATTCTGTGCAGTTTGAAGTGATAGATTCTCTAGAACACATAATTTCACTGGAAGAGAAATTAACAAATTCGGAATATTATGAAGGATTTACTTGACAAATTCAGTTTTGTATGTGGCAAAAGTGGAAACGAGTACGGTCTAAACGTCTGCTATTCGTTGGTCGACAAAATATTTACCAGAAAATTTATGACACTCTGTAGCTGGGCAGGAGGATCCAGGGGAGAAAATGAAAAAATTCTGTTCAAAATATATAAGAATGTTATTTCTTTATTTTTTTCATTGGTTCGGTTAGCTGATGCACATTTTACCCTAGAGCAATGTGAACAGTTTTTTTAAAATATTATAAAAAATTCAACTAGGCGAAATGATTTAAAGAACCACACTCGATCTTCTGCATGTAAGCGAAGACCTTCCAAGTTAATATATAAGAGCATCATCGATTATCGTCACTATCTCTGTGTTCTCACTGCAAGTTGCATCATCTGAAGGACAGTGTTGTAATAACGTACATGCTTCTGTTACAGAATTCGGTATTGCAGAAATAAAGTCCACGTCTTGACTATGAATAGCTTCTGAATTTGTTTCAAGCTGCCGTCCATTTTGGGGCAATGACAGGAGTTGGTCAAGTTTCTGCTTCACTTTCCTTCGAAAATTGCCGCTTCGCTTAACTTTTTTCCATTTCCAAATATCCATTATAAAATCTAATGTAATTCACAACCGTATACCGACCAATATCAACAAAACCGCAAGAATAAGTCGCTTAGAAATACTATACTGATGCATTACACTGAAAAACAGAGCGGGAACTACCAATGAACAGACTTTTAATTTGTACTAAAATGTATAATCACTCAATAGCTGTAAGAGAGTGTTATAGATACCTATTACACTTTTTGGTAGAAAGAGAGTTCTTTAAATGATAATTTTATTTACTTAAAAGAGCTTTAATAAAGTATCTCTATATAAGCTTATACACTAGCCTTCAAGCTTATAAAGCAATAATGTTTTATAACGTAGTTGTGTGAACCTTTAAAATGATATTATATTCAGTTTTTATACAGAAAGCACTTGTTTTATAATTACATTATAGATTGGTTGTAAAAGCATTTATACAATAATTATAAATGTAAAAACAAATCTGGATGTCTTTAAGTTTCATAATTGGTTTCAAGATACCATTTATATAAACACTATACAATATATTATAAACCAGTTTTATAATTTTGTCGTAAAAGTATTCTCACAACTTTATTTTACAGCTAATTGGCATTTGAGTGCAAAATACAATTAATAAAACATTAATTCAACCAAAAAGTATTAACACATGCAATTAAAAAACATATATAAACATTCTGTCAGACATAGCATCCTTATATGATCCATTAGGATGGTTATCGCCCGTTCTCATCATCGCAAAGATTTTAATGCAATCCCTATGGATTACAGGATCCTCATGGGATCAGCAAGTCTCCAGTCATATAGAACGTCAATGGAGTACGTTCAAACAGGACTTAAGGACCATAGAAGCTCTTCAAATTCCCAGATGGATTGGATATTCTAATAACGCAAACATGCAACTACATGGGTTTTGCGACGCTTCAGTCAAAGCTTACGCTGCCGTTTTGTACATACGAGTCGAGTCCAGCGACGGAGAAATCTCTTCCAAAATCCTCACGTCAAAAACACGAGTAGCACCTACCAAACCGACCACAATCCCTCGATTGGAACTAAACGCAGCCGTGATTTTGGCCAGATTAATAAAAACGACTGTTGAAGACATGCAGCTACAGCACATTCCAACCTTCGCATGGACGGACTCCACTATAGCACTACAATGGGTCAAAGAACATCCATCCAAGTGGAAAACGTATGTCGCAAATCGCGTAGTTGAAATCCAAGAAGTCATACGCTACGATCAATGGCGACATGTTACAACAAATGATAATCCAGCAGATCTGGCATCTAGAGGAGTGCCAGCCTCCAAAGTGGTCAACAGTCAGCTTTGGTGGCACGGCCCAAGCTGGTTGACTAAAAGACAAGATGAATGGCCTAAAGTTCGAGAAATCAACGGGCAGACTAAGTTGGAAGCAAAAAACCCAACCACGACTACTTTTTTCGTGCAATCAAAAGACAACTTGTGGCTGCGCTATTCAACAATAACGCGACTCGTTCGCATCGTCGCTCTAATCCTGAGGTTCACGTATAACTGCAAGCATTCCAAATGTAAAAGGATTAATCATCTCTCCGCAATTGAATGGCAAGAAGCAGAAAATACAATTTTGCGCTTAATTCAACAATCAGAATTTCCAGTTGAATACACCAATCTGCTAAGTAAAAAACCACTACCACACAGTAGCCGGTTACTTAAGTTAACTCCTTTCATGGGTGAGGATAGGCTGATTCGAGTAGGCGGGAGACTGAATAACACAACGATGTCATACAATGCGAAACACCCAGTTATTTTACCTCAACAGCACACTGTCACACACATGATAATTGACCAAACGCATCTAGGAACACTTCACGGTGGAACATCTCTCGTACTAACCACGTTACGCCAAAAATATTGGATTTTAGATGCTCGACGGTGTATAACTAATCGTATTCATAAATGCATTACCTGTGCAAGACATCGCGGCGAAACGATGACACAACTGATGGGACACTTACCTGCACCCAGGGTCAACATAGCCAAACCGTTCACAAATATTGGCATTGACTACGCTGGACCCATCACAATGAAAACGTCCACGATTAGAAACGCAAAACTACAAAAAGCATACATTTGTGTTATAATTTGCCTCACAACTAAGGCGGTACATATTGAACTAGTGTCAGACTTATCAACAGCCGCATTCATCGCCGCTCTGAAGAGATTCATTTCTAGAAGAGGTCTATGTGCTAATATCTATTCCGACTGTGGTACGAATTTTGTAGGAGCAAAGCTCGTGCTCGACAAAGACCTCAAACAAGCCATAAAAGAAGCTACTCCAGAAGCTGCGCATTTCTTTACATCGAAGCAAGTTACATGGCACTTCAATCCACCCGCCACCCCACACTTCGGCGGTCTTTGGGAAGCCGGTGTAAAGTCCGTCAAACATCATTTACGCAGAGCAATAGGAAATTCAGTTTACACGTTCGAAGAATATACCACAATACTTACGCAAATTGAAGCTTGCCTAAATTCACGTCTACTGTGCTACGTTAGAAATGACCCAGATGATCCATTCGTACTTACGCCTGGGCATTTTTTAATTGGACATGCACTCAACGCCATACCAGAGCCAAGTCCTGACGAGAATGTATCTCTCTCACGCCGTTGGAAACACATCCAACAAACAGTTAAAGGATTCTGGGATAAGTGGACCAAGGATTACTTAAACCAACTCCAGCAAAGGCAGAAGTGGCACAAGGAACAACGTAATATCCAAGTTGGTGACATTGTTCTCATCAAGCAAGAAAACCTGCCACCACTGAGATGGCCTCTAGGCACTGTCGAAAAAGCATTCCCCGGACAAGATGGTCTGATACGAGTAGTACTTTTCTAAGGCCAGTTACCAAAATCTGTCGCTTGCCTATAGACCAACTGACGCCTCCAGATGACACCGTGACTCCATGATGGAACAACAATCATCTTCATGTTAAATGTGTTGTTTGTTATCCTTTGTCCAACAACCTGTCTAATAACTATCCTCAAACTAATCAATTCTTTGTAGATAGATCAATACCAGTACACTGAGGAGTTCTAGCGGCGGCAGAAGACGGTTTATTGCTACCACCTGGCAGCCATTTCTGAGTTCCAGAGTTTTCCAGCGTGTTTTTTCCAACCACGCCGCTACCAGAGATATCACAGGCAGGTCATAGTGTCAGCCACCCACAACAAAAGAGGTCGTTTGCAGTTCCAGCCGTATCTTCATCAGCAATAATCAACAGGCGTCATACAGACAACTTGGAATCTTACGGCAGACCAACACATTAGCAATTCTAAAGTCTACGTTGAACGTGACCGTTCAAGGGGGAGGAGAATGTTTGGCCCCAAACCCTAAAAAACAAATACCAAAACACAAATAAACCTAAAAAGAAATTTTATTAATATGAAATTAAACATAAAAATATACCTTTCGGGTTATATCCAGCAAACTCCAAAAATATCCGGCCAAATCTAAAATGCATAAGAAATATTAATGATTTAATTAAAAAACATTGAATTTAATTAGAAATAAGTAGAAATTCCACAAGAAGTTTTAGAAATTTCTACTGCAATAACAAGAATCCAAAATGACATAAAAACAACAACAACAAGTACATAAAAATGTAAACAAAGGAAAATATACACAATTAACATAAATTATACATATAGCGCAACGAAATGATAAAAAATATATTAAATAATATTTCACCTGTATAATAACATGAATGAGGGGGGGCGAACGGCTAACAAAGATCTCGGAAAGTGGTGACACCCGATTTGTCACTTCTATTAAAATCCGAAGAGATCCACTGCAATTAAACACCAAGCAGACCTGTTAGCAAGTCCTAATCCCACCTCCCCGCGGTGCCCCCTGGGGTACTTCTTCGGAAGGAGCTAACGGGAGAGGGGCGAATGGCGAGCTCTCTGCGCCACAAAACAGAGCTTTTAAGTCGGTTGGGCTGAGGGTTAGCAACCCGCTCCCATAAAAAACACTATTGCTACGAATCGGCAAACAGTGCCTCGGAACCGGATGGACAACACGACGACGACCTTTGCTTTTCGAACAAGGACACGAATCGGATCATGGAATGTGAGAACAATGCTTGCTGAGGGACGGCTGGATGAAGTCCTCAACGAGATGAATCGATATAAAATCAAGATCATGGGACTGAGCGAGACCAGATGGCCCGATGCGGGGGAACATATCTGCCCAAATGGCGAGTCCTTCTTATATTCTGGGAGAAATGAAACTGAAAGCCGTAGGAGTGGTGTCGGCGTAATACTCACCAAAGAAGCCAGGGCTAGCCTCATTAGCTGGTCACCAGTTTCTGAGAGGATTATTACCGTGCGCCTACGTACCAGGCTAAGAAGTACTACGGTAGTTCAATGCTATGCTCCAACCGAAGACGCAGAAGATGACATCAAAGACGAGTTCTACATGCGACTGAATGAGGTTTTTCGCTCTATTCCAAGGGGAGACATCATTGTATTAATGGGTGACTTAAATGCACAAATCGGTCACGACAACACCGGTCTTGAACAAACAATTGGAAAACAAGGCCTAAGCCAAGTTACCAATAACAATGGTGAGCTTTTCGTTGACTTTTGTTCTTCCCATCAACTTATGGTAGGTGGAACTTACTTTTGTCACAAGAAGATACATAAAGAGACCTGGGTATCGCCCGATGGTAGAACGAGAAATCAGATAGATCATGTGGCCGTCAGCCGCAGATGGAGAACCATTCTGGAAGATGTCAGGAGCTTCAGGGGAGCGGACACTGGAAGCGACCACCATTTGGTAGTAGCAACTATTCGCCTTAGAATCGCTGCAATCAGAAACTTTCAACGTGAATCTATAAACCGTAGACGGTTTAACGTTGACCTCTTGCGGGAGAGCGCTAAAAAGCGAGAATTTGCTGGAAACCTGCAGCAAATATTAAACCAGCAAACCGTTTCTGACGACACAAATATTGAAAACCTGTGGAGTACAACAAAGGGCGCTATATTGACGGCTGCGGAAACAAGCATCGGTTATGTCCAGAGAAACATGCAACATTGGATCTCGGACAGCACCTGGCAAAAAATAGAACGCAGGAGGGCCCTCAAAAATAACATAAACTCTACAAGCGACCCGGATAGACGTCACCAACTTGAACGGGAGTACTCTCAATTACACCGAGAGGTAAAGAGAAGTGTCCGGCGTGATAAAAGGCAGCAGATAAACGAGCTCGCAGAAAAAGCGGAAAACGCGGCAAACACAGGCAACAGTAAAGTGCTGTACCAAATTACTAAACAGCTCTTCCGCCCTATGTCCCACGAGGGATTAAGGGGCACATAGTATAATAACATGAAAATAAACTAAAATTCCAGGTGAAATATTAAATGAAAAACATAGAATAACACATAACCTACCTTTTATGGACAAACATTGAAACAAGCAAAAAACACTTAGTTCACATGCACATATAACACCAACACACAGCATAAACACTAAAGAACTTGCGCAAAGGCTTTTACTTACCTGAAGACGACTGGAACACACGTATAACGCACTTTTTACGCGAAATTATGCGCGCGCGACTTCGCGATAAAAACACCGGCGAACAAACGTCAAAATCAAACTTTACGTATTGTCATGGTGTGATACATGAAACCACAGTAAAATTTAAAGAGGAATTCAATGGTGTGGCCAGAAAGGCAAAATATTTTATGTGTAAAAAGATATTAAGATAAATAAAATTTTTTCATAAAAGGTAGTAAGAGTGAAAGAGAAAGAAAACAAAAAGGATAAAAAGAACGAGATACATATATTTTCAAAAATACATTGATCAAAATATATGTGGCCATTTTGAATAAAAATAGTAAGAATATTGGTGTTTGAATTTGGACCGTTGCTTTCCTGGCTATAAAATCCGAGCACCAACAGCACTCATGACCAGTCGCTTGGTAGCAGCAAACGAATTGAGTGATCAAACTTCTATATGCTAAATAGTAATTGAAGTTATATATGCTCAAAGATTTGCAAGAACTTCAAACGTTAAAAAGGACTTGGACAAATATTAAGTGATTGTGTCACACATATGCCAATTAGGTTATAGTGGCGCTGTATGCTTATATTTCAAAGTCCAGTAGCATAAGTATATAAAATTATATTAAAGTTGTTTTATATATTTAAATTTTTTCATAAATAAAGAAAACTTGATTGTTAACTGACGCGTTTTATTTCTATTCCTAAACTCTTCAGTTTGCATTTAACAAAGGAATTATATAACTGCCAATTTTTATTTAAAACTCAATACAGTATTATCAACCGCGAAAAAGGTATTTGGCTGGTGCGTTCGTTGTATACCTAGCATGAATCTTTGCTGAATTCAGCGTGGCTCAGTCTATAGTATTTCTAATAAAATTTGTTACATTTCGAAGGGCAGCTAAGATCCATGCTCTTAAATTGTTGTAAAATTCCTTTGAATTCGTTCGTAAATGCACGTGTTTAATTATTTCATGCTATTAAAGATTCATCTTGACTAATCCATATCACTTCTTTTTGTTATAAGTGTGTTTTAAACTGTCCCAATAAATAATTTCCGCGCCCACGAACTTCTAATTCACATTTTTAATGTTTTTTTGGTGGGATATCACTCTTTTTTGTTTTAATACATTCTAAAATAAAAAATAAATAATCTTCTTTATAAAGAAATATTATGTATTTAATTGTTCCTTATATTTTTTTATTTATTTTATAAGTAGGTAATAACAAAATAACAAAATGCAGGAATTCAAATTAATATTATTGCCTTTGTAAAAAAACAAACATAAGCTCCTTTCGAGTTTCTCGGCCAAGATTTTTTCTGTACTATGTTTGAAAACATAACGATTACCATATCACAGTAGGGCGCCATAACCATTATTCAATTACAGCTTTGTAATAGCAAAAGGCCACCCAACAAGGAGGAATAGTCGCAGCATCAACTAATACTACATCAAGAAGGAGGAACAGTAACCACAATAAATAACATAATTAACCATACTACATGAGGCTCATCAACTAAAATAAATATCAGCATTTGTTTTTTCTCATTGCTCCAGCAATGTATTTTAATATAAAATTAATATAATTTAAAATTTAAGTTTAAAGCATTCAATTCAATTTCAATTCAATTTCAATTCAATTCAACTGAAATTAACTCAATGTTAACTTGAGTAAAAATTTAATATGGTAACATTGATTAACTAGAATCAATCATGTATGCACACACACACAGATAACTGCTCCCCACTTCGGTTGTTAGCAACTAAACCGGTTTATACCGTTGCAAAATCTGGAAGTGAACAAAAATGTTTGCTCGACTGATTTTCGCTCTCTCTGGCTCCAGCCATCATCCAGTAAGGTAAGGTTTTCCTCCCTAAAGAATTTTCCTTAATCCCTTTAACACCTCACTTAGTTATACTTGTAGCTTATTGATACAAGTTATAACTACCTTTACTAATCTCATCTATACCTTGTAGCTTTCGATACAAGGTATAAAACAGTTATACTTGTAGCTTATTGATACAAGTTATAACTACCTTTACTAACCTCATCTATACCTTGTAGCTTTCGATACAAGGTATAAAACAGTTATACTTGTAGCTTATTGATACAAGTTATAACTACCTTTACTAACCTCATCTATACCTTGTAGCTTTCGATACAAGGTATAAAACAGTTATACTTGTAGCTTATTGATACAAGTTATAACTACCTTTACTAACCTCATCTATACCTTGTAGCTTTCGATACAAGGTATAAACTTAATTATACTTGTAGCTTTTTGATACAAGATATAACGATCTTAACTAACTTCAATCATACCTTGTAGATTCGATACAAGGTATTAAACCTCCTTTAAAATATCAAGGTGTTTAATCTATACTCCTCCACCCAGTCTCCTCCATATAACTTCCTTAACCTTAACTGGTGATTACTTAATCAGGTAAGTGCATACATTTTGTATTTTGCTTTATTTCAATATTACTTAAAATTTTGCTTCATTTAAAAATACGTATTATTTTTTTGCTGTGATTTGGTAATCGAAATTGAATTTGAATAATTTAAATTAAATTTGAATATGGAATATAAGCATTTGGATTGTTTTCTCTATTCTATGAATTAACAAACTATTTCGTTGTTCGAAGTATATCATGAAATCAATAAATTTGTTATGAATTGAAACATTATAAAGAAAAGAGCCAATAAATTTGAATTGTATTTTTTATACATTTTTTCTTTTATTGGCCACTGTGTATTGGGATTGTGGGGCTGTGTACCGGAATACAAAATAAAGCTATAGTCGGAATTTTAAACATGGTCCTTCGAGCCGGATAAAGCTCCCATTCTCAGTGTGCAGTCAGGTTAGGAATCTTATTATTCATACAACAAGTTAACCACCTCTTGAAGAAGTTTTTAGTCTCAGTAAAGATTACCAATATTAAATTCTTTTTTTTATTGCATTTATCCTAAATCTAGGTCTCAAAGGTGATCAATTATTCAGTGAAAGTGCTTTGTCTGAGAAAATAGAATCTGTTAAGTGGAGGCTAAATTCCTCATGTTGTGCAATTATTCTCAAGACATTTATTCAAAAGTGATGTGAATTCAGTGCTCCAATTTATTAAGTTTCTGAGGCAAGTCCCTCACCTATGGCAAGGTTACACGCCTAGCTATCACATTCATTAGTGACATTTTATTCGAGCCTAGCGCTCAAACTATATCGTTTTCAAGGCAAGGCACCTCACCTCAAGTCAAGTTCCGGTTCTACACACCGAACTATATTTATACAAGCCTGCGGTCTTCATAAGCTTTACTCAATTATCCTCATAAGCATTGTGCTTACTCTCTATTATTTACATATCTACCTGTACACTCTAGTGCTCAAAACTTTATTATTTTATCGAGGCAAATTTCCTCGTCTCAAACCCATTGTTTGGTTCTACACACCGAGCAATAAATCGAGCCTAGTTCTCAAACTTATTAATAACCAAAGTATCTCTCTTTAATCAATTGCCAGGTTTTCCACACCAAGCTATATTTGGTCGAGCCTAGTAATTATGTTCTATTACTGAAATAGATCACTTGAGCCTAATGTTCAAATCCTATTGTTTTGCTTTTCTCCTTTTTTTAGGAAGGCATCATCTTATCTCAATCTCAAGGCGTTACATACACCTAAATTATCGCCATACGAGCTTCATGCTCATACTCTAGTAAGCAACTATCTTACATTAACTTACTGCAGCAATTTATTATCTTCAAGAGGAAGGTTGCTTTAATTTAAGCTACTTTATAGGTGGTATACACCAAAAACTATTTATTGTTTACGAGCCTAGCACTAAAAACAAACTTACTGTTAGTGCTTCAAATTTATTGTTTTTTACCAAGCAGGTTGTCTTAATTATCTCAAAGGGCCTAGTGCTCAAACTTCTATTGTCAAAATTTATTTCAGGTATTGAACGTATACTCATTGTTTATTTGCATTACATATTTTTTTATTAGTTCAAGTGTTCAAATTTAAAAAATGGCTAATAATACAAATTTTAATGATGCGTTGGAGTTGCAAAAAGTGTACATAGACATGTTAAACAAATCTATGACAAATTATAAAAAAAACCGCGCTGATTAAAAGAACAAAAGAATATATATCTGAGCGAATTTCACAGTTTCGAGACCTTTGGGCAAAGATAGAGACAAATCACGTGCAAGTTGAACTACAGTTTGTAAAATTAGTTGAAAAGCCAACATGTGAATACTTTGTAAACAACACGTATTTGCAATTGGAAGACAAATACTTTGAATTTATGGGAACAGTAAAGGCTGCCCTAAGCAAATTTGAGGACCAGTGTCCTCCCTCAAGCCCTTCAATGCATGAATCAACGCGAGTAAGCTCACCATCCCTAACAACACATCTTTGGCGGTTGCCAAAAATCTCTTTACCCACCTTCTCAGGATCTTACGAATCCTGGCGGTCTTTTCATGACCTATTTAATTCATTGGTACATCAAAATCCAACACTTTCTGATGCACAGAAATTGCATTACTTGAAGTCGGTCCTATCCGGAGAAGCAGAGCATTTGTTACGCAAATTTCAGGTAACTGATGCTAATTATGAAACAGCATGGAATGTACTGTTAACAAGATACAACAACAATAGAGTATTGGTTAATGCTCAACTGAAGGTGTTGTTTAATCTCAAGCAAGTATCCAGTGAATCGGTTAATTCAATAAAAACCCTTTTGGACAAGTCAAATGAGTGTCTGTGTGAACTAGATGCCTTAGGCATTAACACTTCAAATTGGGATCCTCTCCTTATATATTTGATTGTTCAAAGGCTCCCTACGGAAACTCACAGGATGTGGGAAGTAGAGCTTGATGGGGCATCTTCACTCCCTACATTTGATAGACTCAGACAATTCTTAGAGAAACGCTTCCGAATGTTAGAGGCCATAGCTGACCATAAAACCAATGTTCCACAACGTCCGTCTAGTAGCTCAAATACGAAATTTCTCACACATTTTGCCTCGACTGCAACAGAAGCTTGTGTTTGCTGCAAAGAACATCATAAATTAAAGTTATGTCCTACTTTTGGAAAACTTTCATTCCCACAAAAATATCAGATTATTAAATCAAGTAAGCTCTGTGTTAATTGCCTGTCTAGCTCGCATGCTACTTCGGTATGCACAAGCAAATACAACTGTTGGAAATGTAATAAAAGACATCACACCTTATTGCATAACGATTCCATGAAAGGTACATCTCCACGAACGAAGCCTGGCACTCGAACGCCACCAAAATTATCATCAAAACCTAACCAAGATGATGTGCATAACAAAGGCAACAATATTGAGACTACCGTACTATTTAATACGCAGTTATCAAGTAATGTCAAGTCTAAAAAATCTTTATCAAAAGCCCTATTGTCGACTGCAATAGTTAAAATACCTACAAAAAACGGTGGGATAATTCTAAGAGCTCTTATAGATACAGGGTCAGAGGTATCATTTATTACTCAAACTGCCGCGAAACAGCTTAATATAAGAAGCTCCTCTGCTTCAGTTACTATCATAGGTATATGTGATCTAAAAACACCTGCCGATAAACTATTAGAGTTCGAAGTACATTCGATACATTCGCCATCTTCATTCCAACTTCCTGTTACAGCACTGGTTGTTCCAACAATAACATCCATATCACCAGCCTCACATCTCCCAAAAGAAACGTGGGCTCATTTAGACAATCTTAATCTTGCTGACCCCCATTACTACCTGCCAGGAAAAATCGACCTACTACTTGGTGCTGATGTATATTCTACACTAATTCTAGAAGGATTAATTAAAGGCCCTACTGGAACTCCCGCAGCTCAAAATTCCATTTTTGGTTGGTTATTAATTGGCCCAGTACACGCAAAAGGAGAAAGGTCAGCCATACAATCCTTTAATGTCCAAGTGAAAGATACGAAGGTAGAAGATGACCTCAATATAAGATTGCGTTCCTTCTGGGAGATCGAGGAGATACCAGTGCAAACAAGATATAGCAAGGCTGAAGAAGAGTGCGAAACCCTTTATAAAAATTCGGTATGTAGATTAGCCTCAGGTGCATATCAAGTAAAAATTCCTTTCCTTAATGGTGAAGCTCCCAACATCGGAGTATCTAAAGCCTTAGCTTCAAAACGATTAGCTTCTCTTGAGTTAAAATTGTCACGAAATTTGAGTTTACGATCTGAGTATACAAAAATACTCCAAGAATATTTGGACTTAGGCCATATGATACCCGTAACTCAAGATAAAGCTTCATCCTCATATTACATGCCACACCATGCTGTTCTCAAGGATAGCACAACCTCAAAAGTGCGAATAGTATTTGATGCTTCAGCTAAAACCTCCAACGGAAAGTCGCTGAACGACTATATGCATCCTGGCCCTGTCCTACAATCTGATCTATATTCAATTTTGCTTAGATGGCGAAGATTTAAATACGCGATGTCAGCAGACATAGAAAAGATGTATAGAATGATACATCTTCACCCTTCAGATCAAAAATATCATCGTCTCTTATGGCGACCCACACCTTTTGACCCTATTAAAAAATTTGAGATGACAAGAGTGACCTTTGGAACAACCTCTGCCCCATATTTGGCAATTAAAACGCTTCACCAGCTAGCAAAAGATGAACAAAAAAGGTTTCCTACAGCAGCTCAAGTAATTACCCATGATTTCTATGTTGATGATGCCATTACTGGCACCCATTCTGCTGCAGAAGCAATTTCATTGTATCACGAGTTAACCCAATTACTATCTTTGGGAGGTTTTAACCTTCGAAAGTGGTCAAGTAATGATGCCGAAGTCCTTGCCGCAATCCCTGAAGACAAAAGAGAATTAAAAACAACATTAACTTTCTCACATGATGAAAAGGTAAAGGCTTTAGGCCTAATCTGGCATCCAGCAACGGACCATTTTACCCTGCAATATCCAGAATCAAGATCTGGCGTGTGCACAAAACGACAGATTTTGTCAGGTGTCGCTGGGTTATTTGATCCGTTGGGTTGGATATCGCCATACGTGATTAAAGGAAAAATTCTGATGCAAAGTTTATGGCTTCTCGGATCTTCATGGGATGAGCCAGTTACTGCATCCATTCAAAAGGAATGGCAAGAATTCCAGCATCAATTTCCTCAAATTTCTTCTATCAAAATACCAAGGTGGCTCCAAACTTATTCAAATTCAACCATCCAACTCCACGGATTTTCTGATGCTTCACAGCTCGCCTATGCTGCCGTAGTTTATGTTAGAGTTGTCGATGGACACGGTCGATCTAAGGTTAATCTTTTAACAGCTAAAACAAAGGTAGCTCCGGTAAAACCCATGACGCTTCCTCGATTGGAATTATCTGGTGCGCATCTGCTGGCAAAATTACTACACAAAGTAAGAAGGGAGTTAAATTATTCTTCTGTAATGACATTTGCTTGGACCGATTCAACAATTGTACTTAATTGGATTCAATGCTCCCCGCACAAACTCAAAACCTTCGTGGCTAATAGGGTGAGTCAAATTCAAGAACTACTCCCTTCAATCCCTTGGCGTTATGTTCGTTCGAAGGATAACCCTGCAGATTGTGGTTCTCGTGGTTTAAATATAAACGAATTAAAGATCTTTGATTTATGGTGGTATGGACCAAAATGGCTCCAAGAGATCGAGTCTTCTTGGCCAAAATATTCAAACGTGACGCTTAATCATATACCAGAAATGCGGAAAAATCATTTACCTTACTCTTTGCTGTCACATATATCTTCCGACATAATAGAATCATTTTCTTCTTACACTAAACTCATTCGAGTGATGGCATATGTTTTACGATTTCTTAATAGGCTCAAAACCTCTTGCCCAATTAGCTCACCAAATATAACTGCTCAGGAATTACGAGATGCGAAAATTAAGTTAATTCATTCTATACAAAAACAAGTTTTCGTAAAAGAATATCAAGCACTAAATCAAGGGTTGCAGGTGTCTACTCAAAGTACATTACTACCACTAAATCCTTATCTTGATGAAAATCAATTAATTAAGGTGGGAGGTAGGCTCACGCATGCAAAAATTTCCACCTCACAAAAACACCAGGTAATTCTCCCTCCGAAGCATCACTTCACCAAATTACTTATTGAGTACACTCACAAATTAACGCTTCATGGAGGAACAGGGCTGGTTTTAAACACTCTCCGAACTGAGTATTGGATCCCAAAGGGTCGGCAATCCATTAAACAAATTCTTCACAAATGCATTCACTGTTTTAAATTATCGGCAAAACCACAGCCGCAATTAATGGGTGCTCTTCCACCATCAAGGGTCATCGCGTCAGCTCCATTTTCTAAGGTAGGAATTGATTTTGCAGGTCCATTTCTGCTTAAAATGTCAAAATACCGTGGTGTTAAGACGTATAAAGGGTATATTTGCATATTTATATGCATGACAACAAAGGCAATTCACCTAGAAACAGTATCCGATATGTCCACCGCAGCTTTCTTAGCAGCATTAAAAAGATTTATTAGCCTCCGCGGTCTGTGTTCTGATATATATTCAGACTGTGGGTCAAATTTTATTGGAGCTAACTCAGAATTAAACTTACACCTTGCTCAGTGCTTTAAAGACGTTGAAAATCACTTCACTATACAAGGCATTAACTGGCATTTTAACCCACCTTCAGCTCCACATTTCGGAGGTCTGTGGGAGGCAGGTGTTAAATCTGTCAAATACCATTTAAAACGAGTATTACAAGACACCAACTTAACTTATGAAGAATTTTCAACTGCACTAGCGCAAATCGAGGCATGCTTAAATTCTAGACCCTTATTACCTCTCACGGATGACCCAAGCGATTTGCAAGCCCTAACACCTGGGCATTTTCTAATAGGACGACCATTGTTAGCACCTCCTGAAGCTAATGATAACAAATGCACTTCATTGGACAGATGGAAGTATGTGCAAACCTTGCAAAGGCATTTTTGGAACAGATGGTCCAAGGAATACCTGAATCATATGCAAAACCGACCCAAGTGGTTGAAGAAATTAGAAAATCCCAAGGTTGGAGATTTAGTGGTTGTAAAGGACCACCTGAACACTCCACGTTCATGGATGCTGGGAAGAATTCTTCAAGTTCATCTTGGAAGCGACGGAATGGTGCGAGTTCTAACAATTAAAACTCAAAGTAATACTATCAAACGCCCAATTCACAAGGTGTGTATACTACCTAGTGAAGACCCAGCTAACTAACATGACTTTAACTGTTCTCAAAATTATTTCATTCAATATCATCTACTAACACTGATTGCCTTCGTCACAAATACCCAAATGGATTCTGCCCTTAGAACACACCACAACCCAAATTGATTCTACAGCAAATTGAGAACTCCTGCATGGTAACAGATCAGCACTGTGAATTACTGGATTATCCCCTCCATTTCATTTAACAAGTGCATTAAATCCCGCTATATTCACCAAATTGCCTCAATTCTATTTGAAAGAGTTCAGTTTTGATTAAACAGCAGAAAACGATGGCAGTAAATCAAGATATCATCGATTTAACAGGCAGTGATGATGAAGTTGAAAGGGTTGAATATATCACCACCGCGATGAGCGAATTAAGGATCAGGACCACTCCAACTATACGTTTAATTAGGTCAACGCAGGTAGTTCCCCCAGATGCCGCAAACGACGACTTATTTTGTACCCTAATAGATGAGGAAACGGACCGAGTGGAGACAGTAAAGGTATCGTTCCAAGCCTTGCAGCGTGCGAAGAGGCGTAAACGGCGCGTTCATTTTAGTGGTGGATACACGATTAAAATAAAATTGTTAGACGAGGGGTTAATTAAAGTTATCCAACCATAAATCATTTCTTTCATTGTCGATATCCTTGTTTGCCCTAACTAATGAGATGTATTTTCCTCATAGTTATCTAATGTTCTTTTCTTCTCCTCTGTTGTTGTTTCTTTTTGTTTTAGGCGGTCAATACAAAATTACTACTTTCACCAGATGCACTCAATGTTTTATCATTTGCCTAAGTGACATAATTGTTCTCACCAAACGATTTCAGATCTGCACGGTTACTTTCCTTGTTTTGAAACACATCGGTAGTGTTCCAAAGGGGGGGAGTATGTTTGAAAACATAACGATTACCATATCACAGTAGGGCGCCATAACCATTATTCAATTACAGCTTTGTAATAGCAAAAGGCCACCCAACAAGGAGGAATAGTCGCAGCATCAACTAATACTACATCAAGAAGGAGGAACAGTAACCACAATAAATAACATAATTAACCATACTACATGAGGCTCATCAACTAAAATAAATATCAGCATTTGTTTTTTCTCATTGCTCCAGCAATGTATTTTAATATAAAATTAATATAATTTAAAATTTAAGTTTAAAGCATTCAATTCAATTTCAATTCAATTTCAATTCAATTCAACTGAAATTAACTCAATGTTAACTTGAGTAAAAATTTAATATGGTAACATTGATTAACTAGAATCAATCATGTATGCACACACACACAGATAACTGCTCCCCACTTCGGTTGTTAGCAACTAAACCGGTTTATACCGTTGCAAAATCTGGAAGTGAACAAAAATGTTTGCTCGACTGATTTTCGCTCTCTCTGGCTCCAGCCATCATCCAGTAAGGTAAGGTTTTCCTCCCTAAAGAATTTTCCTTAATCCCTTTAACACCTCACTTAGTTATACTTGTAGCTTATTGATACAAGTTATAACTACCTTTACTAATCTCATCTATACCTTGTAGCTTTCGATACAAGGTATAAAACAGTTATACTTGTAGCTTATTGATACAAGTTATAACTACCTTTACTAACCTCATCTATACCTTGTAGCTTTCGATACAAGGTATAAAACAGTTATACTTGTAGCTTATTGATACAAGTTATAACTACCTTTACTAACCTCATCTATACCTTGTAGCTTTCGATACAAGGTATAAAACAGTTATACTTGTAGCTTATTGATACAAGTTATAACTACCTTTACTAACCTCATCTATACCTTGTAGCTTTCGATACAAGGTATAAACTTAATTATACTTGTAGCTTTTTGATACAAGATATAACGATCTTAACTAACTTCAATCATACCTTGTAGATTCGATACAAGGTATTAAACCTCCTTTAAAATATCAAGGTGTTTAATCTATACTCCTCCACCCAGTCTCCTCCATATAACTTCCTTAACCTTAACTGGTGATTACTTAATCAGGTAAGTGCATACATTTTGTATTTTGCTTTATTTCAATATTACTTAAAATTTTGCTTCATTTAAAAATACGTATTATTTTTTTGCTGTGATTTGGTAATCGAAATTGAATTTGAATAATTTAAATTAAATTTGAATATGGAATATTAGCATTTGGATTGTTTTCTCTATTTATGAATATGGAATATTAGCATTTGGATTGTTTTCTCTATTTTATGAATTAACAAACTATTTCGTTGTTCGAAGTATATCATGAAATCAATAAATTTGTTATGAATTGAAACATTATAAAGAAAAGAGCCAATAAATTTGAATTGTATTTTTTATACATTTTTTCTTTTATTGGCCACTGTGTATTGGGATTGTGGGGCTGTGTACCGGAATACAAAATAAAGCTATAGTCGGAATTTTAAACAACTATGGAATTATTGATCCATAACCAGCTCGATTTTTCTTTCAACATGCTGATCTAATGACCTTGTTCGAGTGTTCCTTTGAACTCGTTCGTAAATGCACGTGTTTAATTATTTCATGCTAGTGTGTTCTAGTTATGATACCCTTTCATTTGATACCCATGTCGAGGGGGTTGTGAAGAAAATGGTAATCCGTCCTCTTGAGATGACCGCCGTGGATCTAACGGTATATTGAGTATACTATATCGCTTATAATGTTGTTCTTATTCCCTTTCATTTGATACCCATGTCGAGGGGGTTGTGAAGAAAATGGTAATGCGTCCTCTTGAGGTGGCCTCGGTGGATCTAACTATTTATTGAGTATACTGTATTGCTTATTGTATTCTACTTATCATACCGTTTCATTTGATACCCATGTCGAGGGGTTGAGAAGAAAATGGAAATCCGGCCTCTTGAGATGACCGCCATGGATCTAACCAGATATTGAGTATATTATATCGCTTATAGCATTCTACTTATGATACCCTTTCAATTGATAACTGTGTCGAGGTGGTGGTGAAGAAATGCTAGTCCGCCCTCTTGAGACGGCCGCCATGGATATAAAGACATAGCTTATTGTATTCTACTTTTCATACCCTTTCATTTGATACCCATGTCGAGGGGGTTGTGAAGAAAATATTAATCCACCCGCTTGAGATGACAGCCATGGATCTAACCAGATATTGAGTACATTATATCGCTTATGGTATTATCAGCAAGAGTTAACCCTTCTAGCACAGAAGGCGCACTTTTCAGCTAAGCATGAAAATCTATACATACATACACATACATATATATATATATATATATATATATATATATATATATATATATATATATATATATATATATATATATCATCATCATCATAAAATAGCTCCACAGCCTGTTATTGGCCTTGGCTTCCTGCAACATCCTCCTCCAGAACTGTCGGTCCCTGGCTTGAAGTCTCCAATTTCTTATACCTAGGGTTCGTAGATCTTCTTCTACGCTGTCTAAATATCTCTTTTTTGGACGTCCCGTACCTCTGTGTCCGTCTGGTCTCTTGTTCATAATAATTTTTGTTATGCTGTCGTCACTGCTACGTTCAACACGTCCTGCCCATCGGATTCTGTTAATTTTTATAGTTTTAATGATGTTTGGATCTTTATACAACTGATACAATTCGTGATTGTATCTTCTCCTCCAAACACCGTTTTCGTTGATTCCTCCATATATGGTGCGCAGGATTTTTCTTTCGAAGCACCCTAGGAGGTGTTCTTCGTTACTTCTTAATGTCCAGGTTTCGGATCCATACAGTAGTATTGGCCTTATAAGAGTTCTGTACAGTTTTACTTTAGTGCTTCTTGATATGTTTCTTGATAAGAAATGTTTACGTAGCCCAAAGTAGCATCTGTTTCCCAGCGCTAATCTCCTTTTAACTTCTAATGTCGTGTCGTTGTCTTTTGAAATTAGCGTCCCTAGATATATAAATTCTTTTACTGCTTCGATGTTGTATGTATCAATTGTCATATTCTGGCGATCATTACGTCTTTTGGAGATGCACATATATTTCGTTTTCTCTTCATTAATTGCTAGTCCGAGTTTCTTTGCTGCTCTTTCTAGCGATATGAAGGCTTCTTTCATTGCTACGGGGGATCTGGCTAGTATTACGATGTCGTCAGCGTACGCCAATAATTGTACCGACTTGTTGAAAATACTGCCCGCTGTGTTAATTCCTGCGTGTCTTATCACTTTTTCCATAGCTACGTTAAATAGTAAGCACGATAGGGCATCTCCTTGTCTTAGTCCTACTGTGGCGTTGAATGGTTCTGATATACATATGGGACATTCCACGTCAAATCGGACAAATTTTTTCGACCCCCCTTCGATTTGGCTGAAACTTTTCAGGGACTTTGGGCAACTATTTAAGACTACAAAAAAAAATTTTTTAGAATTTTTTCATTAATCTATTAATCATTAAAAATTAAATGTGTTTTTCGGGATTTTCATGAATTTTAACTTCCTTTTTTGATTTTGGCTCTACATCTTTCGTTGGGGTCGACGTTTTTGATAGGTTTTACATGTTTTCAGGTGAGAGGGGTTGTTTACAATCAAATTTGCTGAAAAACATAAACATATTTTCGAATTCAAGGTCAAAAGGTCAAAAAATAGTAAAAAACTATAAAATTCAATTTCTCAAATACCCCATCTTGAAAATGGACGTTTTTGGTCTCAAAATGTTCGAGAGAAGTCACTCTAACACCTCTCTCATCTCGATGGGCCCTCAAAGATTTCAAAAATTATGAGTATTTGTTTATAATCATTAATGTTTATTGATTTTTGAAACGTCACCAATTTTCACCAAAACTTGTTTATCGGGGTTTTTTGGTCGCTGATTACGAATCTGCGGTCAGATTTTCAAAATTCAAAATGGCAGCCAAGATGGCGGACCAAAATTCAAAAAATGAACCTTTTTCCATGAAACTTAATAAATAAGGGTTTTTTGACTCGTAGATCACGAATCTGACATCAGATTTTTAAAATTTAAAATAGAAAATTAAATATGGCGGACTAAAATGCAAAAAAATGAACATTTTTCTATACTAACTTTCTTACTAAATCAAATCGAAAACGATTTGGGTGAATTGTGCTCGAGTGACTAATCATTTATAGAAGCCGCTGCCGATCCCGGGCCTGTGGAAAATTCCGTTTTTATTTCTCTTGTCCATTGTTTTTAATGTTTTTGTGTTCAGTTTCTGCCTAGTGTAATAATAATTTGCTTAAAAGAACGCCACGGATGAGAGTGTTTTGTGCTTCGTGCCAGTGTTTAATGATTCACACTTGATTTTTTTATTACTAGTGGCATTTCTGCATTAATAGCGAAAAGATTTATTATCGAAGGATTAATTAAGTGGAAAAGTCCTTTTAGGAAAGAGTTTTTTTGTTACGGGGAAATCCACGGCACGCTAATGGTGTACTTGTAAATTCCTTTATTTTGTGCTTCTCTTGTGTTAGTTTCAATACAAATGTTCAGTGTTTCCAATTAAGCGTAGTGAACTAGAAAATTGTGTGATATTTTAAATAGAATTTTTTTTTCTCTAATGCTTCTAATTAAAGGCTACGAGATTCTATTGTAGCTTTGCTGTCGAAAAAAGAATTTGGCTAAATTTTTCTCATTTTTATAATATATTGGATAAATTCGTGTATTCATGGCGGATCTTTTGCAAGAGGTGTTCTTCGGAAATCTCCCGTGACGGGATTTCCTGTGATGGGGTTTGTGGAGGCGTTTTCCATCCTTCTTGCCTCACTTCGAAGGTCAGCAGCAAATCTTCGGCTCCTAGAGGGCCTACGTGTAGTGAATGCTCTGACATCAAACCCTGTCATGTGCTGAGATTGATGAAAGACATCTCTGACGCTTTTCTCGCTGATCGGGAAAAAGTCATGGATCGTCTTAACTCCTTCTCAAGTAACATCTACCATTTTCAAATTTTATCTGATGACGTCCAGTCTATTAATGTCCGGCTTGACACGTTGTCTGACACCCTGAACTCTGCTGTGGCCAATACGGGTTCCTTGATTGAGAAATTTGAAAAAATTTCTTCCCGAACTGCAACAGCATTAGAGTCGTTAGACGACATATGTACATTCGGCGATACTTAACCCGGTCACCACTTCTCCCTCCTGCACTTATAGCTCCTTGGCTTCTGTCCATCCTATATTGGACGATATAAAAAGGAATACCAAGCGTGTTAGGGCTGATATTGAATCGCTATCATCAGCAGTGATTCAAAATCACAACGCCCTGAGCTCCCTGTCCTTAAGTTTGGAGAGCGTCGCTGTTACAAATAAGACCTCCTCAGCGACGGCAGCATCTGATGACGCTCTGCAGGTTGAGGTGCAACCTCTGCCTTCACCCTGCCCCGCGGCTACTTCCCGTTCGGAGAACGTCCTTTTGCCACAGGAGGCCGTCAGCTCGATTGCACCTGTTACTAAGGTGCGTCGCAAAAGTCGCAGGAAAAATCGTAATCGCCAAGCCATCATTGGGGACGGTGTCACTTTGAGTTCCTTGCCCCGTGTTCCGGACATGGAGTCGACTTCTAGGCCGGTCTCAGTATCAACCTCTTCGCCCTTAATAGTGGCCAACCCCCTGGTAACGGCAGCTACAGTTCCCCTACAACCGTGCACCCCTCTGGTTACGATACCGAGACCTTTAGATATCTTTATATCACGATTCTCTCCTGAAACTATGACGGAGTCTGTCTGTGAATATTTAAGGAAGAAATCTATAGACCCTGGAACTGTCTCCTGCAGAAAAGTCAGCAAGGCTTCCAAGCCTGTTGCTTCTTTTGTTTTGTCTGCACCGCCCGTTATTGCCGAGACTCTTTTAGATCCCGGTTTCTGGCCTGCTGGTGCCCTTACCAAGCTTTCTGTTCCGCGTACCCGTACTCAAGCGCATCGTGCAAACGCTTCTACTCCGAGCACTATACAGATGCCAAAAAACTCGAGACGCTTTCCCTCTACTACCAGAATGTAAGAGGGACTAGGTCAAAAACTAACGACATCCTTCAGGCATCGATGGCTAGCGGGTTCGATGTCATAGCATTTACTGAAACCTGGCTTCATGAAGGTATTCTTAATGCGGAACTCTTTGATTCCTCTTACCAAGTGTTTCGGAGGGATCGTTACACTGACTCGGATGCTCGTGGAGGTGGCGTACTTCTTGCTTGTAGTAGCCATCTGTCTTGTAATCCAATTTCTCTTCCTAGTTTTTCTATCCACCTTGACATTGAGCTTGTCGCTCTTAAAATTACCTTATCAAAAATTAATCTCTTTCTTCTGTGCTGCTATATCCCACCAGATATGTAAAGCACTCTTGACGATAGAGGTAAAAATCTCTATGATATTCTCATCTCTGGTGTTGATTATATCTCGAGTATGATGGACACTGGCGATGAATTACTTCTCCTTGGAGACTTTAATTTACCCAATATTCAGTGGGTAACGGATGTAGATGACGATAACTACCTTCCTGAAGGCAACCTGAATTCAAAGGAATCCTGTTTTCTTAATTCCTTATTCTCACTTGGCTTGAATCAAATGAGCGGGGTATCTAACGTTTTGGGGAGGCAGTTAGATCTTGTATTCTTTACTGACGCAGTCAATATGACTGTCGAACTCAGTCCAACAGTCATGACGTCTGTTGACAGTTACCATCCTCCGCTTCTGCTTAATTATTGCTTCAATTCAGAGAATAAGCCTTGTCCGGAGGAGGTAACCCATTCCTTTAACTTTAGAAAGGCTAACTTTGGGGAGCTGTCATCTAAGCTTGCCTCGATCGATTTTAACAGTTTGCTTTCCGCAAATGAGCTGGATGACGACGTGGCACTGTTTTATAACGTACTATACGAGGCCCTCGTTTCTTGCGTACCTTATGAGCCCCAAAAACTGCCCAGTTCTTCTCCACCTTGGTTTAATAATGAACTCAGGCATTTAAAAAATCAGAAGAATAGACTTTGGAAAACCTATTTAAAGAGAAAGGACTCTCCTAGTCGCAATTCATTTATCAATTGCTATAACAGATTTCGTTCACTCTCTTTTACTCTGTATCGTGAACACCTTAGCAGCATGAGTGATAAAGTGTTTACTGATCCTAGGAACTTCTTTAAATTTGTCAACTCTAAGAAAAAAGTTGATAACTACCCTAATACTATGCAGCACACAAACTGGTCTAGTTCTGAGTCACTTGCGATTTGCAACATGTTTGCATCATTCTTTCATCAATCTTTTTCACCTTCTGACTTTCAGCCTAATGACAATAATTTTCGTCACATTACCCCTAACCGAGAGCCTCATTTTTTACCTCTCTCAATTACCCTTGCTGATATCGTGAAACATATTGATGAACTCCCTTTCGACTTCACTTCGGGCCCTGACGGTATTCCACCTGCTGTCCTGAAGTCCTGTGCGGAGGTTCTCCAGTCTCCACTGAAAACCCTGTTTCAGAAATCCCTGGATAAAGGGTGCTTCCCTACGCTTTGGAAGAATTCGTTTATAATTCCTATTCACAAAAGTGGTAGCAAAAACGAAATATCGAATTATAGACCAATTGCGAAGTTGTCTGTTATACCGAAGCTTTTCGAATCAATTATCTATTCTGCGATCGCTCCGATCTGCAAGAGGCTTGTCTCAACGAATCAACATGGTTTTCTTGCAGGTCGTTCCACTACCACCAATTTTCTTGAGTTCACTTCTCATGCTGTCGAGGGCTTCGTTTCTGGTTGTCAAACTGATTGCGTTTACACTGATTGCGTTTACACAAGGCATTTGACAAGCTCTCCCATTCTATTATAATTCTCAAATTAAGAAGGCTTGGCTTTCCGCAAGCACTTCTGGTGTGGTTCCAGTCTTACTTAGCTGACCGGACCTACCAAGTTCTTTTTCGAGGATCCAAATCAGTACCCATTGAAGCATCATCCGGTGTCCCTCAAGGAAGTCATCTTGGCCCTCTTCTCTTCATTTTATCAATTGATGACATTGTTTCCTTGTTAAGACACTGTAGAATATTGATTTACGCTGATGACATCAAGTTATACCGTCACATTAAGAGTATTGAGGATTGCAAACTTTTGCAAGCTGATCTTGACACCTTTTACTCTTGGTGTACTTATAACAACCTGGTTCTTAATATTAGTAGATGTGAAGTCATGACTTTTAGTAGGAGACGTGATCCTATAATTTTTAACTACACCTTTCTTAATGAAGGTGTCCTTCGTGTAAACTTTGTTAAAGATCTCGGGATTAGATTTGATAGTAAGCTGGATTTTTCCACTCACATCAACTATATCTCTTCTAGAGGTAATTTAGTCCTGGGTTTTATAAAAAGGTGGTCCAAAGAATTTAACAACCCCTTGATTACTAAACACCTTTATATTTCTCTGGTCAGACCATTACTCGAATATGCGTCCCAGGTTTGGTCTCCTCACTACTCTGTGCATGTTAGAACTATTGAATCGGTCCAACGAAGGTTCGTTCGATTCGCACTGAATCATCTTCCTTGGGAAAACCCATTAGTTCTTCCATCTTATGAATCTCGGCTTAAGTTACTTAACTTAAGCTCTCTTCACAAGCGCCGTGAGGTGGCCGATGTCTATATATGTATATATATATATATATATATATATATATATATATATATATATATATATATATATATATGTATGTATATATATGTATGTGTATGCATATATAGATTTTCATGCTTAGCTGAAAAGTGCGCCTTCTGTGCTAGAAGGGTTAACTCTTGCTAAAAAAAAAAAAAAAAAAAAAAAAATAACAATGACTAATATTTTTTATTTTGATCAATTAATTTCTTGCCTACAAAGTAATTCCGTATGTTATAATATTTCGATGCTCTCACAGTTCGGAATACGATTTTAGAGACTTCTCTTCCTTTTTTTCGAGGCAGATCTGTAACAAAAATAATTTTTCATTCTTTAGAGAAATTTTCGTGATTTTTATGCATAATCTTGTGTTATTATCAAGAGGGTTACCTGGTTTCTCTTGGTTCTCGTTCTGATGTCGATTGGAGTTCAAGGTCGTGCACAAAATCAAGAATCGTCCCCTCACGTTGTAAAGAATGTTGGTTTACCAGTATCCGTCCATCATTTTGCGGAAATAACGCGTGCAGTGATTGGATATTTTTCAATGCTGGTGTATTTTTCCATCTTCTTCTCATTGTTTTTTCATTAACAGCGACATCGTTTTTATCTATGTACTTAAAGATAATCCCGGTGATGTTTTTTTCTGCCCAACTGAAGAGTTCAAATGGTGTTCTAATTTGCTTGTCATATGGCAGTTGAAGGCTGGCTTTTGAAGCTAATCTTTTGACTGTTCCACTCAATCCATCACTCGGTCCTTTTCCATGCGCAGTTTCAAAAAAGTGCCACTCTGCTGGTATTCCGAAATCTTGTTGGTGCAAACAGAGATTGTGTGCGTTGAACCGATTTTTGTATTGTGCAGTACATCCATCTGACATGTAAATGATTTTCTTTATTTCACCAGGTATTTCTGTTTTCAAAACATCAACCAGAGCTTTCTGAAAGTAATGCACTGCTTTCGTGTGGTGGACGAGGTCATTTGAAATGATGACTATGCTAAGTGGTTCAGCGACTCCATTTCGGTTCACATAGCAAGCAAACGGATGCACAGTCGCCTGGTCGTTATTCCAATGGAAACCCTGAACGCTGTCTTGAAGTACAAAGGCATAATTCTGAGCATAGTCTCCTACCGTCAAAATTTCTCCTTCCTTTAAAGATGCCTTTGTTTGTTTGAAAAAAGTTGACTGTTGTTTTGCAGTGTAGTCATGGGAAGACAACGCTTCGAGCTGTTGGAACAACTCCTCCACAAATTCATTTGCAGGTTTGATTAACTTTTCAAATTTGCAACGATCCACTTGCATCCACTGGTTGTACTCAATACTGTCGATGAATTCTTCTTCGAACGTTTTCAGAACAAAGTCTTTGAGTCCTGGAACAACATCATTGCAGGTTTCACAGGTTCTGTAATGGCATGCTTCTGTTGGTGGGTCACATTTTATGGCTGTTAAGAAATCCTTGTGAGTTACGATTTTTTTTCCATTGAAGGACAGAGGAAGTAACCCAGAATCATAAACCATGAGCTTGAAGTTTTGATGTGTTGTGCAAACACAAACAGTATATATATATATATATATATATATATATATATATATATATATATATATATATATATATATATATATATATATATATATATATATATATATATATATATATATATATACATATATAGAGTTTCCCTTCTAACACAGGCTGGGCTGAGAAATATTTACCACTGCCGTGGCTCAGCTGAGACATGCAAACATAAAATATTAGTAACAATTAGTAAATAAAATCCTATCTCTAAAAAGAGGTTGAACATAAATTAAAATAAAAAGTAACGGCATCCAACATGTAACCCACCAAACAACATAAAATGTTATCAATCACGTGAGATTAAAAAGACTCCTTTTAAGGACATCTTTACCAATACTCACGTTAAACACATTAATATTGTTGTTCACGTTAATGAACATGCGATTGACAGGCTCGAATCTGCCGTAATTCGTATTAGAAGAGTTGATTTGTAAGAGAGGACGCCCTCTAAGATTGTAACGACTCACTCTAAACGATGCACGGTGATCTAGAAAACCTGAGTCAACCTTTCCATTAAGGAGCTGATGAACAAAAACAACATCGGCCACCTCACGGCGCTTGTGAAGAGAGCTTAAGTTAAGTAACTTAAGCCGAGATTCATAAGATGGAAGAACTAATGGGTTTTCCCAAGGAAGATGATTCAGTGCGAATCGAACGAACCTTCGTTGGACCGATTCAATAGTTCTAACATGCACAGAGTAGTGAGGAGACCAAACCTGGGACGCATATTCGAGTAATGGTCTGACAAGAGAAATATAAAGGTGTTTAGTAATCAAGGGGTTGTTAAATTCTTTGGACCACCTTTTTATAAAACCCAGGACTAAACTACCTCTAGAAGAGATATAGTTGAAGTGAGTGGAAAAATCCAGCTTACTATCAAATCTAATCCCGAGATCTTTAACAAAGTTTACACGAAGGACACCTTCATTAAGAAAGGTGTAGTTAAAAATTATAGGATCACGTCTCCTACTAAAAGTCATGACTTCACATTTACTAATATAGACTTCACATTTACTAGTATTCTACTTATGATACCCTTTCAATTGATACCTATGTCGAGGTGGTGGTGAAGAAATGGTAGTCCGCCCTCTTGAGACGGCCGCCATGGATATAAAGACAAAGCTTATTGTATTCTACTTATTATACCCTTTCATTTGATACCCATGTCGAGGGGGTTGTGAAGAAAATGGTAATCCGCCCTCTTGAGATGACAGCCATGGATCTAACCAGATATTGAGTATATTATATCGCTAATGGTATTATACTTATGATACCCTTTCAATTGATACCTATGTCGAGGTGGTGGTGAAGAAATGGTAGTCCGCCCTCTTGAGACGGCCGCCATGGATAAAAAGACATAGCTTATTGTGTTCTACTTATCATACCCTTTCATTTGATACCCATGTCGAAGGGGTTGTGAAGAAAATGGTAATCCGCCCTCTTGAGATAACCGCCGTGGATCTAAATATATTTTAAGTATACTAAATCGCTTAGTGTGTTCTACTTATCATTCCCGTTCATTTGATACCCATGTCGAGGGGATTGTGAAGAAAATGGTAATACGCCCTCTTGAGATGGCAGCCATGGATCTAACCAGATATTGAGTATATTATATCGCTTATGGTATTCTACTTATGATACCCTTTCAATTGATACCTATGTCGAGGTGGTGGTGAAGAAATGGTAGTCCGCCCTCTTGAGACGGCCGCCTTGGATATAAAGACATAGCTTATTGTGTTCTACTTATCATGCCCTTTCATTTGATACCCATGTCGAAGGGGTTGTGAAGAAAATGGTAATCCGCCCTCTTGAGATAACCGCCGTGGATCTAAATATATTTTAAGTATACTAAATCGCTTAGTGTGTTCTACTTATCATTCCCGTTCATTTGATACCCATGTCGTGGGGGTTGAGAAGAAAATGGCAATACGTCCTCTTGAGGTGGCCTCGGTGGATCTAACTATTTATTGAGTATACTATATTGCTTATTGTATTCTACTTATCATACCCTTTCATTTGATACCCATGTCGAGGGGATTGTGAAGAAAATGGTAATACGCCCTCTTGAGATGACAGCCATGGATCTAACCAGATATTGAGTATATTATATCGCTTATGGTATTCTACTTATGATACACTTTCAATTGATACCTATGTCGAGGTGGTGGTAAAGAAATGGTAGTCCGCCCTCTTGAGACGGCCGCCATGGATATAAAGACATAGCTTATTGTATTCTACTTATCATACCCTTTCATTTGATACCCATGTCGTGGGGGTTAAGAAGAAAATGGTAATACGTCCTCTTGAGGTGGCCTCGGTGGATCTAACTATTTATTGAGTATACTATATTGCTTATTGTATTCTACTTATCATACCCTTTAATTTGATAACCATGTCGAAGGGATGGTGAAGAAAATGATAATCCGCCCTCTTGAGATGACAGCCATGGATCTAACCAGATATTGAGTATATTATATCGGTTATGGTATTCTACTTATGATACGCTTTCAATTGATACCTATGTCGTGCTGGTGGTGAAGAAATGGTAGTCCGCCCTCTTGAGATGGCCGCCATGGATATAAAGACATAGCTTATTGTATTCTACTTATTATACCCTTTCATTTGATACCAATGTCGAGGGGGTTGTGAAGAAAATGGTAATCCGCCCTCTTGAGATAACCGCCGTGGATCTAAATATATTTTAAGTATACTAAATCGCTTATTATGTTCTACTTATCATTCCCTTTCATTTAATACCCATGTCGTGGGGGTTGAGAAGAAAATGGCAATACGTCCTCTTGAGGTGGCCTCGGTGGATCTAACTATTTAATGAGTATACTATATTGCTTATTGTATTCTACTTATCATACCCTTTCATTTGATACCCATGTCGAGGGGATGGTGAAGAAAATGGTAATACGCCCTCTTGAGATGGCAGCCATGGATCTAACCAGATATTGAGTATTGTAACTGGCTGGGGTAGGAGTGCCTTAGCACGAAAAGGCGAAAACTCACATGTGACAGAAGTACAAAAAATTATGAGAAGGGGTTCCAAAGGAATGAAGGGGCTAGTGCTACATACCACCGATGGCTATCGCAAGAAAAGGCATATCTCTACACCGTCATGGCACGCCTAGCGTTGCACTGAACTAGCTCGTCGTTGGGGGGGGGGGGGGTTCGTGGTGTAGTAGACAGCGAAGGTCGACAGTTACTAATAAAGTAGAGTTTCGCGTGCCGATCAATCACTGAGTGAGGGGCGGTAGCTGGAGGGATTGGCTGATGGGCCGAGGTCAAACAAAACGGCGTTAACTAGATTGCGGAGCCATGGTAAACCATCTTACGGGAGGCAGTCTGGGGGGTCGGAGCAGGATTGTAGTACTCACCTTAAGGGGGGGTCATCCTTACGCCGCGCCGGGGTACCATACTTACAGTAGTTTTAGTTACTCATAACCTGTAGCCTAAATATTCTGTCAAAAAAATTATCATAATGCAAGGAAACTCTAATTCATAAATTTATTCCTTAAGATAAATCCTTTACAATCATTTGCCTAACTAGCATATACATAATTAACAAGACTATTGATACTGCGTGGGTACCTAAAGTTCAAGCCTTTACAACTATTAGATTTCATTACAACAGGCCGAACCACAACGAATTCTTAATTAAACAGATTATTTCTTCCAGGGAAAATTCTATAACTTAATTCCTAATGTTTGTATCAAATAAAACCAATTTCTAAACAGGAAACGATATTTGGTCTATCTATGTTTACAAAAAAATCAAAATTATTATCAAAAAAGTTAAGTTCATTATGTATGTTAATCACGACGTTGCATTATGTGTGACCAAACTTAAAGGGACTTGTAACCTAGATATTCAAGGAATTATCTGAATGGTGCGGCAGGTTCTCTACCTTCGGATTAATAATACGGATTTCTTACGCAAACAAAAATTAAATGTCAGTCTGCCTACTGGAGAAAAGTAAAAGTACATCAGATCTGGGCCTTCTGATGGAAAGCCATCAACAAATTCTTACTTTCTAATGGTGGCTACCATACTCTATTCAGTTTTTTGAATCTTATTACTATAAATATTCTTTAATTCAACATAACTATAGTTCAACACATGAGTGTGTTTATCACTCTAAGGAATTATAACTGTGGTTAATGGTGCTTACTACCCAGACGAAATTTCCGTTAATAAATATGAAAAATTATATTTCTTTTAGGGGATGGCCTTTTTATTGATCAATAAAAACAATCCTAAAATTTCCTAACTCGTGTATCGCTTAGCATTTCTTAAAATTGTATTTCCGCGCTTAATCCCGGCAGTTATAATGGCTTTTACATACTGGCCTCGGCCAACAAAGAAGAGCAAACTGAATGCTTTTATAATCTTCAAATCAAAACAGGAAAACTATTTTCACTCCTTAATCAAAATGTATCTAGAAACAATTGAGTTACCTACTTAATCTATCAAATAATATTTTACTGTGACTTAGAGTCAAACTACAATATAGAGCAATATCCAATAATATATATCCATTCAATTATTCTGACATTCAGTCAATTCTCGTGATAATAGTAGAAAAAAAAGACATACCCTAGAAGTGCGCAATACTGGCGGCTGCTTGCGTAATTCATTTCACATAGGTCGCCCTCTACTTGCCTCTCCTCGGGTCGTTGTTTGACCAGATGCTGACCTTTTACTTCGGATTCAAAATTTACACACTGAGCACTTCAAAACATGAAAATTAGTGATTTAAAATCTAATTAAAAGAAAATAGCCTGGTTGGTCCGGATCTCCAATTGCTTCCTGGTTGCGAGGTATCCTCCACCGCTGAGCCCCGTTTTTCGGCCATCACTCTCACACACCGTCCCTCCTGTCTCCAAGTTCAATCCGCTTTTCTTCTCCACATGCCGCCAACAAAATCCACCTATTTCGTCTCGATCCCTGTTCTTAAATTTTTTCTGGTACCGCCTTTGCTATTAACTTTCGCAATTTAGGATTAACCTTTATTCCTTTTCTTTTTTTTGTATTTTATTGTACACTGGAGCCAAAAAAAATTTAAAGCAAACTTTCTTAGATTTTATGCCGTCACATGGCCGACGCACTTTCTTCGCCAACAACCAAAACCAGAGAGAGAAAAAACGCGAAAAGTCATCCCACGTCTAGTTCCACTTGTCTTTTTTTTCTTTTTGTTCCTCATCCCGTTCCAGTTCATGGATGCGTTCGGCTTCCAATACAAGATGGTCAAGAATTTGGGCAATATTTCCTCCCACATTTTCTATTCCTTTTCGCCTGTTGCATGTATTTTTGTTTCTCGTGTAAGCTTACCCGGGGGCTACGCGATCAATTTGTCTGCAATTGCAATTTCACTCTTACAAGAAATGCGTGGGAGATAGTTGTTGTGTTTGGACCTAATTTTCAATGATTCACTCATTTTGAAATAATAAAAATAGTTAGTGGTCTCAATTTTTGCCTTTAAAAAAAATTTTATGTTAATTCACATAAAATTAAATAATCCAGCGTCAAGTTATCTCCACTGCTTAGGTTTTTCCACTTTCTGTCATTTTGTTTTAAAGAAATTCAGAATTTCTTGCATATGTAAGCATTGCCGTTACAATATTGCATTGCGTATGCGTCAGGGGCTATTCTGCAGTCCTTTTAAAGTCGTTTACATTAAGCTAGGGAGATAGTTACTAGGAATGATAAGTCAGTTCCGGAATGTTTCCAGATATTTTGACGCTAGCCAGTGGACCGAAAACGCGAGCTTAGTTACAGATGAATTACAAGCTCGTAATAGTTTGGGCTAATTTTCCGACGCTTTTGTGCTTGGTTTGCTACCTGAATAAGTCCCCAAGGGCGTCCGTTACAACACGCGCCACCTTGAAGTCGTCAGGAGAGAGGGAGCGCGAAAAAGACAAACGGAGGCCTCGAGTCTTTGTACGGCCGTTTAATGCTTATCGCTGGAAGGGTGAGACTAGTACCCTACAGCAATAAGTGAATTGGTATAAGACTGACAAAAATGTATATAAGGATCCTATGCTCGCACAAAATTAATTTAATTTAAAATAATTGTTTATATCGTAGACCACTATTGGAAAAACTGGTTTAATATGTCTAAGATGGGTTCGGGGAAAGAATGGTCATAAAAAGTTAATTTAAATATATATGAAAAGAGAATATGAAATAAGTTGTGGCCAACCAAACGTGTGCCTCGTCCCACGAACCTGAGATTAAGAGGCTCATGCTCTATTGACTGAGCTAGCCGGGCATCTTCATGAAGTCTCTGTAAAAGGACAAATTCGTTCTTGCCTTGAGCAACTGCACCGGGGGGCTATGCTGATCTTTCTTAGCTAGTTAGGTCCTACTGAATTTTAGTTTTTGAAAAAAAGAATTTGGCTAAGGTAGCTGCTTGATGAAGGTAGGGGAACTCAGGGGAGTGCCTTCGAATCAAAATGTAGTCCACCCGATTCGGAGATAGAGTTTGGGACTGCTGTGGTACGACTCTTTAGGAACCGTTTGGTATGACAACCCTGATGAATATGGATGAGGAGACTCTGTCCCCAAGTATTGAGGCGGCCTACATCTACTTGATGACCCGTCATGCCTTTATGTCCTTGGCGTGATAGATGCCTATGGGCTTATCGTGCATATCTACTAATTCATACCTGCTGATTCCCAGTTTCTTCCTCACACGAGCTTTAACGAACTTGTTGGTCAATTTGGCATTAAATCGTTCGGCCTTATTACTAGTTGGGAACGTCCTGCGGAATACGACTTGCCCGGGCGAGAAACTTACGACCCTACAACGTAGGTTATACTTCTTCTCGTGCCTCGTGTGGGCAGCAGCGAGGTGGCGTTCTACTCGCTCCCGTAATGCCTGCCATCGGTCCACCGCCGGTAGCACTGATACATCTCCTTCGCGTACGGCTCCTAACCTTCTTAGGATTGGATAAGCTGACCCGTGCAGTATCATTGGGCATCCGAAAAGGGCTTGGTAAGGGGACATGCCGATAGACTCGTGGTAAGCACTACGGAGGGCACATTCGATGGCAGTCAGGTGTTTGTCCCAATCTCGGTGGTCTTCGCCCAGGTAGGCGCGAATAGCAGCTAGTACAGACCGGTTAACCCGCTCAGAGGCGTTGGGGTGGGGAGAATACACAGCAGTACGCTGATGTTTAACGCCGTAGTCCGTCATTAGCTTTCCAAACTCTCTCGAAGTAAAATGCCGTCCATTGTCGAAAAGAATTACCTCCGGGACTCCGAAGGTATGAAAGACTCGGTGTTCCAGAAATCTGACTGCGGCACTAGATGTTTCGGCAGATACTGGTTGGAGAAAGGTGAATTTCGTAAGCGCGTCTAATACCACAAATACAGCTGTGTGTCCCTTTTTAGTACGTGGATATGGACCCATAAAATCGACATATAAAAATTGAAAAGGTCGGTGTACGTCCATGGCTTTGCCCATCGGCGGCCGTAGAGAAGTGTTCGGAGCCTTTGATTCCTTGCAGACATCGCACTGCGCGATATATCGTCGGACCTGAGTAGACATGCCCGGCCAATAATATTTCTCTCTAAGCCGATGCAAAGTCTTACCAATACCACCATGGGCAGCCTGGGGTGGCGCATGTGCGGACTCGACTAAAGGAGCAGTGAGTTCCCCAGGGATCCACAATTTCCAACACAGGTCATCAGCTATAGGGTCACCAGTGCGCGGTGCTGAACGGTGGAACACATACCCGTCTGACACCTGGAGTTCCGGTAACTGGTCAGCCTTCTCGTTGATTTGGTCAGCGAGACGCTGGTAGTCCTCAGATCTAAAGGCGGGAGACGTAAGGTCCACGTCCCGACTGAAAGACAAATCGTCCACACCGTTGACACGTGACAGGGCATCCGGCACCACGTTCTGGCTACCCTTGCGGTGCTCTATGGAAAATTGGAAACCCTGGAGCTTTAAACTCCAGCGAGCCAATCGGCCGCTTAGGTCGGTCTGGCCCATGAGCCACTTCAGGCTGGCATGATCGGTTATGATTGTAAAGGTGTGGCCTTCTATGTATGCCCTGAACTTTTTAACGCTTAAAACTGCCGCGTAACACTCTAGCTCTGTGATGGAATAGTTGCGTTGTGCGCTATTGAGCTTTTTGGAAAAATATGCGATGGGGTGCTCATCATCGCCATACTTCTGGAATAAGACGCTGCCAACTCCCGTCTTGCTGGCATCACATTGTATGAAGAAGGGGCGATTGAAGTCTGGAGTGGCGAACAAGGGAGCGGACATCATCAATTTCTTCAACTCCATGAAAGCTTTTTGGGCCTCCAGTCCAAGCAAATTTTTCGCTTTTCAGACAGTCCGTGATGGGAGAGGCGATACTCGCATAGTTGCCTATGAAGCGCCTATACCATCCCGTCATGCCCAAGAATCGCCTAACCTGCTTGGTTGACTTGGGAGTTGGGAAATCTCTGATGGCTGCCACCTTGTCGGGGTCGGTTTTCAGTGATCCATCACCGATAATAAATCCCAGGTACTTCACCTCCCTTACACAAAATCGACTCTTGGCCAGATTCACTGTTAAGCCGGCAAGGCAGAGGCAGTCAGCGACTCGTTCCAGCAGTCGGACATGGGTCTCAAAATCTGGGGATACTACCAGTAAGTCGTCTAAGTAGACGAACACGTTTTCGCGGACTGCACCCGGTATTACTTTGTCCATCAGTCGGCACATAGGCTGGGGAGCGTTGCAGAGGCCAAAAGGCATTACGGTGTACTGATACAATGGTCGTCCAGGGACGGTGAAAGCCGTCTTTTCTCTGGATTTTTCCTCTAAGGGAATTTGCCAAAAGGCATCCTTTAGATCGATAGCGGAGATGTATTTCGTATCCTGTAATCTTCCTAGTAGACCATCAATATGGGGCAGGGGGTAAGCGTCCTTCACCGTAACTGCATTCACCCTGCGGGAGTCCAGGCAGAGCCGTACTTTGCCGGGCTTTCAAACCAGGACCACAGGAGAGTTCCACGGACTGTTGCTCTCTTCAATCACACCCAAACTCAGCATGCGATCGACCTCCTCATACATGAGGGTCTGGATGGCAGGAGAGACCGGATAGTGTCTCTGCTTCACGGGCACCGCCTCGCCAGTATCAATAACATGCTGTTCTAGGTGCGTTTTGCCGAGGCCACAGGAGTCAAAAGACGGGAACCGTGCTTTGGCCTGGTTCAATCGTGCCTGCTGGGCTCCCACAAGGTGATGGCAGTTTGGATCGGGTTGAGGGCCTAGTTGTAATTCGCCAATAATATGTGGGGCCAAATTAAAGGCCTTCCAAAAGTCTACTCCGAGATATAGTCGTTGTGATAGGCTGGGGATTATGAATATAGTCAACGGTAATGTTCGAGACCCGTAAGTCACAGGGACTGTGATATAGCCCAATATCTGTTTAGAAGTACCGTCGGCAATCTGGACGGAGGTATGCAAGCGGTATAGCTGTGCCTCTGGGTGCTCCTGGAGAAGCGACTCTGCTCCTCTTCCCAGGCAGCTAATGCTTGCCCCACTGTCCAATAGGCCGGTTATACTTTCGCCCAGAATTTGGATGTTAGCAAATGGTCGCTCATCAACGACGTCGGTCAATATGGTTGAAACAACTCTCTTGATCAGTTGTTGTTTTTCGATGGCCCTCTGGCGAACGCGTGGGGCATTAACAGCTGGCTGCGTCTCTTCACTTTCCCCGAAGATTCGCTTTCGAACCTTGTGATACTTGGCCCATCGTTGCATAAAGGAGGCCCTAGCCTCTGGAGAAAGGAAAACCGGTAATGGTTCCATTATTGCCGGGTCGGAGCTAGTAGGAATGTTTGGTAAATTAATTCGATCGTCCGGTATTTTGAGGGGTTTGTCAGGGACTATGTCGGGCGCGGACCCCGACGGGGCCTCACACCCAAATTCGGGTTTCCCGAACAGGTTGGGCAGGTTGTGGTGTAGGCTTCTGGTCGCCCACATCGATAACAAAAGATCTTTCGTTCCGGCGAGGGACAATCTACGAAAGTGTGACCCTCTACCCGGCAATTCCAGCAGATGACTAGCCGCTGTGGCAATTGGTCTGCTTTCATCTCACTGACAACTGGAGGTGGTGCATCGTAATTATGGTCTGAAGAATTCGAGACCGGTGGCTGTGGATTTAAATCGTGCAATTCGGTGACTTTGTATGATTGCCGGCCTTCCTCTTTCTTGGCCCGTTGCCATCTTTCTACGCGAATGCACGCTTCGTGAAGTTGGCGCATATTGTCATATGTCGACCCTATTATCGCAGACCCTAGAGTGGCGTTAAGGTTGGACATGACAATATGTACCAACTCGGCGAGTGGCATTGGACGCGACAGGCGGTTTGAAAGTGCTAGCATTTTGGAGGCGTATGCATCATAGGACTGACCTAGCTGCTTGGTCTCTAACAACTCTTTAATAATTTGATAGTCTGTCTCTCGCCCACCGAAGTGATCGAGCAGCCCCAACTTAAAGTCAATCCACAAAGGACTGGATTGTTGTCGACGAAATTGCGTCCAGTACCATTCCTCCGCCGGACCTAACAAAAGTGCAACTATATTTCGGATCAGTTCCAGGTTTGGGACCTCATCGTCCCTCGCTCTGGCCTCGATCCGGTACAGGAATTCCTCGGCTGACGTTTCTTCCGGCGCCGGCCTGAAAATTTGATGTTCCAATTCAATACTGGGGACTTCCGTCTAGAAACGAGTCCTGAATGCTCGTAGTGTGAGTTAGGTCGGCCACCAACGCTGAAAGAGCGGGGACAGGGGCCGGTATGATCTGATTCAAGGGGAGCAGAGGTGCGACGAGTCTGCGAAGAAGGCCTCTCTAGGCTTGCCCTTGACTGCTGAAGCTGCACCGACCGTTCATATCGGTCTTGCAGCCTATTTAATTCTTGTTTCATGCTGGCTAATTGTTCTGTCAACGAGGTGAGGACAGTATCACGGTCGGTTTCGCTGCAGCCGTCCTCCGGTTCGGCTTCTGCGCCAGATGGGGCTTCCTCCCGGGGTTCCTCTTCATCAGAGGGTGGGGCTGTAATTGCCCCTCTGCGCGTGGTAGGCATAAAGTAAGGCTAGTTATTATCTTGTCAAGCAGTAGGTACGCTGTCCTACTGGCTACTCCGAAATCAATGTGACTAGTAGGGGGGGGGGGGGTGTTATTCGTTGAAAACTCAGACGAAGGACAAATCGAGGTTTCGACAATTTACGTACGCTATATCCGGATCAGTACTAAAAGATGGCACGTAAGGGTAGAAGTGTTGCGAAGAATTGACACGCTGATACTCAAATGCCCGTTATTAAATACAATGAGCAAAATAATGACCAAAATAGCCGTAAACGTGAACAAAAATTTGAGTTAAATTAAGAATGAATCTCGGGCTTATTCGACTTTCCCCCAATTTGTGTTTAATTAACGATAATAGTGAGGACCTCCTTGGTTTTCGGTCCTAACGTTTTAAGTTCTTTATATTAGGTCTTAAAACTAAAAATGATTTAACGCGTATTTATTCTATTCGATTGTCTTAATGTGTGATATTTCTATTTTCTTAATTATTCCATGTACTACTGCTCGCTCTTAAAACCATTATATCCCAATAGTTATAATAACATTTGGTAGTTACTTGTTGATACCATTCTCTAATAGTACTAACTCTTAAATATGAAGTTTTACCTACGGTATTTGATTAGAATATAGACTACAAATTACTGATCTAATTTCACAACGTTTTTAATCTAGGCTACACTAAAATATTTCATCGATCTACTAAGTGGCAAAGAATGTGACAACCAAAACTAATATGTATCGATAACACACTAATATATACTTGACTGTGAACGAAATGTTTATAAGTATGGCCCCCGAAGCAGGATACCCCCATCCGGCGAGCAAGCTAGTGATTGAAGTCTACCTTGCTACTTGGATCCTCTGAAATTGACAAGATGCCTCCTTGATCCCTACATGGCTACCATGGTCATTTTGAAGTGAGTAAAGAAGTGATAGAAGTCTACGTTGGCAAATAGTTTTGAGGGCCCTTCTGCCGTCACACCACAGCTGGTCAGCAGATGCTGCTGGAAACCCAGGAAGGCGGAACGACTGAAGGGTTTCTTTGGCTGGGACTGGTGGATACTACAGTGCCGAACCTGTCGCATGGTCAGGCGGTAGTACGCCTGTTAGCCAAGACGGTACAGGTATAACACTTACGGTCCAGTCGACTGTACTATGGGTTGAGAGAAAGTTTCTAGAAAGGTAGTTTCCTCTGCCAGTGCAAGCTCGCGCAGAGTCAGGCGCTATACGCCTGTTAACCAGACTCCGAGCTCGTCCGACAGGGGATATTTAAAAGCGAAGACTACCGCGGAAATAAATTTGAAAGAGTGAAGTTGTTGAAGAATGAGGATGATAGGAAAGGGAAAGAAAGAGATTTTGGGGCTACAGTACTGCGGTACGTACTTTCACCCATCGCCTTACGGCCGGAGTGACTTGAACTAAGATTGAGACTATCGAAATGCAAGGCGTCTACTCCAGGATCCTCTCGCAGCCTTTAGACACTTACTTGGATTAATAAGTGTTCGGCTAATTTAGGGGTAATTAGCATAGTTGCAGTGGTAAGCATCGGATGCGGGGAGTTAACTGAAAACATTACTTGCAGTCCTTAATAGAAAGGGTGTCGCCTATCGACTAATAGACTATCCGAGCTACTCGTAGCGTTGAAAAAAAAATTTCAATTCGCTTGCCAAAAACGTTGGGCGCCAATTTTTGTAACTGTCTAGGGTAGGAGTGCCTTAGCACGAAAAGGCGAAAACTCACATGTGACAGAAGTACAAAAAAATTATGAGAAGGGGTTCCAAAGGAATGAAGGGGCTAGTGCTACATACCACCGATGGCTATCGCAAGAAAAGGCATATCTCTACACCGTCATGGCACGCCTAGCGTTGCACTGAACTAGCTCGTCGTTGGGGGGGTGGGGTTCATGGTGTAGTAGACAGCGAAGGTCGACAGTTACTAATAAAGTAGAGTTTCGCGTGCCGATCAATCACTGAGTGAGAGGCGGTAGCTGGAGGGATTGGCTGATGGGCCGAGGTCAAACAAAACGGCGTTAACTAGATTGCGGAGCCATGGTAAACCATCTTACGGGAGGCAGTCTGGGGGGTCGGAGCAGGATTGTAGTACTCACCTTAAGGGGGGTCATCCTTACGCCGGGGTACCATACTTACAGTAGTATTAGTTAGGTACTCATAACCTGTAGCCTAAATATTCTGTCAAAAAAATTATCATAATGCAAGGAAACTCTAATTCATAAATTTATTCCTTAAGATAAATCCTTTACAATCATTTGCCTAACTAGCATATACATAATTAACAAGACTATTGATACTGCGTGGGTACCTAAAGTTCAAGCCTTTACAACTATTAGATTTCATTACAACAGGCCGAACCACAACGAATTCTTAGTTAAACAGATTATTTCTTCCAGGGCAAATTCTATAACTTAATTCCTAATGTTTGTATCAAATAAAACCAATTTCTAAACAGGAAACGATATTTGGTCTATCTATGTTTACAAAAAAATCAAAATTATTATCAAAAAAGTTAAGTTCATTATGTATGTTAATCACGACGTTGCATTATGTGTGACCAAACTTAAAGGGACTTATAACCTAGATATTCAAGGAATTATCTGAATGGTGCGGCAGGTTCTCTACCTTCGGATTAATAATACGGATTTCTTACGCAAACAAAAATTAAATGTCAGTCTGCCTACTGGAGAAAAGTAAAAGTACATCAGATCTGGGCCTTCTGATGGAAAGCCATCAACAAATTCTTACTTTCTAATGGTGGCTACCATACTCTATTCAGTTTTTTGAATCTTATTACTATAAATATTCTTTAATTCAACATAACTATAGTTCAACACATGAGTGTGTTTATCACTCTAAGGAATTATAACTGTGGTTAATGGTGCTTACTACCCAGACGAAATTTCCGTTAATAAATATGAAAAATTATATTTCTTTTAGGGGATGGTCTTTTTATTGATCAATAAAAAAAATCCTAAAATTTCCTAACTCGTGTATCGCTTAGCATTTCTTAAAATTGTATTTCCGCGCTTAATCCCGGCAGTTATAATGGCTTTTACATACTGGCCTCGGCCAACAAACAAGAGCAAACTGAATGCTTTTATAATCTTCAAATCAAAACAGGAAAACTATTTTCACTCCTTAATCAAAATGTATCTAGAAACAATTGAGTTACCTACTTAATCTATCAAATAATATTTTACTGTGACTTAGAGTCAAACTACAATATAGAGCAATATCCAATAATATATATCCATTCAATTATTCTGACATTCAGTCAATTCTCGTGATAATAGTAGAAAAAAAAGACATACCCTAGAAGTGCGCAATACTGGCGGCTGCTTGCGTAATTCATTTCACATAGGTCGCCCTCTACTTGCCTCTCCTCGGGTCGTTGTTTGACCAGATGCTGACCTTTTACTTCGGATTCAAAATTTACACACTGAGCACTTCAAAACATGAAAATTAGTGATTTAAAATCTAATTAAAAGAAAATAGCCTGGTTGGTCCGGATCTCCAATTGCTTCCTGGTTGCGAGGTATCCTCCACCGCTGAGCCCCGTTTTTCGGCCATCACTCTCAAACACCGTCCCTCCTGTCTCCAAGTTCAATCCGCTTTTCTTCTCCACATGCCGCCAACAAAATCCACCTATTTCGTCTCGATCCCTGTTCTTAAATTTTTTCTGGTACCGCCTTTGCTATTAACTTTCGCAATTTAGGATTAACCTTTATTCCTTTTTCCTTTTCTTTTTTTTGTATTTTATTGTACACTGGAGCCAAAAAAAATTTAAAGCAAACTTTCTTAGATTTTATGCCGTCTCATGGCCGACGCACTTTCTTCGCCAACAACCAAAACCAGAGAGAGAAAAAACGCGAAAAGTCATCCCACGTCTAGTTCCACTTGTCTTTTTTTTCTTTTTGTTCCTCATCCCGTTCCAGTTCATGGATGCGTTCGGCTTCCAATACAAGATGGTCAAGAATTTGGGCAATATTTCCTCCCACATTTTCTATTCCTTTTCGCCTGTTGCATGTATTTTTGTTTCTCGTGTAAGCTTACCCGGGGGCTACGCGATCAATTTGTCTGCAATTGCAATTTCACTCTTACAAGAAATGCGTGGGAGATAGTTGTTGTGTTTGGACCTAATTTTCAATGATTCACTCATTTTGAAATAATAAAAATAGTTAGTGGTCTCAACTTTTGCCTTTAAAAAAAATTTTATGTTAATTCACATAAAATTAAATAATCCAGCGTCAAGTAATCTCCACTGCTTAGGTTTTTCCACTTTCTGTCATTTTGTTTTAAAGAAATTCAGAATTTCTTGCATATGTAAGCATTGCCGTTACAATATTGCATTGCGTATGCGGCAGGGGCTATTCTGCAGTCCTTTTAAAGTCGTTTGCATTAAGCTAGGGAGATAGTTACTAGGAATGATAAGTCAGTTCCGGAATGTTTCCAGATATTTTGACGCTAGCCAGTGGACCGAAAACACGAGCTTAGTTACAGATGAATTACAAGCTCGTAATAGTTTGGGCTAATTTTCCGACGCTTTTGTGCTTGGTTTGCTACCTGAATAAGTCCCCAAGGGCGTCCGTTACAGTATATTATATCGCTTATGGTATTCTACTTATGATACTCTTTCAATTGATACCTATGTCGAGGTGGTGGTGAAGAAATGGTAGTCCGCCCTCTTGAGACGGCCGCCATGGATATAAAGACATAGCTTATTGTGTTCTACTTATCATGCCCTTTCATTTGATACCCATGTCGAGGGGGTTGTGAAGAAAATGGTAATCCGCCCTCTTGAGATAACCGCCGTGGATCTAAATATATTTTAAGTATACTAAATCGCTTATTGTGTTCTACTTATCATTCCCGTTCATTTGATAACCATGTCGTGGGGGTTGAGAAGAAAATGGCAATACGTTCTCTTGAGGTAACCTCGGTGGATCTAACTATTTATTGAGTATACTGTATTGCTTATTGTATTCTACTTATCATACCCTTTCATTTGATACCCATGTCGAGGGGATTGTGAAGAAAATTTTAATACGCCCTCTTGAGAAGACAGCCATGGATCTAACCAGATATTGAGTATATTATACCGCTTATGGTATTCTACTTATGATACCCTTTCCTATGTCGAGGTGGTGGTAAAGAAATGGTAGTCCGCCCTCTTGAGACGGCCGCCATGGATATAAAGACATAGCTTATTGTATTATACTTATCATACACTTTCATTTGATACCCATGTCGTGGGGGTTGCGAAGAAAATGGTAATACGTCCTCTTGAGGTGGCCTCGGTGGATCTAACTATTTATTGAGTATATTATATTGCTTATTGTATTCTACTTATCATACCCTTTAATTTGATAACCATGTCGAGGGGGTTGTGAAGAAAATGATAATCCGCCTTCTTGAGATGACAGCCATGGATCTAACCAGATATTGAGTATATTATATCGCTTATGGTATTCTACTTATGATACCCTTTCAATTGATACCTATGTCGTGGTGGTGGTGAAGAAATTTTAGTCCGCCCTCTCTTGAGACGTCATGGATATAAAGACATAGCTTATTGTATTCTACTTATCATACCCTTTCATTTGATACCAATGTCTAGAGGGTTGTGAAGAAAATGGTAATCCGCCCTCTTGAGATAACCGCCGTGGATCTAAATATATTTTAAGTATACTAAATCGCTTATTGTGTTCTACTTATCATTCCCTTTCATTTGATACCCATGTCGTGGGGGTTGAGAAGAAAATGGCAATACGTCCTCTTGAGGTGGCCTCGGTGGATCTAACTATTTAATGAGTATACTATATTGCTTATTGTATTCTACTTATCATACCCTTTCATTTGATACCCATGTGGAGGGGATTGTGAAGAAAATGGTAATACGCCCTCTTGAGATGACGGCCATGGATCTAACCAGATATTGAGTATATTATATCGCTTATGGTATTCTACTTATGATACCCTTTCAATTGATACCTATGTCGAGGTGGTGGTAAAGAAATGATAGTCCGCCCTCTTGAGACGGCCGCCATGGATATAAAGACATAGCTTGTTGTATTCCACTTATCATACCCTTTCATTTGATACCCGTGATGTCGTGGGGGTTGCGAAGAAAATGGTAATACGTCCTCTTAAGGTGGCCTCGGTGGGTCTAACTATTTATTGAGTATACTATATTGCTTATTGTATTTTTCTTATCATACCCTTTAATTTGATAACCATGTCGAGGGGGTTGTGAAGAAAATGATAATCCGCCCTCTTGAGATGACAGCCATGGATCTAACCAGATATTGAGTATATTATATCGCTTATGGTATTCTACTTATGATACCCTTTCAATTTATACCTATGTCGAGGTGGTGGTGAAGAAATGGTAGTCCGCCCTCTTGAGACGGCCGCCATTGATATAAAGACATAGCTTATTGTATTCTACTTATCATTCCCTTTCATTTGATACCAATGTCGAGGGGGTTGTGAAGAAAATGGTAATCCGCCCTCTTGAGATAACCGCCGTGGATCTAAATATATTTTAAGTATACTAAATCGCTTATTGTGTTCTACTTATCATTCCCTTTCATTTGATACCCATGTCGTGGGGGTTGAGAAGAAAATGGCAATACGTCCTCTTGAGGTGGCCTCGGTGGATCTAACTATTTAATGAGTATACTATATTGCTTATTGTATTCTACTTATCATACCCTTTCATTTGATACCCATGTCGAGGGGATGGTGAAGAAAATGGTAATACGCCCTCTTGAGATGGCAGCCATGGATCTAACCAGATATTGAGTATATTATATCGCTTATGGTATTCTACTTATGATACTCTTTCAATTGATACCTATGTCGAGGTGGTGGTGAAGAAATGGTAGTCCGCCCTCTTGAGACGGCCGCCATGGATATAAAGACATAGCTTATTGTGTTCTACTTATCATGCCCTTTCATTTGATACCCATGTCGAGGGGGTTGTGAAGAAAATGGTAATCCGCCCTCTTGAGATAACCGCCGTGGATCTAAATATATTTTAAGTATACTAAAGCGCTTATTGTGTTCTACTTATCATTCCCGTTCATTTGATACCCATGTCGTGGGGGTTGAGAAGAAAATGGCAATACGTCCTCTTGAGGTGGCCTCGGTGGATCTAACTATTTATTGAGTATACTATATTGCTTATTGTATTCTACTTATCATACCCTTTCATTTGATACCCATGTCGAGGGGATTGTGAAGAAAATGGTAATACGCCCTCTTGAGAAGACAGCCATGGATCTAACCAGATATTGAGTATATTATACCGCTTATGGTATTCTACTTATGATACCCTTTCCTATGTCGAGGTGGTGGTAAAGAAATGGTAGTCCGCCCTCTTGAGACGGCCGCCATGGATATAAAGATATAGCTTATTGTATTCTACTTATCATACACTTTCATTTGATACCCATGTTGTGGGGGTTGCGAAGAAAATGGTAATACGTCCTCTTGAGGTGGCCTCGGTGGATCTAACTATTTATTGAGTATACTATATTGCTTATTGTATTCTACTTATCATACCCTTTAATTTGATAACCATGTCGAGGGGGTTGTGAAGAAAATGATAATCCGCCCTCTTGAGATGACAGCCATGGATCTAACCAGATATTGAGTATATTATATCGCTTATGGTATTCTACTTATGATACCCTTTCAATTGATACCTATGTCGTGGTGGTGGTGAAGAAATGGTAGTCCGCCCTCTCTTGAGACGTCATGGATATAAAGACATAGCTTATTGTATTCTACTTATCATACCCTTTCATTTGATACCAATGTCGAGGGGGTTGTGAAGAAAATGGTAATCCGCCCTCTTGAGATAACCGCCGTGGATCTAAATATATTTTAAGTATACTAAATCGCTTATTGTGTTCTACTTATCATTCCCGTTCATTTGATACCCATGTCGTGGGGGTTGAGAAGAAAATGGCAATACGTCCTCTTGAGGTGGCCTCGGTGGATCTAACTATTTATTGAGTATACTATATTGCTTATTGTATTCTACTTATCATACCCTTTCATTTGATACCCATGTGGAGGGGATTGTGAAGAAAATGGTAATACGCCCTCTTGAGATGACGGCCATGGATCTAACCAGATATTGAGTATATTATATCGCTTATGGTATTCTACTTATGATACCCTTTCAATTGATACCTATGTCGAGGTGGTGGTGAAGAAATGGTAGTCCGCCCTCTTGAGATGGCCGCCATGGATATAAAGACATAGCTTATTGTGTTCAACTTATCATGCCCTTTCATTTGATACCCATGTCGATTGGGTTGTGAAGAAAATGGTAATCCGCCCTCTTGAGATAACCGCCGTGGATCTAAATATATTTTAAGTATACTAAATCGCTTATTGTGTTCTACTTATCATTCCCATTCATTTGATACCCATGTCGTGGGGGTTGAGAAGAAAATGGCAATACGTCCTCTTGAGGTGGCCTCGGTGGATCTAACTATTTATTGAGTATACTATATTTCTTATTGTATTCTACTTATCATACCCTTTTATTTGATACCCATGTCGAGGGGATTGTGAAGAAAATGGTAATACGCCCTCTTGAGATAACATCCATGAATCTAACCAGATATTGAGTATATTGTATCGCTTATAGTATTCTACTTATGATACCCTTTCAATTGATACCTATGTCGAGGTGGTGGTAAAGAAATGATAGTCCGCCCTCTTGAGACGGCCGCCATGGATATAAAGACATAGCTTATTGTATTCCACTTATCATACCCTTTCATTTGATACCCATGTCGTGGGGGTTGCGAAGAAAATGGTAATACGTCCTCTTGAGGTGGCCTCGGTGGATCTAACTATTTATTGAGTATACTATATTGCTTATTGTATTTTTCTTATCATACCCTTTAATTTGATAACCATGTCGAGGGGGTTGTGAAGAAAATGATAATCCGCCCTCTTGAGATGACAGCCATGGATCTAACCAGATATTGAGTATATTATATCGCTTATGGTATTGTACTTATGATACCCTTTCAATTTATACCCATGTCGAGGTGGTGGTGAAGAAATGGTAGTCCGCCCTATTGAGACGGCCGCCATGGATATAAAGACATAGCTTATTGTATTCTACTTATCATACCCTTTCATTTGATACCAATGTCGAGGGGGTTGTGAAGAAAATGGTAATCCGCCCTCTTGAGATGACAGCCATGGATCTAACCAGATATTGAGTATATTATATCGCTTATGGTATTCTATTTATGATACCCTTTCAATTGATACCTATGTCGAGGTGGTGGTGAAGAAATGGTAGTCCGCCCTCTTGAGACGGCCGCCATGGATATAAAGACATAGCTTACTGTATTCTACTTATCATACCCTTTCGTTTGATACCCATGTCGTGGGGGTTGTGAAGAAAATGGTAATGCGTCCTCTTCAGGTGGCCTCGGTGGATCTAACTATTTATTAAGTATACTATATTGCTTATTGTATTCTACTTATCATACCCTTTCATTTGATACCCATGTCGAGGGGGTTGAGAAGAAAATGGTAATCCGCCCTCTTGAGATGACAGCCATGGATCTAACCATATATTGAGTAAATTATATCGCTTATGGAATTCTACTTATGATACCCTTTCAATTGATACCTATGTCGAGGTGGTGGTGAAGAAATGGTAGTCCGCCCTCTTGAGACAGCCGCCATGGATATAAAGACATAGCTTATTGTATACTACTTGTCATACCCTTTCGTTTGATACCCATGTCGAGGGGGTTGTGAAGAAAATGGTAATGCGTCCTCTTGAGGTGGCCTCGGTGGATCTAACTTTTTATTGAGTATACTATATTGCTTATTGTATTCTACTTATCATACCGTTTCATTTGATACCCATGTCGAGGGGGTTGTGAAGAAAATGGTAATCCGCCCTCTTGAGACGCGTACCATGCGTACACTTTTTGTTAATTACCCAACATTTGACATCAGCAGTGCTGGATTTGACTAACTTGTAACGAATATGTCATCTTTTTAGAAATAAATTACGATTACGATCTCGGCATTCAGTATTTCAAAATTTTACTGTACATTTGTACTGTGAACTACATGTTTTTTATAGTACCTAACGCAATCTGATACCATAGTTGCGACTAACTACTTTAAATGAATACATTTTGTTAATCATCTAAGGCCATCTAGCATCAACAGTTCGAGTAAACACTTTTCGACTAACTAGTAGCACCATCTCATTTATTGAGCAATTGAAATAACTTAGAGCGCCATCTGACAGAATAATTTTGAGTACCCACTTTTTTAGACTGAAGGAGAAGAAAAAAGTTCGATTCGAAATGTAAAAAATGTAAAAATAAAGAAAACGAAGAATGATAGGAAAAAAGCTCATGGAATAATAAATTATTTATATTTTGGGTATCGGTTACAAATGAAAAATTACTTATATTGCTTATAGCCCAGTGAATAAGCCGGAAAAAACTGTAAAATGTGGAAAAGTTGTGGAACAGCACCGATTTCAAAAATTCTTTTTTTCCCGTATTCTGTAGACGTTCAGGAACATTCATCACCACTATCCCTTACATTACATCGAAAAATGAATAAATTAGGGTGGTTTTAGCCCTCCAAAGCACCCCCATGGATTGCATTACGGAAAATCTTTGTAAAATTTTTATACATATTTGGCCTCGAAAATCGTCTCCTGGGGGGGGGTTTGGGGGTCGCTGATCACGAATCCGAGGTCCATTTGTATGCAGGGGTGGTTTCAACCCCTAAAAGTACCCTTGGTTTGAGGGAATATTAAAAATGCATTATTTTGCCTCGGAAATCGTTTCTCGGGGATTTTCGGGGTCGCTGATTACGAATCCGAGGTTCATATACACGTAAGGGTGATTTCAACCCCTAAAAATCCCCCACCACCCCTCCCCCCCAAAAAAACAGAAAAAATTATTATTTTGCCACGGAAATCGTATTCCCGGGGGTTTAAGGGTCGTTGATCACGAATCCGAGGTTCATACATGTAGGGGTGGTTTCAACCCCTTAAAACCCCTCCACCCCCAGTGATACAAAATATTGAAAAATTTATTATTTTTATTTTTTAATTTAAAATAAAAATAATGCAAAACAATGAAAATATAAACTTGTAAAAAAAAATATTCCTCGAATTCACGCTTAATTCAATGAAGTAGTTTGCCAAACTGCAATACACACAGTGCGACTAGTTTCCCAAACTCTGGGCCCCGCCTCATAAAATTAAAAGATTTTGATTTATCCCATCTGAATTCCCAACTGTCAAATCAGTTTGCCAACTTGGAGAAAAAATGGTTGAAGGGGGTGAAATGGGGTTCAATAAGTTGTAAGGGGTTTTTTTTCTTTCGTTTTTTTCTATTGTATAAAAAGTAACTGATTGACAGACAACGCACAACCTAAACCGCTAGAGCTAAAGGGCTGAAATTTTGAAAGATTTTTCGAAATTCATCCCCTAAGGGGGTGAATTGGGGTTTTTCCAAACCGCTAAAGCTATAGGGCTGAAATTTTGACAGTGCATCCCTATAATGGCGTGGAAATCCACCATTAAAGCGATTTTTCGAAATTCTTCCCCTTCTTCTTTCTTCTTTAAGCTCCTTTAATCCCTCATGGGACATAGGGCGGAAACAGTTGCCCTCCAGCGGACTCTGTTTTGCGCGACAGCTATTAGCTCCGACCAGGATCTCCCGGTTGTTGCGGCTTCTTCTAGTAGTCAAACCGAGTCGAACGCTTTCTCATAGTCTACGAAAGCAAGGTAAAGGGGGGATCGGAATTCAGTAGACTGCTCCACTATTATTCTCAAGGTGTTAATATGATCAATACAGGAGCGGCCCTTCCTGAATCCGGCCTGCTACCTCCTAAGCGTTCGATCAACTGCCACACTTATCCTAGATAGTAATATATGGGACAAAATTTTGCCCACAGTAGATAATAAACAGATACCTCTCCAGTTGTCGCATATTGTTAGGTCCCCCTTTTTTGGTATTTTGACTATGATACCTCCGTCCAATCCTCTGGAAAGGTACAGGTGTTCCATGCTATTTCTAGGATTGGCTAAAGCGCATCTGCTATGAGGCTTGAGTCGGCTTTCAACAATTCTGGCGGGATGTTATATTTTCCTGCTGCTTAACCATTGGCCATTTCATGAATTGCGGTTACTATTTCCGTCTTGGATGGGGCCCGAGTGGCGATTCTTATTGGCTGTGCATTGTTGTTGTTTTCCTGAGGTTCCTGTGTAAGTGTACCATTCAGGGCGGCGAAGAAGTAATCTCTCCATCTTTGGAGTTGCTCCTCGTCGCTGCACAGCAGCCTTCCATCCGCTCTCTTAACGACATGCTTTTTAGTAGAGTGCTTTCCGGAGAGCTGTTTAGTGATTTGGTACAGCACCTTACTGTTGCCTGTGTTTGCCGCGTTTTCCGCTTTCTCTGCGAGCTCATTTATCTACTGCCTTTTATCACGCCGGACACTTCTCTTAACCTCCCGATGTAATTGGGAGTATTCCCGTTCTAATTGGTGACGTATTTCCGGGTCTTTTGTAGAGTTTACGTTATTTTTGAGGGCCCTTCTGCGTTCTATTTTTTGCCAGGTTGTGTCCGAGATCCAGTGTTGCTGGTTTCTTTGGACATAACCGATGCTCATTTCCGTAGCCGTCAATATCGCGCCCTTCGTCGTACTCCACAATTCTTCAATATTTGTGTCGTCAGAAACGATTTGCTGGTTTAATAAGTCTTGTAGGTTTCCAGCAAATTCCCGCTTTTTAACGCTCTCCCGCAGGAGGTCAACGTTAAACCGTCTACGGGTTCTAGCAGTTTGTTGCACGTTTTTGATTGCGGCGGTTTTAAGGCGAATAGTTGCTACAACCAAATGGTGGTCGCTTCCAGTATCCGCTCCCCTGAAACTCCTGACATCCTCAAGAATAGTTCTCCATCTGCGGCTGACGGCCACGTGATCTATCTGATTTCTCGTTCTACCATCGGGCGATACCCAGGTCTCTTTGTGTATCTTCTTGTGACAAAAGTAAGTTCCACCTACCATGAGTTGGTGGGAACTACAAAAGTCAACGAAAAGCTCACCATTGTTATTGGTAACTTGGCTTAGGCCTTGGTTTCCAATTGTATGTTCAAGGCCGGTCTGTGCGTTTAAGTCACCCATTAAAACAATGATGTCTCCCCTTGGAATAGAGCGAAAAACCTCAATCAGTCGCATATAGAACTCGTCTTTGATGTCATCTTCTGCTTCTTCAGTTGGAGCATAGCATTGGACTACCGTAGTACTTCTTAGTCTGGTACGCAGGCGCACGGTAATAATCCTCTCAGAAACTGGTGACCAGCTAATGAGGCTGGACCTGGCTTCTTTGGTGAGTATTACGCCAACGCCACTCCTACGGTTTTCAGTTTCGTTTCTACCAGAATATAAGAAGGACTCACCGTTTGGGCAGATATGTTCCCCCGCATCGGGCCATCTGGTCTCGCTAAGTCCCATTATCTTGATTTTATATCGATTCATCTCGTTGAGGACTTCATCCAGCCGTCCCTCAGCAAGCAGTGTTCTCACATTCCATGATCCGATTCGTGTCCTTGTTCGAAAAGCAAAGGTCGTCGTCGTGTTGTCCATCCGGTTCCGAGACATTGTTTGCCGATTCGTAGCAATGGTGTTTTTTATGGGAGCGGGTTGCTAACCCTCAGCCCAACCGGCTTAAAACTCTGTTTTGGGGCGCAGAGAGCTCGCCATTCGCCCGTCTCCCGTCAGCTCCTTCCGAATAAGTACCCCAGGGGGCACCGAGGGGAGGTGGGATTAGGACTTGCTAACAGGTCTGCTAGGTGTTCGTCTGCAGTGACTTTTCTCGGGTGTTGACAGAAGTGACAAATCGGGTGCCGCCACTTTCCGAGGTCTTTGTTAGCAGTTCGCCTCCCCCTTCTTCCCCTAAGGGATGGAAATGGGGTTTACCTAAACCGCTGGAGCTAGAGGGCTGAAATTTTAACAGTGCATCCCTATAATGATTTGGACATCCACTAAAAAGCGATTTTTCGAAATTCATCCCCTAAGGAGGTAAAATGGGGTTTACCCAAGCCGCTGGAGCTATAGGGCTGAAATTTTGACAGTGCATCCCTTTAATGACGTGCAAATCCACTATTAAAGCGATTTTTCGAAATTCTTCCCCTAAGGGGGGGAAATGGGGTTTACGTGGAAATCCACTATTAAAGCGATATTTCGGAATTCATCCCCTAAGGGGGGAAATGTGGTTTACCTAAACCGCTAGAGCTATAGGGCTGAAATTTTGACAGTGAATCCCTATATTGATGTGGACATCCACTAAAAATCGATTTTTCGAAATTCATCCCCTAAGGGGGAGATGGGGTTTACCCAAACCGCAGGAGCTATAGGGCTGAAATTTTTACAGTTCATCCCTTTAATGACGTGCAAATCCACTATTAAAGCGATTTTTCGAAATTCTTCCCCTAAGGGGGAAATGGGGTTTACCCAAACCGCTAGAGCTATAGGGCTGAAATTTTAACAGTGCATCCCTATAATGATGTGGAAATCCACTATTAAAGCGATTTTTCGAAATTCTTCCCCTAAGGGATGGAAATGGGGTTTACCTAAACCGCTGGAGCTATAGGGCTGAAATTTTGACAGTGCATCCCTATAATGATGTGGGCATCCACTAAAAAGCGATTTTTCGAAATTCATCCCCTAAGGGGGTGAACTGGGGTTTACCCAAACCGCTGGAGCTATAGGGCTAAAATTTTGACAGTGCATCCCTTTAATGACGTGGACATCCACTAAAATACGATTTTTCGAAATTCATCCCCTAAGGGGGTGAATTGGGGTTTTTCCAAACCGCTAAAACTATAGGGCTGAAATTTTGACAGTGCATCCCTATAATTGCGTGGAAATCCACTATTAAAGCGATTTTTCGAAATTCTTCTCATAAGGGGGGGAAATGGGGTTTACCTAAACCGCTGGAGCTATAGGGCTGAAATTTTGACAGTGCATCCCTATAATGATGTGGACATCCACTAAAAAGCGATTTTTCGAAATTCATCCCCTAAAGGGGTGAAATGGGGTTTACCCAAACCGCTGGAGCTATAGGGCTGTAATTTTGACAGTGCATCCCTTTAATGACGTGCAAATCCACTATTAAAGCGATTTTTCGAAATTCTTCCCCTAAGGGGGGAAATGGGGTTTACCCAAACCGCTGGAGCTATAGGGCTGAAATTTTGACAGTGCATCCCTATAATGATGTGGTCATCCACTAAAATATGATTTTTCGTAATTCATCCCCTAAGGGGGTGAATTGGGGTTTTTCCCAACCGCTAAAGCTATAGGGCTGAAATTTTGACAGTGCATCCCTTTAATGACGTGCAAATCCACTATTAAAGCGATTTTTCGAAATTCATCCCTTAAGTGGGGAAATGGGGTTTACCTAAACAGCTGGAGCTATAGGGCTGAAATTTTGACAGTGCATCCCTATATTGATGTGGACATCCACTAAAAAGCGATTTTTCGAAATTCGTCCCCTAAGGGGCTGAAATGGGGTTTACCCAAACCGCTGGAGCTATAGGGCTGAAATTTTGACAGTGCATCCCTTTAATGACGTGCAAATCCACTATTAAAGCGATTTTTCGAAATTCTTCCCCTAAGGGGGGAAATGGAATGGGGTTTACCCAAACTAGGGATGAGCATCGATGGTCGATGTTTTCGAAACATCGATGTTTTCCTTTCGATGTTCGATGTTTTTGCCATCGATGGTGAGCTAACGATGTTTATCGTACATCGATGTTTTACATCGACGTTTTAAGAATTTTACTGTACACTTATGTTTTTTTCAGTTTTATATCTTTACTCGTATGAAAAGGAATTGTTAGTTTAATTTTTACCACTTTGAAAGTTTTTAAAAATAAACCCCCTACTCTCAAAACGAGAATTGGCAGAATTGCAAAATTGGCCAAAACCTATTTGATTATAATGTTTATAATTTTGATTATATGATTATAATTTTGACAGTGCATCCCTTTAATGACGTGGACATCCACTAAAATACGATTTTTCGAAATTCATCCCCTAAGGGGGTGAAATGGGGTTTACCCAAACCGCTGGAGCTATAGGGCTGAAATTTTGACAGTGCATCCCTTTAATGACGTGGACATCCACTAAAATACGATTTTTCGAAATTCATCCACTAAGGGGGTGAATTGGGGTTTTTCCAAACCGCTAAAGCTATAGGGCGGAAATTTTGACAGTGCATCCCTATAATGGCGTGGAAATCCACTATTAAAGCGATTTTTCGACATTCTTCCCCTAAGGGATGGAAATGGGGTTTACCTAAACCGCTGGAGCTGTAGGGCTGAAATTTTGACAGTGAATCCCTATAATGATTTAGACATCCACTAAAAAGCGATTTTTCGAAATTCATCCACTAAGGGGTTGAAATGGGGTTTACCCAAACCGCTGGAGCTATAGGGCTGAAATTTTGACAGTGCATCCGTTTAATGACGTGCAAATCCACTATTAAAGCGATTTTTCAAAATTCTTCCCCTAAGGGGGGAAATGGAGTTTACCCAAATCGCTAGAGCTATAGGGCTGAAATTTTGACAGTGCATCCCTATATTGATGTGGACATCCACTAAAAAGCGATTTTTCGAAATTCGTCCCCTAAGGGGCTGAAATGGGGTTTACCGAAACCGCTGGAGCTATAGGGCTGAAATTTTGACAGTGCATCCCTTTAATGACGTGCAAATCCACTATTAAAGCTATTTTTCGAAATTCTTCCCCTAAGGGGGAAATGGGGTTTACCCAAACCGCTAGAGCTATAGGGCTGAAATTTTGACAGTGCGTCCCTATAATGATGTGGACATCCACTAAAAAGCGATATTTCGAAATTCATCCCCTAAGGGGGTGAATTGGGGTTTTTCCAAACCGCTAAAGCTATAGGGCTGAAATTTTGACAGTGCATCCCTATAATGGCGTGGAAATCCACTATTAAAGGGATTTTTCGAAATTCTTGCCCTAAGGGGTAGAAATGGGGTGTGCCTAAACCGCTGGAGCTATAGGGCTGAAATTTTGACAGTGCATCCCTATAATGGCGTGGACATCCTTACTAATATTATAAATGCGAAAGTAACTCTGTCGGTCTGTCTGTCTGTCTGTTACGCTTTCACGCCTAAGCCGCTGGACCGATTTTGATGAAATTTGCAACAGACATAGTTTAGACCTTGGAGACGGACATAGGCGACTTTTTTTGGAGAAAAAATAGTTGAAGGGGGTGAAATGGGGTTCAATAAGTTGTAAGGGGATTTTTTTTTCTTTACTTTTTTTCTATTGTATAAAAAGTAACTGATTGACAGACAACGCACAACCTAAACCGCTAGAGCTAAAGGGCTGAAATTTTGACAGTGTATCCGTAGCGATTTTTCGAAATTCATCCCCTAAGGGGGTGAAATAGGGTCAACTCAAAACCGCTGGAGCTATAGAGCTGAAATTTTGACAGTGCATCCCTATAATGATGTGGACATCTACTAAGAAGCGATTTTTCGAAATTCATCCCCTAAGGGGGTGAAATGGGGTTTACCCAAACCGCTGGAGCTATAGGGCTGAAATTTTGACAGTGCATCCCTTTAATGACGTGCAAATCCACTATTAAAGCGATTTTTCGAAATTCTTCCCCTAAGGGGGAAATGGGGTTTTACCCAAACCGCTAGAGCTATAGAGCTGAAATTTTGACAGTGCATCCCTATAATGGCGTGGAAATCCACTATTAAAGCGATTTTCCGAATTTCTTCCCCTAAGGGGGAAATGGGGTTTACCCAAACCGCTAGAGCTATAGGGCTGAAATTTTGACAGTGCATCCCTATAATGATGTGGACATCCACTAAAAAGCGATTTTACGAAATTTTTCCCCTAAGGGGGAAATGGGGTTTACCCAAACCGCTAGAGCTATAGGGCTGAAATTTTGACAATGCATCCCTATAATGATGTGGACAAAAGCGATTTTTCGAAATTCATCCCCTAGGGGGGTGAAATGGGGTTTACCCAAACCGCTGGAGCTATAGGGCTGAAATTTTGACAGTGCATCCCTTTAATGACGTGGAAATCCACTATTAAAGCGATTTTTCGAAATTCTTCCCCTAAGGGGGGAAATGGGGTTTACCCAAACCGCTAGAGCTATAGGGCTGAAATTTTGATAGTGCATCCCTATAATGATGTGGACATCCACTAAAAAGCGATTTTTCGAAATTCATCCCCTAAGGGGGTGAAATGGGGTTTACCCAAACCGCTGGAGCTATAGGGCTGAAATTTTGACAGTGCATCCCTTTAATGAGGTGGACATCCACTAAAATACGATTTTTCGAAATTCATCCCCTAAGGGGGTGAATTGGGGTTTTTCCAAACCGCTAAAGCTATAGGGCTGAAATTTTGGCAGTGCATCCGTATAATGGCGTGGAAATCCACTATTAAAGCGATTTTTCAACATTCTTCCCCTAAGGGATGGAAATGGGGTTTACCTAAACCGCTGGAGCTGTAGGGCTGAAATTTTGACAGTGCATCCCTATATTGATGTGGACATCCACTAAAAAGCGATTTTTCGAAATTCGTCCCCTAAGGGGCTGAAATGGGGTTTACCCAAACCGCTGGAGCTATAGGGCTGAAATTTTGACAGTGCATCCCTTTAATGACGTGCAAATCCTCTATTAAAGCTATTTTTCGAAATTCGAAAAATGGGGTTTACCCAAACCGCTAGAGCTATAGGGCTGAAATTTTGACAGTGCATCCCTATAATGATGTGGACATCCACTAAAAAGCGATTTTTCGAAATTCATCCCCTAAGGGGGTGAATTGGGGTTTTTCCAAACCGCTAAAGCTATAGGGCTGAAATTTTGACAGTGCATCCCTATAATGGCGTGGAAATCCACTATTAAAGGGATTTTTCGAAATTCTTGCCCTAAGGGGTAGAAATGGGGTGTGCCTAAACCGCTGGAGCTATAGGGCTGAAATTTTGACAGTGCATCCCTATAATGATTTGGACATCCACTAGAAAGCGATTTTTCGAAATTCATCCCCTAAGGGGGTGAAATGGGGTGTGCCTAAACCGCTGGAGCTATAGGGCTGAAATTTTGACAGTGAATCCCTTTAATGACGTGGACATCCACTAAAATACGATTTTCCGAAATTCATACCCTAAGGGGATGAAATGGGGTTTTTCCAAACCGCTAAAGCTATAGGGCTGAAATTTTGACAGTGCATCCCTATAATGGCGTGGACATCCTTACTAATATTATAAATGCGAAAGTAACTCTGTCTGTCTGTCTGTCTGTCTGTTACGCTTTCACGCCTAAGCCGCTGCACCGATTTTGATGAAATTAGCAACAGACATAGTTTAGACCTTGGAGACGGACATAGGCGACTTTTTTTTGGAGAAAAAAGGGTTGAAGGGGGTGAAATGGGGTTCAATAAGTTGTAAGGGGATTTTTTTTTCTTTACTTTTTTTCTATTGTATAAAAAGTAACTGATTGACAGACAACGCACAACCTAAACCGCTAGAGCTAAAGGGCTGAAATTTTGACAGTGTATCCGTAATTCTTCCCCTAAGGGGGGAAATAGGATTTACCCAAACCGATAGAGCTATAGGGCAGAAATTTTGACAGTGCATCCCTTTAATGACGTGGACATCCACTAAAATACGATCTTTCGAAATTCATCCCCTAAGGGGGTGAAATGGGGTTTACCCAAACCGCTGGAGCTATAGGGCTGAAATTTTGACAGTGCATCCCTTTAATGACGTGCAAATCCTCTATTAAAGCAATTTTTAGAAATTCTTCCCCTAAGGGGGAAAATGGGGTTTACCCAAACCGCTACAGCTATAGAGCTGAAATTTTGAGAGTGCATCCCTATAATGGCGTGGAAATCCACTATTAAAGCGATTTTTCGAATTTCTTCCCCTAAGGGGGAAATGGGGTTTACCCAAACCGCTGGAGCTGTAGGGCTGAAATTTTGACAGTGCATCCCTATATTGATGTGGACATCCACTAAAAAGCGATTTTTCGAAATTCGTCCCCTAAGGGGCTGAAATGGGGTTTACCCAAACCGCTGGAGCTATAGGGCTGAAATTTTGACAGTGCATCCCTTTAATGACGTGCAAATCCACTATTAAAGCGATTTTTCGAAATTCTTCCCCTACGGGGGGAAATGGGGTTTACCCAAACCGCTAGAGCTATAGGGCTGAAATTTTGATAGTGCATCCCTATAATTATGTGGACATCCACTAAAAAGCGATTTTTCGAAATTCATCCCCTAAGGGGGTGAAATGGGGTTTACCCAAACCGCTGGAGCTATAGGGCTGAAATTTTGACAGTGCATCCCTTTAATGACGTGGACATCCACTAAAATATGATTTTTCGAAATTCATCCCCTAAGGGGGTGAATTGGGGTTTTTCCAAACCGCTAAAGCTATAGGGCTGAAATTTTGACAGTGCATCCCTATAATGGCGTGGAAATCCACTATTAAAGCGATTTTTCGACATTCTTCCCCTAAGGGATGGAAATGGGGTTTACGTAAACCGCTGGAGCTGTAGGGCTGAAATTTTGACAGTGAATCCCTATAATGATTTGGACATCCACTAAAAAGCGATTTTTCGAAATTCATCCACTAAGGGGGTGAAATGGGGTTTACCCAAACCGCTGGAGCTATAGGGCTGAAATTTTGACAGTGCATCCCTTTAATGACGTGCAAATCCACTATTAAAGCGATTTTTCAAAATTCTTCCCCTAAGGGGGGAAATGGAGTTTACCCAAATCGCTAGAGCTATAGGGCTGAAATTTTGACAGTGCATCCCTATAATAATGTGGACATCCACTAATAAGCGATTTTTCGAAATTCATCCCCAAAGGGGGTGAAATGGGGTTTACCCAAACCGCTGGAACTATAGGGCTGAAATTTTGACAGTGCATCCCTATATTGATGTGGACATCCACTAAAAAGCGATTTTTCGAAATTCGTCCCCTAAGAGGCTGAAATGGGGTTTACCGAAACCGCTGGAGCTATAGGGCTGAAATTTTGACAGTGCATCCCTTTAATGATGTGGACATCCACTAAAAAGCGATTTTTCGAAATTCATCCCCTAAGGGGGTGAATTGGGGTTTTTCCAAACCGCTAAAGCTATAGGGCTGAAATTTTTACAGTGCATCCCTATAATGGCGTGGAAATCCACTATTAAAGGGATTTTTCGAAATTCTTACCATAAAGGGTAGAAATGGGGTGTGCCTAAACCGCTGGAGCTATAGGGCTGAAATGTTGACAGTGCATCCCTATAATGATTTGGACATCTACTAGAAAGCGATTTTTCGAAATTCATACCCTAAGGGGGTGAAATGGGGTTTACCCAAACCGCTGGAGCTATAGGGCTGAAATTTTGACAGTGAATCCCGACGTGGACATCCACTAAAATACGATTTTCCGAAATTCATACCCTAAGGGGATGAAATGGGGTTTTTCCAAACCGCTAAAGCTATAGGGCTGAAATTTTGACAGTGCATCCCTATAATGGCGTGGACATCCTTACTAATATTATAAATGCGAAAGTAACTCTGTCGGTCTGTCTGTCTGTCTGTCTGTTACGCTTTCACGCCTAAGCCGCTGGACCGATTTTGATGAAAGCAACAGACATAGTTTAGACCTTGGAGACGGACATAGGCGACTTTTTTTTGGAGAAAAGAGGGTTGAAGGGGGTGAAATGGGGTTCAATAAGTTGTAAGGGGATTTTTTTTTCTTTACTTTTTTTCTATTGTATAAAAAGTAACTGGTTGACAGACAACGCACAACCTAAACCGCTAGAGCTAAAGGGCTGAAATTTTGACAGTGTATCCGTAATTCTTCCCCTAAGGGGGGAAATAGGGTTTACCCAAACCGCTAGAGCTATAGGGCTGAAATTTTGACAGTGCATCCCTTTAATGACGTGGACATCCACTAAAATACGATCTTTCGAAATTCATCCCCTAAGGGGGTGAAATGGGGTTTACCCAAACCGCTGGAGCTATAGGGCTGAAATTTTGACAGTGCATCCCTTTAATGACGTGCAAATCCTCTATTAAAGCAATTTTTAGAAATTCTTCCCCTAAGGGGGGAAATGGGGTTTACCCAAACCGCTAGAGCTATAGAGCTGAAATTTTGACAGTGCATCCCTATAATGGCGTGGAAATCCACTATTAAAGCGATTTTCCGAATTTCTTCCCCTAAGGGGGAAATGGGGTTTACCCAAACCCCTAGAGCTATAGGGCTGAAATTTTGACAGTGCATCCCTATAATCATGTGGACATCCACTAAAAAGCGATTTTACGAAATTTTTCCCCTAAGGGGGAAATGGGGTTTACCCAAACCGCTAGAGCTATAGGGCTGAAATTTTGACAATGCATCCCTATAATGATGTGGACAAAAGCGATTTTTCGAAATTCATCCCCTAGGGGGGTGAAATGGGGTTTACCCAAACCGCTGGAGCTATGGGGCTGAAATTTTGACAGTGCATCCCTTTAATGACGTGCAAATCCACTATTAAAGCGATTTTTCGAAATTCTTCCCCTAAGGGGGGAAATGGGGTTACCCAAACCGCTAGAGCTATAGGGCTGAAATTTTGATAGTGCATCCCTATAATGATGTGGACATCCACTAAAAAGCGATTTTTCGAAATTCATCCCCTAAGGGGGTGAAATGGGGTTTACCCAAACCGCTGGAGCTATAGGGCTGAAATTTTGACAGTGCATCCCTTTAATGACGTGGACATCCACTAAAATACGATTTTTCGAAATTCATCCCCTAAGGGGGTGAATTGGGGTTTTTCCAAACCGCTAAAGCTATAGGGCTGAAATTTTGACACTGCATCCGTATAATGGCGTGGAAATCCACTATTAAAGCGATTTTTCAACATTCTTCCCCTAAGGGATGGAAATGGGGTTTACCTAAACCGCTGGAGCTGTAGGGCTGAAATTTTGACAGTGAATCCCTATAATGATTTGGACATCCACTAAAAAGCGATTTTTCGAAATTCATCCACTAAGGGGGTGAAACGGGGTTTACCCAAACCGCTGGAGCTATAGGGCTGAAATTTTGACAGTGCATCCCTTTAATGACGTGGAAATCCACTATTAAAGCGATTTTTCAAAATTCTTCCCCTAAGGGGGGAAATGGAGTTTACCCAAATCGCTAGAGCTATAGGGCTGAAATTTTGACAGTGCATCCCTATAATGATGTGGACATCCACTAATAAGCGATTTTTCGAAATTCATCCCCTAAGGGGGTGAAATGGGGTTTACCCAAACCGCTGGAACTATAGGGCTGAAATTTTGACAGTGCATCCCTATATTGATGTGGACATCCACTAAAAAGCGATTTTTCGAAATTCGTCCCCTAAGGGGCTGAAATGGGGTTTACCCAAACCGCTGGAGCTATAGGGCTGAAATTTTGACAGTGCATCCCTTTAATGACGTGCAAATCTTCTATTAAAGCTATTTTTCTAAATTCTTCCCCTAAGGGGGAAATGGGGTTTACCCCAACCGCTAGAGCTATAGGGCTGAAATTTTGACAGTGCATCCCTATAATGATGTGGACATCCACTAAAAAGCGATTTTTCGAAATTCATCCCCTAAGGGGGTGAATTGGGGTTTTTCCAAACCGCTGGAGCTATAGGGCTGAAATTTTGACAGTGCATCCCTATAATGATTTGGACATCCACTAGAAAGCGATTTTTCGAAATTCATCCCGTAAGGGGGTGAAATGGGGTGTGCCTAAACCGCTGGAGCTATAGGGCTGAAATTTTGACAGTGAATCCCTTTAATGACGTGGACATCCACTAAAATACGATTTTCCGAAATTCATACCCTAAGGGGATGAAATGGGGTTTTTCCAAACCGCTAAAGCTATAGGGCTGAAATTTTGACAGTGCATCCCTATAATGGCGTGGACATCCTTACTAATATTATAAATGCGAAAGTAACTCTGTCTGTCTGTCTGTCTGTCTGTTACGCTTTCACGCCTAAGCCGCTACACCGATTTTGATGAAATTAGCAACAGACATAGTTTAGACCTTGGAGACGGACATAGGCTATTTTTTTTGTAGAAAAAAGGGTTGAAGGGGGTGAAATGGGGTTCAATAAGTTGTAAGGGGATTTTTTTTCTTTACTTTTTTTCTATTGTATAAAAAGTAACTGGTTGACAGACAACGCACAACCTAAACCGCTAGAGCTAAAGGGCTGAAATTTTGACAGTGTATCCGTAATTCTTCCCCTAAGGGGGGAAATAGGGTTTACCCAAACCGCTAGAGCTATAGGGCTGAAATTTTGACAGTGCATCCCTTTAATGACGTGGACATCCACTAAAATACGATCTTTCGAAATTCATCCCCTAAGGGGGTGAAATGGGGTTTACCCAAACCGCTGGAGCTATAGGGCTGAAATTTTGACAGTGCATCCCTTGAATGACGTGCAAATCCTCTATTAAAGCAATTTTTAGAAATTCTTCCCCTAAGGGGGGAAATGGGGTTTACCCAAACCGCTAGAGCTATAGAGCTGAAATTTTGACAGTGCATCCCTATAATGGCGTGGAAATCCACTATTAAAGCGATTTTTCGAATTTCTTCCCCTAAGGGGGAAATGGGGTTTACCCAAACCGCTGGAGCTGTAGGGCTGAAATTTTGACAGTGCATCCCTATATTGATGTGGACATCCACTAAAAAGCGATTTTTCGAAATTCGTCCCCTAAGGGGCTGAAATGGGGTTTACCCAAACCGCTGGAGCTATAGGGCTGAAATTTTGACAGTGCATCCATTTAATGACGTGCAAATCCACTATTAAAGCGATTTTTCGAAATTCTTCCCCTACGGGGGGAAATGGGGTTTACCCAAACCGCTAGAGCTATAGGGCTGAAATTTTGATAGTGCATCCCTACAATTATGTGGACATAATTTTGACAGTGCATCCCTTTAATGACGTGCAAATCCACTATTAAAGCGATTTTTCAAAATTCTTCCCTAAGGGGGGAAATGGAGTTTACCCAAATCGCTAGAGCTATAGGGCTGAAATTTTGACAGTGCGTCCCTATAATGATGTGGACATCCACTAATAAGCGATTTTTCGAAATTCATCCCCAAAGGGGGTGAAATGGGGTTTACCCAAACCGCTGGAACTATAGGGCTGAAATTTTGACAGTGCATCCCTATATTGATGTGGACATCCACTAAAAAGCGATTTATCGAAATTCGTCCCCTAAGAGGCTGAAATGGGGTTTACCGAAACCGCTGGAGCTATAGGGCTGAAATTTTGACAGTGCATCCCTTTAATGATGTGGACATCCACTAAAAAGCGATTTTTCGAAATTCATCCCCTAAGGGGTTGAATTGGGGTTTTTCCAAACCGCTAAAGCTATAGGGCTGAAATTTTGACAGTGCATCCCTATAATGGCGTGGAAATCCACTATTAAAGGGATTTTTCGAAATTCTTACCCTAAAGGGTAGAAATGGGGTGTGCCTAAACCGCTGGAGCTATAGGGCTGAAATGTTGACAGTGCATCCCTATAATGATTTGGACATCCACTAGAAAGCGATTTTTCGAAATTCATACCCTAAGGGGGTGAAATGGGGTTTACCCAAACCGCTGGAGCTATAGGGCTGAAATTTTGACAGTGAATCCCGACGTGGACATCCACTAAAATACGATTTTCCGAAATTCATACCCTAAGGGGATGAAATGGGGTTTTTCCAAACCGCTAAAGCTATAGGGCTGAAATTTTGACAGTGCATCCCTATAATGGCGTGGACATCTTTACTAATATTATAAATGCGAAAGTAACTCTGTCTGTCTGTCTGTCTGTTACGCTTTCACGCCTAAGCCGCTGGACCGATTTTGATTAAATTAAGAACAGACATAGTTTAGACCTTGGAGATGGGCATTTTTTTGGAGAAAAAAGGGTTGAAGGGGGTGAAATGGGGTTCAATAAGTTGTAAGGGGATTTTTTTTCTTTACTTTTTTTCTATTGTATAAAAAGTAACTGATTGACAGACAACGCACAACCTAAACCGCTAGAGCTAAAGGACTGAAATTTTGACAGTGTATCCGTAATTCTTCCCCTAAGGGGGGAAATAGGGTTTACCCAAACCGCTAGAGCTATAGGGCTGAAATTTTGACAGTGCATCCCTTTAATGACGTGGAAATCCACTAAAATACGATCTTTCGAAATTCATCCCCTAAGGGGGTGAAATGGGGTTTACCCAAACCGCTGGAGCTATAGGGCTGAAATTTTGACAGTGCATCCCTTTAATGACGTGCAAATCCTCTATTAAAGCAATTTTTTGAAATTCTTCCCCTAAGGGGGGAAATGGGGTTTACCCAAACCGCTAGAGCTATAGAGCTGAAATTTTGACAGTGCATCCCTATAATGGCGTGGAAATCCACTATTAAAGCGATTTTTCGAATTTCTTCCCCTAAGGGGGAAATGGGGTTTACCCAAACCGCTGGAGCTGTAGGGCTGAAATTTTGACAGTGCATCCCTATAATGATGTGGACATCCACTAAAAAGCGATTTTTCGAAATTCTTCCCCTAAGGGGGAAATGGGGTTTACCCAAACCGCTAGAGCTAAAGGGCTGAAATTTTGACAATGCATCCCTATAATGATGTGGACAAAAGCGATTTTTCGAAATTCTTCCCCTAAGGGGGTGAAATGGGGTTTACCCAAACCGCTGGAGCTATAGGGCTGAAATTTTGAAAGTGCATCCCTTTAATGACGTGCAAATCCACTAATAAAGCGATTTTTCGAAATTCTTCCCCTATGGGGGGAAATTGGGTTTACCTAAACCGCTGGAGCTATGGTCCTGAAATTTTGACAGTGCATCCCTATATTAATGTGGACATCCATTAAAAAGCGATTTTTCAAAATTCATCCCCTAAGGGGGTGAAATGGGGTTTACCCAAACCGCTGGAGATATAGGGCTGAAATTTTGACAGTGCATCCCTTTAATGACGTGCAAATCCACTATTAAAGCGATTTTTCGAAATTCATTCCCTAAGGGGGTGAAATGGGGTTTACCCAAACCGCTGGAGCTATAGGGCTGAAATTTTGACAGTGCATCCCTTTAATGACGTGCAAATCCTCTATTAAAGCAATTTTTAGAAATTCTTCCCCTAAGGGGGGAAATGGGGTTTACCCAAACCGCTAGAGCTATAGAGCTGAAATTTTGACAGTGCATCCCTATATGTAATGGCGTGGAAATCCACTATTAAAGCGATTTTTCGAATTTCTTCCCCTAATGGGGAAATGGGGTTTACCCAAACCGCTAGAGCTATAGGGCTGAAATTTTGACAATGCATCCCTATAATAATGTGGACAAAAGCGATTTTTCGAAATTCATCCCCTAAGGGGGTGAAATGGGGTTTACCCAAACCGCTAAAGCTATAGGGCTTAAATTTTGACAGTGCGTCCCTATAATGGCGTGGAAATCCACTATTAAAGCGATTTTTCGGAATTCTTCCCCTAAGGGATGGAAATGGGGTGTACCTAAACCGCTGGAGCTATAAGGCTGAAATTTTGACAGTGCATCCCTATAATGATTTGGACATCCACTAGAAAGCGATTTTACGAAATTCATCCTCGAAGGGGGTGAAATGGGGTTTACCCAAACCGCTGGAGCTACAGGGCTGAAATTTTGACAGTGCATCCCTTTAATGACGTGGACATCCACTAAAATACGATTTTCCGAAATTCATAGCCTAAGGGGATGAAATGGGGTTTTTCCAAACAGCTAAAGCTATAAGGCTGAAATTTTGACAGTGCATCCCTATAATGGCGTGGACATCCTTACTAATATTATAAATGCGAAAGTAACTCTGTCTGTTTGTCTGTCTATCTGTTACGCTTTCACGCCTAAGCCGCTGGATCGATTTTGATGAAATTTGCAACAGACATAGTTTAGACCTTGGAGACGGACATAGGCGGCTTTTTTTGGAGAAAAAAGGGTTGAAGGGGGTGAAATGGGGTTCAATAAATTGTAAGGAGATTTTTTTTCTTTACTTTATTTCTATTGTATAAAAAGTAACTGATTGACAGACAACGCACAACCTAAACCGCTAGAGCTAAAGGGCTGAAATTTTGACAGTGTATCCGTAGCGATTTTTCGAAATTCATCCCCTAAAGGGGTGAAATAGGATCAACTCAACACCGCTGGAGCTATAAGGCTGAAATTTTGACAGTGCATCCCTATAATGACGTGGGCATCCACTAAGAAGCGATTTTACGAAACTCATCCCGTAAAGGGGTGACATGGGGTTTACCCAAACCGCTGGAGCTATAGGGCTGAAATTTTGACAGTGCATCCCTTTAATGACGTGCAAATCCACTATTAAAGCGATTTTTCGAAATTCTTCCCCTAATGGGGGAAATGGGGTTTACCCAAACCGCTAGAGCTATAGAGCTGAAATTTTGACAGTGCATCCCTATAATGATGTGGACATCCACTAAAAAGCGATTTTTCGAAATTCATCCCCTAAAGGGGTGAAATAGGATCAACTCAACACCGCTGGAGCTATAAGGCTGAAATTTTGACAGTGCATCCCTATAATGACGTGGGCAACCACTAAGAAGCGATTTTACGAAACTCATCCCGTAAAGGGGTGAAATGGGGTTTACCCAAACCGCTGGAGCTATAGGGCTGAAATTTTGACAGTGCATCCCTTTAATGACGTGCAAATCCACTATTAAAGCGATTTTTCGAAATTCTTCCCCTAATGGGGGAAATGGGGTTTACCCAAACCGCTAGAGCTATAGAGCTGAAATTTTGACAGTGCATCCCTATAATGATGTGGACATCCACTAAAAAGCGATTTTTCGAAATTCATCCCCTAAGGGGGTGAAATGGGGTTTACCCAAATCGCTGGAGCTATAGTGCTAAAATTTTGACAGTGTATCAATTTAATGACGAGGACATCCACTAAAATACGATTTTTCAAAATTCATCCCCTAACGGAGTGAATTGGGGTTTTTCCAAACCGCTAAAGCTATAGGGCTGAAATTTTGACAGTGCATCCCTATAATGGCGTGGAAATCTACTATTAAAGGGATTTTTCGAATTTCATCCCCTAAGGGGGGAAATGGGGTTTACCTAAACCGCTGGAGCTATAGGGCTGAAATTTTGACAGTGCATCCCTATATTAATGTGGAAATCCACTAAAAAGCGATTTCTCGAAATTCATCCCCTAAGGTGGTGAAATGTGGTTTACCCAAACCGCTTCAGCAATAGGGCTGAAATTTTGACAATGCATCCCTTTAATGACGTGCAAATCCACTATTAAAGCGATTTTCCGAAATTCTTCCCGCGATTTTTCGAAATATGGTTTACCCAAACCGCTAGAGCTATAGGGCTGAAATTTTGACAGTGCATCCCTATAATGATGTGGACATCCACTAAAAAGCGATTTTTCGAAATTCATCCCCTAAGGGGGTGAAATGGGGTTTACCCAAACCGCTGGAGCTATAGGGCTGAAATTTTGACAGTGCATCCCTTTAATGACGTGGACATCCACTATTAAAGCGATTTTTCGAAATTCTTCCCCTTAGGGATGGAAATGGGGTTTACCTAAACCTCTGGAGCTATAGGGGTGAAATTTTGATAGTGCATCCCTTTAATGACGTGGACATCCACTATAATACGATTTTTCGAAATTCATCCCCTAAGGGGGTGAAATGGGGTTTACCCAAACCGCTAGAGCTATAGGGCTGAAATTTTGAAAGTGCATCCCTATAATGATGTGGACATCCACTAAAAAGCGATTTTTCGAAATTCATCCCCTTAGGGGGTGAAATGGGGTTTTCCCAAACCGCTGGAGCTATAGGGCTGAAATTGTGACAGTGCATCCCTTTAATGACGTGGACATCCACTAAAATACGATTTTTTGAAATTCATACCCTAGGGGGTGAAATGGGGTTTTTCCAAACCGGTAACGCTATAGGGATGAAATTTTGACACTGCATCCCTTTAATGATGTGGACATCCACTAAGAGGCGATTTTTCGAAATTCATCGCCTAAGTGGGTGAAATGGGGTCAACCCAAAACCGCTGGAACTATAGGGCTGAAATTTTGACAGTGCATCCCTATAATGGCGTGGACATCCACTAAAAAGCGATTTTTCGAAATTCATCCCCTAAGGGGGTGAAATGGGGTTTACCCTACCCGCTGGAGCTAGAGGGCTGAAATTTTGACAGTGCATCCCTTTAATGACGTGGACATCCACTAAAATACGATTTTTCGAAATTCATCCCCTAAGGGTGAATTGGGGTTTTCCCAAACCGCTAAAGCTATAGGGCTGAAGTTTTGACAGTGCATCCTATAATGGCGTGGAAATCCACTATTAAAGCGATTTTTCGAAATTCTTCCCCTAAGGGATGGAAATGGGGTTTACCTAAACCTCTGGAGCTATAGAGCTGAAATTTTAACAGTGCATCCCTTGAATGACGTGCAAATCCACTATTAAAGCGATTTTTCGAAATTCTTCCCCTAAGGGATGGAAATGTGGTTTACCTAAACCTCTGGAACTATAGGGCTGAAATTTCGATAGTGCATTCCTTTAATGACGTGCAAATCCACTATTAAAGCGATATTTCGAAATTCTTCCCCTAAGGGGGGAAATGGGGTTTACCAAAACCGCTAGAGCTATAGAGCTGAAATTTTGACAGTGCATCCCTATAATGATGTGGACATCCACTAACAAGCGATTTTTCGAAATTCATCCCCTAAGGGGGTGAAATGGGGTTTACCCAAACCGCTGGAGCTATAGGGCGGAAATTGTGACAGTGCATCCCTTTAATGACGTGGACATCCACTAAAATACGATTTTTTGAAATTCATACCCTAAGGGGGTGAAATGGGGTTTTTCCAAACCGGTGACGCTATAGGGCTGAAATTTTGACAGTGCATCTCTTTAATGACGTGGACATCCACTAAAATTCGATTTTTCGAAATTCATCCCCTAAGGGGGTGAATTGGGGTTTTTCCAAACCGCTAAAGCTATAGGGCTGAAATTTTGACAGTGCATCCCTATAATGGCGTGGAAATCTACTATTAAAGGGATTTTTCGAAATTCATCCCCTAAGGGTGGGGAATGGGGTTTACCTAAACCGCTGGAGCTATAGGGCTGAAATTTTGACAGTGCATCCCTATATTGAAGTGGACATCCACTAAAAAGCGATTTTTCGAAATTCATCCCCTTAGGGGGTGAAATGGGGTTTACCCAAACCGCTGGAGCTATAGGGCTGAAATTTTGACAGTGCATCCTTTTAATGACGTGCAAATCCACTATTAAAGCGATTTTCCGAAATTCTTCCCGCGATTTTTCGAAATGGGGTTTACACAAACCGCTAGAGCTATAGGGCTGAAATTTTGACAGTGCATCCCTATAATGATGTGGACATCCACTAAAAAGCGATTTTTCGAAATTCATCCTTGTTTTAAGAATTGGTGATATTCCCAAACCGCTAAAGCTATAGGGCTGAAATTTTGACAGTGCATCCTTATAATGGCGTGGAAATCCACTATTAAAGCGATTTTTCGAAATTCTTCCCATAAGGGATGGAAATGAGGTTTACCTAAACCTCTGGAGCTATAGGGCTGAAATTTTGATAGTGCATCCCTTTAATGACGTGCAAATCCACTATTAAAGCGATTTTTCGAAATTCTTCCCCTAAGGGGGGAAATGGGGTTTACCCAAACCGCTGGAGCTATAGGGCTGAAATTGTGACAGTGCCTCCCTTTAATAACGTGGACATCCACTAAAATACGATTTTTTGAAATTCATACCCAAAGGGGGTGAAATGGGGTTTTTCCAAACCGGTAAAGCTATAGGGCTGAAATTTTGACACTGCATCCCTTTAATGATGTGGACATCCACTAAGAAGCGATTTTTCGAAATTCATCCCCTAAGGGGGTGAAATGGGGTTTACCCAAACCGCTGGAGCTATAGGGCTGAAATTTTGACAGTGCATCCCTTTAATGACGTGCAAATCCACTATTAAAGCGATTTTCCGAAATTCTTCCCGCGATTTTTCGAAATGGGGTTTACCCAAACCGCTAGAGCTATAGGGCTGAAATTTTGACAGTGCATCCCTATAATGATGTGGACATCCACTAAAAAGCGATTTTTCGAAATTCATCCTCTAAGGGGGTGAAATGGGGTTTACCCAAACCGCTGGAGCTATAGGGCTGAAATTTTGACAGTGCATCCCTTTAATGACGTGGACATCCACTAAAATACGATTTTTCGAAATTCATCCCCTAAGGGGGTGAATTGGGGTTTTTCCAAACGGCTAAAGCTATAGGGCTGAAATTTTGACAGTGCATCCCTATATTGATGTGGACATCCACTAAAATCATCTCAATCATCGAAATTCATCCCCTTAGGGGGTGAAATGGGGTTTACCCAAACCGCTGGAGCTATAGGGCTGAAATTTTGATAGTGCATCCTTTTAATGACGTGGACATCCACTAAAATACGATTTTTCGAAATTCATCCTCTAAGGGGGTGAAATGGGGTTTACCCAAACCGCTAGAGCTATAGGGCTGAAATTTTGACAGTTGTAACGGTCAGAATTTTCATTTATTTGGGTTGGGAAATTTATTTTGTAATCACCTTGTAATGGGAAATTTTGGAAAAAATCACTTTGCGGAAACAGGAAAATTTTAAAAAATAATAGGCGAGGAAAAAAATAATAATGTAATGGAGGTTTTTTTTTGAAAAAAGGAAAAAGAAAGTCAGTTCGGGGGGTAGAAATATTGCGAGAAAGCAGTTTTAGATCAATTGGTTTTAATTTTGGCTGTGGAAGAAGATTGAACCAGTTTATGCACTGGGTAGCAGTTTTGGGCAGGCGACCTTTCTATTTTCCTGGCGAAATATTGGCGTTGGAAGTCTCCCCGGAAGGAGTTTTGGGAAGAAAACAAACATCTTGGTGCTGTTATTGAAAATTTGTACTGGTGAGTTTTGTTCGATTAATGTGCCCTGGTCCAAACCCTATATATTGGTGGACGTACTTCCTGAGGACGTAGCAGGTTCCCGAGCATCATATATTGGATGTTAATGAACGCTGCCGTACCGCTGTAATTGAAGGTGACCCACGAAAGCACCCTGCCGCAGGAGCTAGGAGGTACAATCTAGTAAAGTTACGGCCCTGGTAAAAAGATTACTGGCATTACGAGATTATTATATAAGAACTATTAGCATCCATATCAATACAGCGTGAGGTTGCGAGTTAATGCAGGAGGTGTAAATTGGATGTTACATTGAAGTTATTCAACACCATTGCTTTTAATTAAAAATTGAGTGGGATGGACAGCAAGTTATGGATTTTTATTAGGGTTTCTATAATAATAAAAATAATCGAAGTTGCATGAATTGTTTTAAGAATTGGTGATATTCAGAAGGAGGGGAGATATTGGGCTTGAGTTTGCTGTATGAGGGTATGTAATAACATCCATCTTCAGCGCTTCTACTCCTCGGTAGTACAACAGCTCTGAGAGTTAAAGATTTTAACACAAACCATTTTTTTTAATAAACCGTTTTATTTACATATGTCAACTGGTGGTAATGCTTTAATTTGTTCTTATACCATAATTTTAAATGCCGTAATATTAATTTTAATTTTATTTATTATTGATTGTACATTTGTTTGCTCCTTATTGGAGATATTTTTTTCTTCTTGTGTTTTACAGGTAGTTGTACACGGAATTAATAAATGTAATATTGTCTGTACAAAAGCGACGTAGGGGTACCCGTACGACACTTTTCGTTTTTTTAACACCTTCCGTCGACAAGACTTGTGTAATTATAGTTAAATATATATTGCCGTTTTCGCGTAGTTGAAAATTGTTGATTGTAGTATCTGCTACTATTAGTTTTACAGGGTTAGTGAATATTGAGTTTCTTTATCCAATTGTTATATTCTTGTGCGTGTTGACCTGTAATAAACATAAATGTTAAATGGTTATAATATAGTAATGTCCGTGTATTAGATTTTGTTTGTGGAATGGTTGGGACGGGTGGTATTCCTTTTCAGGGTTCTTAGATAGTGACTTTCCCTGAAGCTGATAGTCTTCGATACTAGGAGCTGTCAGGGAAAGAAACAGATAGCCATGACACGGCTCAGGCGAGGACCGAAGGACGACGGGAATTGAATAAGATTTTTCATAGTCACAGGTAAGTGGTAAACCAACCGCGGTAAGGCCCGGCCACACCCCCACGACCCCTCCGGCGAGCTAGATAACTCCGTGTGGCCGGCGTAGGAGTTCCGGAAGTTATTTTCCTTTCTTATGTATGGTATTGGCTCCTTGGTCATGCTTTTCCGGGCTTATGGCTAAGGGGGTAATACCTCGCATAAGTGGCGCCCATTATTTTATTGCGCCATTATGCTATTACATAAATGGCGCCCAACGCGGCTTTTACAGCCCGTTAATAGTCCTACACGGACCTTGAAGTTTAATTTTTTTTGGTGTTTAGTACCACTTGTGCCTTCACGGACAACTTTTGATTTTTTTTTGTTTATGGTTCACCACATTTACCAAGCGCTCGCTGTGGGCTAAGGTAGTACCGCGAGGCCTTAGTCCTTGTCTGATTTTTCGAATTTTTTTCAGCATCCTTGTCCAAATTCTATGTGAATTTTTCTTTGTTTTCGCTTTTAGGCCTACCCGTTCTCTTCTGCGGTAACTTCTTCTTTTTGGAGTAGCTTCGAGCCATGCTGACCTGCACGGCTTGCTAACAAGCGGTGTTCGCTTGGCTATGCGTGCAGGTGGAGTAGTGGTTCATCCCTGTCCTGTTTCTAGGGTCGGCGACTCTGGTATCAGGCGTGATACCGCCTGCCACTGCGTCGGTCCGTGAACAGGATCTTCTTTTAATTTTCCTGGTGGACGTTGAAGTTGGTACAAGGGCTTAACCGTCTTTGGTAACAGGCGTGTTAACGCCTGCCACTGCGCCCCTTGTTCCTTCGGAAGGTCCATCCAGCTTTTTAAATTCTATTTTTTGTTTATATCCTGAGTTTTTTTTGTCTGTTTCTCCCAACTGATTGATTTTCCGAAAGGTAGCTCAGTTGTGGTTGAACAGCGGATCCCCCAAATTTTTTTTATTTTTGAAGAAGTTTCCTTTCCTTTCGTGGCGATGCGATTTTGAGTTTCGTTTCCGTTCTTCTTTCGGGTTTACCTGAAGCTGGGTCGGCGACCTGGATGACACTTGGTGATGACTATGCTTCATGGTTTTCACCAATTGGCATCGAGGACATTGACATGCGGGAGCCCTGAGGGGATTGTCGTCTTCCTCAACCATTCCACACATATATTGAATTAAAGCAAATCACTCATCTATACTAACCTATATATACACCCATACACTTTTACTGTTTTGTCGCTACACACTAATAGGCGTTACTTTCGTTTTCTAGGTACACTCACCTAATATCAATATTTATTTGATTTATTAATAGGCCTTATACTAATAGCTGTTGATTTTGGTTTCCGTGGGGGTTACATACTACCTCTTACAATTTTTTTTTCATCATCCATTTGGATCCATTTTCGCACCGAAATTTTTGGTTTTTCTCTTCGATTCTTCTGGGCGTTTGTTGCTACTGTCATCGGTAATCATGGGCGATACTTGCGGACGCACGTATTATGGCCTGCCCCTCGTGCACAAGAAGCTTCGTAGGCCACATGGTCTTTCGGCTTTGTCTCCTTGCGCGAAGGAGCTCGTTCCTAAGGGTAAACGGGTTTTCACTGCATACACACTTGACGAGGTCACAGCATTGAGATATCTGTTTAAGGTGATGAACGGGTTAACAGATAATCCGGGATCGTTCGATACCATCGCATCGAGAGTCCTAACTATATTTATCGATTTTAAAAATAATCCCGTGGTATTAAGTCAGGCAATGGAGGTTATCTTCCACCGTTGCGTTGTAGAACCGACGTTCTGCATTACAGGAGCGAAATTATACGGTATACTGGAGTCGATGAATTCCGGAAAGGGTAGTGTCTTTAGAAACCTATTTCGATTGCTGTTGGCCTATCTGCAGGGGCTACTTAGGCAGGACGAACTGAATGGTCGTAGGTTGCGAGGGGTCGAGTTATTCTTGTCGGCCGTACGCACCCATACCCTCCGACGACCAGTTAAAGCGCCCGAAAAAAAAATCAACTAATTATTCTCCCATTTTACATTATCGTTTTGTTGGCACCATCATAATAGATCTAGTTATTACCAAACCACCACGACATCGTAAGTTAAAATTATGGAGCGTTTTTTTTTTCGGAAAGATTAGGCACCACCTTATAAGATCGTAGACCGAGGATATTTTATAGATCTAGGGTATGCGTTGCTGGTTTTTTTACTCGTCGGTCAGTCTGGAGAAGGTCTCTCGGCGAACTGGGTGACTGTCGTTTCACCGGGATGAGTCGAAGGCAATATGGTATTGCTGAAGGTTGTGCCGATGTAGCGAAAGCACCCTGGGTTTGTGTGAGAATGTTTGGAGACGTATAGATATCAGTAGGTGGACAATGTGGGATTGTCTTTCGCCTGATATTTGTACCTTCAGATATTCCTCCGGGAGGTTTTCCAGGCTGATCATCACGACCATACGTTTGTGACTGTACGTCCAACTTTTCGTTTTTCACTCCGTATGGAGTCGACTCATGTAAGAGCATAGGGGTATATCACGCCAAAGACCTACGTCGTTGATTTCCTCAAGGTTTCCGTTTCATTTTTTTAGTTTTGGTCAGGCTGTGGGTGTACCTCGGAGAATTAGTTGCCTGTCGTTCTACTGGGGTGAGTCACATGCAATGTGGGATTGCGTGAGATTAACTCCACGGTACGAGAGGAAACCGGTTCTGGCGAGAATGTCTGTAAGTTTCCAGGAACCGCCTGCCTTCAGCCGGATCCTGGTACTTCCAGATATTCTTCCGAGTGATCTACTGACTGCTCCACCTTTTCAAAGTTGGCGTAAGCACTCCTCTAACCTCGTTCCGTATTACTACTCTTACCTGTGATGCCCGGCTAGCTCACTAGAACATGAGACTCCTATTCTCAGGTCGTGAGTCGAGACCCACATTGGCGCCAAAAATGTTAGGTCTTATGGCATAAAAACCGTCCGTTTTTTTCGGCTCCTCACTGCCTCGCGAGTCGGCCTTGTGGACCCGAGGGTATGTAACGGTCGGAATTTTCATTTATTTGGGTTGGGAAATTTATTTTGTAATCACCTTTTAATGGGAAATTTTGGAAAAAATCACTTTGCGGAAACAGGAAAATTTTAAAAAATAATAGGCGAGGAAAAAAATAATAATGGAATGGAGGTTTTTTTTTGAAAAAAGGAAAAAGAAAGTCAGTTCGGGGGGTAGAAATATGGCGAGAAAGCAGTTTTAGATCAATTGGTTTTAATTTTGGCTGTGGAAGAAGATTGAACCAGTTTATGCACTGGGTAGCAGTTTTGGACAGGCGACCTTTCTATTTTCCTGGCGAAATATTGGCGTTGGAAGTCTCCCCGGAAGGGGTTTTGGGAAGAAAACAAACATCTTGGTGCTGTTATTGAAAATTTGTACTGGTGAGTTTTGTTCGATTAATGTGCCCTGGTCCAAACCCTATATATTGGTGGACGTACTTCCTGAGGACGTAGCAGGTTCCCGAGCATCATATATTGGATGTTAATGAACGCTGCCGTACCGCTGTAATTGAAGGTGACCCACGATAGCACCCTGCCGCAGGAGCTAGGAGGTACAATCTAGTAAAGTTACGGCCCTGGTAAAAAGATTACTGGCATCACGAGATTATTATATAAGAACTATTAGCATCCATATCAATATAGCGTGAGGTTGCGAGTTAATGCAGGAGGTGTAAATTGGATGTTACATTGAAGTTATTCAACACCATTGCTTTTAATTAAAAATTGAGTGGGATGGACAGCAAGTTATGGATTTTTATTAGGGTTTCTATAATAATAAAAATAATCGAAGTTGCATGAATTGTTTTAAGAATTGGTGATATTCAGAAGGAGGGGAGATATTGGGCTTGAGTTTGCTGTATGAGGGTATGTAATAACATCCATCTTCAGCGCTTCTACTCCTCGGTAGTACAACAGCTCTGAGAGTTAAAGATTTTAACACAAACCATTTTTTCTAATAAACCGTTTTATTTACATATGTCAACTGGTGGTAATGCTTTAATTTGTTCTTATACCATAATTTTAAATGCCGTAATATTAATTTTAATTTTATTTATTATTGATTGTACATTTGTTTGCTCCTTATTGGAGATATTTTTTTCTTCTTGTGTTTTACAGGTAGTTGTACACGGAATTAATAAATGTAATATTGTCTGTACAAAAGCGACGTAGGGGTACCCGTACGACACTTTTCGTTTTTTTAACACCTTCCGTCGACAAGACTTGTGTAATTATAGTTAAACTAGCTGGGACCCGGTGCGCCTACGCTGCACCCATAAGTCAATAGTAAACAATAAAAACCATCCACTGACTTAATATTTTTCGAGATATGAATTTTACACAGATGAAATGCCTCAAAGAACATGGGTCTTGCGTCGGCCGCCATTAATCGGTATATTGAGTCTACTACATTGCTTATTGTATTCTACTTATCATACCCTTTAATTTGATACCCATGTGGAGGGGGTTGTGAAGAAAGTGGTAATCCGGCCTCTTTAGACGGCCGCCATGGATCTAAAGATATATTTTGTATACTACATTGCTTATTGTATTCTACTTATCATACCCTTTCATTTGATACCCATGTTGAGGTGGTTGTGAAGAAAGTGGTAATTCGGCCTCTTGGGACGCCGCCATGGATCTAAAGATATATTTTGTATACTACATTGCTTATTGTATTCTACTTATCATACCCTTTCATTCGATACCCATGTCGAGGTGGTTGTGAAGAAAGTGGTACCCCGCCCTCTTGAGACGGCCGCCATGGATCTAAAGATATATTTTGTATACTACATTGCTTATTGTATTGTACTTAACATACCCTTTCATTTGATACCCATGTTGAGGTGGTTGTGAAGAAAATGGTAATCCGGCCTCTTGAGACGGCCGCCATGGATCTAAAGATATATTTTGTATACTACATTGCTTATTGTATTCTACTTATCATACCCTTTCATTTGATACCCATGTCGAGGTGGTTGTGAAGAAAGTGGTACCCCGCCCTCTTGAGACGGCCGCCATGGATCTATAGATATATTTTGTATACTACATTGCTTATTGTATTCTACTTAACATACCCTTTCATTTGATACCCATGTTGAGGTGGTTGTGAAGAAAGTGGTAATCCGGCCTCTTGAGACGGCCGCCATGGATCTAAAGATATATTTTGTATACTACATTGCTTATTGTATTCTACTTATCATACCCTTTCATTTGATACCCATGTCGAGGTGGTTGTGAAGAAAGTGGTACCCCGCCCTCTTGAGACGGCCGCCATGGATCTAAAGATATATTTTGTATACTACATTGCTTATTATATTCTACTTAACATACCCTTTCATTTGATACCCATGTTGAGGTGGTTGTGAAGAAAGTGGTAATCCGGCCTCTTGAGACGGCCGCCATGGATCTAAAGATATATTTTGTATACTACATTGCTTATTGTATTCTACTTATCATACCCTTTCATTTGATACCCATGTCGAGGTGGTTGTGAAGAAAGTGGTACCCCGCCCTCTTGAGACGGCCGCCATGGATCTAAAGATATATTTTGTATACTACATTGCTTATTATATTCTACTTAACATACCCTTTCATTTGATACCCATGTTGAGGTGGTTGTGAAGAAAGTGGTAATCCGGCCTCTTGAGACGGCCGCCATGGATCTAAAGATATATTTTGTATACTACATTGCTTATTGTATTCTACTTATCATACCCCTTCATTTGATACCCATGTCGAGGTGGTTGTGAAGAAAGTGGTACCCCGCCCTCTTGAGACAGCCGCCATGGATCTAAAGATATATTTTGTATACTACATTGCTTATTGTATTCTACTTATCATACCCTTTCATTTGATACCCATGTCGAGGTGGTTGTGAAGAAAGTGGTACCCCGCCCTCTTGAGACGGCCGCCATGGATCTAAAGATATATTTTGTATACTACATTGCTTATTGTATTCTACTTATCATACCCTTTCATTTGATACCCATGTTGAGGTGGTTGTGAAGAAAGTGGTACCCCGCCCTCTTGAGACGGCCGCCATGCATCTAAATATATATTTTGTATACTACGTTGCTTCTAGTATTCTACTTATCATACCCTTTCATTTGATACCCATGTCGAGGTGGTTGTGAAGAAAGTGGTACAGCGCCTTCTTGAGATGGCCGCCATGGATCATTTTAGTTTCAATAGCGTCATGGCCTACCTTTTGTTTGACAGCTGCGTAAATTTGAAATTTTCATTAAATGTAATGATTCAATTTAATGACAATTTTACATTTGTCAAACAATAGGTAGGCCATGAAGCTATTGAAACTAAAATGAAGTGAAAATTCCTAAAATTACCATTTTTTTTGGATTTTGCAGCTGTTTTTTTGGTTAAAGGTATAAAAAATAGCCTACGACCTATTCTCAGACCTACCAAATATACACAAAAAATTTCATGCAAATTGGTCAACCCGTTTCGGAGGAGTACGGTAACAAACACTGTGACACGAGATTTTTATAGATATAGATATATATTGCCGTTTTCGCGTAGTTGAAAATTGTTGATTGTAGTATCTGCTACTATTAGTTTTACAGGGTTAGTGAATATTGAGTTTCTTTATCCAATTGTTATATTCTTGTGCGTGTTGACCTGTAATAAACATAAATGTTAAATGGTTATAATATAGTAATGTCCGTGTATTAGATTTTGTTTGTGGAATGGTTGGGACGGGTGGTATTCCTTTTCAGGGTTCTTAGATAGTGACTTTCCCTGAAGCTGATAGTCTTCGATACTAGGAGCTGTCAGGGAAAGAAACAGATAGCCATGACACGGCTCAGGCGAGGACCGAAGGACGACGGGAATTGAATAAGATTTTTCATAGTCACACAGTGCATCCCTATAATGATGTGGACATCCTCTAAAAAGCGATTTTTCGAAATTCATCCCCTTAGGGGGAAATGGGGTTTACCCAAACCGCTAGAGCTATAGGGCTGAAATTTTGACAGTGCATCCCTATAATGATGTGAAATTCATCCCCTTAGGGGGTGAAATGGGGTTTACCCAAACCGCTGGAGCTATAGGGCTGAAATTTTGATAGTGCATCCGACGTGGACATCCACTAAAAAGCGATTTTTTGAAATTCATACCCTAAGGGGGGAAATGGGGTTTACCCACACCGCTAAAGCTATAGGGCTGAAATTTTGACAGTGCGTCCCTATAATGGCGTGGAAATCCACTATTAAAGCGATTTTTTGAAATTCTTTCCCTAAGGGATGGAAATGGGGTTTACCTAAACCTCTGGAGCTATAGGGCTGAAATTTTGATAGTGCATCCCTTTAATGACGTGCAAATCCACTATTAAAGCGATTTTTCGAAATTCTTCCCCAAAGGGGGGAATGGGGTTTACCAAAACCGCTAGAGCTATAGAGCTGAAATTTTGACAGTGCATCCCTATAATGATGTGGACATCCACTAAAAAGCGATTTTTCGAAATTCATCCCCTAAGGGGGTGAAATGGGGTTTACCCAAACCGCTGGAGCTATAGGGCGGAAATTGTGACAGTGCATCCCTTTAATGACGTGGACATCCACTAAAAAGCGATTTTTCGAAATTCATCCCCTAAGGGGGTGAAGTGGGGTTTACCCAAACCGCTGGAGCTATAGGGCTGAAATTTTGACAGTGCATCCCTTTAATGACGTGCAAATCCACTATTAAAGCGATTTTCAGAAATTGTTCCCACGATTTTTCGAAATGGGGTTTACCCAAACCGCTAGAGCTATAGGGCTGAAATTTTGACAGTGCATCCCTATAATGATGTGGACATCCACTAAAACGCGATTTTTCGAAATCATCCTCCAAGGGGGTGAAATGGGGTTTACCCAAACCGCTGGAGCTATAGGGCTGAAATTTTGACAGTGCATCCCTTTAATGACGGGCAAATCCACTATTAAAGCGATTTTCCGAAATTCTTCCCGCGATTTTTCGAAATGGGGTTTACCCAAACCGCTAGAGCTATAGGGCTGAAATTTTGACAGTGCATCCCTATAATGATGTGGACATCCACTAAAAAGCGATTTTTCGAAATTCATCCTCTAAGGGGGTGAAATGGGGTTTACCCAAACCGCTCGAGCTACAGGGCTGAAATTTTGACAGTGCATCCCTTTAATGACGTGGACATCCACTAAAATACGATTTTTCGAAATTCATCCCCTAAGGGGGTGAATTGGGGTTTTCCCAAACCGCTAAAGCTATAGGGCTGAAATTTTGACAGTGCATCTCTATAGTGGCGTGGAAATCCACTATTAAAGCGATTTTTCGAAATTCTTCCCCTAAGGGATTTAAATGGGGTTTTCCTAAACCTCTGGAGCTATAGGGCTGAAATTTTGATAGTGCATCCCTTTAATGACGTGCAAATCCACTATTAAAGCGATTTTTCGAAATTTTTCCCCTAAGGGGGAAATGGGGTTTACCCAAACCGCTGGAGCTATAGGGCTGAAATTGTGACAGTGCATCCCTTTAATGACGTGGACATCCACTAAAAAGCGATTTTTCGAAATTCATCCCCTAAGGGGGTGAAATGGGGTTTACCCAAACCGCTGGAGCTATAGGGCTGAAATTGTGACAGTGCATCCCATTAATGACGTGGACATCCACTAAAATAGGATTTTTTGAAATTCATACCCTAAGGGGGTGAAATGGGGGATTTCCAAACTGGTAAAGCTATAGGGCTGAAATTCGGACACTGCATCCCTTTAATGATATGGACATCCACTAAGAAGCGATTTTTCGAAATTCGTCCCCTAAGTGGGTGAAATGGGGTCAACCCAAAACCGCTGGAACTATAGGGCTGAAATTTTGACGGTGCATCCCTATAATGGCGTGGACATTCACTAAAAAGCGATTTTTCGAAATTCATCCCCTAAGGGGGTGAAATGGGGTTTACCCAAACCGCTGGAGCTATAGGGCTGAAATTGTGACAGTGCATCCCATTAATGAGGTGGACATCCACTAAAATAGGATTTTTTGAAATTCATACCCTAAGGGGGTGAAATGGGGGATTTCCAAACTGGTAAAGCTATAGGGCTGAAATTCGGACACTGCATCCCTTTAATGATATGGACATCCACTAAGAAGCGATTTTTCGAAATTCGTCCCCTAAGTGGGTGAAATGGGGTCAACCCAAAACCGCTGGAACTATAGGGCTGAAATTTTGACGGTGCATCCCTATAATGGCGTGGACATTCACTAAAAAGCGATTTTTCGAAATTCATCCCCTAAGGGGGTGAAATGGGGTTTACCCAAACCGCTGGAGCTATAGGGCTGAAATTTTGACAGTGCGTCCCTTTAATGACGTGCAAATCCACTATTAAAGCGATTTTCCGAAATTCTTCCCGCTATTTTTTTAAATGGGGTTTACCCAAACCGCTAGAGCTATATGGCTGAAATTTTGACAGTGCGTCCCTATAATGATGTGGAGATCCACTAAAAAGCGATTTTTCGAAATTCATCCTCTAAGGGGGTGAAATGGGGTTTACCCAAACCGCTGGAGCTATAGGACTGAAATTTTGACAGTGCATCCCTTTAATGACGTGCACATCCACTAAAATACGATTTTTCGAAATTCATCCTCTAAGGAGGTGAATTGGAGTTTTTCCAAACCGCTAAAGCTATAAGGCTGAAATTTTGACAGTGCATCCCTATAATGGCGTGGAAATCTACTATTAAAGGGATTTTTTGCGAAATTCATCCCCTAAGGGGGGGAAATGGGGTTTATCTAAACCGCTGGAGCTATAGGGCTGAAATTTTGACAGTGCATCCCTATATTGATGTGGACATCCACTAAAAAGGGATTTTTCGAAATTCATCCCCTAAGGGGGTGAAATGGGGTTTACCCAAACCGCTGGAGCTATAGGGCTGAAATTTTGACAGTGCATCCCTTTAATGACGTGCAAATCCACTATTAAAGCGATTTTCCGAAATTCTTCCCGCGATTTTTCGAAATAGGGTTTACCCAAACCGCTAGAGCTATAGGGCTGAAATTTTGACAGTGCATCCCTATAATGATGTGCACATCCACTAAAAAGCGATTTTTCGAAATTCATCCTCTAAGGGGGTGAAATGGGGTTTACCCAAACCGCTGGAGCTATAGGGCTGTAATTTTGACAGTGCATCCCTTTAATGACGTGGACATCCACTAAAATACGATTTTTCGAAATTCATCGCCTAAGGGGGGGAATTGGGGTTTTCCCAAACCGCTAAAGCTATAGGGCTGAAATTTTGACAGTACATCCCTATAATGGCGTGGAAATCCACTATTAAAGCGATTTTTCGGAATTCTTCCCCTAAGGGATGGAAATGGGGTTTACCTAAACCTCTGGAGCTATAGGGCTGAAATTTTGATAGTGCATCCGACGTGGACATCAACTAAAATACGATTTTTCGAAATTCATCCCCTAAGGGGGTGAAATGGGGTTTACCCAAACCGCTTGAGCTATAGGGCTGAAATTTTGACAGTGCATCCCTATAATGATGTGGACATCCACTAAAAAACGATTTTTCGAAATTCATCCCCTTAGGGGGTGAAATGGGGTTTACCCAAACCGCTGGAGCTATAGTGCTGAAATTGTGACAGTGCATCCCTTTAACCCTAGATAGCTAACCTTCTGGCGTACACCATTTAAGCTAACCATCCGTCGAAACGACGTGTATTTCAAAAAGTATTTTTTTATATAAAATATAAACTGCACGCACCTGGTACCTTACATTACTGGTTATTAAAAGGTTTTTCAATAAAGATGGGTATTTTTAGTTGTACTTTATTTAATTATTCAAAAATTACAGTAACATTTTTAAGACCTCTGAAAAACAAACAATTTTTTTTTCATACACTTAAAGAACAAAATTCGACGACGAACGACGGACGACGACGGACAAAGCTTAAGTATCTCAAAAACTATAACACTTACTTGCTCAATGTGTTTGGAACTGCAGCAACCTCAACGACGACTGAGTTGGCTAGCTGAGCTGAAACAATTAAATCCACCGTTTAAAAGAGACAGCGATTTTACTTAGCGATGCCCGTCGATTCGACGGAGGTTAGCTATCTAGGGTTAATGACGTGGACATCCACTAAAATACGATTTTTTGAAATTCATACCCTAAGGGGGTGAAATGGGGTTTTTCCAAACCGGTAAAGCTATAGGCCTGAAATTTTGACACTGCATCCCTTTAATGATGTGGACATCCACTAAGAAGCGATTTTTTGAAATTCATCCCCTAAGTGGGTGAAATGGGGTCAACCCAAAACCGCTGGAACTATAGGGCTGAAATTTTGACAGTGCATCCCTATAATGGCGTGGACATCCACTAAAAGCCATTTGTAGTGACCGCGTAAAGTTTAATTACCAAACTTTATGCAATGTCACACAACAACTTCTGGCACGATCAAAACGATCAGTCGGAACACTCCATCGATCACCGAACTCAAAGTTCAGTGATCTTGCCGTTTTTTTCCGTCCCTATTACAACTAGTGATCGAGACACTTTCCGGCATCTCCCCTTCTTACTTGTCCTCATCCCTCGTGTCCGAAGAGTGCGGTTCCCAAAGCGAATAATAAGAAGTTAAATATATATACATTCAAGTCAATTAAGTTACTTATAAGTTAAAGTTAGTTACTTATAAATTAAATAATAATTAATAATAAAATAACAATAAATAATCAAAGAGTGTTTGATCATTATACCACCTCGTGGTACAACAGTAGCTAAAGTGGTGACCCTGAAAAGTGCACGCCGCTCTAAATTTTTTTTGTACAAAAAAATATCAAATTCAAAGCCGCTGAGGAGACAAAAGCCATTGACAAGCGTATTAAAAACAAAAGGAGTCGAGAACGACGTGGGAGCACCCATCATACACACACAACAGATAACTTATCAAAAAAAAATATTTTTAAAAAAAATCAACTAAATTTCTTTTTTGTTAATAATAATATTGCAGCATCGATGTGTGATTAATTTAATTTTTACCATTCTTACATTCACATATTTTTAAGTAAACTTTTATGGTGAATATTTATTGCAAATTATATCGAATTGCAAACTATTTTTACTGAACACGATGAACATACAGACATATAAAAGTGCAGAATTTCGGTTCGCAGTTTAAAGTGAAGTATACTTAGACTATTATATTTTTTTTCGGACATACCTTTTATATACAATATATAAACATTTTCTATGCTTTTGCATATACATATATACATAGGCTGCATTCGAAAATTCAGCCAGCTGCGCAGAATTGGCAGTATCGCAGAATCGGCTGCGGGATATGTATGCCCGGCTGCAGCAATTTGATTTTTTGAATGATGTGCTGCCAATTCTGCGCAGCTGGCTGAATTTTCGAATGCAGCCATATTGGCGTTTATACAAATATTCGCTACATTTTATTTTATATATACATTTACCTTTATTTATATATAAATATTTTCCATATTTTTGCATACATATATATACACATATACACATATTGGTGTTTATACAAATATTCGCTACATTTATTTTATATATACATTTACCTTTATATATATATATAAATATTTTCTAGATTTTTGCATACACATATATACACATATATACATATTGGCGTTTATATAGATACTAGCAAAAACCCGCGTGCGTTGCAACGCCTTTTAATAAAAAAAAATTATGTGGGCATACTCCGGGATAGGAAATGGTTATAATGAAGCATGGTTATGGGTACATAAAAGAATTTTGAGTTACCTATAAAAAATATGCTTCAAATTTATTAAAATTCGAGGTTGAGCACCACCTATCGGAAAAAAAATTATGTGTGCGTTGTACGCGGTAGGAAAAAAAGTATAATGAAAAAACAATAAATCTGGAAAAAAATTGCCTCTTCCCAATCTTATCGGTGATTCAATTAGAACAGCGTTATGTATTCAAGTAGATGCATCTAAACATATAACTTCTCGGTGAATTGGAATTTTAACTTTCTCTTTTCGGTTAGCCGTTACACTGCTCCCTTCTTACTCAGTATTCTTCCCGAACACTGCTTCCTCCAGGTCCCGTTTTTTCGATCGAACTTTTTGGAAGCGATAGATGACATCGTTTAACCTCGTGATGACAATGTAGGGCGCACAAATTTGCAAACTTCGACTCTTTCTACCGTTTTTACTGTTTCTATACTGGTTAGAGGGAATTTTAGAAATTTACTACATTTCAGAATGTGGCTTGGGAAAATTCGTGCGTCATATTGGACCCGCAATTTTGAATTTATAAGCTTTGATCATAAATTCGTTGTTTGCCCTAAAAGCCCCCAGATACCGATTTTCATTGCAATCGGAATATAATTGGAAAAATTCGTCGGCCATATTGGCGCGGCCATTTTGAATTTATAAGTTTTGATCATAAATTCGTTATTTGCAACCTTAAAAACCCCTAGATATTCACTTTCATTGGAATCGGAATACAACTGGAAAAATTCGTCCGCCATTTTGAATTTATAAGTTTTGATCATAAATTCGTTATTTGCAACCTTAAAAACCCCTAGATATTCACTTTCATTGGAATCGGAATACAATTGGAAAAATTCGTCCGCCATTTTGAATTTATAAGTTTTGATCATAAATTCGTTATTTGCAACCTTAAAATCCCCCAGATTTCGATTTTCATTGGAATCGGAACACAATTGGCAAATTCGTCGGCCATATTGGCACGGCCATTTTGAATTTATAAGTTTTGATCATAAATTCGTTATTTGCAACCTTAAAATCCCCCAGATTTCGATTTTCATTGGAATCGGAACACAATTGGCAAATTCGTCGGCCATATTGGCACGGCCATTTTGAATTTATAAGTTTTGATCATAAATTCGTTATTTGCAACCTTAAAATCCCCCAGATTTCGATTTTCATTGGAATCGGAACACAATTGGCAAATTCGTCGGCCATATTGGCACGGCCATTTTGAATTTATAAGTTTTGATCATAAATTCGTTATTTGCAACCTTAAAATCCCCCAGATTTCGATTTTCATTGGAATCGGAACACAATTGGCAAATTCGTCGGCCATATTGGCACGGCCATTTTGAATTTATAAGTTTTGATCATAAATTCGTTATTTGCAACCTTAAAATCCCCCAGATTTCGATTTTCATTGGAATCGGAACACAATTGGCAAATTCGTCGGCCATATTGGCACGGCCATTTTGAATTTATAAGTTTTGATCATAAATTCGTTATTTGCAACCTTAAAATCCCCAAGATTTCGATTTTCATTGGAATCGGAACACAATTGGCAAATTCGTCGGCCATATTAGCACGGCCATTTTGAATTTATAAGTTTTGATCATAAATTCGTTATTTGCAACCTTAAAATCCCCCAGATTTCGATTTTCATTGGAATCGGAACACAATTGGCAAATTCATCGGCCATATTGGCACGGCCATTTTGAATTTATAAGTTTTGATCATAAATTCGTTATTTGCAACCTTAAAATCCCCCAGATTTCGATTTTCATTGGAATCGGAACACAATTGGCAAATTCGTCGGCCATATTGGCACGGCCATTTTGAATTTATAAGTTTTGATCATAAATTCGTTATTTGCAACCTTAAAATCCCCCAGATTTCGATTTTCATTGGAATCGGAACACAATTGGCAAATTCGTCGGCCATATTGGCACGGCCATTTTGAATTTATAAGTTTTGATCATAAATTCGTTATTTGCAACCTTAAAATCCCCCAGATTTCGATTTTCATTGGAATCGGAACACAATTGGCAAATTCGTCGGCCATATTGGCACGGCCATTTTGAATTTATAAGTTTTGATCATAAATTCGTTATTTGCAACCTTAAAATCCCCCAGATTTCGATTTTCATTGGAATCGGAACACAATTGGCAAATTCGTCGGCCATATTGGCACGGCCATTTTGAATTTATAAGTTTTGATCATAAATTCGTTATTTGCAACCTTAAAATCCCCAAGATTTCGATTTTCATTGGAATCGGAACACAATTGGCAAATTCGTCGGCCATATTAGCACGGCCATTTTGAATTTATAAGTTTTGATCATAAATTCGTTATTTGCAACCTTAAAATCCCCCAGATTTCGATTTTCATTGGAATCGGAACACAATTGGCAAATTCGTCGGCCATATTGGCACGGCCATTTTGAATTTATAAGTTTTGATCATAAATTCGTTATTTGCAACCTTAAAATCCCCCAGATTTCGATTTTCATTGGAATCGGAACACAATTGGCAAATTCGTCGGCCATATTGGCACGGCCATTTTGAATTTATAAGTTTTGATCATAAATTCGTTATTTGCAACCTTAAAATCCCCCAGATTTCGATTTTCATTGGAATCGGAACACAATTGGCAAATTCGTCGGCCATATTGGCACGGCCATTTTGAATTTATAAGTTTTGATCATAAATTCGTTATTTGCAACCTTAAAATCCCCCAGATTTCGATTTTCATTGGAATCGGAACACAATTGGCAAATTCGTCGGCCATATTGGCACGGCCATTTTGAATTTATAAGTTTTGATCATAAATTCGTTATTTGCAACCTTAAAATCCCCCAGATTTCGATTTTCATTGGAATCGGAACACAATTGGCAAATTCGTCGGCCATATTGGCACGGCCATTTTGAATTTTTTTATAAATTATAGCCTATATGTTATTCTGATATATGAGCTATATTATTGTAAAATTTCATTAAAATCCATTCAGTAGTTTTTGCGTGAAAGAGTAACAAACCTACATACAAACATTCACGTTTATAATATTAGTAAGATTCACTACATTTATTTTGTTTTATATATACACTAGCTGGAACCCGTTGCGCCTCGTTGCACCCATCAATGTGGTGGATGGTTACCATTCAGCTCTTTCCTCAGCATAATCCGTTGTACAATATATACGCTGGCCATTTTCTAGATGTCTAACCAAATGAACAACAGTTGCATATCTTTTATGAATGGCGAATGAAAGAAATTGCCATACCGCTAGATTATGCTAACATTACGTCCCATTTAATATTGTGTTATTTTGCCGATCGCATTTGCATTAGCAGCACCAAAAACAGCCATGTCGCTCCCCTTCATTATATATTTGAATATGAATTTGATTGATTCGACGGAATTGCAAAATTCAACATTTATGAGAGCATTGAACGTCTTGAACAGTAATGGCGAATAGAGTACGACCCAACGATTGTCAGCTTCACAATCGTAACCTTCCAAGTCATCTCTTTGCCATTGACCTTAGTCGGTCGACGAAGATACATTGGGAAACCATTGTTCCCGATTACATTTTCAGAAATCAATGCTCTTGAATACCGCTTTGAATATTTCTAACATGCATCATGATTCAGTCTCATCCCATTGTGGATTGCAAGTAAAAGTTATGAACAAATCTGACGACCATTTTGATATTGGACATATGTTTTCAACACACAATGCATCAACGATTTTCCAACGCTCGTTTCGAACTGTATCGATTTTCTTTGCTGAACCTAACTAAAATTGTTAAAGTAACCGCTCGACTTTGATATTTTTTGTTCTTTTTCACATATGCCTTGTCGAAAACTACTAAATAAAGTCCATTTTAACATAAAAATTGGGTCAATAGCAAGAGGGGGAAGTATTGTACCTTGTTCAACAAAAATTTTTGCTTAAAATCTAACACATGCACAAATGCCTTATAGATAAAGAAATATTACTCGGCCATAGCCGTTGATATCCCATCTAAAGATAATAAGAAAATCTTGGTGAAGCAAGACCCATGTACCCCGAGAGTATGATAACAAACCGGTTAACCAAGTGTTAAATATTGACCCGTGTACGCCAGCCTAATGAGAGTAACATGTAAACGCACTCTAACGTTACTACTGTTACGTTTCGGTTAATGCATTTATAATTTGACACCACTATCGCTGCTACAATCCTTCTTTAGAACGTTTTTCCTTTTTTTTATTTCATTTAATAAAACAAACCGATTTCACGTACAAATCATATCAATTAAATGCGAAGAAAAAATTTCCAATAAGGATATCGACAATTCTTTTTCAAGCACCATTACAAAAATACCAACAGACATAATCATGAAAACTATATACATAAACCTTGCTATTGAGGTCTTCTAACACAAACCACACTCAATCAGTCATTTCATACAGCCAATTTTTCAAACATCGATTACATACAAAACAATGATTCATTTTTATATATATAGATTTACCTTTATATATATAAATATTTTCTACATTTTCTTTTGCATATACACATATATACATATTGGAATTCATACAAATATTTACTACATTTTGTCTTTATATATGGGACATTCCACGTCAAATCGGACAAAATTTTTCGACCCCCCTCCGTTTTAGCTGAAAATTTTCAGGGACTTTGGGCAACTATTTAAGGCTACAAAAAAATTTTTTTTAGAATTTTTTCGACAATATATTGACAATAAAAATTAAATGCGTTTTTTAGGGATTTTTATGAATTTTGACTTTCTTTCTCGATTTTGGCTCTATATCTTTCGTTGGGGTCGACGTTTTTGATAGGTTTTACATGTTTTCAGGTCGGAGGGGTTGTTTACAAACAAATTTGCTGAAAAACATAAACATATTTTCGAATTCAAGGTCAAAAGGTCAAAAAATAGTAAAAAACTTTAAAATTCAATTTCTCAAATACCCCATCTCGAAAATGGACGTTTTTGGTGTCAAAATGTTCGGGAGAAGTCACTCTAACACCTCGATCAAAAATCTCGATGGGCCCTTAAGGATTTCGAAAGTTATGAGTATTTGTTTATAATCTTTAATTTTTTACGATATTTATTGAATTCTTTGCCCTGGATATAGTTGAAACGTCATCAATTTTCACCAAAACTTGTATAAATGGTTATTTTTGGCGGCTGATTACGAATCTGCGGCCAGATTTTCAAAATTCAAAATGGCAGCCAAGATGGCGGTCCAAAATTCATTTCATGGAAAGAGGTTCATTTTTTTGAATATCTGACCACAGATTCGTAATCAGCCGCCAAAAAAACCCTTTATACAAGTTTTGGTGAAAATTGATGACGTTTCAACTATATCCAGGGCAAAGAATTCAATAAATATCGTAAAAAATTAAAGGGCTGAAATTTGACAGTGCATCCCTATAATGGCGTGGACATCTACTAAAAAGCGATTTTTCGAAATTCATCCCCTAAGGGGGTGAAATGGGGTTTATCCAAACCGCTGGAGCTATAGGGCTGAAATTTTGACAGTGCATCCCTATAATGGAGTGGACATCCACTATAAAGCGATTTTTCGAAATTCATCCCCTAAGGGGGTGAAATGGGGTTTATCCAAACCGTTGGAGCTATAGGGCTGAAATTTTAGCAGTGCATCCCTATAATGGCGTGGACATCCGCTAAGTAGCGATTTTTCGAAATTCATCCCCTAAGGGGGTGAAATGGGGTTTACCCAAATCGCTGGAGCTATAGGGCTGAAATTTTGACAGTGCATCCCTATAATGGCGTGGAGATCCACTATAAAGCGATTTTTCGAAATTCATCCCTTAAGGGGGTGAAATGGGGTTTATTGTAACCGCTGGAGCTATAGGGTTGAAATTTTAACAGTGGATCCCTATAATGACGTGGACATCCACTGAAGAGCGATTTTTCGAAATTCATCCCCTAAGGGTGTGAAATGGGGTTTTTTACAAACCGCTAAAGCTATAGGGCTGAAATTTTGACAGTGCATCCCTATAATGGCGTGGACATCCACTATAAAGCGATTTTTCGAAATTCATCCCTTAAGGGGGTGAAATGGGGTTTATCCAAACCGCTGGAGCTATAGGGTTGAAATTTTAACAGTGGATCCCTATAATGACGTGGACATCCACTAAAGAGCGATTTTTCGAAATTCATCCCCTAAGGGTATGAAATGGGGTTTTTACAAACCGCTAAAGCTATAGGGCTGAAATTTTGACAGTGCATCCCTATAATGACGTTTACATCCGGTAATACACTAAAGAGCGATTTTTCAAAATTCATCCCCTAAGGGTGTGAAATAGGGTTTTTACAAACCGGTAAAGATATAGGGCTGAAATTCGGACAGTGCATCCCTATAATGGAGTGGACGTCCACTATAAAGCGATTTTTCGAAATTCATCCCTTAAGCGGGTGAAATAGGGTTTATCCAAACCGCTGGAGCTATAGGGTTGAAATTTTAACAGTGCATCCCTATAATGACGTGGACATCCACTAAAGAGCAATTTTTCAAAATTCATCCCCTAAGGGTGTGAAATGGGGTTTTTACAAACCGCTAAAGCTATAGGGCTGAAATTTTGACAGTGCATCCCTATAATGACGTGGATATCCACTATAAAGCGATTTTTCGAAATTCATCCCTTAAGCGGGTGAAATAGGGTTTATCCAAACCGCTGGAGCTATAGGGTTGAAATTTTAACAGTGCATCCCTATAATGACGTGGACATCCACTAGAGAGCGATTTTTCGAAATTCATCCCCTAAGGGTGTGAAATGGGGTTTTTACAAACCGCTAAAGCTATAGGGCTGAAATTTTTACAGTGCATCCCTATAACGGCGTGGACATCCACTAAGAAGCGATTTTTCGAAATTCATCCCCTAAAGGGGTGAAATGGGGTTTACCCACACCGCTGGAGCTATAGGGCTGAAATTTTGACAGTGCATCCCTATAATGGCGTGAACATCCACTAAAAAGCGATTTTTCAAAATGCATCCCCTAAGGGTGTGAAATGGGGTTTTTACAAACCGCTAAAGCTATAGGGCTGAAATTTGGACAGTGCATCCCTATAATGGAGTGGACATCCACTATAAAGGGATTTTTCGAAATTCATCCCTTAAGCGGGTGAAATAGGGTTTATCCAAACCGCTGGAGCTATAGGGTTGAAATTTTAACAGTGCATCCCTATAATGACGTGGACATCCACTAAAGAGCGATTTTTCGAAATTCATCCCCTAAGGGAGTGAAATGGGGTTTTTACAAACCGCTAAAGCTATAAGGCTGAAATTGTGACAGTGCATCCCTATAACGGCGTGGACATCCACTAAGAAGCGATTTTTCGAAATTCATCCCCTAAGGGGGTGAAATGGGGTTTACCCACACCGCTTGAGCTATAGGGCTGAAATTTGGACAGTGCATCCCTATAATGGCGCGAACATCCACTAAGAAGTTATTTTTCAAAATTCATCCCCTAAGGGGGTGAAATGGGGTTTATCCAAACCGCTAAAGTTATAGGGCTGAAATTTTAACAGTGCATTCCTATAATGGCGTGGACATCCACTATAAGGCGATTTTTCAAAATTTATCCCCTAAGGGGGTGAAATGGGGTTTACCCACACCGCTGGAGCTATAGGGCTGAAATTTTGACAGTGCATCCCTATAATGGCGTGAACATCCACTAAGAAGCGATTTTTCAAAATTCATCCCCTAAGGCGGTGAAATGGGGTTTATCCAAACCGCTAAAGTTATAGGGCTGGAATTTTAACAGTGCATCCCTATAATGGAGTGGACATCCACTATAAGGCAATTTTTCGAAATTTATCCCCTAAGAGGGTGAAATGGGGTTTACCCAAACCGCTGGAGCTATAGGGCTGAAATTTTGAACAGTGCATCCCCTTAATGACGTGGACATCCATTAAGAAACGATTTTTCGAAATTCATCCCCTGAGGGGGTTAAATGGGGTTAAGCCAAACCGCTCGAGCTAAACGGCTGAAATTTTGACAGTGCATATTTATAATGAAGTGGACATTTACTAAGAAGCGATTTTTCGAAATTCATCCCCTAAAGGGGTGAAATGGGGTTACCAAACTACTGGAGCTACAGGGTTGAAATTTGGACAGTGCATCCCTATAATGACGTGGACATCCACTAAGAGGCGATTACTCGAAATGCACCCCCAAAGGGGATGAAATGGGGTTAACCCAAACCTCCGAAGCTGAAGGGCTGAAATTTTGACAGTGCATCCCTATAATCACGTAGAAATGAATGACTCGAAATTCACTTTATTTAATATTCATTTGTGATTGCTTCATAATTTCTTACATCCACGTAAATAGGCGAACAAACTTAACGAACGTTCGTCAAACCCTAAAATGTCACTTTTCTTGATGACATATACATGCCAATCTCTGCTTCAAAACCTGCAGATTTGTTGAGCAGAGGTGATATTCGCAGCAATTTGTTTACCATATTTATTAAAAAAATGCACTATAATAAACCCTTTTTAGGGATAATAACAGCTGACTTTTTTGTTGGTTTTTTTTAAGGAAAACATTGCACATAATAAACAGTTTTTAAAGGCGTTGCAAGGCACGCGGGTTTTATGCTAGTTTATAATATTTGTGAAATTTCAACTTCTTTAACAAAATTAAATTAAAATTCAAATGTTACAAAGAAAAATAGCGCTATAAATAATTTGTCTCCTTCTACTACTTCAAATTTTTCGTTCCGTTACTACTTCAATGTGTTCGTCTAGTCCATATTTAAAACAGAGAACTACAGAACTTCAAATTGAAACAAGAAGTAGATTCATTTTTCAGTAACCAGTGGTACAAAAATGCAAACGCGAATTTGACTTTTAACGAGCAGGTAATGTTCAAATTAAATGCTATAATGCAGTGGCGGTTCGTAAGGTTCAGGATGAGGGAAGCAATGTGCAAGGCGAAGGATAAAAGTAAACGTATCGAAGGCTTTAACTAAAAAATAATATATAGTGGAGTCAGATAAGCAAAATGAAAGGAATTGTTTCCACACTCAAAATATTTTTTGGAACATGCACTTTATGATGACGAACAAGAAAAAATTTTAAACTTGAAAAAGTGAAAAAATACGAATCGAAAATCGAGAATTTTTGCATGTTTTCGTCAATTTTTCAAATAGTTTCGCTGGACGTTTTGCGCCGTTTCTTAGATTCTGTTGATAGTTAAAAAGTCTAGAGAAATTGATAACTGCAACTGCTACTTTACTCTCATTTAATTTTACATACAAATGCATAGTTTTGGCATAAAAACTAAAAGCATACACCCCCTACACCCCCGCCACCCTTCAGTACACTCTCCTTGCAAAAAAACACTTTGGGCAACCCGTAATCAAAAATAAAATTCATAAAAATATTCTCTCTCTATCCGCTTTAAATCATTATTAAAGAGAATCATAAAAAATATAATGGAAGCTACATAGTTAACAGCTTATATTCGATAAACACCGCCTGCCACCCCACTAGAATAAACAAACTTCACCTATCCTGACTTCTTTTTTCTTGACTCAATCTACAAACGAAAATTCATATTTTAAGAAGTGTCAAAAACAAAATTACGAAGCGAAATCTTAAGAGCAAATTTAATATTGCTCGAAGCCAGAACAAATTACCAGAAAAAGAAACCATGAAAACAAAGAGAATATTTCAGAATATACAGAAAATTTCTCTAACTTTGACTTCTCAATTCTCGCTGTTTGGTTCCGAAGAAGCAGCGTTTAGCTCAGCTTCAGAGGGTACTGTATTAACGCAAACCTTTGCGTTAGTGTGACTTCAATTAAATTGAATATGTTGGAGTTTTCACGTTGACTTTCGGTGGCAAAGAAGCTGAAGATATTACAGCTTCCCCATGTTGTGTAAGGCCTCGGCTACGATAAAAGCGGCACGAAGAAAATTTAACGTCTCGAAGAGAGGCACTTTAGTATTGTCACTCTGCCACTCTCCGCTCGTCGCTCATATCATGTTCGAGGCCTAACATAGCAATGGGAAGCTGTAATATCTCCAGCTTTAGTGTTTCCAAAGGAGGAAATATATTAAGATTTTTGTTGTGATTAATCTTGATAAATTTTAAAATTTAAGTTTATTTTTATTTATATAAATTTATTTTTATGAAGTTGCCTATTTGGTCAAAGGAAGCAGTGCTTCCTTTGCTTCCAAAGAGGAACCGCCACTGCTATAATTAACATAATAATAATTTTAATTTATATTTGTAGCAATCTTTTAAGAAAATAGAAAACACACCACCAAAGAAACCAAAGAGAGCTACAAAATTTAATAGCGACTGGCTGAAATGGCTCAAAAGGATTTCAGACGAAAAAGCATATGGTGTAGTTTTTCTTTTGTTAACTGTTTTTTTTTTTGACGTGACAACGTCCATACCCGGTCAAATTGGATGTACATCGAAGGGCGGATGTACAACCAAAACTATCGATAGTGGGCCGGTCGGCCGACCAAAAATTGGTACGTCCAGCGGCTTGATGAAAATCAAACTAGGTTTGATTTTTTCAAGGCGTGGTTGGATATTTTGGAGGCTTGGTCACCGGTGCTCCAACATGCATGAAAGTAGTGGCGTAGTGCTCCAACCGAGCATCGAAAAACATTACATTAAAATAATTCATTAACAGGATTTAAGTAATTTTATAAATTATTAATGAATCTTGGATTTCAAAAAAGAAGGAACAAAGTCTTTGTAAAATATGAAATTCCTTAAATTAAATATGTGACTTCATTCTAAAGAAATGTTTTCAAATAATTTTTCTTTTGTTGTAAGTTAAAAACTATAATTAAATTAACTTTTATTATTTTTGCTAAAATTGAACTGCTAATCTTGTCTTAAATCATATATTTCAAAATAAGTATTAATTTCTGATTTTTTCTATTGTAAGTTATAACAGTTACGATCCCTAGTTATAATTCATCCTTCTTTAGTTGAAGAACATCGAAACACGTCCTTCAGAAGTTTACTTTAAATGAAATCCATTAATCAAGATCAGGTTTTTACGTAAAAAAACTTAAATAACCCTTTAGGTAGGGAAAATATTACCTCTTTAGGTAAAGAACAGGTAAAGCAAAGCCTGGCACTTGGAAGCCGGAAAAGCGTGTAGGACGAACGCAACTCACTGCCGCAAGAGCGTGTAGGAGAAAGGTTGTTGTTCGATGTTGTCCAGATCTGAGGAAAAGATACAACAAAAATCATTCTTGAATCTTATTGCAAATTTTATGACTCTGTTATCTTGCTTCACACGTTTCCATTATAATTACTCCTAAACTCTGAGGAGATATTACGGTTGAATATTTAAGATCTTCAAAACATGGACCCCCGGATAAAAATCACAAAGTGGCGGAGAGCCTTTCATTGGGTGAAATTTTATCTCTTATCATATTATTTTCTTTTTTGATGAGAGTTGTCACTAATCCCAATAATTTATAGTATTTTTTTTCATCCATTCTGAGGAAATTTTTTAAATCCCTAATGGATATCTCTTGTAACTCTTTTAATAAGTAAAAGTGAGAATATTTTTGCCGTTTCAAGAGCCATTCTTTGGTCCATAGACTTTTTCTTTTTCTTGCTTTTTTTCTTCGGAGAAAATGTCTAACACCATCGTTGATAACAATAATTTTAGCTGCTGGTTATTACCCATGTTAACCCTTTCGCAACCGCACATAAAATGAAGTTGTACAACCAAAAAGCACAGTTGTGGGATATCATATTTTTGGCTGTACAGCATGGATGTACATCCGATTTGACCGTGTATGGGGGGCTTTATAAATCGATAAGTATAGGAAGTCATTAGCGCAAAATGTCCCGTCCCGTTCCCCTCGCTAAGTAGTGGTGGGGATAGTCTATTGCGACTAGACTATTTGCGCTAATGACTTCCTATACTCATCGATTTATAAGACGTCACGTCAAAAAATTAATATTGTAGTAATAGAACGGCGTTTTTTAAATTCTTTTATTTAACTTACACTGTTTGTCGCCAAATCTGGGAAGTTAAATTTGACCCACTTCCCGGTTTCGGATAGAGCTGAAATTTTGCATATACGTTTAGTTTGGATGACAATGCAATCTGGCCATTTTGTAAAAATATCAAGATGGCGGTTCCAAAATAGCGCCCGATTTTTGAAATTGTGCTCCGCGGCCCTCTGACATGGGTATCAAATGAAAGGATATGACAGGTAGAACACAATAAGCTATGTGGCGTCATTCCAAATTCAAAATGGCGGCCAACACTTACACTGTTTGTCGTCAAATCTTGGAAGTTAAATTTGACCCACTTCCCGGTTTCGGATAGAGCTGAAATTTTGCATATACGTTTAGTTTGGATGACAATGCAATCTGGCCATTTTGTAAAAATATCAAGATGGCGGTTCCAAAATAGCGCCCGATTTTTGAAATTGTGCTCCGCGGCCCTCTGACATGGGTATCAAATGAAAGGATATGACAGGTAGAACACAATAAGCTATGTGGCGTCATTCCAAATTCAAAATGGCGGCCAACACTTACACTGTTTGTCGTCAAATCTTGGAAGTTAAATTTGACCCACTTCCCGGTTTCGGATAGAGCTGAAATTTTGCATACACATTTAGTTTGGATGAGAATGCAATCTGGCCATTTTGTAAAAATATCAAGATGGCGGTTCCAAAATGGCGCCCGATTTTTGAAATTGTGCTCCGCGGCCCTCTGACATGGGTATCAAATGAAAGGATATGACAGGTAGAACACAATAAGCTATGTGGCGTCATTCCAAATTCAAAATGGCGGCCAACACTTACACTGTTTGTCGTCAAATCTTGGAAGTTAAATTTGACCCACTTCCCGGTTTCGGATAAAGCTGAAATTTTGCATACACGTTTAGTTTGGATGACAATGCAATCTGGCCATTTTGTAAAAATATCAAGATGGCGGTTCCAAAATGGCGCCCAATTTTTGAAATTGTGCTTCGCGGCCCTCTGACATGGGTATCAAATGAAAGGATATGACAGGTAGAACACAATAAGCCATGTGGCGTCATTCCAAATTCAAAATGGCGGCCAACACTAAATTGCGGAAAGCTTATAATAGACTAAAAAGTAGAAAATATAACCGATCAACTTCCAATTTTGCACACACTCGTAGTTCGGGTGGTTAATGTGTATGAATGATGAGATGAATAGTTGAGTTAAGGGTGAGTTGATAATAAAGAAGCAATACACGTTACAAAAAATCACAAACAAACACAGAGATGCTGCTGTCAACTAAATTCAACTACTCAAATACTGAACTCATGTCCGTATGCATAATTTCAATTAAACCCAGGTAGCAGAGCTGAGTCGAGTTCAGTCAACCTTAACCCAACTCGACTCCCGTTTACATGTAGTTAGACTTGGGTTCAACTTGAGTTCAACTCATCATGTATAAGTACTAAATGCAATCTGACCTTTTTGTAAAAAAATCAAGAAGACGGTTCCGTTTTTGCAATTATGTTCCACCGAGCCCACGACATGGGTATCAAATGAATACAGTAAACTGTGTGACGTAATTTTAAATCTAATAGAATTGCCATCATAAAATGGCGGAATACATATAATAAACTAAAAAGTAGAAAATAAAATAAATGGTTAAAAAAATTTTTTTAAAAAAAATTCTTTTCATTAACTAAAAAATGTACTGAAAAGTAAAAAATAAAAAATATTTTAAAGAAAGCGTGAAATTTCAATTTTAATGAAAAAGTAATTAAAAGAATGGCGCATTTTTCATAAAAATTGAAAATATAACTGTAAATCGCGTGAGATTTACAATAACCCTCAATTTTTTGCTTTATTAATTTCAAATTCTAATAAAAATTTTTGATGAAAAATGCGCCATTCTTTTAATTAACTTTTTCATTAAAATTGAAATTTCACGCTTTCTTTAAAATATTTTTTATTTTTTACTTTTCAGTACATTTTTTAGTTAATGAAAAGAATTTTTTTTAAAAAAATTTTTTTAACCATTTATTTTTTTTGTACTTTTTTCGAAGTGTCCTCGTCGGGCTACTCAAAAAATTGGCAACCGTAGTGCATACCATCACATACCAATCGCCCCAGAAGACGTGCATAAGACTTCACTCATTACGCCATTCGGCCTATATGAGTTTACACGTATGCCATTCGGCCTACGGAATGCAGCACAAACCTTTCAAAGGTTTATAAATGAAGTTACGAGAGATCTCGACTTCGTTTATGTATACTTGGACGATATACTTATCGCCAGCAAAACCGAAGATGAGCATATCGTTCACCTCGAAGAGCTCTTTAAACGCCTAGATAGCTTCGGTTTAACCATCAAACTAGAGAAATGCGTTTTTGGTGTAACAGAGATTAAGTTTCTAAGCCACCGCATCACAAAGGATGGAATACTTCCATCCTCCGATCGGGTTCAGGCTATCGTTGATCTCGCACCTCCAACTTCTGTCAAATCGATCCAGAAGTTTTTGGGAATGGTGAATTTCTATCACCGATTTATCCCAAAATTGGCTGAACAGTTGGTGCCGATAAACGAGCATTTGAGAGACCTTCTCAGCCGCTCACGTGCCAATAAAGTTAAAAGAAGTTCAACACCCCTCCTCCCTTGAAAGTGAATGAAGTTCAACTAATGGCCGAACCATCCTTACACATCTTAGGCGTGACATTAGCCAAGGACTTGCGATGGAATGACCACATATTCCAAATCGCCAAACAAGGATCTCAGTGCTTGGGATTTCTTAAGAGATGTAAGTTCCTCCTCCAGCCATCGGCCCGTGCTGTTATTTACAAATCCTACATTCGGCCTCTTCTCGAATACAACTCCCTCGTTTGGGGCGGCGCTCCAATAACCACCTTGGCATGGTTAGATAAGGTCCAAAAAAAGGCCCTTAAATTAATTGACGACGATACCGCTTGCTCCACCATCGACCCCCTCAGCCACCGTAGGAATGTAGCAGCATTGACAAAATTTTATCGCTACTATCATAGCGACTGTTCCTCCGAGCTAAACGCTCTCCTGCCTCCACGGCATTCTTATACCCGCAACACCAGATTAGCCCACTCGTCTCATTCCCTCCACCTGCAACTCCCCCTTTCACGCACTCAACAAGATATGAATTCGTTTGTTAATAGAACAACTCGGCTGTGGAATAATCTCTCGCAGTCAGTATTTCCGAGCTCCTACAACATCCAAGAGTTCAAACGCAGGGTTCATCACCACCTTCTTCAATTCCCTCCCGTTCCTTTATAACCCCTCCAACCCCCCCCCCCCGTACTAAGCTTACTGCTAGACATTGCACCATGACGTGACAAATGACATGACGGACTAGTGGTACAAAGGGTGATTCCTGAGCTTAGCACTGCCACATAAAAAAAAAAAAAAATAAAAATAAAGTTTTTGACTGGCCAGCAGAATGTCAGGCGGCATTCCTCAAGGTGAAAACCTCGATGGCTGAAGCAACTCTGCTGAACCGTCCAATCGAGGATGCAAAATACAGTCTTACGACTGACGCCTCTGATTATGCAATCGGAGGCGTTTTGGAACAATTCAACGGTCATCGGTGGCAACCTCTAGCTTTTTATTCCAAAAAGCTGTCACCAACCGAACGGAAGTACTCTGCATTCGATCGCGAACTCCTCGCAATCTATGCAGCGATCAAACACTTCCGTTATTTCGTTGAAGGACGCAATTTCCCCCTCGACAGACCAGACACTTGGGTCTAATCTCTCAGTTTACCACAGACATCAGACATTTGTCGGGTAAACAAAACGTTGTCGCAGACTACTTGTCACGCTCACTAGCAACCGACAACGTCGACTCGGTCACCTTCGACCTGCCTACACTGGCTCAGGCTCAACAAGGTGACACAGAGCTAAAGTCTCTACAAGAGCACCCCAGCAACGGCTCACGGGTAAAATTAGTTCTCACACCAATACCATTCACCGCCCATCAGGTGTGGTGTGAGACTAGTACAGGCATTCCTAAGCCTTACATACCCACTTCCTTACGCAGACTAGCGTTCAACTCCGAACATAGTCTCTCTCATCCTGGTATTCGCGCTACAAGACGAGACGTTACCAAGAAATACTTCTGGCCATCTATCAATAAAGACTGCAATGAGTGGTCTCGATCATGCCTAGGTTGCCAAAAGTCCAAAGTTTCACGGCATACCAAATCTCCATTGGAAGCTTTCAAACTTCCAAACAATAGATTTGACCATATCCATATGGATATAGTGGGACCCCTACCCCCATCTCGTGGATACTCTTAACGATAGTCGATAGATTCACGCGATGGCCTAAAGCATACCCAATTCGGGATATCTCAGCTTCAACAGTGGCAAGAAAATTCGTCACTGAATTTGTCCCACGATTCGGCGTACCTCTTGCGATCACAACCGATCAAGGTACGCAGTTCGAATCGAAACTGTTCAATGAAGTTGCCAAATTACTCGGCACTCATCGAATTCGGACTACCGCCTACCACCCGCAAGCAAACGGGATGGTTGAACGGTTCCACAGGCAACTAAAAGTAGCCTTAATGGCAAGGGACAACACTACTCATTGGAGTGAAGACTTGCCCTTTGTGATGTTAGGCATACGCACGGCAATTAAGACCGACTTACAATGCTCACCAGCCGAGCTCGTATACGGTCAGAATCTGAGACTTCCCAATTCGATTTCTATCCCAACGGATGAGAATCCAATTGAAGAATCAGAATTCCTCTCTCGCCTTCGTTCTCATATGCAGAACATTAAGGCAATACATCCTCGGCAACCCGCCCAAAAGGATGTCTACGTGCCAGAAGCCCTGGAGAACGCCGACTACGTTTTCATACGAGTCGACAGAGTTCGAAAACCTTTCGAACCTCCATATGAAGGCCCATATGAAGTAATCAAACGATTACGAAAACACTTCGTCGTCAAATTGGACGGCACAACCAAGTCAATATCCATTGACAGGCTAAAGCCAGCCTTCGGTTGTGACCGCGACAGCAAAGCTAAGCCGTCTAAAGCGGTAACATTCCGTTAACGCTACGCTGGGGGGGGGGGAGTATGTAGTGACCGCGTAAAGTTTAATTACCAAACTTTATGCAATGTCACACAACAACTTCCGGCACGATCAAAACGATCAGTCGGAACACTCCATCGATCACCGAACTCAAAGTTCAGTGATCTTGCCGTTTTGTTCCGTCCCTATTACAACTAGTGATCGAGACACTTTCCGGCATCTCCACTTCTTACTTGTCTTCATCCCTCGTGTCCGAAGAGTGCGGTTCCCAAAGCGAATAATAAGAAGTTAAATATATATATATATATATACATTCAAGTCAATTAAGTTACTTATAAGTTAAAGTTAGTTACTTATAAATTAAATAATAATTATAAACAATCCAGTGATATCGAATCTAGTATCAATAAAATAACAATAAATAATCAAAGAGTGTTTGATCATTATACCACCTCGTGGTACAACAGTAGCTAAAGATTTTTCGAAATTCATCTCCTAAGGGGGTGAAATGGGGTTTACCCAAACCGCTGGAGCCATAGGGCTGAAATTTTGACAGTGCATCCCTTTAATGACGTGGACATCCACTAAAATACGATTTTCCGAAATTCATACCCTAAGGGGATGAAATGGGGTTTTCCCAAACCGCTAAAGCTATAGGGCTGAAATTTTGACAGTGCATCCCTATAATGGCGTGGACATCCTTACTAATATTATAAATGCGAAAGTAACTCTGTCTGTCTGTCTGTCTGTCTGTTACGCTTTCACGCCTAAGCCGCTGGACCGATTTTGATGAAATTTGCAACAGACATAGTTTAGACCTTGGAGACGGAGAAAAAAGGGTTGAAGGGGGTGAAATGGGGTTCAATAAGTTGTAAGAGGATTTTTTTCTTTACTTTTTTTCTATTGTATAAAAAGTAACTGATTGACAGACAACGCACCTAAACCGCTAGAGCTAAAGGGCTGAAATTTTGACAGTGTATCCGTAGCGATTTTTCGAAATTCATCCCCTAAGGGGGTGAAATAGGGTCAACTCAAAACCGCTGGGGCTATAAGGCTGAAATTTTGACAGTGCATCCCTATAATGACGTGGACATCCACTAAGAAGCGATTTTACGAAATTCATCCCCTAAAGTGGTGAAATGGGGTTTACCCAAACCGCTGGAGCTATAGGGCTGAAATTTTGACAGTGCATCCCTATAATGACGTGCAAATCCACTATTAAAGCGATTTTTCGAAATTCTTCCCCTAAGGGGGGAAATAGCCTAACAAACTATTTCTCTCTTATAAAGCCCTCCAAGAATTTTATTTGAACTAAATAGGCTTTAGCTAAGAGATATAACTTTAACAAATTATTCTTCAAGAATTTTTGAAGAGCTTTACTAGCCAGAAAGTGGCGTATGATATTAATCTTGTGATAGCCTGGAAGATTTCTGGAAGAGTTGTTCAAGATACTTATAAGATAGTGGTAAAAGCAGATATAAGTACTAACGCGTATAATAAACTTAGCGAGATGTGTTATGAGAGCTCGATCTCCTATAATATCTTTAAGTTAGGATATTACACAGCACCTAAATTTCTCTTGGCCTTGGTTTACAAGATTGTTATCAGAATATATTTTTATAATATTCTTGTATAGGATCATTACAGGACATTTTGAAAGCATATGTTCAAGTTCAAATAAGATTATGTGTGTATTGAAACTATCGTGATATTCTTTTGCATTTACATAAATGTATTAATAATTTGTACTTATAAAATCCTTTGAAAAGATTTAAAAAAAGTTAAAGCAAATAAAATAATGCCTCCATTATATTCATATTGTAATTAACTTCGACTTGAATTTAATCGATTGATAATGGAAATTTTGGTGCGAAAGAAATTGCATTGATAAAATATGGTATGATACCTCCAAAAACTACTTATCGCCCTCAAAATTTTGCGGATAAATGAACATGAAACAATACGTAAAGAAAATAATTTTTTATTTACTCGTTAGAAAAACATAGGAATATGTTAAAAAATTTGTCCGTGACAGATAACGTTTCAATAAAACAATAAATCACTTAAAATCACAGAGTAGCGGATAAAAAAATCATCTTTATACTTGGTGATTTTTTCTTTTTCCTAATTACTAGGAAAATATGGCGGATTTTTTTGTTTTGGTTAAAGTCTTTACTAGTCTATTTCACGAATACATTCCTAATTGTCACCCTTATCAGCCGACTAAAATAGCCTATTCTTATTAAATTCTGTGTCAAGGCTATTATAGAAAGAACTACTTCGCTTCTACCTAAATTCAACTTTTTTAAGAATTTGCTCTTGCATTGTTCTTAGGTAAGGTTATTACTAGAGTAGTATCAAGATTAACCATATAGAGTTCTTAAATGAAGCTATTATACGCGTTCAACTGAAATGTATTCTTGGCTAAAGATGCCTGAGGAGCATTATAAGAATTGATCAAGTTTACTCTTAATAAATATTATTATAAAAGTTTTATAAGAGCAGTTGATAAAGAGTTCCTAAGTAAAACTATTACAGGTGTATGATTAAAATATTCTCCGGCATAAAGTTGCTATAAGAGCGTTCTACAGTTTTGGCAGTTGAAAATGCAATTTCAACGGACACTAACTGCTTACAACGTTACCGTTACGACCAGTTCTCCACGCACCCACAGTCTTACCATTTCTATCTGTGAGGCACCATTTGTTCCTCACATAATTGCGTGGCAATTTCCATTTTTCAAATCATCAAGTATATCATTGTACACTTCATTTTTCTAAATGGGATAATGCTTTCCTTTTTCCTTGTTTTCTTCTTTTCTTCCATAGTCCAAGAATTTGTTTACATCAGATAATTTTTTAGGTATTTGTAGATACATATGGTCGATCTCCTTTACGTAAATCAACATCGTCAAACTATCATAATAAAATAATAGTCTCGAAAAAAAATGCTTCTCTATAATTCCTTTAAATAAGACTTAATATTTATAACTCTCTTATTAAAACTTCATATAAAATTACATGCTTATAGAGTTTTTAGATAAACTATTTATTAGACTTTAGTTTTATAATGTTCTAATAAGATCATGCGCCACAGTTTCTAGCCGTTTGTTCTTAAAAAATACTTAAGGGTAACTTTTTAAAAAATCCATTCTTACTTTTCTTATAATGTACTTACACAAAACGATGTCAAGACTGTAATCAGAGTAAGATATCTTCTGAAAAGACAAACTTACTGTTAACCCTCCGACTGGCAAAGTCGTAATTCACGACGCATTCACCGCGCAGCTGTACTGGCAAAGTCGTGAATAGCGACTCATTCTTTTTTTGTATTAAAAAGTGAACGTTTTGTATATATTTCATATACATGCCACTTGGAGGGTTAAGGGTTTTACATAAGGCGCCACTCTTCGAGAAAGACTTTATAACTCAGAAGAAACCCAATTCTTGAAACAGTCAGATCTAAATACGAAATTAGAAGTAACTTTTGGTAAAAGCCTTAATAAAAAATTTAAAAGAAACGCCTCTTTGTGATGAATCTAATAAGGGCTTTATAAGCCCAACTTCAATTTTTCCAACAGTCTACTCTTACAAATTGTTAGTTGGGAGGGTTTACCCAAACCGCTAGAGCTATAGAGCTGAAATTTTGACAGTGCATCCCTATAATGATGTGGACATCCACTAAATACGATGGGGGTGAATTGGGGTTTTTCCAAACCGCTAAAGCTATAGGGCTGAAATTTTGACAGTGCATCCCTATAATGGCGTGGAAATCCACTATTAAAGCGATTATTCGAAATTCTTCCCCTAAGGGATGGAAATGGGGTTTACCTAAACCGCTGGAGCTATAGGGCTGAAATTTTGACAGTGAATCCCTATAATGATTTGGACATCCACTAAAAAGCGATTTTTCGAAATTCATCCCCTAAGGGGGTGAAGTAGGGTTTACCCAAACCGCTGGAGCTATAGGGCTGAAATTTTGACAGTGCATCCCTTTAATGACGTGCAAATCCACTATTAAAGCGATTTTTCAAAATTCTTCCCCTAAGGGAGGAAATGGGGTTTACCCAAACCGCTAGAGCTAGAGGGCTGAAATTTTGACAGTGCATCCCTGTAATGATGTGGACATCCACTAAAAAGCGATTTTTCGAAATTCATCCCCTAAGTGGGTGAAATGGGGTTTACCCAAACCGCTGGAGCTATAGGGCTGAAATTTTGACAGTGCATCCCTATATTGATGTGGAAATCCACTATTAAAGCGATTTTTCGAAATTCTTCCCGTAATTCATCAACACCAAGAAAAAAACTGATAATTACCCTAACACCATGCAACATGAGAACTCTTTCAGTACCAATCCCTCCGAGATTTGCGACATGTTTGCATCGTTTTTTCTCAAATCTTTCTCGTCTCCCGTTTTTCAACCCGACGAAAACAATTTCCGTCATATTAATCCGATACAGATGTCTCAAGACTTCTCTATATCTATAACTAGGGATGAAATCCTGAAACATATTAATGAACTCCCACATGATTTCTCGTCCGGTCCTGACGGTATTCCTCCTGCTATTCTAAAATCCAGTGCAGAGCCCCTTCTGTCTCCTCTTCTGTGTTTATTTCAAAAATCCCTAATTACAGGGTGCTTCCCAATCTTATGGAAGAATTCTTTTATAGTCCCCGTTCATAAAAAGGGTAGCAAGAACGAAATATCTAATTATAGACCTATTGCGAAACTATAGGTCCTAAACTTTTCGAATCTATTATTTATTCTGCTATCGCCCCAATCTGCAAGAGACTTATCTCAACTAATCAACATGGTTTTCTTGCAGCTCGTTCTACTACTACTAATCTACTTGAGTTCTCTTCTCACACAGTTCGAGGCTTTGTTAGCGGCTGCCAAACGGACTGTGTTTACACTGACTTCAGTAAGGCTTTTGACAAGCTCTCCCACTCTATTATAGCTCTCAAACTGAAAAAATTTGGCTTTCCGCCTGCCCTTATGGTATGGTTCCTGTCGTACTTAGCCGACAGAACTTACCAGGTTTTATTCCGCTAAATCTAGAAACATCGAAGCGTCATCTGGAGTCCCGCAAGGTAGTCACCTAGGCCCTTTTCTTTTTATTCTTTCAATTGATGACATTGTTGCCTTGTTAAAGAACTGTCAAATCCTTATTTACGCTGATGACATTAAACTCTACCGTTATGTAAGAAGTATTGAGGATTGCAAACTTTTACAAGTTGACCTGAACACCTTCTATTCTTGGTGTTCCAACGACAACCTGGTACTCAATATTAGTAAGTGTGAGGTCATGACTTTTTGCAGGAAACGTGGTCCACTGGCTTATGACTACACTTTCCTTAACAACACACTTTCCCGAGTTAACTCTGTGATCGATCTGGGGGTCAGGTTTGAAAGTAAGATGGATTTTTCCACCCACATTAATTATATTTCCTCCAAGGGCAGTTCAGTCCTAGGTTTTATAAAAAGGTGGTCAAAGGAATTCAACAGCCCCCTCATCACTAAGCATCTGTACATATCCTTAGTGAGGCCTTTACTTGAATACGCCTCCCAGGTATGGTCTTCTCAATACTCCTCCCAAGTTGGAAGAGTCGAATCGGTTCAAAGAAAATTCGTCCGTTTCGTACTCAGTCATCTCCCTTGGGATGACCCACGCATCCTTCCGCCTTATGAAAACAGGGGCCAGTTCACGCAATTCGACGTCGACTGAAAACGACGCATTAAATGTCGTTTTGGGTTCACGCAAGTCGACGTTTTATGTTTGTCGTTTGAAAAGTGTCGTTAATCTTCTCGACGCCAGATTTGGCGTCGAATTCATTTATTGTTGTATTAAAAACGAGTTGTGGTGCCAATTAGAGCAGAGCAAAAATAATTTTGCACAAAACTTTTTACATTTCTGAACGAGCAAAATGCAATAGAAAAAGAAAAACTATTAGTTGAAAAGTAACAATTATAACTACTCCAAGAAGAGGTAGATGTACAAAAATAAATTCAGAGTTGAGATTTTCCAATATTATTATGAATTTGTTTAATTAATTAATTTAATTACTCACGTTATTGAAGTTTTAGTATTATTTGCAACTTGTCCCCCTTGTGGATAATGTGAAAAGTGCAGCGGTTTCATTGGATTTTGCATACCTTTAGGAGAAATTATTTTGGGAAAACGACATTCGACACGTCGACTTACTTGAACCCAAATTCAACGTCGTAGAAATTAATGTCGTTTTCATAAAGCGTCGATGTCGACGTCGAGTGTCGAATTGCTTTAACTGGCCCCAGGCTTAAACTACTCAACTTAAGCTCCCTACATAAACGTCGTGAAGTTGCTGACGTCATATTTGTTCATCGGCTACTAAATAACAAGGTAGACTCAGGTTTCTTACGAAACCAAGTGGCATTCAGAGTGAATAATTATAGCTTGAGGGGTTTACCTCTCCTGCATACTAACTCCTCTAATACCAATTACGGCAAGTACGAACCTGTTAATCGCATGCTTATTAACGTTAATAGAAATATTAGGGTTTTTAGCATGCTTACAAGTGAAGAGGCTCTCAAAAGGAGTCTTCTTAATGTGACGTGAGTCCTTGGTGTACCCACTCGCTGTTGCACGCTTCTGTTTGATTTAATATTTTATGTTTGCATGTCTCAGCTGAGCCACGGCAGTGGTAAATGTTCTCAGCCCTGCTGAGTAGTGCACCTTCTGAGCAAGAAGGTTTAATTCGTTTTTTATTTTTATATGTTTGCATGCCTCAGCAGAGCCACAAAATCTGTGGTAAATTTTTCTCAGCCTTGCTGGGAAGTGCGCCTTCTGTGTTAGAGGGGAATATGTATATATATAGATTTTCATGCTTTGCTGAAAAGTGCGACTTCTGTGCTAGAAGGGTTAACTCTATTAAGGGATGGAAATGGGGTTTACCTAAACCGCTGGAGCTATAGGGCTGAAATTTTGACAGTGCATCCCTATAATGATGTGGACATCCACTAAAAAGCGATTTTTCGAAATTCATCCCCTAAGGGGGTGAAATGGGGTTTACCCAAACCGCTGGAGCTATAGGGCTGAAATTTTGACAGTGCAACCCTATAATGATGTCCCTTTAATGACGTGCAAATCCACTATTAAAGCGATTTTTCGAAATTCTTCCCCTAAGGGGTGAAATGGGTCTTACCCAAACCGCTGGAGCTATAGGGCTGAAATTTTGACAGTGTATCCCTTTAATGACGTGGGCATTCACTAAAATACGATTTTTCGAAATTCATACCCTAAGGGGATGAAATGGGGTTTTTCCAAACCGCTAAAGCTATAATGCTGAAATTTTGACAGTGCATCCCTATAATGTCGTGGACATCCTTACTAATATTATAAATGCGAAAGTAACTCTGTCTGTCTGTCTGTCTGTCTGTTACGCTTTCACGCCTAAGCCGCTGGACCGATTTTGATAAAATTTGCACAGACATAGCTTAGACCTTGGAGACGGACATAGGATACTTTTTTTTGGAGAAAAAAGGGTTGAAGGGGGTGAAATGGGGTTCAATAAGTTGTAAGGAGTTTGGCCGTAGACAGCGAAGCGAACGGACGTGTGCTGGTCCGGTCCGTCAAACACGCCCCGCTAAATACAAAATAAAAAAAAATTTTTTCTTTGTGAAAAGTGAAAAAAAAAAATCTAAGCCCACAAAAAAACAACAACAAAAAAACAATAGTGGAAGAAAATACGCGCGGCAGTGTAAAGTGAAGGCCTCATCACCCTTTCTACAGACAAGCGACCGACGAACAGCACAAGTAAGTTCCCTTTGCTTCCTACCCTCACTCGATTCTCGGACCTGCAAGTGTCGCACCCGAAATCTGTCGGTCGACGAAATTTGCCTCGTTTCAAAAGGCATAACACTTTAACGCAGGCAAATTTCGTTGACTCTGATGGCTGCGGCAGATGTAATTCCGGGAAATATCTCTAGGAATGTGGCAATTGAACCCGCGCAACCGAGGTCCCGTTACAAGTCAAGCTTTGTTATTGACCTCTGTAACATTCGTGGACTTCATGCGAATTTCTCTTTTGTTGAGTGCCACTTATTAAACTTTAAACCCCCAATACTCGCACTTAGTGAAACCCAAATATCACCCGATAATGACTTAAGTCAATATCAGATATCGGGGTACACTTTAGTGCATAATCTCTCTCCCCATAGGGGCATTGCCATCTACGTTAGGGATGACGTGGCTCATGATAAAATATGCAAAAGCACTTCTTCAGATTTTAACTCACTTTGGATTAAAATCATCATCCGAAACCACGTCATATTCTTTTGCTTCCTATACAGAAGCCCTAACATAAGTAACGAAGCCTCCACTTCATCATTTGATACTATTTCCGAACAAATCTCGGGATTTTTATCGTCCAATCCTGAGTGTGAAATCATCGTTGCGGGTGATTTCAATGTTCACAATGTTAACTGGCTGACTTACTCAAATGGCACCAGTGCTTCTGGCAAGGACGTCGAGCTCTTTGCAGACAACAATAACTTGCACCAAATTAAGGATCTTCCCACAAGAGTCCCTGATGTTGCTGATCAAGGAAGATATCTCCTTGATCTTTTCCTTACTTCTCATCCAACACGATATACCGTCACAGTTGATTCACCTCTCGGCAATTCGGACCACTGCTTAGTTAGCGCTAGCTTCCCATTCAAATTTCCCACCCCTCCCAAACCAGTCAGAAGAACTGTATGGCATTATGGGAAGGCCAATTGGCTGGGGCTTACTCATTTTTTCCAATCTACTGATTGGAACCAGTGTTTCCGTAATAAAAACGTCAACTCTGCCGCTATCAGTATCACTAGAATCATACAGGCAGGAATGCATTTGTTCATTCCTCATTCTACTAAATCTGTGAAGGCTAGGCCCAACAGATGGTTTAATCAGGAGTGTATGAATGCAATCAGAAATAAAGAAGCCGCCTTTCGAGCTTACAAGAGCTCCCCTAGTGAATCGCTCCGTGCAGAGTATATAAAACTAAGAAATTCCTGTAAAGTCACCATCAGGAATGTCAAAAATTCATTTGACAACAAGTTGAGAAGTAAACTCTTTAATGCAACCTCTGGTAGCAAGAACTTCTGGTCCTTGGTAAGCTCCATTAAGAAGAATTTCACTTCATCCACAACTCCTTCATTCATCCACGATGAGAAGGTGATAACAGACAGAAAATCCAAGGCCGATTTATTAGCATCTCTGTTCGCTTCCAATTCTTCTTTACCCCAAATTGATATGCTACCCCCGGTTCTCGAGCACAGCGCTCATTTAATGGACAGGGTTTTCTTCAGGACTCGCGAGGTGTACAGGTGCCTCAAAGAGATCGATGTCAACAAATCCACTGGGCCCGATAATATACCCCCTATCGTCTTAAAACAATGCGCCTCACCTTTGGCTAAACCTCTGCGCAAACTTTTTGCCCTTTCATGCTCTTCCGGAGTTTACCCAGATTCTTGGAAACTTGCTCATGTGCAGCCAATACCGAAAAAAGGTAACTCTAGCGATCCCTCCAACTACCGCCCAATAGCAATTACTTCTATTCTCTCCAAAACCATGGAGACGATAATTAACAAAAAGCTTATGGGATATCTAGAATCCAACCAAATTATAAATGACAAACAATACGGCTTCCGACAAAAAAGATCCACTGGTGATCTTTTAGTTTGCCTTACCGAACACCTCAGCCGTAGTCTGCATGGATCCGGTGAGTCTAGTCTGGTTGCTCTAGATATCTCCAAGGCTTTTGATAGAGTATGGCACTCAGCCTTGTTAGCTAAACTCAAAGCTATTGGAATTGACTCGCTTCTCTACAAGTGGGTTGAGAGTTTCCTTTCCGGCCGTTCAATTAAGGTAGTTTTGGATGGCGTCAAATCTGAATCTCACCCCATCTCTGCGGGGGTCCCCCAGGGGTCAATTTTATCACCGGCCCTATTTCTTATCTTTATAAATGACCTACTTTCAATCCCCTCCAACCCACTTCTCAGCTTCGCTGACGACGGTACTCTACGTTACTCGTACAGCTTCGATACAAGACAGACACATGCCAGATCCTGTCTTGATGATCGTGAACTAATGTTCAACTCTATTAATAACGACATTGAACTTATTATAGAGTGGGGAAAAAAGAATCGTGTCGAATTCAACCCCTCCAAAACCAATCTCTATCTTTTTTCAAAGAAAAAGATCAACACATCACCATCCTTGACAGTGGATGGCGTGGAAGTAAAGGCCGACCCATCCCTACACATCTTAGGCGTGACATTAGCCAAAGACTTGCGATGGAATGACCACATATTCCAAATCGCCAAACAAGCATCCCAGTGCTTGGGATTTCTTAAGAGGTGCAGGTTCCTCCTCCAGCCATCGGCCCGTGCTGTTATTTATAAATCCTACATTCGGCCTCTTCTCGAATACAACTCCCTCATTTGGGGCGGCGCTCCAATAACAACCTTAGCATGGTTAGATAAGGTCCAAAAAAAGGCCCTTAAGTTAATTAATGACGATACCGCTTGCTCCACCATCGACCCTCTAAGCCACCGTAGGAATGTAGCAGCACTGACAAAATTTTATCGCTACTATCATAGTGACTGTTCCTTCGAGTTAAACACTCTTTTGCCTCCACGGCAACTTTATACCCGCAACACCAGATTGGCCCACTCGTCCCATTCCCTGCACCTGCAACTACCCTTTTCACGCACTCAACAAGATATGAATTCGTTTGTAAATAGAACAACTCGACTGTGGAATAATCTCTCGCAGTCGGTATTTCCGAGCTCCTACAACATCCAAGAGTTCAAACGCAGGGTTCATCACCACCTTCTTCAATACCCTCCCGTACCTCCATAATCCCTAACCTATTCCCCCACCCCTCCCCCGTACTAAGCTTACTGCTAGACATTGCACCATGACGTGACAAATGACATGACGGACTAATAGTACAAAGGGTGACTCCTGAGCTTAGCACTACCACATAAAAAAAAGGGTTTTTTTCTTTACTTTATTTCTATTGTATAAAAAGTAACTGATTGACAGACAACGCACAACCTAAACCGCTAGAGCTAAAGCGCTGAAATTTTGACAGTGCATCCGTAGCGATTTTTCGAAATTCATCCCCTAAGGGGGTGAAATAGGATCAACTCAAAACCGCTGGAGCTATAAGGCTGAAATTTCGACAGTGCATCCCTATAATGACGTGGACATTTTTTTTTTATGTGGCAGTGCTAAGCTCAGGAGTCACCCTTTGTACTACTAGTCCGTCATGTCATTTGTCACGTCATGGTGCAATGTCTAGCAGTAAGCTTAGTACGGGGGAGGGGTGGGGTGGTATAGGTTAAGGGTTAAAAGGTACGGGAGGGTATTGAAGAGGGTGGTGATGAACCCTGCGTTTGAACTCTTGGATGTTGTAGGAGCTCGGAAATACTGACTGCGAGAGATTATTCCACAGTCGAGTTGTTCTATTAACAAACGAATTCATATCTTGTTGAGTGCGTGAAAAGGGTAGTTGCAGGTGAAGGGAATGAGACGAGTGGGCTAATCTGGTGTTGCGGGTATACGATTGCCGTGGAGGCAGGAGAGCGTTTAACTTTGAGGAACAGTCACTGAGGTAGTAGCGATAAAATTTTGTCAGTGCTGCTACATTCCTACGGTGGCCCAGGGGGTCGATGGTGGAGCAGGCGGTGTCGTCATCAATTAACTTGAGCGCCCTTTTTGCACCTTATCTAACCATGCCAAGGTGGTTATTGGGGCGCCGCCCCAGACGAGGGAGTTATATTCGAGAAGAGGCCGAATGTAGGATTTATAAATAACAGCGCGGGCCGATGGCTGGAGGAGGAACTTACACCTCTTAAGAAATCCCAAGCACTGAGATCCTTGTTTGGCGATTTGGAATATGTGGTCATTCCATCGCAAGTCTTTGGCTAAAGTCACGCCTAAGATGTGTAGGGATGGGTCGGCCTTTAGTACCACGTCATCCACTTTCAAGGATGGTGAGGTGTTGAACTTCTTTTTGGGGGTAAGACAGTATTTGGTTTTGTCAGAGTTGAATTCAACACGATTCTTCTTTCCCCACTCTAGAATCAGCTTAATGTCGTTTATAATAGACTTGGACATTAGTTCGCGATCATCAAGACAGGATCTGGCATGAGTCTGTCTTGTATCGACGCTGTACGAGTAACGTAGAGTACCGTCGTCAGCGAAGCTGAGAAGTGGGTTGGAGGGGATTGAAAGAAGGTCATTTATAAATATGAGAAATAGGGCCGGTGATAAAATTGACCCCTGGGGGACCCCCGCAGAGATCGGGTGGGATGCGGATTTGACGCCATCCAATACTACTTTGATTGAGCGGCCAGAAAGGAAACTCTCAATCCACTTCTGTAGAAGTGAGTCAACTCCAATAGCTTTGAGTTTAGCTAACAGGGCTGGGTGCCAAACTCTATCGAAAGCCTTGGAGATATCTAGAGCTACCAGACTAGACTCACCGGATCCATGCAGACTACGGCTGAGGTGTTCTGTAAGACAGACTAAAAGATCGCCAGTGTATATTTTTTTTCGGAAGCCATACTGTCTGTCGTTTATGAGTAGGTTGGATTCTAGATATCCCATAAGCTTTTTGTTGATTATCGTCTCCATGGTTTTGGAGAGAATAGAAGTAATTGCTTTTGGGCGGTAATTGGAGGGATTGCTGGAATCACCTTTTTTCGGTAAGGGCTGAACATGGGCAAGTTTCCAAGAGTCTGGATAAACTCCGGAGAAATATGACAGGGAAAATAATTTTCGCAGAGGTTTAGCCAAAGGTGAGGCTCATTGTTTTAAGACGATAGGGGGTATATTATCGGGTCCAGTGGATTTGTTGGCAGCGAGCTCTTTGAGGCACCTGTACACCTCACGAGTCCTGAAAAAAACCCTGTCCATTGAATGGGCGTTACGCTCGGAAACAGGGGGTAGCACATCAGTTTCGAGTAAAGAAGAATTCGAAGCGAACATAGATGCTAATAAATTGGCCTTGGATTTTCTGTCTGTTATTACCTTCTCATTGTGAATAAAGGAAGGGGTTGAAGTTGTAGTGAAATTCTTCTTGATGGAACTTACCAAGGACCAGAAGTTTTTGCTACCGGAGGTTGAATTTAGGAGTTTACTTCTCAATTTGTTGTCAAATAAGGTTTGACTTTCTTGATGGCGGTTTTACAAGAATTTCTTTGTTGAATGTACTCTATACGGAGCGATTCACTCGGGAAGCTCTTATACGCTCGGAAGGCGGCTTCTTTAGTTTTGATTGCATTCATACACTCCCGATTAAACCATCTGTTGGGCCTAGGCTTCACAGATTTGGTAGAATGGGGAATGAACAAATGCATTCCTGCCTGTATGATCCTGGTGATACGGATAGCGGCACAGTTGGCGTTTCTATTCCGGAAACACAGATTCCAGTCTGTAGACTGGAAAAAATTAATAAGCCCCTGCCAATTGGCCTTCCCATAATGCCATACAGTTCTTCGAACTGGTTTGGGAGGGGTGGGAAATTCGAATGGGAAGTTAGCGCTGATTAGGCAGTGGTCTGAATTGCCGAGAGGTGAATCAACTTCGACGGAGTAACGCGCTGGATGAGAAGTTAGAAAAAGATCAAGGAGATATTTTCCTTGATCAGCAACATCAGGGACTCTTGTGGGATGATTCACAATTTGATGCAAGTTATTGATGTCTGCAAAGAGCTCGACGTCCTTGCCAGAAATACTGGTGCCATTTGAGTAAGTCAGCCATTTAACGTTGTGAACATTGAAATCACCCGCAACGATGATTTCGCACTCAGGATTGGACGACAAAAATCCCGAGATTTGTTCGGAAATAGTATCAAAAGATAAGGTGGAGGCTTCGTTACTTATGTTAGGGCTTCTGTATATAGGAAAATGATTTTAATCCAAAGATAATTAAAATCTGAAGTTGTGCTTGAATGTATTTTATAATAAGCCACGTCGTCCCTAACATAAATGGCAATACCCCTATTGGGGGAGAGATTGTGCACTAAAGTGAGTAGATAGGCTATGGGCGTTCTAGCCCACTTTCCCCATACATGGGGGAAAATCTCGCAACTTTCCGCCATCTTGGATTTTCCTTGGCGTGCCGACTAAAGGCTTTGGATGGAGAGATGGAGATTGAGTGCGTGTGTATGTGTGTATATGTGTGTGTATGTGTGCGTAAGCCTATCTTGCAAATTCTTCCGAAATAAAGCTGGTTTTATTTTCTGGTCCTTATCATAGGAATAAGATATTATTATTATTTTTTTTTTTGCTAAACATTTTTTTTTACGAGCATTAATTGTATTAATTGTTTGTTACGTAACAAAAAAAATCATCAAAAGCATTTTTTAAAAACGAAGTTACAGAACAAAGTGCCTGTAAAAGCAGCGAAAGTAACAGGAATTCATGCATAATTGCACGCAAATACTCGAGTGCTTTTTCTACTCAACTTGTTTTGGTTAAATCGCGTCAGCCGGCATAAAAAAACAATCGGGCAAAAGTGTTAGGTAGCTTTAGAGAAAAAACAAAACCCTCCCGACTTATCGGAACGAAGTTTATTTCATGACTAACTATTTTAGAGAACACAGGTCTTACATGAATGTTTTTACAGGAAAACAAAGTAAGCATAAGGTATACATATAAGGTACAGGTACAGTACAGAGTCATGGACATTGTTCTCTAACACTTCCCCTCAATGTCCGTGGCTCGACTGAGTCCTAATAAAATACAAAATCTTTTATGTTTTTCCTTTGCTAAGGATTTCGTTGGTATGTCTGCGACCATTCCTTCAGTTGGTACATAATTAAGTGATATTATTAAGTCCTTATACATTTCCCGAATATGGTGATATTTTACATCAATGTGCTTACTCCTCTGATGATGCACAGGATTCTTTATTAGTTGCAGTGCACTTAAATTGTCTCCATTCAACACGGTAGCACCTTGCACAAATTTCGCACACGACAGTTCACCTATAATACGCCTGAGATGGATAGATTCCCTAGCCGTTGTTGACATTGCAATGTACTCCGCTTCTGTGCTACTCAATGCCGTCGAACTCTGCTTCTTTGCCTGCCAAGACACGGCTGATCCTGCCATCATGAAAACATATCCAGTATAGGACTTTCTGTCCTTTATATCATTTGCTCAGTCCGCATCTACAAACGCATGAAGTGGTTTACCAGTTTGTTTATAATGCAGTCCCATGTCAATTGTATTTGCTAGATACTTTAATACCTGTTTTGCGGCGACCATGTGTTCCTGACAAGGTTCCGAATTAAACTGCGAAAGTTTGCTGATGGAATAAGCAATATCTGGTCTTGTACTTATGGCCAAATACATTAATGAACCTATAATAGATTGGTATTCTTTAACATCAATCCTTTCAGATGGTTGGGAGTCTCCTTTATTTATTTCTAAAGGAGTACAACGTTTCTTACATGATGTCATGTTATAATTTTTTAATAAGTTTGATATATATTGCTTGTGGCTTACTTGAATGGCACCAGTTGAGCCCTCTCTTTCAATTTCCATCCCTAGATAATACGTCAACTCACCGTTATCTACTATGTCGAATTCTTCTTGGATTTTCCTTTTAAATTTTTCTATTAATTCTTTATTTGGTGCCACCAACATTAAATCATCTACGTATACCGTAATTATGGTGATGCCCTCGTCCGCGTTATTTACATATAAGCAAGGGTCACCTTCGCATTGTTTGAAACCGTTCTTCTTTAAAATTTCATCAAGCTACTAGCCGGGCTTTATATCTTTCAATTTCCCCAATCTTATTCCGTTTGATGTTGAAGACCCACTTGCTACCAACAGGTCGATGGCCGTCCGGTAAGCTCACTAGCTCCCACGTACCTTTGTTGATTAGGGATTTGTATTCATTTTTCATTGCACTGATCCAATTTTGTGCATCTGGTCGCGAGAGTGCTTCTTTGACATTTAACGGATTAGTTAAGTCTTGCCCTAGACTGGCGACGTTCAATACGTTATATTGTTTGGCTGGCCTTCCTGGTTTGCCTGTTCTTATTTTTCTAGGGCGTCCTGGTCCAATCCGTTCCTTCTTTTGTTCTTTATTGCATTCTTCCGTGCAGCTATCATCTTCATAAGCTTTTCCGCTCTCTTCTGCGCAGTTATTATTTTTGATAGCATTTTCGCTCTCTTCTGCACAGTTATCATCTTTGCTCTCTTCTGCACAGTTATCATCTTTGCTCTCTTCTGCACAGTTATCATCTTTGCTCTCTTCTGCACAGTTATCATCTTTGCTCTCTTCTGCACAGTTATCATCTTTCTTGTCATATAGTTCAATTGGATCTACAACGACAAAATCTTTTACTACATTTGTTTCTTTAGACTTACCGTCTTCCTCTATGAACATCACATCTCTGCTGATACACACTTTATTGTCGTTAAGGTCCAACAGCCGGTAACCTTTCGAAGTGCTTGAATAGCCCACCATTATGTATTCTTTGCCTTTCGGGGCAAACTTTGACCTGCCTAGCCTTTTATCCATTGCCACTGCTCTACACCCAAAAATCCTTAAGTGGGAAATTTTCGGCTTTCTTCCATGCCAAACTTCATAAGGCGTCACATCTTCTAACGCCTTAGTTGGTGACCGGTTTCGAAGATACACTGCCGTGTTCACCGCCTCCGCCCAGATGTTCTCACTAACTCCTGAATTTATTAACAGGCACCTAGCTGCTTCCACAATTGTTCGGTTAGCTCTTTCCGCTACCCCGTTCTGCTGTGGTGTGTACGGTACTGTCAACTGCCTTTGGATACCGCACTCATTCAGGTATTTTGAAAAATCTTTACTCAAATATTCTCCTCCATTATCGCTCCGCAGAAATCGGATTTTTCTACCTTTCTCAGCTTCCACACGGTTTTTAAACAACTTGAATACGTCAAAGACTTCTCCTTTTGTTTTGATAAAATAAACAAATATTTTTCGAGAAAAATCGTCAATGAAGGTCACAAAATATCTGGATCCTCCAATGGACGCAGTCCTCATAGGTCCACAAACATCTGTGTGAATCAAGTCCAATAAATGTTTTGACCGAACTTCTGAACTTTTAAACGCTTGCACATGTATTTTTGCTCTCATACAGGTGATGCATCGAAGTTTTTCGGGGGTTGATGATAATTGTAACCCTACCACCATGTTCTTTGAAGACAGTCGACGTATATCCATCAGATTTATGTAGATGACCGTACCTCTCATGCCACTTTTGAACTTCGTCATTGCAATTCTGTCCATAGTACAATTTATTTTGTCTTACCTCATGACAATTCCTCACTAAGTACAAATCGCCTTTCTTATATGCAGATAAAATCACGTTTCCTGCTTTATCGGTTATTATGGCATCATTATCCTCAAATGTAACTTTATTCGATTGTGCTGCTTTAGCAACCGATATAAAATTACTATCAAGTTCGGGCACGTATAGCACATCTAACAATGTAATCTTACCGCAAGTTGTGTTCAATTGCACCTTTCCTACTCCAGTGGCAAGGACATAATTATCTCCCGCTAACTCAACATATTGGTTTAAGCGGCGGAAAGAGATAAAACTTGAAGGTTCACAACACATGTGTGCAGTCGCTCCACTGTCCAGACACCATTGATGCTTATCATGTTTAATCGCATTCCCCCTCGCTAACAATAAAAAAGATTTACCGGCTATTGCCCTTGTATTTGTAGTAGCATTTAACTTCACATTTTCTTTGCAGTTAACTGCTAAATGCCCTTTTCGCCCGCATGAGTAACACCGTCTATTTTCTTGGATATATTTCGGCTTACTGTTACTAGTTGTTTGAAATTGTTTTGATTTCGGTTTTAATTTGGCTACCCGGGCATGATATTGTGTGTGAACTTCCCCTTCCTCATGGCCCGTCTCAATTCGTCGCTGTTCTTCTTCAAGAAGTTTCGTAACCAATGGTTGATATCTAGGCAATTCATCCCTAGACTCGATTGCCACCACGAAATTATCAAATGATTTTGGTAGACTGGATAATAGAATAATTACCAGAAGTTCATCTTCTAAATTTACTCCAATTTCTTTCAATTTTTCGACTACTTTGGAGTACTCATTCACGTGCGAATCTATATGTTGCCCTTCCGCCATCTTTAGCCTCAACAAATTTTTAAATAGTGTAACCTTTCGTGCAGGTCCTGCAGATTGATACACAGACTTGAGCGCTTCCCAGGCCTCGGATGAGGTTGTACAATTCTTTATATAATTTAGCTGCGATGTTTTAACGCTCAACGATAACAGCGCTAAGGCCTTTTCGTCCTTGGACTTCCATGCGGCCATATTTTCCGGATCCACATTTTCCGGCTTCATGCTTTCGTTCACATACTCCCAAAGCTCCGCATGCACTAGGACACTCTTCATCTGGATACGCCATCCATCGTAGTTCTTCTCATCTAGTTTTTCTATTTGATATAGTGAGCTACCCATTGCTCACTATTTACTAAGAATCTTTCTTTTCCTTCTTCAATAATCGCAGCCTGGGCCCATAACCTATGTTAGGTAGCTTTAGAGAAAAAACAAAACCCTCCCGACTTATCGGAACGAAGTTTATTTCATGACTAACTATTTTAGAGAACACAGGTTTTACATGAATGTTTTTACAGGAAAACAAAGTAAGCATAAGGTACATACAGGTATACAGAGTCATGGACATTGTTCTCTAACAAAAAGCTACCCCATGCATTTCAATGCATTCCTGTGCATGTCTTTATCTAGATTATCTTTGTCGCCTTCTTCGCTTCTTTCTTACAAAAGCTTTCGACAAGAGCACAACCAGATCAAATAAGAATCGCTCAAGTGCAGAGCGCAGCCAACGCAAATTGTAGTTTATGCAAGTGGATCGCAGCCAGATCTTGATCGCATCTGGTATAAGAAAAAACAAATAACAAATACTCTCGGTGGAAGCAGTCAAGCAAATTGTTTTTGTCAGATATCTTTTTTTACTTGGAACAAAATCTGCTAGAGTGCATAGCTTTTGTAAAAGCTTTTCGTTCATATCAGTAGACAACTTGCTCCTTTTTTATATAGGAAACCCCCTGCCTAGTCGGAAGATGCCAATTGGAATTATAATTTATGTGTTTTTACATATATTTATGTAGATTTTATGTATTTTTATGTATTTTTATGTATTGTTATGCATTCTTATGCATTTTTATGTATTTTTATGTATTTTTATGTATTTTTATGTATTTTTATGTATTTTTATGTATTTTTATGTATTTTTATGTATTTTTATGTGTTTTTATGTATTTTTATGTATTTGGCTAGAATCCTCATAGCCTATCTACTACTAACAAAAAAAAAATCATCAAAAGCATTTTTTAAAAACAAAGTTACAGAACAAAGTGCCTGTAAAAGCAGCGAAAGTAACAGGAATTCATGCATAATTGCACGCAAATACTCGAGTGCCTTTTCTACTCAACTTGTTTTGCTTAAATCACGTCAGCCGGCATAAAAAAAACAATCGGGCAAAAGCTACCTCATGCATTTCAATGCATTCGTGTGCATTTCTTTATCTAGTTTCTCTTTGTCACCTTCTTCGCTTCTTTCTTACAAAAGCTTTCGACAAGAGCACAGCCAGATCAAATAAGAATCGCTCAAGTGCAGGGCGCAGCCAACGCAAATTGCAGTTTATGCAAGTGGATCGCAGCCAGTAGAAAGCTTTTTGTTATACATGCGTACCTGTTACCAGATTTGTAAAACGAACGCAAGAGCATCGGATTAATCAATTGATTATGAAGCCAAATTACCATCCCATAAATATAATTTTACAATTATTTAATCTTACAAAGCCCATTACCATTTAGGTCACCTTTGCATCGTGTCGGCGCTCAAAAAGGTATAAAAGGAGTAACACTGATGAACCCGCTTATTCTTAATCTCTTAGTCATAGAGATAAAAACAAAGAAAAAAAATCAAACAATTTATAAAATGTCTTTTATAAAACAAGGGAGGTTAATGATAAACAGTATGGAAAAGTCGCTGAATAGTGTTAAAAATAGTGACATAAAAGAATTAGAACAATTATTAAAACTGTGCTCTAAAAACCTACGATTATTGAATGCTGCACTGAAGAACGTTGAAAATATTGGCGAAACAAATAATTTGTTTAGTCTGATAAGTAAAATGATTGGGTTTCGAACAATATTGAAAACTAATCTGCTACGAGGAGGAGGATACAAGCCAACGCGACCTAATAAGAAGGAGTGGACAATAAACAGAATTAAATGGGAAGACATGAAATCTGTTTTCAATGGAAGAATAAGGAGCTCATCTATAACCAATTTGAAACATAAAGATCCAATTGAATTTTTGGAAGATTGCGGTCCTTTGTTTGTGCGCCGTATTGCAAATATTTTGAAAAATGAACCTTTCCTTAAAGTGAATGCCATCTTTTGTGGAAAATTTGTTAAATCTTCATTAAAGGAAGAAGTGGAAGACTACTACTACTCTACCGTATTAAATTTTGAAGGAATCAATTTCCCTATAAGCAGACCGGATATAACAAAGTTTGAAAAACAAAATAATATGAGCATAAATGTCTACATTCTCAACAAAAGTAAAGGCGAATTCACCGTTGCACCAACAAGACTCACCAATAATAAGAAAGAACAGCACATTAACCTTTTGCTGCTGCAAAATTGCTACGATGAGGGCAAAGGCGAACATCAAGTTAAATATCATTATGTTTGGATAAAGAATTTATCTCGTTTAGTATCATCTCAACTAAGTAGTCACCACAGTAAAAAATGTATTTGTGATCGCTGTCTTCATTATTTTTATACTTTTGCTGATTTGGAGAAACATTCGACAGATTGTGAAAAAGTAAACAATTACAAAGTGATCTTCCCAAAGGAGGAGAAGCTGAAATTTGAAAACTTTAAGAATAAGGAACGCGTACCATTTATTATATACGCTGACTTTGAATGTATCCTAAAACCGACTTCGTATAAAACCTATCATACTGAACGTTACCAACAACACGAAGCACATAGTATGGGATACTACTACAAATGCTGCTATGACGATACGCTATCATATTACAAAAGCTACAGAGGACACGATTGTGCAAAATGGTTTGCTAACCAGCTACAGGAGATAGCAGAAAATATAGAAAATATTCATCTTTCTCTCTTACCGATGGCTCCTCTTACTTCAGAACAGGCACAAAGTATCATAACTGCTGTAAACTGCCACATATGTGAAAGACCCTTTGCGGTGAAAGATAAAGTAGTGAAAGATCACTGCCATTTGACAGGAAATTTCAGAGGTCTTGCCATGCACTCTTCAGCACTGCTCAAAGAAAAATAACACTTAGCTTCTTTGATAACAAACGATATGTTAAGCCTAACTCAGTAGAAACGTTACCATGGGGGCATTTCAGCATTATGGATATAGACTAAAAAGTGATTAATTTACATAAATAATTTTTTTTTGCTTGTTGTTCATTCATATTGCATGTTTTAATTCTTATAGATTTGTAATCTAACAGTAGTTTCTGTAAAAATTATATTTATCTATAATATAAAAATGAATCGCTAAATGTGTTGCTAAGCGCAAAACTCGAGAACGGCTGGACCTATTGGACTAATTGTTTTTTTCGAATATTCGTTGAAGTACGAGGATGGTTCTTACGGAGAGAAAAATTTAAAAAATTGCCTGAAAAAACAAAAAAATGGTAATTTTAGGAATTTTCACTTCATTTTAGTTTCAATAGCTTCATGGCCTACCTATTGTTTGACAAATGTAAAATTGTCATTAAATTGAATCATTACATTTAATGAAAATTTCAAATTTACGCAGCTGTCAAACAGTAGGTAGGCCATGACGCTATTGAAACTAAAATGATCCATGGCGGCCGTCTCAAGAGGGCGGTGTACCACTTTCTTCACAACCACCTCGACATGGGTATCAAATGAAAGGGTATGATAAGTAGAATACAATAAGCAATGTAGCATACAAAATATATCTTTAGATCCATGGCGGCCGTCTCAACAGGGCGGGGTACCACTTTCTTCACAACCCTATCAAAATGGGTATCAAATGAAAGGGTATGATAAGTAGAATACAATAAGCAATGTAGTATACAAAATATATCTTTAGATCCATGGCGGCCGTCTCAAGAGGGCGGGGTACCACTTTCTTCACAACCACCTCAACATGGGTATCAAATGAAAGGGTATGTTAACTAGAATACAATAAGCAATGTAGTATACAAAATATATCTTTAGATCCATGGCGGCCGTCTCAAGAGGCCGAATTACCACTTTCTTCACAACCACCTCGACATGGGTATCAAATGAAAGGGTATGATAAGTAGAATACAATAAGCAATGTAGTATACAAAATATATCTTTAGATCCATGGCGGCCGTCTCAAGAGGCCGGATTACCACTTTCTTCACAACCACCTCAACATGGCTATCAAATGAAAGGGTATGTTAAGTAGAATACAATAAGCAATGTAGTATACAAAATATATCTTTAGATCCATGGCGGCCGTCTCAAGAGGGCGGGGTACCACTTTCTTCACAACCACCTCGACATGGGTATCAAATGAAAGGGTATGATAAGTAGAATACAATAAGTAATGTAGTATACAAAATATATCTTTAGATCCATGGCGGCCGTCTCAAGAGGGCGGGGTACCACTTTCTTCACAACCACCTCGACATGGGTATCAAATGAAAGGGTATGATAAGTAGAATACAATAAGCAATGTAGTATACAAAATATATCTTTAGATCCATGGCGGCCGTCTCAAGAGGCCGGATTACCACTTTCTTCACAACCACCTCAACATGGGTATCAAATGAAAGGGTATGTTAAGTAGAATACAATAAGCAATGTAGTATACAAAATATATCTTTAGATCCATGGCGGCCGTCTCAAGAGGGCGGGGTACCACTTTCTTCACAACCACCTCGACATGGGTATCAAATGAAAGGGTATGATAAGTAGAATACAATAAGCAATGTAGTATACAAAATATATCTTTAGATCCATGGCGGCCGTCTCAAGAGGCCGGATTACCACTTTCTTCACAATCCCCTCAACATGGGTATCAAATGAAAGGGTATGATAAGTAGAATACAATAAGCAATGTAGTAGACTCAATATACCGATTCATGGCGGCCGACGCAAGACCCATGTTCTTTGAGGCATTTCATCTGTGTAAAATTCATATCTCGAAAAATATTAAGTCAATGGATGGTTTTTATTGTTTACTATTGACTTATGGGTGCAGCGTAGGCGCACCGAGTCCCAGCTAGTATGTTAATAAAAGTTATTATAAACAAGCTTAAAGTGTGTTTTTCATTTTATAAATTGAATTTAACTTTTCAGGAAGGTATTAAGAGTTTGAATGGCAGATAATCTTTCAAAAAAAAAAATAACTTAATCAGACAACTGGATTTTTTTTTATTGTCGATTATTATTCATTATAATTTTTCATAAAAAAAAAAAAATGAAAGTTTGGTTTTGAAATTAATGCTTTTGCTCCATATCGCCCCTCCCATTTTGTTTTAAGCCTAATATCACGTCGAAGCCGAACATTTTCCATTGTTTTTCCAAAAACAGCATTGCACATAAGTTTATACAAGCTCTTCTCGAATTCATTTTTAGCATTTTTACGCAAATTAGCGTTCAAATCTATATATTTCTTCATCCAATCCGACTGTTTGAATTTTAACGCTCTATGTATTTTGACAATTTTTAATCCTTCATATAAGTACTGTTTTAAATTTCTATAATGCACTACATAGTTCTTCTTAATATTCAAGGTAGCCATCAATTTTTGCTCTTTACACCCTGGAGGAGAAAATTTTTCTGGAGCCATAGGCAAGTCTTTGTGTCTATTATGTATATTTTCAGGATATTCTAAGTCTACTTCCAGGATATATCCCACTGGAGAGTCATCTAGTGTGTTTAAATCAATGGTATCAATATTTTTGACCCATTCGAGCTCTCCGTATAGTAAATATTGTGACATAGCCCGAGAATACATGGCATTAACGTCGAAATACATAAGGAATGTGTCTGCATAGTTAGGATCATACTCGTGCATATATTTGTTGTTAGCTTTCGCATGCCTCTTAGAACATTGCGTTAGACCTCCGCGAATTCCTTTTTCCAAGAACATTAAGATATCTGCGTCACTGATGTAATCTAGTTCCACATTTGTATATTTTAACATAGCATCCCAAGCTAATCCTGGTGAGGTGTAATAATGCGCAGGATCAAGAGTATAATCTTTTATACAAGTATCACGGAAATTTTCAAATACGTCTGCTAACAAGAGAACATCTATTTTCATATATAAATCGCTGTATTCTCCTAAGGTTTTGATTTCAAACTCCTGCCATACCATAAGCGCGTGCTCATATTCCTCCTTTGTGATGTTACATTCCGATAAAGTACTATAAAATTGTTCAAAAGCTGGAAGCTGTGTCTCCAGCAATTTTTCCTCATTCTGGATATACTCATAAGGAAACACACCTTTCCTCGTTAAAAGCTTAAACTTTCTATCATTTAGATTAGGATATTCCGCACGAACAATTCTTATTTCTTGTAAGTTAGACGCCAGTTTATCTAGTGATGATGGCATGAATCGAAACGAGTCAATAAATTTGAAATTTATTTTGTATCCTTCTATATACTTTACCATAGAAATATATTTCTCTGTGTTATTTGGAATTATTTTTAAGGATCCAGGTATGGCAAGAGATACATCTTTTATAAGCAAATGTGCATCGTAATTAGTCAAATTGTGAAAGACTACAGGAATAGTTCGAGAATCCTGATACTTAATGTTACAACTATCGTGAGCAAGACCTCTGAAATTTCCTGTCAAATGGCAGTGATCTTTCACTACTTTATCTTTCACCGCAAAGGGTTTTTCACATATGTGGCAGTTTACAGCAGTTATGATACTTTGTGCCTGTTCTGAAGTAAGAGGAGCCATCGATAAGAGAGAAAGATGAATATTTTCTATATTTTCTGCTATCTCCTGTAGCTGGTTAGCAAACCATTTTGCACAATCGTGTCCTCTGTAGCTTTTGTAATATGATAGCGTATCGTCATAGCAGCATTTGTAGTAGTATCCCATACTATGTGCTTCGTGTTGTTGGTAACGTTCAGTATGATAGGTTTTATACGAAGTCGGTTTTAGGATACATTCAAAGTCAGCGTATATAATAAATGGTACGCGTTCCTTATTCTTAAAGTTTTCAAATTTCAGCTTCTCCTCCTTTGGGAAGATCACTTTGTAATTGTTTACTTTTTCACAATCTGTCGAATGTTTCTGCAAATCAGCAAAAGTATAAAAATAATGAAGACAGCGATCACAAATGAATTTTTTACTGTGGTGACTACTTAGTTGAGATGATACTAAACGAGATAAATTCTTTATCCAAACATAATGATATTTAACTTGATGTTCGCCTTTGCCCTCATCGTAGCAATTTTGCAGCAGCAAAAGGTTAATGTGCTGTTCTTTCTTATTATTGGTGAGTCTTGTTGGTGCAACGGTGAATTCGCCTTTACTTTTGTTGAGAATGTAGACATTTATGCTCATATTATTTTGTTTTTCAAACTCTGTTATATCCGGTCTGCTTATAGGGAAACTGATTCCTTCAAAATTTAATACGGTAGAGTAGTGTGGGTACCTTGTAACTCGCTGTGGATGCTTTTCAACGGGGTACATTGCTGACACCACCGCCCAAGCAAAGCAGGCGTTGTCGTTATTTTGGATATTGATGCAAGCATGCCTTTTCATAACAGTCGGTGGCAGTTCGATATAAGATGAACCTACCAGAGGTCTGTATTTGTTGATGTTAATCATTAAATTTACCATCTCTTTTAAGGCCCAGCCAGAATCTCGCTCCAGGAAGTCGTCCAAATCCGAAAGAATGGTATTCATTATATTTTCTGCAAACCACTCCGGGAGATTTGTATCTCTTGAAATTATTTTATTTTTAGTGGTTAAATATTTGAAGTCTTCCACTTCTTCCTTTAATGAAGATTTAACAAATTTTCCACAAAAGATGGCATTCACTTTAAGGAAAGGTTCATTTTTCAAAATATTTGCAATACGGCGCACAAACAAAGGACCGCAATCTTCCAAAAATTCAATTGGATCTTTATGTTTCAAATTGGTTATAGATGAGCTCCTTATTCTTCCATTGAAAACAGATTTCATGTCTTCCCATTTAATTCTGTTTATTGTCCACTCCTTCTTATTAGGTCGCGTTGGCTTGTATCCTCCTCCTCGTAGCAGATTAGTTTTCAATATTGTTCGAAACCCAATTATTTTACTTATCAGACTAAACAAATTATTTGTTTCGCCAATATTTTCAACGTTCTTCAGTGCAGCATTCAATAATCGTAGGTTTTTAGAGCACAGCTTTAATAATTGTTCTAATTCTTTTATGTCACTATTTTTAACACTATTCAGCGACTTTTCCATACTGTTTATCATTAACCTCCCTTGTTTTATAAAAGACATTTTATAAATTGTTTGATTTTTTTTCTTTGTTGTTATCTCTATGACTAAGAGATTAAGAATAAGCGGGTTCATCAGTTTTACTCCTTTTATATCTTTTTAAGCGCCGACACGATGCAAAGGTGACCTAAATGGTAATGGGATTTGTAAGATTAAATAATTGTAAAATTATATTTATGGGATGGTAATTTGGCTTCATAATCAATTGATTAATCCGATGCTCTTGCGTTCGTTTTACAAATCTGGTAACAGGTACGCATGTATAACAAAAAGCTTTCTACTGGCTGCGATCCACTTGCATAAACTGCAATTTGCGTTGGCTGCGCCCTGCACTTGAGCGATTCTTATTTGATCTGGCTGTGCTCTTGTCGAAAGCTTTTGTAAGAAAGAAGCGAAGAAGGTGACAAAGAGAAACTAGATAAAGAAATGCACACGAATGCATTGAAATGCATGAGGTAGCTTTTGCCCGATTGTTTTTTTTATGCCGGCTGACGTGATTTAAGCAAAACAAGTTGAGTAGAAAAAGCACTCGAGTATTTGCGTGCAATTATGCATGAATTCCTGTTACTTTCGCTGCTTTTACAGGCACTTTGTTCTGTAACTTCGTTTTTAAAAAATGCTTTTGATGATTTTTTTTGTTAGTAGTAGATAGGCTAGCCTAGATTCTAGCCAAATACATACAAATACATAAAAGTACATAAAAATACATAAAAATACATAAAAATACATAAAAGAACATAAAAACACATAAAAATACATAAAAATACATAAAAATACATAAAAATACATAAAAATACATAAAAATACATAAAAATACATAAAAATGCATAAAAACGCATAAGAATGCATAACAATACATAAAAATACATAATAATACATAAAAATAGATAAAATTGCATAAAAATACATAAAAATACATAAAAATACATAAAAATTCATAATAATGCAGATAAATGCATAAGAATGCATAACAATACATAAAAATACATAAAAATACATAAAAATACATAAAAATACATAAAAATGCATTAAAATGCATAAGAATGCATAACAATACATAAAAATGCATAAAAATACATAAAAATACATAAAATCTACATAAATATATGTAAAAACACATAAATTATAATTCCAATTGGCATCTTCCGACTAGGCAGGGGGTTTCCTATATAAAAAAGGAGCAAGTTGTCTACTGATATGAACGAAAAGCTTTTACAAAAGCTATGCACTCTAGCAGATTTTGTTGCAAGTAAAAAAAGATATCTGACAAAAACAATTTGCTTGGCTGCTTCCACCGAGAGTATTTGTTATTTGTTTTTTCTTATACCAGATGCGATCAAGATCTGGCTGCGATCCACTTGCATAAACTACAATTTGCTGCGCTCTGCACTTGAGCGATTCTTATTTGATCTGGTTGTGCTCTTGTCGAAAACTTTTGTAAGAAAGAAGCGAAGAAGGCGACAAAGATAATCTAGATAAAGAAATGCACAGGAATGCATTGAAATGCATGAGGTAGCTTTTGCCCGATTGTTTTTTTATGCCGGCTGACGCGATTTAACCAAAACAAGTTGAGTAGAAAAAGCACTCGAGTATTTGGGTGCAATTATGCATGAATTCCTGTTACTTTCGCTGCTTTTACAGGCACTTTGTTCTGTAACTTCGTTTTTAAAAAATGCTTTTGATGATTTTTTTTTTGTTACGTAACAAACAATTAATACAATTAATGCTCGTAAAAAAAATGTTTAGCAAAAAAAAAAAATAATAATAATATCTTATTCCTATGATAAGGACCAGAAAATAAAACCAAATTTATTTCGGAAGAATTTGCAAGATAGGCTTACGCACACATACACACACATGTACACACATACACACGCACTCAATCTCCATCTCTCCATCCAAAGCCTTTAGTCGGCACGCCAAGGAAAATCCAAGATGGCGGAAAGTTGCGAGATTTTCCCCCATGTATTTTATATAGGGAAAGTGGGCTAGAACGCCCATAGCCTATCTACCAAAGTGTACCCCGACACCTGGTAATAACCTAAGTCATTATCGGGTGATATTTGGGTTTCACTAAGTGCGAAGATTGGGGGTTTGTAATTAGATAAGTGGCACTCAACAAAAGAGAAATTCGCTTGAAGTCCACGAATGTTACAAAAGTCAATACCAAAACTTGACTTGTAACGGGACTTCGGTTGCGCGGGCTCAATCGCCACGTTCTCGGGAATATTTCCCGGCATTACATTTGCCGCAACCATCAGTCAATAAAATTTGTCCGCGTCAAAGTGTTATGCCTTTTGAGACGGGGCAAATTTCATCGACCGACAGATTTTAGCCGCGGCACCTGCAGGACCGCGATGCGAGAGAGGGTAGGAAGCAAGGGTACTTACTTGTGCCGTTCGTCGGTCCGGTCGGTCGTTGAGTCTAGTGAAGGGTGATGGGCCTTCGCGTTAGACCGCGCTCGTTCCCCGTCACTGTGCACATGCACTAAGAAGCGATTTTACGAAATTCATCCCCTAAGGGGGTGAAATAGGGTTTACCCAAACCGCTGGAGCTATAGGGCTGAAATTTTGACAGTGCATCCCTTTAATGACGTGCAAATCCACTATTAAAGTGATTTTTCGAAATTTTTCCCCTAAGGGGGGAAATGGGGTTTACCCAAACCGCTAGAGCTATAGAGCTGAAATTTTGACAGTGTATCCCTATAATGATGTGGACATCCACTAAAAAGCGATTTTTCAAAATTCATCCCCTAAGGGGGTGAAATGGGGTTTACCCAAACCGCTGGAGCTATAGGGCTGGAATTTTGACAGTGCGTCCCTTTAATGACGTGGACATCCACTAAAATACGATTTTTCGAAATTCATCCCCTAAGGGGGTTAATTGGGGTTTTCCCAAACCGCTAAAGCTATAGGGCTGAAATTTTGACAGTGCATCCCTATAATGGCGTGGAAATAAACTATTAAAGCGATTTTTCGAAATTCTTTCCCTAAGGGATGGAAATGGGGTTTACTTAAACCTCTGGAGCAATAGGGCTGAAATTTTGATGGTGCATCCCTTTAATGACGTGGACATCCACTAAAATACGATTTTTCGAAATTCATCCCCTACGGGGGAAATGGGGTTTACCCAAACCGCTAGAGCTATAGGGCTGAAATTTTGACAGTGCATCCCTATAAATTTTGGCAGTGCATCCCTTTAAGACGTGGACATCCACTAAAATACGATTTTTTGAAATTCATACCCTAATGGGGTGAAATGGGGTTTTTCCAAACCGCTAAAGCTATAGGGCTGAAATTTTGACACTGCATCCCTTTAATGACGTGGATATCTACTAGGAAGCGATTTTTCGAAATTCATCCCCTAAGTGGGTGAAATGGGGTCAACCCAAAACCGCTGGAACTATAGGGCTGAAATTTTGACAGTGCATTCCTATAATGGCGTGGACATCCACTAAAAAGCGATTTTTCGAAATTCATCACCTAAGGGGGTGAAATGGGGTTTACCCAAGCCGCTGGAGCTATAGGGCTGAAATTTTGACAGTGCATCCCTTTAAGACGTGGACATCCACTAAAATACGATTTTTTGAAATTCATACCCTAATGGGGTGAAATGGGGTTTTTCCAAACCGCTAAAGCTATAGGGCTGAAATTTTGACACTGCATCCCTTTAATGACGTGGATATCTACTAGGAAGCGATTTTTCAAAATTCATCCCCTAAGGGGGTGAAATGGGGTTTACCAAACCGCTGGAGCTATAGGGCTGGAATTTTGACAGTGCGTCCCTTTAATGACGTGGACATCCACTAAAATACGATTTTTCGAAATTCATCCCCTAAGGGGGTTAATTGGGGTTTTCCCAAACCGCTAAAGCTATAGGGCTGAAATTTTGACAGTGCATCCCTATAATGGCGTGGAAATAAACTATTAAAGCGATTTTTCGAAATTCTTTCCCTAAGGGATGGAAATGGGGTTTACTTAAACCTCTGGAGCAATAGGGCTGAAATTTTGATGGTGCATCCCTTTAATGACGTGGACATCCACTAAAATACGATTTTTCGAAATTCATCCCCTACGGGGGAAATGGGGTTTACCCAAACCGCTAGAGCTATAGGGCTGAAATTTTGACAGTGCATCCCTATAATGATGTGAAATTCATCCCCTTAGGGGGTGAAATGGGGTTTACCCAAACCGCTGGAGCTATAGGGCTGAAATTTTGGCAGTGCATCCCTTTAAGACGTGGACATCCACTAAAATACGATTTTTTGAAATTCATACCCTAATGGGGTGAAATGGGGTTTTTCCAAACCGCTAAAGCTATAGGGCTGAAATTTTGACACTGCATCCCTTTAATGACGTGGATATCTACTAGGAAGCGATTTTTCGAAATTCATCCCCTAAGTGGGTGAAATGGGGTCAACCCAAAACCGCTGGAACTATAGGGCTGAAATTTTGACAGTGCATTCCTATAATGGCGTGGACATCCACTAAAAAGCGATTTTTCGAAATTCATCACCTAAGGGGGTGAAATGGGGTTTACCCAAACCGCTGGAGCTATAGGGCTGAAATTTTGACAGTGCATCCCTTTAATGACGTGGACATCCACTATATCACCTACATATTTAAGGCCTTTCTGACACTTATCTGAAGTTTTCCCATTTAAACAAAAAAAGGCCAGACCGAATCTTATGACATTTTTTTCAGAGCATTTTTTCGTTAATATTTTTCTCTCGGAACCTCAAAGAAGTCCATATAGTTTTCTGTTCGTGCCGGATCGTGCAGGTACAAAAATTACGAACGTCGTTTAAACAAAAAAAACGTCTCGACTTATGAAAACAATTTCAGATTATAATTTCGCTAATACGCTACGATCGGCACCACAATGAAGTCAATATCATCTTTGGTTTGCGTTCTATCGAGCATGTACAAAAATCACTTACGTCGTTTAATCATAGATACCGCTCGATCGAATTTTATGAAAATCTTTTCAAAGGGTACATTCGGTAATACGTTGCGATCGACACCTCAAAGAAGTCGGTGTCATGGTTGGCTCGTGCTATATCGTGCAGGTACAAATATCACTTACGTCGCTTAACCAAAAAAACGGCTGGACCGAATTTTATGAAAATCTTTTCAGATCATATTTCGGTTAATACGCTTCGATCGACACCTCAAGTAAGTCGATATCATTTTTGGTTTGCGCGATATCGTGCAGGAAAAAATGACCACATGTACGCACACACACACACACATACTTCCTCCCAATTTTTTGCTTAAAATGCTCCTGGGACATTGAAAGATGAAAATATGTACGTCGAAAATTTCGATTTCGATTTTCGGACCGATTACAATAACTGTGTTCCATTGGGCGATATTTGCTACTACGGAGTACTCCCGAGGACCTCCAACTATCCCTGTTCTTGTTTTGGGGGATTTCACTGCTAGTGGAAACGCATAAAATTTCAAGTTTTCAAGCTTTAGCTAGTTAAAAGTAGATGGCTTTTTGTTTTTTCAGTTAAAATAACTGTCAGATTAATTATTTTATGGTGTATTTTTAAAGTAAACAAAACAAATAACAGTTTAAAGTGAATAAAATAAATACCTAACAGGGAAGTTTAAAAAATTATAAAATGGATTATATTGATAGATAGAATACGGTAAGATAAAAAAATTGTTTTATTATACCATTGTTTACTTTTTATATCAAAAATCGCGTTCCATTGGCCATGTACTCGGGAGTAGAAAAAATCTCCGAATGGAACGCAGCTATTAACTTCCTATACTGGGAAGTTAATAATTATTGTACAGTTTTCCTTCTAAAAAAGATATAAGTATAATACGCATTGTCCCTTTAACGTTAGTATAATGCGCATTGTCCCTCTAACGTTACATAATTAAAAAGTGTTATGTAGAAATTTTGAGCCGCCCTCAAAATTATTCAAGTTCCAATATAAATCTCCAAAACTATTTCTAAAGATCTAAAAACCTTGAACCTCGAATGTTATGTACAAAAAAAAGTGCACGGGACCCACAAGTTGCACAAGTTCTAAGTGTAACCTGAAACGCCAAAGGAAATTGGCAACAAAAATTTAGCTCAATTTGCCTTGCGAAATAAATTAAACGGAAGAAAAAAGCCCGTAAGCAAATTGCCCCAGTTTCAGGCCACTTAAAGAGAAATCTGACGAATGCATTTTTCCGGCCGGCGACCTCAACCTTGGGTCAAGCACCAGCGGGTGACTTTTGCACCAAGGTTGAAGGCCCGGAAGAAAAATGCAAACGGAAGATTTTCGAAAGAAAAGTTTCGGGAAAATGAGGATCGATCGAGTGATCGATCGAAGAGTCTAATTTTGTTCTTCACCACATCCCACCAAAAAAACATTAAAAATGTGAATTAGAAGTTCGTGGGCGCGGAAATTATTTATTGGGGCAGTTTAAAACACACTTATAACAAAAAGAAGTGATATGGATTAGTCAAGATGAATCGTTAATAGCACGAAATAATTAAACACGTGCATTTACGAACGAATTCAGTGTGGCTCAGTCTATAGCGTTTCTAATAAAATTTGTTACATTTCGAAAGACAGCAAAGATTCATGCTAGGTATACAACGAACGCGCCAGCCAATTTTTTCGCGGTTGATAATACTTTATTGAGTTTTAAATAAAAATTGGCAGCTGTATAATTCCTTTGAATTCGTTCGTAAATGCACGTGTTTAATTATTTCATGCTATTAACGATACATCTTGACTAATCCATATCACTTCTTTTTGTTATAAGTGTGTTTTAAACTGCCCCAATAAATAATTTCCGCGCCCACGAACTTCTAATTCACATTTTTAATGTTTTTTTGGTGGGATAGTAGATATACATATATATAAATAAGTTCAACAATGTTACGATAAAAAAAATAAATAAGTGTTTACGGATAGAGGTTCATAATAACAAATTAATATTGTATTGTATAAAAATACTTCGTTTTTAGAAAGAATGTTATTTTTATTCGGTTAGACTTAAAGGAAAAGTGTTTATATAGTTACCTGACAAAGTAACTACGAGTTTTATATGTGACCAAAAAATCTAGTGCTTTAAGTATTTTGTGTAAAAAATAATACGTTTAAAAATTTAAAACAAAATTGTGTTTTTGTAAATAAACATTTACTTAAAAAATGTGTAAAAATAGAAAAGAATGTTAGAAACTTTTTCATATTGGATATACAAAACTAGTGTGTTGGAGCTTAAGGATAACATTCCTGTTACTAAATAAAAAATAAATTATCGCTCAAAAAAAATATATAAATGTGTTTTTTGTATAAACAAAAAAGCGAAGTAAGTTCTCATTTAAAAATCTGCATAACATACAAAAGACGGTGAGTTATTTACCTGCAAGAAAAAATCGTTCCTTTTATAAATTAAATTTGGAGATGTTTCCATCCTTTGTTTAAATAAAAAAAAAGTGAGTTATATAACAAAAAAGTTAGTTATATACAATTATATACCAATTACGTTATATAACAAAAGACAGGGTTCTCTGCAATATAATATGAGTATAAATTTAGGATTGTTTCCCATCGGTTTGGGAATTCGTATTTGTGGTTTGCAACAGGTCTACCCTGTGGTCACCTTCGAATTCTAACAACCTCCATAATTTAGTAGTATAGTCATAAATAAACCGAAAAATAAATATTTCGCACAAAAGTATGCAGCAAGCAAGCACTTTATCACCAGCGGTAATCCATTGATTATAGAGTAAGTAGATATGGACAAACATCTTTCAGGTTGTCTTGTTAGATGGCGTTAGTTACACTGAATTAAGTTTTAGGGCTACGAATTTCTGTTGTAAACCTCAAAAATTAATGGGAATGGGTTTACAACATTAGTTTAATAATATTAATTTTTTATTAGTGCATAATAATCATAAAATAGACAATTTTTTTAATTTTGCTATTTTTTAGTAAAACATAAAAAAGCGGGTTTGCGCCTGAATTTAAAAAAGCATTTCAAAGCCCTTGACGCATGTTGGAAGAAAAAACAAAAGTTGCGGATCTAAAAATAGATTCCTGTGCGGGCATTCCTTTTGTTTTGATTTGGAAGGGGGTGGGTGGGCTGAAACTGCGATGATTTCTTGGCCGGTGGCTGAAATTTATGAATGAAGAAATTAATGAATGGGAAGAGAGATTTAATGGGAAATTTAGCATCGTGTTTTTTTTTTATTTTGAGAAAAATTAAATAAGTTTGTTTTTAACAAAATTCTAGTTTTTTTGTATTGATTTTATTATTGCTTTTAGAGCAAATTGAGCAAACTATTTGAAAATGTGAATATACTTATGTATACATATTTGCGTGCAATAATAGAAAACAATAAAAAACTTTCGTTTAAAACGCTACTTCATAATTCTCAAGAGTGGTAGTCGTCAATGAAAAAAGAAGAGTTCCGATTTTGAAAGATTTTTTAAAATGTTTGTATTAAAGGTAATTGTTTACTTTATCAGACGCAAAAGTTCGCGCAATACTCCAAAAATGCGGTGAGTTTGTGGTGGGAGAATTAAACTGCTATTTTTTATAAAAATTACTTTTACAAAATTTTAACCCTGAATAACCAACCGGTGACCAACGGCTAATTCCAAAAGCAACATGCTCTGGTCAACCCCTTACAAAGCCTACCTCCTGCGGGAGTGCGGTGATAAAGTAAATAATTATCTAAAAGTCTAAGAATTTTATATATATGTACAGTATATGAATATCCCACTCCACCACCCGTTCATTTAATTATGGTAGCTTCAATAAAACTACCCTTTTGCTTACTTCTGATAGTATCAAATTTTAAAAATTAATGAAAATAATCCAATTGGAAATAAAAATAATTTAAATTATTAAGAACAAACCAGTCTGGATTCATTATTCAACTGGAAGCCTGCCATGAAAACCTATAATTAGTGGCGGGTCCGTCGACACAAAAACTCAGTTGTTGCAAACAAGTTGGAATTCTTGATGTTCAGGTTGCAACGAGAGCCAAACTTCAAGAAGAGAGATGTACACATATTGTGTAGCTATAAGAATGATGAGGGCTCACATGCTCTTGCTTGGGACGACCAGCTTTTTTAGTATGTATAAATTAACCGTTAATTTAAAGGCCTTCGTGATATTCAATATTCATCTTACTAGGTAGCTGGGCATGTGAGCCTTACAGCTAGCTATTCATAAGATTTCCCATTGAGTTTTATCTGTGAAAGAAAGAAAAGCCGCTGGAAATGTGCGCAAAAACATTCCGTCGACATTGTCCGCACAAGGATTTCGCCGGCCATTTCATTCAAACATCAAAGTAAGACGGGCAAAACCCTCTTTCCCACCATTAAACACTAAATGCACATCAGCCAGTTTCTTAACAAGTTCTTTAATACATATCTACAATATTTTCATTCAGTTTTACTATTTTTTTTGGTTCAAAGGTGAATTTTTTATTAAATGCTGGTCATTTTCTTAAAAGTTGTAGCTTTAAAAATTATTGAGTTGATTGAGTGGATAGAAAAGCCGCCTCTTTTTAAAACTGCATACATTTTTGCAGAAACTTAAGCGCAGAGTTATGCGTGCAAATTCCTTTGTACAGGTGGAAAATTCGACGCTTTCTGTAAAACTGTAAAATTAACGCACATCGCAGTACTAAAGAACTGGTTTGAGAGCTTTATTTCTGGCCATTCAATTAAGGTAGTACGGGCCATTCAATTAAGGTAGTACGCCTTCGTCAATATAAGACAAGAACGGGCAAGACCTTGTCTAATAGAGTGTGAACTCTCATCCCTCGAAAAAATTGTACCATCCTTCCCTTTATCTCAGTGGCAAAAAGAATCTAATAGCTGACTCATCTCTTAACATCTTAATATACAAATCCACCAAAGCAAACAAACATTTGCTCGCCGGCAAAATGACGTCACGAAGAAAGTGCATATCGCAGCTATGCACATTTGGAACATCATCTTTTTACGTCATTATCACGTCAAGAAAAAATGCCTTTGGTGGACTCGTACTTTTAGACGTAATTTAATCTTCAGTGGCATTCCGTATTACAATATTGTTAAATCCGATTAGAAGACGAAGCAGCTTGCAAGTAAAAATTTACCAATATTGTTAAATTTTCATGTAAAATAAATGTCAATATTGTATAATATAAAATACGGTTTCGGCAGTTTCGGAAAAAAATAACAATATTGCAATAGAAAATAAGGTCCCAGATCTGCGATGGAGTAATCACATATTCCAAATCGCCAAACAAGCTTATCAATGCAATGCTTATCAATTATCAGATTCCTGAAGAGATGCAAGTTCCTCCTTCAGCAGGCGGCCCTCTACAATCTACAAGTCCTACATTCCGCCTTATATGGAATTGTATTGAACAAAACTCGTATATCTATGCAGAAGTTATGTTCCCACGGCCACAACCCATACGACACATGACCCCAACCAAAAGTTCACGAGCCTTACGGCACAAGCCACCATCAATGACCTCGATACTTCGGGAGCATCCGGCTACCTAGATATTTAGTTAGCAATATTGTAACATTATTAATATTATTATTCTTTCATCTTTGGAAAAAATAAATTAACAGAGCTTCAGCCTCGGATTAGTCTTTATCAAAATGCGTCTGGTTGTAATTACAATAATTTGTTTAATAGTCCTCTCAATTTATTTTAACTCGTTATAAATCCCTAGTTTTTGTTGTAATAAAATACTATATATTTAATTGTTTTTGACGGTTGCGTGGCGCGAACCTGTATTGCAGGTGCCCCAAAAACTAGCTTGCCTTGGCTGGAGAAGGTGCAAAACGAAGAAGGTGCATTGGCGATAGCACCCTTTTGCTCCTCTAGAGACCCTTCAAGCCACGGTAGTATTTGCAGCCCTCGCTAATTTTTACCGCTTTTACCTACATGCACCTTTTTTCCCAAGACAGCAAACTCGGCCTATTGCAGGCCCACTACATATACCTCCCCTTCGTTAATAAATAGAACAAACAGCCGGTGTTGTTGAAACCATATAACACCTCACAGATCAAACGCAAGGTTCATTGACATCTACGTATAAAAGGTTCACCATGCCACATAAATAGAAATTATTTATATATCTCAATAGTAGTACAATTATCCGTAAAAATTACTAATTTCTACGAATTCTATTTGTCATTCAAAACTCATTTAAAAAAATGGAATAATCCCTGAAAACCCATTTCAATTTTTTCAACATAATAAAAAACCCTTGATGCCAAATTTCCCATTAAAATTATCTCGCCCATTCAATTCATGCCCTCATTGTAAAATTTCACCCATCAGCTACTTTGCCCTTCCCTAACAAAACAATAGGAAAAAGCGCATAGGAATCTGTTTTTAGATTCGCAGCCACTAAACCCAAAGCCGTAGCTTCTGATTTTGTTTTCAAATGCGCAAGGGCTTTCACATAAACCAGAAAAAGTTTATTTCGGAAACTAACCATATATAGCGGAGCATAAAACCCTGCGATATTAGCGCCCCCAGCTCGTGGTGCCGTAACCTTAAGTTAATTTGACTCGCTTTTGTCCATATCTACTTAGTTTATAATCAATGGGTAATCCGGACTCTCGTTTCCCAAATACATAAGTTGAAAATCACTAAGCAATAATTCTATCCATGTGACCTCCACTTCACCATCTGCAATGCATCTGGTAACCTCTGATAAAAATTCACTGTCAAAACAATACCTCCGTTGACAAGGTGCAATATTTCATTTTTGCATTCTACTCGAAATAAACGCAAACATAAAGTCTGCCGCGACACCTCCTTCCCAAACCCCCAGCATGAATAATAATAATGTTTCATTTTCGGGTGCAGGATTTATGGATACGCTTTAATGAAAGCCGCCTTTTACGTTACCCGTTGCCATTCTGTACCCGTTCACAAAAGCTAAAACTTAATTGCAAGAGGAAATCGTTGTAACCTACATATATAATACCTTTCCTAGTTTCCATACATTTCGATTGTACTATTTCATGAGAAATCGAAATCGTTATTTGGGAATTAAGCGAAATTTATGAGACTACGATGGCAATATCTCCACTTTCCAGGTAAAATGATCTCTTGATGGCTGCCATTAACAAAATGTTGGAATAGGATAAAAACGCTGCTGTAGGATGAATTTGCTGGATATTTTGCGGATGCCATCTTAAGGAGCTCATAGCTGATAATATTTGACCATATACATACTTGCCTTGTTTATTTATGGATAGCTTAGGCAACAGTCATGTTCGAATATTGACTCAAGATAGATAGGTTCGGGTTTTGTGCGATGATGACGTGGGTTATTTCGTCGAAAAGTTATGAATCCCCTTACTCGGGTAGGTGCCAGTTACTTTCTGACATGTAATCTCATCATCCTTTACGTTTGCAGGACACTGGGACTCCCTCTATTATTATGTTAGGTAGCAATAGAATTCCTTACATCATGCTACGTCAGTGGAAAACGTTAACTAACTTTAATACATATAACCATAATGATTTGAATTATGATGAAAAAATTGTTATATTTTATGAACTCGGATAAACTGCTCTTAATTATGCACTTACAGCAATGATTTGAAGATTTTTTATTTGAAAGTCACCTGCAACTATAACGAAAAAGTACTGTGTGTACAATGTTTTGGGACCACTTATGGCGACTGTTTTTCATGCAGACCGGTGTAGACTGGGAGATTAGGGTGTTTGGGACCCAAAAAATTCAACAAACTAATAATTGAAAATATTGAAATAAAATAATTCAATTATTAACTTCCCAGTTGGAAGTTATTGTAATCGGTCCGAGAATCGAAATCGAAAATTGCAACGTATTTCCTCTTTTCAAGGTAAAGAGCATTTTAAGCAAAACTTTGACATATATATATATATATATATATATATATATATATATATATATATATATATATATACGAGGTGTGTTCAAAAAATAAGGTGACTTTTCAAATTTCGTGGACTACGTACGTTCAATTTTCGAATTTTCTTTTTTGTTATGTTAGTACACATGTCCCCAACATATATTAACAATATCAGCCATTTTGCGTATATAGTTTGTCTTTGACAGATGTAAAGGTATGACGTGTTTTGATTTGCTTTGCGATTTTTCTCTATCAAAAAAAAAATGGATCAAAGAATCTGCATTAAATTTTGTGTGAAAAATGAAATTTAGTGCTCCGACGCACTTGAAATGTTGACTGTGGCATTGGGCGAGTCTAATTTAGGCAAAAAAAATGTTTATAAGTGGTACTAGCTCTTCACTGAAAGCCGAGAAGATGTTAATGACAATGCCCGCTCTGGAAGCCCCAGCACGTCAACAACCGATGAAAACGTCGAAGCAGTGAAGAAAATTGTTATGGAGAATCGTCGAATCACTGTTAGAGAAGTTGCCGAGGATGTTGGCATATCGGTCGGCTCATGCCATGCAATAATGTCGAATGTTTTGGGCATGAAACGTGCGTCAGCGAAGTTTGTTCCGAAGTTGCTTGCACATTGTTGCTTGTTCGGAATTTTTTTGACCAAAATCAACACCGTGATCATGCCTCAGCCACCGGATTTGGCCCCCTTCGACTTTTTCCTGTTCCCAAAATTGAAAAAAACCATGAAACGACGGAGATTTGCCACCAGGAGGAGATTAAGAGCGCATCGCTGGAAGAGCTCCAGGCCATACCAAAAAGCGCATATCAGAAATGCTTCGAGGATTGGAAAAAGCGCTGGCACAAGTGGATTATATCTGAGGGGGATTACTTTGAAGGGGACAATATAGATATTAATGAATAAATAAATATTTTCCGAGAAAAATAAAAAGTCACCTTATTTTTTGAACACACCTCGTATATATATATATATATATATATATATATATATATATATATATATATATATATGTCGTATCGCAGGGACATAGCGAGAATCGCCGAAATAGATGTAATTAGAAACACCAGGGAGATCCTTCCTGGGTAAAATCAGAGATGGCGTGGCAATTGGGAAAGGATTATTTAATTAAATGCTGACAAAGTAGTTTAATAAAATAATAGTAAAGCAATCTGGGTAAAACTAGACAATGAGAAAAACAAGGGAAGGATTCATTAATTTTTAGATTCTTGTCAGAGAAGGATTGCTGTGTCAGATCTGGGATCACCGCGTACGTCGTAATGGAAAACCACCAATTAAATAAAGATAGCCTAAGCCAAATCAATCGCATTTCCGACATCAGAAGTGGGATCTGGCCCCAATTGTTCACTGCCGTCGCAAGTGGATGATGGGGAAACCAAACGGAGGAAGATTTTGGAGCAACAAAACCAAAGCTTATTAACGTTGTTGCAGGCAGTGAGGACGCCAACAGTGAACAGTAGTGTTGCTCTACCGGAATATAATCCTGAAAAAGAGACGGTGGATGCGCGAGTTTAGTATGGGTTTTAATTTTAATTAAAAAACGCCAAATTAAGTTTAATACATTTATTTTAGAGCTGCCCTTTAGAGCTTCTCTTTATTTCGAATTCAATCTTAAGACTAACTTTATTATAAAAGCTTTTCTTTAGCTAGCTCTAGTAATCTGCTTACATTTTAATAATTCACGTTCTTCAATATGTGAAGAATGTGTGGGAAAAGATGCATCTTGTCATTCTCGTTGATTAAGCAAAACGTAATTAATACTCATGTTACGAAGATAATTATTTGTCTTGAGATTTATGTCTCCCGACGAATAATTATCTTTTTTTATTTTATTTTATACTGTAACGATGGAAGTTTTGATTTTCAACGGGATGTGGAGGATCAAATTCTTCGTTTAAGGAATTTGTTGAAGTTACTGACGTAACTCCTCCCTCCTTAATTTTGGGACTCTCCTGAGTCACATTTTTTATTTTAATATTAATTTTTTTGTGTTTGCAGATTACAATAATAATTATGACTATTATACTTATAAATATAAAAGTTAAAATACTTCCGTATACATAATGTGTTTTCTTTTGAAAATGAAGTTCTTCAATTTTTTTCGTATTTTCAATTTGTTTTATTAAAATTTTTTCAAAACTCAACTTATCATTTGAGTAATCTATTTGTTCTAAATAATCTTGAATAGTAAACCTTTGATGAAACTCTTTAACATTATTCTGAATTGTTTTATTATTAATTTTTATTGAACAATTATTAAAATTTATAAGATAGTTTCCTTGTAATCGGAATATTCTCTCATCACACAAACTGCTTAAATTGCTATTATTTTGGTTTTTTAGCAGTACTAGCCCTTTTTCTAGTTCTAAAATTTCTGATATTTTACTTACTGTTCTAAGGCAATTTTTCTTAAGGATACAAATATTGCAAATTTCTAGATTTTTAAGGTCTTTGTCTGCCTTGTAATTATAAATTTCATTTTGGTACTTAACTACTTCTTGTGGATTGAATACTAATTCCTTATTCTGACTATCTCCTACTGGGATTAACAATGTTTTGGGTAACGTTACTATTTCTCTAGGAATCCTGATAACGAAAATTATGTTTTCTTTGTCGTCAACTACAGCCCCAAGTTTTATTTTTTGCAAAGTTTTAAAATCGACGTTATATTCCATAATTTCCTTATTGGTTAAAATGCCACTATGGATAATGCCTAGTCTTGATGATGATAGATTGTCTTGAATATTTTCGACATTGTCTTGGAGTATTTTTAATTTCAGCACAAAATCGGTGTAAATTGTTTGTCTGTAAAGTATTTTGTTGTAATCTTCGACTTTATTTAGTCCTTTTACTATCATTGCCCTGTCTTTTTCGATGGATTCTTTTAATTTAAAAAATGTATCATTAAAATCTGTGTTGATTTTTATTTGTGAATTTAAATTTCCTATTATTTGATGATTGTTGGTGTCGACTTCATTAAAATGATCCTCAATTTCTTCTCTATCAGACTCGTCCATTGTTCCCCAGAGCCATTTCTGTATTTTGCCTACTAAATTTACTAGTCCTCTTCGCTGCCTATGAGGAATCAAGGTACTAATTTTACTTCTTATGGTTTCTACTTGGTGTTTTAAAATTATCGTTTTATCTTCCAGACCTGATTTGTCGATATTCTCCTCTAAGATATTTAATAAGTTGGATATTTCTGTAGGATTGATGATATGTAATATTGTATCAAAGGTCTTTACAATAGCTACATCTCCTAATTTGATTTCGGTGTAACCAGATTTGGTGTCAATTTTCTCGACCGTGAGATGGGCCTTCGTCATCGTTAATAGGGTCAGTGATATCATTAGGATCCATTTCACCTGCAAATTTAGTTTTTCTTTTAATATTTGAAGGATGTATGTTTTCTAAATTAAGTTTGATAAATTTGGGTTGTTCCTTATGCCTAACGCTTCTATAATTTTTTATAAAGCCTTCATGTCTACCTTCAGTATAGTCTTCTCTCTTCTGATTAAGTTTGTCTATCCATTTAACTTTTTGGCTAACTAAATTTTTGAAAATAATATCCTTATTGCAATTTCCTTCCTGTACTTTGATTGGTTTTTCTTTTATAACAGAGTGATAACTATTATTGTACCATTCTATAGCTTTACACATTTTTTCTTTAATACTTAAATTTTTATTCTCAATTCCTAATGTTCTTATTTTTTCACCGAGAGTGTTATGTAGCCTCTCTATGTCTGCGTTCCCCGTATGATTATTAGGTTTTACTAAATGTAGTTCGATGCCTTCACTCCTTAAATAATCTTTAATGTTGAGGCTTTTAAACTCATTGTCAGTGATTAATTTCTGAAAATGACCTCTTTTTGATTTGTAGTCTCGGATTTTTTCAATTATTGTTTGATTTGTTCTGTCTTCGAGGTAAAAAGCAGTAGCTGCTTTTGAGAACCGGTCTATAAAGGTAAGGAAGTTGGCCTTTGTGTTCGTATAAACGTCCATATGAATAATTTGTTTAATGTCCTTTGGTGTTTCCGTGAGTTCGAATTTTTTTCTGACAGGGTTTCGATCGTACTTGACACGATTACAAACGTCACAATTATTAATATATTTTTGAATCAGAATTTTAAGATTTGGAAAATAAATATGTTTTTTCAGTCCTTCGTAGTTCTCATTGATACCAGTATGCCCAGTCTCATACTTATGATATCTTTGGATTTGTCTGAATGTTTCGTCTTCGTTATTCATATCTCTAGCATGATACGAACATCTTATGAATTTTATATTATTAAATCCTTCGTAAAGTTCGATAAGTTTCTGCTGCAATTTATTGTATTCGCTATCGCTGAGTTCGGTAAAGATTCCCGTTTTTCCTGGTTTTATATACCTTCGTAAGATATCAGACAGATTATTATTTAGATCGCTTGAGTCAATATAGATTTTCCTATTACCATGTTTTAATTCAAAATCCTTTACTTTATTATTAGTTAAAATTATCTGTGTCTTGAAACGGTTCACAACTGTGTCCAATATGGAAATATGGTTTGCCAAGTTCTCTTCTTCAGAATGAACTGTATTTATGGTCTCGTTGCCGTTGTTGTTTTCCATTGATTGTTGAGCAAGCATTCTAGAACCTAATTCATTTTCTATGTCCGAGTTTTCTACTTCATTTTGCGTTGAAATATCTAAATTATTTTCCGTGACTCCTTTCTTATTATCTCCGTCGATAGCGTTTATTTCATTTGTGTCAGAATTTATTCTACTGAGGAAATCAGCATCCTTATTCTGTTTTCCCTTGATATAATCAACGTTCACGTTGTATTCGCCTAATTTTAATATCCACCTTTGGAGACGGGGATTTACATCTTTCCCTTGCGTTTTAGTATGCAACCATTTTAATGGTTGATGATCTGTTAATAAGTCAAACTTTACGCCGTACAAATAGGGGCGGAAATAGTTGGTGGACCAAACAATCGCTAAGAGCTCTTTCTCTGTCGTCGAATAATTTTGTTCATGTGTATTTAAGGTTCTGCTAGCAAAGCAGACGGGATGATTATCTTGTTGGAGTACAGCTCCAATGGCAAAAGTGCTGGCATCAGTTATAAGGCTAAATTTCTTATTAAAATCTGGATACTTCAATACTGGGGCTTCAGTTATTATTCTTTTTAATTTGTCAAAGGCGTTAATGTAGTTGGGGTCATTGGTATTAATTTTCACATTTTTCTTCAGATATTTTGTCAGAGGTTGCGCCACTTTGGCATAATCCCTAATAAATTTTCGATAGTAACCCGTAATTCCCACAAAGGATTTTATTTGTTTTGTGTTTGAGGTAGTTTCAATTTTAGAATATCTTCCACCTTTTTCGGGTTTGGTTTGACTCCTTCAGGGGTCAACACATGGCCAAGATACTCTGTTTCTCTGGCGAAAAATTTACATTTGTCAATTTGAATCTTCAGATTGTATTGACGCAATTTGTTAAATATTTTTTTTATACTTTCAACATGTTCTTCTAGTGTTGTACTGAAGACTAGAATGTCGTCCATGTACACGACACAAATTTTATTAATATATTCTTTCAAAACTGAATTCATATGGCGTTGAAAAGTAGCCGGGGCATTTTTTAGGCCAAAGGGCATTCGAACGAACTCATAATGCCCTTGAGGAGTGGAAAATGCTGTTTTCTTGCGATCCTCATCTTTAACTAAGATTTGGTGAAAACCTTTAGCAAGATCAAGGGTACTAAAATATTGGGCTCTTCCCAATTTGTCCAATATATTGTCAATATTGGGTATTGGGAATTTATCTTCAATAGTTACCTCGTTGAGCTTTCGGTAATCTATTACGATTCGCCATTTTCTTTTACCCGAATTGTCCAGTTTTTTGGGAACAATCCAGAGAGGACTACTGTAAGGAGAGTCACTTTCTCTTATTATTCCTTGCCTAAGCATTTCGGCCATTTGCTTAGATATTTCCCGTTCGTGAATTTGGGGATACCTATATATTTTTGAGAATATGGGTTTACTGACTGTTGTTATGATTTGGTGTTTAATGCCAGAAGTGCTAGATAACCGATCTCCCTCTTGAAAAAATAAGTCTTTATATTGCTTTAACAATTTATTCAAGTATTGTTTTTCTTCCTTGTTTAAATTGTCGAAAAACGTTTCGAATTCTATTGTTTCAGTAAATTCTATTTGATGGATTTCTTCGTAATTATAAGGGTAGGCATATAAGAATTTAATTTTATTATTATTTATATCCAAAGTATCGTTAATAAAATCTATATTAGCACCTATAGGTTTAAGGATATTAAAGCCAATTATTGCATCAAAATTTTTTGTTGTCAAATTTAGTTGTTTTCCACGTCATGTAGGCATCCTCATTAAACTCTTTTGGTAAATCAGTTAATACTTCTTTAAAAACTATTGTTTCGGAATTTACTGTTTTGAATCTAATAGGAATATCTAAATTGCGTCTCTTATATTTAAGTAATTTATCCTCGTTTAATAAAGAAATTGTTGAACCTGAGTCTATTAAGCATTTAATTTGTTCTTTTCCTATTGTTAGTTGTACTATTGGTAAACATACTTCGGAGGCATTGAGTGAAAATTTACCTCTTCAACGTAATCTACTTCCATAGGCTCTTGTCGATGTTCATTGTTACGATTGTTTAAATGCTGCCGCCCCGACCGCTCAGTGTGATATCGTCTTGGTTCATTATATTGCCGAAATTGTTCGGAACTGTTTCCTCTATAATTATTTCGCTCCTGCCAGTTATTATATTGTTCCGAATTGTGCCCAGAGTAGTTTTGTCTCTGTCTAAAATGATTTGGCTGTTGCCAATTATTGTTTCGTCCCGAATTGTATCTAGGATAATTTTGCTTGTTGGTGTTACTTTGTCGGAAGTTATAAGCATTATTTTGTTTAAATTCGTCAAATTTTCTTCCATTAAAAGAATTTAGATTAACTTGGTTGTTTGCAGTTGACTTATACTGATTAAACCTATTTCTATTGTCCCTAACCATACCTAAAGTTTCTAATAAACTGAATGCATCTCTTATATTATTAATATTCCTATTATAAATCACTGAGGATAAATTGGGATCTATATTTTCTAAAAATGTACGTAATATTATAGATTCATTATTTTTCGCACAAAATTCTACTGGTTTTTCCGAGTCATACTCGTATTTTTCATTTAATTTAGATAAAATTTTTAATAGAGAAGAAAAATATTCGCTTACATTGGTACATTTAATAGATAAGGCTCGGTGATATAGTTGGTGGTATGTCTCTCGAACTCCAAAGTTGTTGATGAGGACTGTTTTCACTTGATTCCAGGTTGCTCCAGATCCCAGGGTTCGAACAGCATCCAATGCTGGTCCTTGAATTTTGTTGATAATTGTCCTTTGGTAGACATACTGCTTCACTAGTGGGTTGGAATCAAAGAGTGGCAGGAGTGTGTCAACTTCTCGCAAAAAGGAAGAAAGTGCATATTCTTTAGTTCCTCGGAATTCATGAATCCTTTGAGCGTCCTTCATTAATTCTTGTAAGGAAATCGTAACAGTAGGTGGTGATGGTGCTGCTGGTTGCTCGTCTGTCATGTTTGGCTGTAATTTATTGCCGGCCTAGATATTTTCACTTTCGTAATTAAGAAAATCGAATAACTGATTCTTTTTTTTTTTATATATATTTTATATAACAGAAAGTTTTTTTTTCTTTATTTTTATTTAAATATTATTTTTATTTTTTTTGCAATAAAATTTTCTGCAATTCACAATTCTGTAATTCTGTAATTCACGGCACTGCAATTTAGCTTCTTCTCAAACACTGTTCAACTTTTCATATCTTTTCCGAACCGATCTTTTCAAAAAAATAAAAAAAACTTTTTTAACACACTTTATTTTACAATTACGATTTTAAAACCGAAAAAAAATTAAAAGTAAGTTCACGACCACTGGATCCACTTTCTTCGGAAAGGGATCCTACCGACTGCGCCAGTTTAGTATGGGTTTTAATTTTAATTAAAAAACGCCAAATTAAGTTTAATACATTTATTTTAGAGCTGCCCTTTAGAGCTTCTCTTTATTTCGAATTCAATCTTAAGACTAACTTTATTATAAAAGCTTTTCTTTAGCTAGCTCTAGTAATCTGCTTACATTTTAATAATTCACGTTCTTCAATATGTGAAGAATGTGTGGGAAAAGATGCATCTTGTCATTCTCGTTGATTAAGCAAAACGTAATTAATACTCATGTTACGAAGATAATTATTTGTCTTGAGAATTATGGCTCCCGACGAATAATTATCTTTTTTTATTTTATTTTATACTGTAACGATGGAAGTTTTGATTTTCAACGGGATGTGGAGGATCAAATTCTTCGTTTAAGGAATTTGTTGAAGTTACTGACGTAACTCGCGTGCATGGATTTCGACCGCTGATATGTGTATGGCCGATCAACCACTACAAGGTGCTTCGCTCATGATTGCGCTCAGCCGAGCTCTAAAGGGACAGGCGTCCGCCTGGTTGTCACAAATATCGTTCCCAGGCATGACTTGGGATGGATTTAAAGACTTGTTCATCTCCAGATATGGCGCTCCAGAAACTAATGCTGCGTTTTTAATTGGTTTTAATTCAAGAAAGCCAACAGAAAATGAATGTCTGGCCACGTACGCTGCAGGCCTGATAACGTTGCTTATGACACGTTGGAAGAATTTGTCAACAGAACAAATTGCCGTGGCCACTGTGGTCTCTCATATTGCGCAGTTCGAACCACGTATTCAGCGTTTAGCTTTCACTACCAATATGAACACACGAAGTCAAATGCAGCAAGAGTTGAAAGCGATGTCATTTTTAAGGAAGCGAGCTCTTATGATGGATAATATCAAAAATGGACCGGATGCTAAGCAATATAGGAGTGCACCGAATCAAAATGTGAAATGCTTCAACTGTGGGAAGCTTGGTCATAAATCTATGACGTGCCGCTCTAGGAGGGACGCAAGAAAGGATCATCAACAGAGTACATCTTTGGGGGAAGCTGCAAGTAAGTCAAACGCTAAAAGTGCAACCAATGTCACTTGCTTCAAGTGTGGAAGAGCAGTGTTGTTATCGCCGGTGCTTTATGCCCGTCGCGATCAACATATTAATTATATGTATATTTAAACAAGAAAATCGGTTTATTAATTACACTTTATTAATTTGACTTCAAATACACGTCTGACCTCGTCGGATGTGTCGCAGGGAGAGAGACCTTTTTTCCTCGCGTCGTTGGCTTCCGGCGGGCTGTCGGCACTCTTGCCAACCTCTGCGTCGGCGGGTGGTAGTTTTTAGACAGCGGTTACATCCGCTAAGGTGGTGGTCACAGCCGCCACAGCACTCCCCCTCAACGAAAAGGTTTTCTGTTTGTGATGACTTGGTTCTGCGCTGTTATTCTTTTGCGAAATTGTGTTGTCTTCTCCGTGCTTTTTCAGGTCATGTTTGTAGCATTTTTTGTACAATTTGTTGCTTACAATAAACAATAAACCTAAGTTAATTTATAATACATTAGAATTCTTTTAACTACTTATTATGTACATACTATTCTTGTCTATCCATTTTTTGTTATATCTAATTTCATGCATTATTTCATTTATTTGTTGTTTAAGAGTTCTACCTTATTTAAATGTATATATTTTGTAATTTAATTTCGTCTACAATAATTTGATTACTTATTATTTATATTACCTACATCTATTGTCTATTAGTGTTTCATTGTTTTTAAATTCATGGTGTATTTCAATTGTTTGTTTTTTAAGAACTTTATTGAAATTTATATTTTTGTAATTAAATTATATCGAAACTTCCTGGAAAAAAAATTTGGTAGTTAGTTGTGTTATTTTATTGAATTTTATATATTGAATCTAATTTTTTTTGTGTTACTTTCTGATCTTGTGACTCTTTGGGTTGTAGACATGTCTTCGTTTAAAACAAAAGCAGGTTTCAGCCTATCAATGGATATTGAGTGGGGTTTGTCTTGTTTTTTTATTATAAAATTTTTTTCGTTTCGTTGCAACACCTCGTATGGTCCTGTGTAAGGAGCATTCAAGCTTCCTTTTTTACATTCGTCTCGTACAAAAACGTGTGAAGTCGTTTTTAAGTCTTTTGGTACAAATATGTTGTTTTGTCTGCGAAGTCTAATATTTTTTGGTCTTATGTTGCCTACTGTCTGTTGCATTTGTGATGCCACAGCTGTTGTTATACCCGTTTCTGCCTGTGCTTCTGATGCAACGAATTCGCCGGGCAGCCGTAAAGCTTGTCCGTATAATATTTGGGCTGGGGATGTACCTAAGTCTTCCATCACCGCTGACCTTATGCCCAGGAGATTAGATTGTGATACCAATTTTTGGGATTATTAGTGGCACGTACTGCTGCTTTAAAATGTCGATGGAAACGTTCTATGAGACCGTTCGATTGTGGGTGGTAGGTCGTTGTTCAAATGCGATGTGTGCCTAGTATTCTTGATAGTTCGCTGAACATTGCAGACTCAAATTGTGTCCCTTGGTCCGTTGTGATTGTTCGCGGGACTTCGTATCGCGAGATCCATTGGTGTAAGAAAACGTTAACTACAGTGCTTGCAGTGATGTTTTTTATTGGAATCGCTTCCGGCCAGCGTGAGAACCGGTCTTTGATGGTCAAAATGTAGGTATAGCTGTTTGAGGGTGGTAGAGGTCCAACTAAGTCTAAGTGAACATGTTCGAACCTTCCTTCGGGGACTTTGAAATTTCCATGTGGGGACACCGTGTGTCTTTGTATTTTGGATTTTTGACAAGTAATGCAGGATTTTGCCCAACGGTTGAGGTCTTTATTCATTTGTGGCCAGAAGTATTTTTCAGTGATCAATTTTCTCGTTGCGCGTATGCCTGGATGAGACAAGCTGTGCAATGTATTGAAAACGGTTCTTCGTAGAGATTCGGGAACGTATGGTCTATTCGTACCAGTTTTGGTTTCGCACCATATGCCATTTTCCTCTAATGGAACGAAGATTTTTTGAAGCAAAAACGAGTTGTTTGTTGTTTCGTTTTTATCCGAAAGAATTTCTTTTAATTGATGATCTTTTTTCTGTTCCCTGGTGAGCGTCTAGTTTTAAGTTTTCTACTAAGTCTATGTGTGCCCTGGACAGTGTGTCTGCCACAATGTTGCGACAGCCTTGTACATACTGTATGTCATTTGTAAGTTGGGCGATGTAGTCCAGTTGGTTGGTTTGTCTTGAACTCTTCTCAGACTTGGAACAAATCGCTTTGGTTAATGGCTTGTGGTCCGTGTAAATCGTTAAGTCTTTTCCTTCAATATGGTAACGGAACCTTTTTGTGGCTAGGAATGCTGCGAGTAGTTCTCGATCGAACGTCGAATATTTTTGTTCGCGTTCTTGTAGCCTTTTCGAAAAGAAACTTAAGGGTTGCCATTTACTTTCCACCAATTGCTGTAAGACGGCGCCTACTGCATCTTGTGATGCATCTCCCCAAAGGCTCAGTTTCGCGTTTGGGTGTGGGTGTGCTAAAAGCACGCAGTTTTCTAATTTCCGTTTGATTTCGTTGAAGGCTTGTTGCTGCTGATCTGTCCATATGATTTCGGGTGCTACTGGTATCTGGTGGTATGCCCTGACAAGATCTATTTTAGAAAAGAGTTTGCACCCGTTAAGATTCATAGTGAAATCTTGTAAATTTGGTAATGGGTATTTGTCAAAAATGGTGGCGGCGTTCAGTTGTCGGTAGTCCCCACATGGTCGCAGATCTTGGGTATCTAAGGAACTAAGGAACTAAGTGTAGAGGTGATACTACGTGGGAAGACGAGGGACGACATATTCTTAGTCTAATCATTTGCTCGAACTCTTTTTTTGCTGCCTTGTGGCTTTCGGGGTTGAGCCTTCTTGGACGTGCTGCTGGTAGCGCGCCTGTTGTGTTGATGTGATGTACGACGTCATGCTGGACGTTTGTTGTGAAGTCCGGAGGTGTTTGTAATTTTTTAAACTCGTTGAGGATTGCTCCATATTCACCATGGATCGTATATAATTTTGGGCTTATCGTCATCACCGAGCGGATAATGTTGGCCGATAGTTTTGCCGTTTTGTCGATTAGTTTCCGTTTTCGAATATCCACCAATAAATTGTATTTATAGAGTAAGTCGGCGCCAATAATTGCATGGTCGATCGAAGCTATTACGAACGTGTAATCGAAACTGCGGCGGAGATTTAGGTCTAAGGTTAATCGTTTACACCCATAAGTTGAAATATTTGCACCGTTTGCGGCTATCAGGTTGAAATCTGCTTGTTTGCATGCTTTGGGATATAAACGTTTCAGTAGTATTGAAATCTCTGCGCCCGTGTCAATTAAAAATTTGATACCTGTTGACTTGTCATGTAAGAATAAGCGGCGTGACGTCCTTTCCACATTCGTTGCCGCGCGTGATGTGGCTGTTATTAGTTTTTTGGTGTTGTTTCGTTACTCTTCTCTCTGTTGCATGGCTGTTCACATTTTTGAGCTTTGTCTCCGAATTTTCGATGATGCCAACAAGTTGCTTGTTTTGTGCTGCCGTTGTTTTAGATCTGGATCTTGAAAAGGATCTGTTGCGTTTTCCATAAGGGCTGCGATTTCCGTGAGGGCTCCGACTTCGTGGTCTTGACAGTCTTAGTTCAAGTCTCTTCATCCGTTCTGTTAAATTTTCTAATATTGTTTCAAGATTTCCTGTACCGGTGTTGCTCAGGTTAGTGGATGTTGGGTCGATGGCTGATATTTGAAGGCCTGTTGTGGAATCATGTATCCTGTCTGCTACCGCGAGGCTTTGTTCCTGTGAATGTGACTGTTCTATTGCAATGAGACATGCTTGCATTGAAGCTGGTAGCTTGCTCATCCGCAATTTTTGTAGCAATGGTTTGTTTACTAGGCTATTACCTCCTGCCAATGATTCCATGTTCCTATATAGTTCTGATGGTTTGTAGTTTCCTAGTTCCACTTTGTGGAGTAAGGCGTCGAGTCTCTTTTCTTCCGAATCTTGGCTTCGCGTCAGAATTAAATTTTTTAGCTGCTCGTATTTTTCGCTTTTTGGTGGGCTTAGCAAAGAATCGGCAACCATTTCCAAAGTTTCCGGTGGCAATGACGAAACAAGGTAGTCATACTTTGTTTGTGATGCGGTAATCCCTCTGAATTTGAACTGCGTCTCGACTTGCAAGAACCATAGTTCAGGGCGATTATTCCAGAATGGTGGGATTTTCAGGGATAGTATGTGTGGGTTAATTGTACCGCTTGTTGAGGGCTCTGTTTTGTCGGCTGAATTACCACTTGGTGGCGAGTAGTTTTCAGATAATGACGGATTCTCATTTCCGGAATGCATGTTGATTAAATTGTCGTCATTGGACATTATTGATGTGAATGTTCGAAACTTAGTTTACAGAACCAATAAGTTATGAATGTAACGAAGTTAATTTAAGTTAACCCAAAAAAAATTTTTTTATGTTTCAGTAATAGTCGGTGTTTCTAATAAGTTGATGTCAAAGAAATATGTGTTTGCATGAGCTACGGTGCTAAAATGCGCGGATGAACGTTTTATTTGTTATTTAATTTTATGTTAAATGACATTGTTTTGTTTTGTTATACTATGAATGGATTTTTTATATCTAAGTTGTGAAATATTATGTTTTAAATCGTGAATCGCGTATTACTAACAGTATTTATCGCAACAAATGAGGAATGTGAAATATGGATTTGATTTAGGTTAGTACCTTACATACACTTTCGACTTTGCTGAACACGTAATGTGAAAAATTCAAAATAAATTTTAACCAACAATTGTCAAATTGTCTGGGCTGTATTGTTTTTGTTAACGACAAAAATAATTTCACTATGGCTCAGGGTTTAATTTCATGCAATTTATTAATTCCATTAAATAAAATTGACTAAATTCCGCGTGCGGATGTACAAGTAAAATGTATTTTATGTACTATAACGTATTATAACTACTATTACTTCTAATGTAATTTGAACTAAGATTTTATTTTGTTTAAGGGAAAATGTGACATTGTGCGCCACCTTTTAATTTTTGCTATTTGTTTTTTGGTTTTGCAACGGAACGAAATTTTCTTTATTATTTATTTTATTGAAATTTTATTTTATTTTTTACACTATGTTTAATTTAAATGAAAACTTTTTGATTGAGCAGATTTATTCTTCTAAATTTTTAATATTTTTCTCGTTTTTTTTGTACTCACTGCGATGTGATATTTTAAAGTCCGTTTTTGTTTTGCTGTCCCCTTTGTTTTAAACGAATTCGGTGTCTATTGTCTTTGCAGGTTTCTACCAAATTTTTTTTGCCATTGCTGTTTTTTTTAACTTGCCTAAAAAATTTTAATAAACTTTATGTAATTTAAATTCAAGTTGATGATTTTATTGGAAATCTACTTAGCTTTTAAATAATGTATTTCTTAATTACTAATTGTGTTTTTCGTTTCCTTTGATGATTGCGCCTGTTGATTGCTGCATGGAGTCCGATTTTATTTCTGGATGGTTGATTCCGTCCGTATCGCTATGTTTTTTGATCATCCTTTTGTTTGGTTTACGTTTTGTTTCCCTTTAATTGTTATAGCTGCTATTTGTGTTGATATTTCTATGCCTTGATGCGTTTACGAGCGATATTTGTGCCATGTGGCATTTTATATTTTTTATAACTCCTACTTTTGATTATAGGATTTTATGGGTTTTTAATGTATTAGTTTTTCACTTTTCACCTGATTATTTGGTGTTATATTAGGATTTATTTATTTTTTTTGTTTTTTTTTTTTTTTTTTTTTTTAAACTATAGGTTTTTTGTTTTTAACTATAACTTTTTTTCACTTTTCCATTTTTATATGCCCAATTTTCTTTTTTTATAGTTTAACATTATAATATTGTTAAATCGGGGTCACCATTTGTTGTTATCGCCGGTGCTTTATGCCCGTCGCGATCAACCTATTAATTATATGTATATTTAAACAAGAAAATCGGTTTATTAATTACACTTTATTAATTTGACTTCAAATACACGTCTGACCTCGTCGGATGTGTCGCAGGGAGAGAGACCTTTTTTCCTCGCGTCGTTGGCTTCCGGCGGGCTGTCGGCACTCTTGCCAACCTCTACGTCGGCGGGTGGTAGTTTTTTAGACAGCGGTTACATCCGCTAAGGTGGTGGTCACAGCCGCCACTAGCAGGTCACATCGCTACAAGATGCCCTACTATGAACAGCAGACAGGGAAGCAGTACTGGTGTCTCTACAACTGTGCGTCGCGTGGACCTTTGTAAAGTTAACGCACCCACAGGTACTTTGCGGCATTCGGGTGAGCTAATTTCATTTTATTTTGACTCAGGGTCAGAATGTACCCTTGTTAAAGAAACAGTTAGTTATAAATTTAGTGGTAAGCGTTTCAATAACGTTGTGATTATGACAGGAATAGGGCAAACTAGTGTGAGCAGTACTCTACAGATTTTAACCACTGTTCAGATCGGCGAGGTTTTTATAGAAGTTTTATTGCATGTACTCCCGGACCATTATTTGCCGTATAGTGTTGTAATTGGACGAGAAGTTTTAAATCAAGGCGTAGCTGTTTATATGACCTCGGATGCTATGAACTTCACTAGAGTTAAATGTGCAGATTTGTGTAAGGTAGAGGCACTCTTAAATTTTAATAATGTTGACACGGACATTCCGACTGAGGATAAGGACAAATTGATTTCTCTTTTAATTGAGTTTAAGGAGCATTTCATTTTAGGTACTCCTAATAAGCCTGCTAATGCAGAGCCTATGCAAATCCGTTTGAGAGATCCTAATAAAACTGTTTGCCGACGCCCATATAAATTGAGTCCCGATGAACGACAGGTAGTACGAGATAAAATTACTGAATTTCTTGCTTCTTGTTATTCGTTCAAGCTTTTCTCCGTTTTGCGAGTCCTATATTACTTGTCAAAAAAAAGGACGGCACTGATCGTATGTGTGTGGACTATCGTGAACTAAATAGTAACACAATTCCCGATAGGTTTCCGTTGCCTCTTATATCTGATCAAATTGATAGATTGCAGGGATGTCACTACTTTACCATCCTAGACTAGTGGGTACCATCAGATTCCTGTTCACCCCGACTCTATCGAGAAGACGCTTGAAAAACTTTTCGACCAGTACTGGTTCAAACACATGTCCAAGTACGTTAAAAAGTTTGTTGATAATTGTGTCACGTGTAAGATCTGCAAAACTCACTCTGGTAAAGTTCAAGCGGAGCTTCACCCAATCCCAAAGGTTGCGATACCGTGGCACACGATTCACATAGATGCCACAGGTAAGCTTAGTGGTAAAACTGACCACAAAGAATATGTTTTCGTCTTAGTTGATGCTTTCACCAAATTTGTCCTGCTACATCACACCATGAATATTGACACGAATAATAGTATTAAAGCCTTAAAATATGGCATCGCCATATTCGGTGCCCCTAACCGTATCATTGCGGACCAAGGGCGATGTTTTGCCAGTGCTGAATTCAAAAAATTCTGTAACTTACATAACATCAACTTCCACTTAGTTGCCACAGGAAGCTCTCGTGCAAATGGTCAAGTAGAACGGGTGATGAGCACTCTTAAAAACATGTTAACTGCAGCGGAGGTGAGTGGAGAACTCTCATGGCAAGAGGCTCTACCTGATGTCCAATTAGCTTTAAACTGCTCTGTTAACCGAGTCACCAAGTTCAGTCCTCTTGAATTATTGATAGGTAAAATTGCGAGACCCTTGGATTTAATGTAGGCTAATGACGAAAACAGTGATGTTGACTTGACTGACGTACGTAGTCAAGCTGTTAATATTATTGAAAAGAACTCCGTCTACGATAAGGATAGATTTGACAGTAGCAAAGCAAGGCTAAATAAATTTTGTGTTGGCGATTTTGTATTGCTAAAAAAATGAAGAACGAAATCAGACAAAACTAGACCAAAAATACAAGGGACCGTTTAGAATTGTTTAGGTTCTAGAGGGAGACAGATATATGCTGAAGGCTCTTAATTGCAAGCGTACTTACAAATACGCCCATAACCGACTACGTAAAATGCCTGAGGGACATGTTCCTCAAGAGATGACAGACGAGACAGGTAACAAATAGAATTTAGAATAGCTTGCTGTAATTAGTTTTTGGATTGGATTCATGAATCGGTTTGAATGGTGCTGATGTCGCTATATGTTTTAGATGTATCCTGTCACCTAAAGTAAGTGGTAAAGAGTACTGTTTAAAAGTGCTGTTAGTTTTCTATCGTCTGTTGATGGCGGTAAAGAGTGCTTTGAAGCACTGGTTATTGGAATCCTATCACCTATGAGTAGGTGGTAAAGAGCATTTATTAAGTGCTGAGTGTGTTCTATCGCCTGGGTTGGCGGTAAAGACTCTATGGTCGAGGATAGAGTGTTGGTTTTCTACCACTATACCTTATGTGACAAGGAGTGCAGCTTTGGAGCACTATGGTTTACTATCACTGCATACAGTACGTGATAAAGAATTAGAGCGCAATGAATACAGCATTCAGTCCGAGTTATGATTCTGATATTATTCTATAAACATGCAATTTAATGGCGTGTTCTATTGATAGATGACTCTTGTACAGGAAAGTTAGTTATTTCGTTCTTAAATCTAGTTTGATGTAGCAATTTTAATAATTGTGTCTTTTCATGTTATAATAAAATTTGAGATGTTTCTGTGCTGTTTTGTGAGGTATTAAATTAATTTGATCTGGCGAGGAGTGGCCGAGTGGAGCGGATGTTCCTCGTTCTTTTATAGGATGAGTCACACGAGGACGAGTGACGCATCAGAATGGCCGTGTCGTATCGCAGGGACATAGCGAGAATCGCCGAAATAGATGTAATTAGAAACACCAGGGAGATCCTTCCTGGGTAAAATCAGAGATGGCGTGGCAATTGGGAAAGGATTATTTAATTAAATGCTGACAAAGTAGTTTAATAAAATAATAGCAAAGCAATCTGGGTAAAACTAGACAATGAGAAAACCAAGGGAAGGATTCATTAATTTTTAGATTCTTGTCTGAGAATGATTGCTGTGTCAGATCTGGGATCACCGCGTACGTCGTAATGGAAAACCACAAATTAAATAAAGATAGCCTAAACCAAATCAATCACATTCCCGACATATATATATATATATATATATATATATATATATATATATATATATATATATATATATATATATATATATATATATATATATATATATATATATATATATATATATATATATATATATAGGGGAGAGTCCCCCAAGGTGGACACCCTGGGAAATTTTTTTTGTATCAGGTAGTACCACTGTGCGCTTCATGTCGTTATTACAGTTTGTGAAGACGCAGTTTTTGCTTATGTCATGATGTGTCAAGTCGTGGCTGTTTGTCCGCTGCACTACACAGTACGAGAAAGGCACTCTGAAAGTTTTGAAGAGGCTTCGAATAACTGGGATTAAATGATCGAAAACACTGTTTCCGAAAAGGGAAATACCCTTGTGACTCTGCTTACGTACTAAACAAACATATTCTGAACAGATTTGCATGATATTGCTAGTAGATAATTTTTATCGTGTTTTCCAAAGAAATTGCGTTCTGACCCTAAGGTGGACACTTTTTTTACCCTAAGGTGGACACTTGCTGTTTTTATTAAAATTTGTGCACATACGATTTCAATTTATATTTATGAATGTTGGAAGAGAAATACACACACAGGTATGTGACTCACACAGTGTCCGCATTCACACAGAGTGAGTATAGTGCCGTAGCGACAGTCATCGGGGCCCCGGGGCAAAAAATCGATCTACTTCCTCCTAAATGCAGGAGCATATGTTTTGAAACAATAGGTTTTTTAATTTTGCCAGGATGTCATCGTACAAACGGAAAACGGATTTTGCAAATATTGATTTTGCCAAATTGGCAAAGGCCATTAATTTTCGGATTATTTTTGCAACTTTTGGAGTGGATTTCTCAAAGGTGTCCACCTTGGGGGACCTTTTTTTAAAGTCGAAATTTTTTAGTATTTTTAAGATCAAATAAAATTTTGGTTATAATTGATAATATCGAAATTGTGTTCCATGAACAGTTAGCTTATAAATCAAGGTTTCAGGAAATGTATAATTGTACAAGATATGTAATGCTGTTTGGATTTTACGGTTGTTTAAAAGATTGGTGTCCACCTTGGGGTACTCTCCCCTATATATATATATATATACTAGCATAAAACCCGCGTGCCTTGCAACGCCTTTAAATAAAAACTGTTTATTATGTGCAATGTTTTCCTTAAAAAAAAAAAAAAAAAAAAAAAAAAAGTCAGCTGTCATTATCCCTAAACGGGTTTATTATAGTGCATTTTTTTAATAAATATGGTAAACAAATTACTGCGTATATCACCTCTGCTCAACAAATCTGCAAGTTTTGAAGCAGAGATTGGCATGTTTATGTCCCCCATTTCACTGCGTTAGGGGATGAATTTCGAAAAATTGCTTCTTAGTGAATGTCCACGTCATTATAGAGATGCACTGTCAAAATTAAAGCCAGCTCCAGCGGTTTGGGTTAACCCCATTTAACCCCCTTAGGGGATCAATTTCAAAAAATCGCTCCTAAGTGGATGTCCACGCCATTATAGGGATGCACTGTCAAAATTACCGCCCTATAGCTTCAGCGGTTTGGGTAAACCCTATTTCACCCCCTTAGGGGATGAATTTCGAAAAGTCGCTCTAAAAGACGCCATTATAGGGATGCACTGTCAAAATTTCAGCCCTATATCTATAGCGGTTTGGAAAAACCCCATTTCACCCCCTTAGGGGATGAATTTCGAAAAATCACTTCTTAGTGGATGTCCACGCCATTATAGGGATGCACTGTCGAAATTTCAGCCCTATAAATTTAGCGGTTTGGAAAAACCCCATTTCACCCCCTTAGGGGATGAATTCCGAAAAATCGCTTTTTAGTGGATGTCCACATCACTATAGGGATGCACTGTCAAAATTTCAGCCCTATAGCTCCAGCGGTTTGGGTAAACCCCATTTCACTCCCTTAGGGGATGAATTTCGAAAAATCGCTTTAATAGTGGAAGACCACGCCATTATAGGGAAGCACTGTCAAAATTACAGCCCTGTAGCTTTAGCGGTTTGGGTAAACCCTATTTCACCCCCTTAGGGGATGAATTTCGAAAAGTCGCTCTATAGTGGATGTCCACGCCATTATAGGGATGCACTGTCAAAATTTCAGCCCTATATCTATAGCGGTTTGGGAAAACCCCATTTCACCCCCTTAGGGGATGAATTTCGAAAAATCGCTTTATAGTAGATGTCCACGCCATTATAGAGATGCACTGTCAAAATTTCAGCCCTATATCTATAGCGGTTTGGAAAAACCCCATTTCACCCCCTTAGGAGATGAATTTCGAAAAATCGCTTTATACTGGAAGTCCACGCCATTACAGGGATGCACTGTCAAAATTTCAGCCCTATAGCTATAGCGGTTTGGAAAAACCCCATTTCACCCCTTTAGGGGATGAATTCCGAAAAATCGCTTCTTAGTGGATGTCCACATCATTATAGGGATGTACTGTCAAAATTTCAGCCTTATAGCTTTAGCGGTTTGGAAAAAACCCATTTCACCCCCTTAGGGGATGAATTTCGAAAAATCGCTAGGGATGCACTGTCAAAAATTTCAGCCCTTTAGCTCTAGCGGTTTAGGTTGTGCGTTGTCTTTCAGTCAGTTACTTTTTATACAATAGAAAAAAAGTAAAGAAAATAAATCCCCTTACAACTTATTGAACCCCATTTCACCCCCTTCAACCCTTTTTTCTACAAAAAAAATTAAACTATGTCTAAACTATGTCTGTTGCAAATTTCATCAAAATCGGTCCAGCGGTTTAGGCGTGAAAGCGTAACATACAGACAGACAGACAGACAGACAGAGTTACTTTCGCATTTATAATATTAGTAAGAGATATATATATATATATATATATAATATATATATTATATATATATATATATATATATATATAAAAAATTTGATTGTAAAGCATAACTCGAGAAAGCCAGTCATATCCAGTTTCCCAACTGATTCCGTTCAAAATCGTCGCGTATAGTAACACGTATCCCAATTTATTTAACGTTTTTTTAATTAATATTTAGAAAAACTGGGTTCTTACACGCTCATTTTAAAAATGAGTGAAGTGAAGAAGAAAAAAATCGGGTTGGGAAAATCTGAAAAGAAAAAAACATGAATAAAAGATTAATTTCCGAAAAACCTCTTTTTAAATCATCCCTGAAAAATAAGGAGTGTTGTGAAAAGGCGCCGTTATGGATTCTGCGGGGGGCGCCTGCTTGCTTAGTTACGCTACTGTGTCAGAGTCAAAAGTGAGTTTTACACCCGAAATTTTGTTCTTTCGTATCGGATTTCCAGGAATTCGATGGACATAGAAAAACAAAAAATAACTCAGATTATTAAACATGTACTGACGTAACCTTAGCAAAAAAAATTCTTCCAAAAGTTTAAATAACACAAAATGAGTTCATAAATTATAAAAATAGTTCATTTTTTTGCAGTCAAAAGTGAGTTTACAGCCGCTAGAAAATTACGACGAAAATAAGGGTATTCCCTTCCTAGTATTTTGTTTGCGCCCCTTTCGCTTGGATCACTTCATGTAGCCTTTGGCGTTGAAGAGGTGGCAGTTGTTACTTGATTTTCAATTGATTTTAACGAAAAAATACAGTATTTGAAACAATGAGGAGGGGAAACTGAATTGGGAACTAGAAAAATCATATTAAAATGGCTGGAACACAAATCTTATCGGGAAATTGGAAAAATTGTGAGAAAAAGTCATATGACCGTCAAAAAAATTATTGCAAAATTTCAAAACACGTGAAGGGTAGAAAATTTACCGTGTTCAGGACGACCAAGGAAGTTGGATGCTGTACAAATTAAGGACTATTGTAAAGAGGTTAAACAAAATCCTCAATATAGTGCTGTGCGCATTACCGAAGAACTCAATAATAACATAACGGACTCGAAAAAACGAGTGGGTGCATCGACAATACGAAGTGTATTAAATAACAATGGCTTGCACGGTCGAGTTCCGTGTAAAAAGCCCTACATTTCCGATAAAAATATGAAAAGCGTGTACAATAGGCTAAAAATATAAAAAATTATGGGGTTTCTTTTTGTAAAAATGTCCTCTTTACGGACGAGAGCAAATTTAAAACATTTGGCAAAAGAAAGTGCTCAAAAATATGGCGAACAAAAAACACAGCATTTGCCCAAAAAAATGTTTTCAGCACTGTGAAACATGGTGGAGGATCGGTCATGGTATGGGGGTGTATGGCAGCTGCGGGAGTAGGAAACCTTGTGTTTATTGAGAAACAGAATGAACAAGGAAGGTTTCCTGGATATATTGCGGCAAAATGTAGCACCTAGTGTTGAGAAACTAGGGCTACCAAGTGCTTGGGTATTCCAACAAGACAACGATCCCAGCACCACATCGCGCTTGGTTACGGCATGACTTCAATACAGAGCTCCAAAATGGTTACCCATCCTCCCCAGATCACCAGATCTGAACCCATGGAGCATTTGTGCGATCATTTGGACCAGGAAATTCGGCAGCGATCAATAACGTCGAAAGGGGATTTCAAGGAGGCCTTAAAGGAAGAATGGCAAAAAATAAGGGGGGATATGACAACTAAGCTGGTCGAATCCTTGCCAAGGAGGCTAGATGCAGTGATGCAAGAGAAAGGGCGCAAACAAATTATTAGGATGGTAATACAGTTATTTTCGTCGTAATTTTCTAGCGGCTGTAAACTCACTTTTGACTGCAAAAAAATGAACTATTTTTATAATTGAATCGTTTATTTGAGAAAGGGCACACATCACATTTTTTCAAATTTGTTTTTATTCTTGAAATGGATTCTGTGGGTGTAGACGCAGTTAGTGTTGAACAGGCACGCCTCCAACACGATTGCATTGGTTGTTCTCCAACCAAGTTGTCAACTGGCCAACCAGCAGTAACAACAATGCTGAATGATAATAATCAAAAGTGAATCCTACAGAATCATAAAACAATTTTATTTTTTACATTTAATGTTCACTATTCTATGGTTTTGTATTTTGAATTAAATAAACCATTGGTAACTAAGATGTTTAGTGCAGAATATTTATTGTTTTATTTATTTAGTGCAGAAAGGGCACATATCCACATGTTAAAAAAGGTCATTACTGGCCACGTTTCCATGTAAAAAAAAAATAATATCTGGAAAAATAAGTCTTATAGTAGGTTATGTAAAACAAAAATACCAAGAAAAAATATAAACAAAATTTCAAGGGTGGAAACAGTTTTTTTGTTGTTCCTGAAAAGTTAGAAAAATGTGATATGTGCCGTTTCTGAAATAAACGATTCAATTTATGAACTCATTTTGTGCTATTAAAAATTTTTGAAGTATTTTTTTTTTTTTTTGCTAAGGTTACGTCAATACATGTTAATAATCTGAGTTATTTTTTGTTTTTCCATATCCATCGGAATTCCTGGAAATCCGATTACGAAAGAAAAAAATTTCGGGTGTAAACTCACTTTTGACTCTGACAGTATATATATATATATATATATATATATATATATATATACTGTCAGAGTCAAAAGTGAGTTTACACCCGAAATTTTTTTCTTTCGTATCGGATTTTCCAGGAATTCGATGGATATGGAAAAACAAAAAATAACTCAGATTATTAAACATGTATTGACGTAACCTTAGCAAAAAAAAAAAAAAATACTTCAAAAATTTTTAATAGCACAAAATGAGTTCATAAATTGAATCGTTTATTTCAGAAACGGCACATATCACATTTTTCTAACTTTTCAGGAACAACAAAAAAACTGTTTCCACCCTTGAAATTTTTGTTATATTTTTTCTTGGTATTTTTGTTTTACATAACCTACTATAAGACTTATTTTCCAGATATTATTTTTTTTTACATGGAAACGTTGGCCAGTAATGACCTTTTTTAACATGTGGATATGTGCCCCTTTCTGCACTAAATAAATAAAACAATAAATATTCTGCACTAAACATCTTAGTTACCAATGGTTTATTTAATTCAAAATACACAACCATAGAATAGTGAACATTAAATGTAAAAAATAAAATTGTTTTATGATTCTGTAGGATTCACTTTTTTGTTGTTACTGCTGGTTGGCCAGTTGACAACTTGGTTGGAGAACAACCAATGCAATCGTGTTGGAGGCGTGCCTGTTCAACACTAACTGCGTCTACACCCACAGAATCCATTTCAAGAATAAAAACAAATTTGAAAAAAATGTGATGTGTGCCCTTTCTCAAATAAACGATTCAATTATAAAAATAGTTCATTTTTTTGCAGTCAAAAGTGAGTTTACAGCCGCTAGAAAATTACGACGAAAATAACTGTATTACCATCCTAATAATTTGTTTGCGCCCCTTTCTCTTGCATCACTGCATCTAGCCTCCTTGGCAAGGATTCGACCAGCTTAGTTGTCATATCCCCCCTTATTTTTTGCCATTCTTCCTTTAAGGCCTCCTTGAAATCCCCTTTCGACGTTATTGATCGCTGCCGAATTTCCTGGTCCAAATGATCGCACAAATGCTCCATGGGGTTCAGATCTGGTGATCTGGGGAGGATGGGTAACCATTTTGGAGCTCTGTATTGAAGTCATGCCGTAACCAAGCGCGATGTGTGCTGGGATCGTTGTCTTGTTGGAATACCCAAGCACTTGGTAGCCCTAGTTTCTCAACACTAGGTGCTACATTTTGCCGCAATATATCCAGGAAACCTTCCTTGTTCATTCTGTTCTCAATAAACACAAGGTTTCCTACTCCCGCAGCTGCCATACACCCCCATACCATGACCGATCCTCCACCATGTTTCACAGTGCTGAAAACATTTTTTTGGGCAAATGCTGTGTTTTTCTTCGCCATATTTTTGAGCACTTTCTTTTGCCAAATGTTTTAAATTTGCTCTCGTCCGTAAAGAGGACATTTTTACAAAAAGAAACCCCATAATTTTTATATTTTTAGCCTATTGTACACGCTTTTCATATTTTTATCGGAAATGTAGGGCTTTTTACACGGAACTCGACCGTGCAAGCCATTGTTATTTAATACACTTCGTATTGTCGATGCACCCACTCGTTTTTTCGAGTCCGTTATGTTATTATTGAGTTCTTCGGTAATGCGCACAGCACTATATTGAGGATTTTGTTTAACCTCTTTTACAATAGTCTTAATTTGTACAGCATCCAACTTCCTTGGTCGTCCTGAACACGGTAAATTTTCTACCCTTCACGTGTTTTGCAATTTTGCAATAATTTTTTTGACGGTCATATGACTTTTTCTCACAATTTTTCCAATTTCCCGATAAGATTTGTGTTCCAGCCATTTTAATATGATTTTTCTAGTTCCCAATTCAGTTTCCCTCCTCATTGTTTCAAATACTGTATTTTTCGTTAAAATCAATTGAAAATCAAGTACAACTGCCACCTCTTCAACGCCAAAGGCTACATGAAGTGATCCAAGCGAAAGGGGCGCAAACAAAATACTAGGAAGGGAATACCCTTATTTTCGTCGTAATTTTCTAGCGGCTGTAAACTCACTTTTGACTGCAAAAAAATGAACTATTTTTATAATTTATGAACTCATTTTGTGTTATTTAAACTTTTGGAAGAATTTTTTTTGCTAAGGTTACGTCAGTACATGTTTAATAATCTGAGTTATTTTTTGTTTTTCTATGTCCATCGAATTCCTGGAAATCCGATACGAAAGAACAAAATTTCGGGTGTAAACTCACTTTTGACTCTGACACAGTAGCGTAACTAAGCAAGCAGGCGCCCCCCGCAGAATCCATAACGGCGCCTTTTCACAACACTCCTTATTTTTCAGGGATGATTTAAAAAAGAGGTTTTTCGAAATTAATCTTTTATTCATGTTTTTTTCTTTTCAGATTTTCCCAACCCGATTTTTTCTTCTTCACTTCACTCATTTTAAAATGAGCGTGTAAGAACCCAGTTTTTCTAAATATAATTAAAAAAACGTTAAATAAATTGGGATACGTGTTACTATACGCGACGATTTTGAACGGAATCAGTTGGGAAACTGGATATGACTGGCTTTCTCGAGTTATGCTTTACAATCAAATTTTTCCAAATTAACAGTAGGCGCCTGCGCCTACTATGTGACGCCTGGTTGGAATTTGGAAACTGAGGTTTCATGGGATAGAGGACAATACAAATAAAACCCAACCACCGGATGCCACGATGAACGGGGAAATCCCTGAGGACGTCCTTAGGGGTCACATTTATCTGTAGTCTATGGAAAAATCATTAACCATGAAAACTTTTGATGCTATTTTCAACAGCGGTTTTAAAGGACAATTTTTTCGGCAGTCAATACAATGATTGACTGCCGCTCTTCATGAATATAGCATATCAGCCCTGAGTCTATCAGCGCCTGCGAGCGCCTATGACTGGCTGGCGCCCCCCGCATTGCGGGGCTTGCGGTGGTGTTATTTACGCCACTGCTCTGACAGTATATATATATATATATATATATATATATATACAATATATATATATATATATATATATATATATATATATATATATATATATATATATATATACTAGCATAAAACCCGCGTGCCTTGCAACGCCTTTAAATAAAAACTGTTTATTATGTGCAATGTTTTCCTTAAAAAAAAACCAAACAAAAAAGTCAGCTGTTATTATCCCTAAAAGGGTTTATTATAGTGCATTTTTTTAATAAATATGGTAAACAAATTGCTGCGTATATCACCTCTGTTCAATAAATCTGCAAATTTTTGAAGCAGAGATTGCCATGTTTATGTCATCAAGAGAAGTGACATTTAAGGTTTTGACGAACGTTCGTTAAGTTTGTTCGCCTATTTACGTGGGTGCAAGATATTATGAAGCAATCACAAATGAATATTAAATAAAGTGAATTTCGAGTCATTCATTTCTACGTGATTATAGGAATTCACTGTCAAAATTTCAGCCTGTCAGCTTCAGAGGTTTGGGTTAACCCCTTTCACCCTCTTAGGGGATGAATTTCGAGTAATCGCCTCTTAGTGGATGCCCACGTCATTATAGGGATGCACTGTCGAAATTTCAGCCCTATAGCTCCAGTAGTTTGGTAACCCCATTTCACTGCGTTAGGGGATGAATTTCGAAAAATCGCTTCTTAGTGAATGTCCACGTCTTTATAGAGATGCACTGTCAAAATTAAAGCCCTTCAGCTCCAGCGGTTTGGGTTAACCCCATTTAACCCCCTGTTGGTCTTTACTTCATAAGCGTTTATTTAAGACTAAAGAAAATGTACAAAAAGGAAGTTCATAATACAAAACATACATAGCGTAATTCAGTCTTAGTCTAGTACTACGTTATTGTGACTACTCTACTACAAATATGAATAAACAATCATTATTAAATTATAATAATACTAACACTCCCTCCTAATAGTGATTGTTTTCCATGCCTATTTCCTTGCAATATGATATATGCTTTAGTGATGGTAGTGGTTTCGTAAACATATCAGCTGGCATATTCTCGCTAGGTAAATATTTGATTTCGATCAATTTATTTTCTAATGCTCCCTTGATAAAATGATGACGCATATCAATGTGTTTATTACGTGCATTCAATTGGTTTTGATTTATCATGGCTTGTGCACTTTGGTTATCATTATATATTGTCACTGGTGTTTCTTTAAATCCAACTTCTTCTAACCACCGTTTCAAATAGATAGCTTCTTTGACGGTATCACAAATTGCCATATACTCGGCTTCAGCTGTCGATAATGCAACCGTTTTTTGTTGACGCGATGCCCATGTAATTGCTCCATTAGCCAATTGGAAAATGTAACCAGTATATGATCTTCTGTTATCAACATTACCACCCCAATCTGCGTCAGTGTATGCAACTAAATTGTTTTTTACCTTTTTGAAATGTAAGCTTTTGTTGACTGTTCCTTTCAAATATCGTAATATTCCTTTGGCCGCTACCCAATGCTGTTCACTAAAATTGTTATTGAATTGACTCAGCATATTCACCGCATACGAGATATCTGGTCTTGTCATCGTAGATAAGTACAATAAAGCTCCAATCAAATTTTGATATGGTAAATTTTCCATTTTAATTTGTTCTTCTTCTGATTTTGGTGATTGATCCTTAGATAGTTTTAAGCTAGCTGATAAAGGTGTACTTCTTGCTTTACATTCTGTCATTCTAAAACGTATTAAAAGATCATTAATATATTTTGTTTGTGAAATATAAATGCCACTACTAGTTCTGTTAAATTCCACACCTAAACAATAATGTAATAATCCCATATCTTTTACTTCAAACTTATTTTCCAACTTATTTTTAAATTCCTGTATTACTTCTTTATTTCGTGCTCCAACAATTAAATCATCAACTTATACCATTACTATTATAAATTTTTCTTTATCCTTATTTATATACACACAAATGTCTGAGTTCAATGATTCTAAACCAATTTCATGTAAAAATGTACTTAGCTCTTTATGCCATTGATAGCTCGCTTGTCTTAATCCATAAATAGCTTTTTTAATCTGCAAAACTTGATCACCCATTTTTGTTTTACTAGTTGGGATGCCCGTTACCGAAATTCGGTCACAAAAACAATAAATATATAAAATTCACGATTCGATTTAAATATTTTTATTTCAAAAAAAAAAATTATTCGCAATGGCGAATTTTTAATTACTATGAAACATTTCCATTGTCGCTCCAGAGCATCTAAAATTTCCCAGGATTTTTTTAATCGCATCCATGACGTCTTAAGACTAAACTCAAGCATATTGTAGCATTGTTACTTTTGTACATGGTAAGTTAGCACGGGAAGTAGAATGTAAACTGTGTGCTATATTGACATGCCAACCCCTATCACCATGTGGAAATAATAATGGATAAGCCAAAGGCTCCAGAGAAAGATCAAGAACAGAAAAAGAACGAATTTCATTTGTTGTTTTTGAAAAAAACAATCATATTTCGTTCGAAAGGAGGCTCACCATCATCGTTTTTGAAAATAGCAGCAACATCAGTTTGTACAGTATCATTGAAACGACGAATATCAACTTGGTTATTAACTTTTATGATCATAGAAACTTCAGCTGCAATATTCTCAGGTCTTTGACAATATTCATGCATGGACCTGAATGAGTGAACAAAAGGATTAATCCGATCTAACTCCAAACCTATTTCACGCATAATATCAATATTACATTCAATATTCGCATTTCTATTCATTCTATGATTAGCAGCAGTATCTACATCATAGAAATACAACTGTGCATAGCATGGAGGTCGGCCATATCCAGGAATTAATACACCAGTTCGGTGATAGAAAATGTTATGGATTTTAAAATGGTAAATGCCATTTGCAGTGTCATTTGGCAAATTACACTCAGAGCTAGTCATTGCGAACGCAGCATTATACGAACGAATATTTGTAAAAAAAAATTTAGAACGATTTTTAATACCACTTTCATTCGAAGTTAATCCTTCAAAAAAATTATTGAAAAAGTAATTTTGAGAAAGTGGAGGTAGATTAACTTTGCCTTTATGACAACACAAAGAAAATGCATTACATTTAGTACATTTAAAAGAATCAGTCAAAATTTCTAAAGGTGCAATGAATCAATTAAAATTTCTAAAGGCATTCGCCAAAAAACGAACGGCAGCCCCTTACACAATACAACTCAATAATACTATACACAAAAGAGTATAAAAAAATGCACGCACAAAGTGACCGGGTTTTTTTAAGTCAGTTATGCCGCCAAAAATCCACACAAACGCTTGTTTTTCTCTGTTTCTCATTCGCTTCACTGAAACGGCATTTGTGTCAATCGTAGGCTACTCAGTTCTACGTTGATGCTCCCAAAAAATTCAAATTTTCCAACGGCTTTTTAAAATTCGAAAAATTAAAATCGCTATAACTTTTTTATTCGTGAATCGATTTCGTTGAAATTCCTTATTACAAAACTATGCCATAAAAAGAACATTTTCTGAAAATTTAAACGAAATCGGTCCACGAACAAAAAAGCCTTAGCGTGTACAAACTTTTTGTTTGCCTATTAATATATAAGATTGCTTAATTCATAGAAAAACTCAGGGACCTTCATATAAATAGTTTCATCTAGTTTACTATTGAGGAATGCTGTCACCACATCAAATTGTACCAAAATCAAATTCCACTCAACTGCAACTGCTAATATTAATTTTAATGAACTTTGTCGAGCCACGGGGGCAAATGTTGCATTAAAATCTACTCCTGGTCGTTGACTGCAACATTTGGCAACCAATCGTGCTTTCCTCTTAATAATAGCACCATTTTTGTCATACTTTTTTGAAAATACCCATCTGGAATTCAAAATATTGATGTTATTAGGTTTATTAACTAAATCAAATGTTTTGTTTTTGTAATGTGCATTTAGTTCTTCACGCATTGCTTCTTTCCATAATTCAAATTCGCCATTGCGTGACACTTCATCTAATGTGTTAAACAGTTGGCTATTTTCAATTATTGCAGCATAATCAAGCATAACAGAGTTCGTGCTGTCATAACCACTTTCTTCTCGACCATTACTATCTTTATTTTGGTTATCACAATTTTTCGTGCTATCTGCATTAAATAATTTTCTGGGATGCGCTTCATTCCCTGTTCTAAGCAATCGAGGTCGTAGGTAGTAGGGGCTTCTCTCACTATTTTCCTCATTCGTAATATTTTCAAAATTTTCATTTTTATCTTCATCATCACTTTTCTCTTTAATAGGGTATGTGAATTCTCTTACGTTTTCATCAGGTTCATCTTCTTCTATGTTTTTGTGTTCTTCTTCGTGAATTTCATGTCTAAATTTATTCGTAAACACTACATCTCGACTCTTTATAATATTTCTTGAATTTACTGAATACATACGAAAGGCTTTGGAATTCTCACAGTAACCAATGAAAATATACTGATACGATTTCTCTTCAAATTTCTGTCTTTGTTTTCCTTTCTCCAGTACATAACCTATTGTCCCAAAACGCTGAAAATGACTTACTTTGGGTTTCTCTCTGTGCCACAATGTGTAAGGGATATTGCCATTTACTGCTTTAGACGGAGAACGATTCAAAATGTAGTTTGCAGTTGTCAATGCTTCTGCCCAAAAAACAAATGATAGTTTTGCCTGTGATATCATGCAGCGAGCCATTTCAACCAACGTTCTGTTTTTTCGTTCGGCGACTCCATTCTGTTCGGGGCAATATTCTACACTTAATTGGTGGATTATGCCATTGTCCTGTAGATATTTTTCGAATCCACCGCAATATTCTTTTGCGTTGTCAGTACGTACCCGTTTTATCTTTCTATTCAATTGATTTTCTACTTGCACTTGAAATTTTTTAAATATATTCAAAATATCTGCTCTATTTTTAAGTGTGTATACTTCACACCAACGAGTTGCGTCATCTATAAATGTTATAAAATACCTAGAATGGCCTAATGACTGCACTCTAAATGGACCACAAATGTCACTGTGTATCAAGTCTAGTGGTTCTTTAAATCGATTGGAACACTCTTTAGGAAAAGATTTTCTTGTTTGTTTACACTTGATACAAGTCTCGCAAAAAAATTTATCGCTTTGCATCGATATTGCTTTAGGTAAGCCTTCAACGAGATTTTTATTAGCCATTTGTTTCAACGAGTGCATATTAGTATGGCCAAACCGATCATGCCAGTGCTTCACAGTTTCGCCATCACCTACCATATTGATTGAATTCTCTAGCTTCTTTTCTAAAATGTAGTATAAACCATTAATATGAGATGCAGTAACTACAGATTTACCTGATTTATTAAGTATCGTTGCTATACTATCTTCGAATAGAATTTTGTAACCTTTTTTACTTAGCTTTGAAATTGATATAAGGTTATATCCAACATCAGGAGCATATAGCACTTCACTGAGAATGATTTTACTCCCGTTGACATCTATCACTGGGATCGAACCTTTTCCTTTTACATCCGTATATTCTTGATTGGCTAATCTCAATTTGGAATTAAAGCCCTCGAAACTTGTAAATTTGTTTTTGTTGTTGCTAACATGTGTAGTTGCTCCGCTGTCCAAACACCACATGAATGTGTTTTTGACACTTAGTGCTAGCTGCGCGGGTTCCACTTCTTCTGCTTTGAATACACTCCATAAGGCTTCTTCTTCTTCATTTTCAATTTCTTCTATTACTTTTGCTGTCTCTTCAAGTTTGTTTCTACATTGAAAAGCTTTATGCCCGTACTGCTTGCAGTGGTAACATATTAATTTGCGTATTGGTGTTTTGTACTTATTAAAGTTTCTCTTCTTTCCTGTGAAACCTTTATTATATGATTTTACTACCATTGCATCAGCTAAATCTCCTTCTTTATTTTTTCTTGCTTGGAATTCTTCTAGAATCTTAATTTTCAGCACTTCAGGAGATGGAAGATTATCTCTTGACTCTATTGCTACCCGAAAATTCTCATAACTTTCAGACAAATTGTATAGTAATAGAATGGATAATAAATCCTGGTTTATATCTATGTCTAAATCCTGTAGTCTGTCCACAGTGTCAAAAAATTTCGATAGATAATCGTTCATATCTTCGCTAGTCGACATTTTTCCTAATATGAGCTGCTTCAATAATGTGGCTTTTCTTGCTGGTCCACTGGATTGATATATGGATTTTAGTTTGAGCCACACATCCCTGGAAGTCTTACAGTGTTTAATATCCTTGAGTATCGGTGGACTGATAGACAGTACTAAATCTGCTTTTGCTTTTTCGTCAAATTTTTCCCACTTTTCCACTTCTACCATACTTTTAGGTTCTCCAGTTACTAAATCTGGCTTCACAATTTTCCCGGACACATAGTCCCAGAGATCATTTTTTACTAGTACCGCATTCACATGTATGCACCATGTGTCATAATTCTCTTTGGACAGCAATTCTATTTTAACATTTTGCACTGCCATTTCCTCAATAATAATTTTGGCTTTTCACGAAACACCAAGTTTCTTTTATTCTCCACTATTTGTTGAATGCCGATTACTAATATTGACAGAGCAAAATCCCGATTTAAATTTGTTTATCCGTAGTCACTTAGACACTGATCTCTGGGCCCATAACCTGTTGGTCTTTACTTCATAAGCGTTTATTTAAGACTAAAGAAAATGTACAAAAAGGAAGTTCATAATACAAAACATACATAGCGTAATTCAGTCTTAGTCTAGTACTACGTTATTGTGACTACTCTACTACAAATATGAATAAACAATCATTATTAAATTATAATAATACTAACACCCCCTTAGGGGATAAATTTCAAAAAATCGCTCCTAAGTGGATGTCCATGTCATTATAGGGATGCACGGTCAAAATTAAAGCCCTTCAGCCTCAGCGGTGTGGGTTAACCCCATTTCACCCCCTTAGGGGATGAATTTCGAAAAATCGCTTCTTACTGGATGTCCACGTCATTAAAGGGATGCACTGTCAAAATTTCAGCCCTATAGCTCCACCGGTTTGGGTAAACCCTATTTCACCCCCTTAGGGGATGAATTTCGAAAAATCGCTTTACAGTGGATGTCCACGCCATTATAGGGATGCACTGTCAAAATTTGAGCCCTATAGCTATAGCGGTTTGGAAAAACCCCATTTCACCCCCTTAGGGGATAAATTTCGAAAAATCGCTTTATAGTGGATGTCCACGCCATTATAGGGATGCACTGTCAAAATTTCAGCCCTATAGCTACAGCGGTTTGGAAAAACCCCATTTCACCCCCTTAGGGGATAAATTTCGAAAAATCGCTTTATAGTGGATGTCCACGCCAGTATAGAGATGCACTGTCAATATTTCAGCCCTATAGCTTCAGCGGTTTGGGTAAACCCCATTCCCCCCCCCCCCCCTTAGGGGATGAATTTCGAAAAATCGCTTTTTAGTGGATTTCCACATCATTATAGGGATGCACTGTCAAAATTTCAGCCCTATAGCTCCAGCGGTTTGGGTAAACCCCATTTCACTCCCTTAGGGGATGAATTTCGAAAAATCGCTTTAATAGTGGAAGACCACGCCATTATAGGGATGCACTGTCAAAATTACAGCCCTATAGCTTTAGCGGTTTAGGTAAACCCTATTTCACCCCCTTAGGGGATGAATTTCGTAAAATCGCTTGTTAGTGGATGTCCACGTCATTATAGGGATGCACTGTCAAAATTTCAGCCCTATAGCTCCAGCGGTTTGGGTAAACCCCATTTCACTCCCTTAGGGGATGAATTTCGAAAAATCGCTTTAATAGTGGATGACCACGCCATTATAGGGATGCACTGTCAAAATTACAGCCCTATAGCTTTAGCGGTTTGGAAAAACCCCATTTCACCCCCTTAGGGGATGAATTTCGAAAAATCGCTTTTTAGTGGATGTCCACGTCATTATAGGGATGCACTGTCAAAATTTCAGCCCTATAGCTCCAGCGGTTTTGAGTTGACCCTATTTCACCCCCTTAGGGGATGAATTTCGAAAAATCGCTTTTTAGTGGATGTCCACGTCATTAAAGGGATGCACTGTCAAAATTTCAGCCCTATAGCTCCAGCTGTTTTGAGTTGACCCTATTTCACTCCCTTGGGGGATGAATTTCGAAAAATCGGTTTTTAGTGGATGTCCACGTCATTAAAGGGATGCACTGTCAAAATTTCAGCCCTATAGCTCCAGCTGTTTTGAGTTGACCCTATTTCACTCCCTTAGGGAATGAATTTCGAAAAATCGCTTTAATAGTGGAAGACCACGCCATTATAGGGATGCACTGTCAAAATTACAGCCCTATAGCTTTAGCGGTTTGGGTAAACCCTATTTCACCCCCTTATGGGATGAATTTCGTAAAATCGCTTGTTAGTGGATGTCCGCCGCATTATAGGGATGCACTGTCAATAGTTCAGCCCTATAGCTCCAGCGGTTTGGGTAAACCCCATTCCCCCCCCCCCCCCTTAGGGGATGAATTTCGAAAAATCGCTTTTTAGTGGATGTCGACATCATTATAGGGATGCACTGTCAAAATTTCAGCCCTATAGCTCCAGCGGTTTGGGTAAACCCCATTTCACTCCCTTAGGGGATGAATTTCGAAAAATCGCTTTAATAGTGGATGACCACACCATTATAGGGATGCACTGTCAAAATTACTGCCCTATAGCTTTAGCGGTTTGGAAAAACCCCATTTCACCCCCTTAGGGGATGAATTTCGAAAAATCGCTTTTTAGTGGATGTCCACATCATTATAGGGATGCACTGTCAAAATTTCAGCCCTATAGCTCCAGCGGTTTTGAGTTGACCCTATTACACCCCCTTAGGGGATGAATTTCGAAAAATCGTTTTTTAGTGGATGTCCACGTTATTAAAGGGATGCACTGTCAAAATTTCAGCCCTATAGCTCCAGCGGTTTTGAGTTGACCCTATTTCACTCCCTTAGGGGATGAATTTCGAAAAATTGCTTTAATAGTGGAAGACCACGCCATTATAGGGATGCACTGTCAAAATTACAGCCCTATAGCTTTAGCGGTTTGGGTAAACCCTATTTCACCCCCTTAGGGGATGAATTTCGTAAAATCGCTTGTTAGTGGATGTCCACGTCATTATAGGGATGCACTGTCAATATTTCAGCCCTATAGCTGCAGCGGTTTGGGTAAACCCCATTTCACTCCCTTAGGGGATGAATTTCGAAAAATCGCTAGGGATGCACTGTCAAAAATTTCAGCCCTTTAGCTCTAGCGGTTTAGGTTGTGCGTTGTCTGTCAGTCAGTTACTTTTTATACAATAGAAAAAAAGTAAATAAAAAAAATCCCCTTACAACTTATTGAACCCCTTTTCACCCCCTTCAACCTTTTTTTCTCCAAAAAAAGTAGCCTATGTCCGTCTCCAAGGTCTAAACTATGTCTGTTGCAAATTTCATCAAAATCGGTCCAGCGGTTTAGGCGTGAAAGCGTAACATACAGACAGACAGACAGACAGAGTTACTTTCGCATTTATAATATTAGTAACGATATATATATATATATATATATATATATATATATATATATATATATATATATATATATATTACAGTACAATAAGACAAAAACAAAAAAACCTTTTTTGTTATCATAATTTTTCCCATTTTCAAAAGTAAAGACATTTATTATCTTTAAATTTTCATTTTTCGGCATGTAAGCATGTTGACCAGCAACATTAGAATTTCTGATAAAACATCAAGCCAGACGTAATCTGATCCGTCCGGCCATGAGAAAATATGCGAAGCGGCTAGATAACGCGAATTTCCATAGAGAATCGGCAGATGCTCAGAAATTCTAATGTTGCACAAAATGCATAGAACATTCTTTTAGCAATGTAAGCAGTTTTGTGTATATAAAAGAAATTAATGGATAATTAAAGAGACACAGTTATTAATAAGACTTCAAGCGTTTAATTTCTAATTGTCCTGTGTTTGGGGGTTTCGCTCAAGCACAAACTTTACAAATCAAATCAACAAAGCAATCGTTGTCAAGGTGAATCACTTTGTCAACATTTTTAAATAACTTTGTCAAGGTGTAACACCTTGATAATTTAAAAAGGAAACTTTGGACAATCAGTCCACCGGGAAGTAAAAGAACTTCTCGTATTAAACATTGGTGACCCCGACGTGATCGGGTGTAGCACTTGTATTACGCAACTCACATCTTCTCATCAATCTCGGGAGCTAATCAACAGCTGTCATCATGTCGAAGACTTTGGAGGAATTTATGCAGGACCAATTCTATTTGGGGCAAGAGATCCAGAGAGTCGTCAGCAATTATAAGAAAGACCCAGCGCACCGAAAAAACAGGGACTATTACCTGGAACGCATCCGGCGGCTAGAAGATAATTGGTTATCTTTTGAAAGGAATGACATCAGTCTTAAGGAGCTTCCCAATCACGAGACCCATGAATACACGACTAAAAATTATTACAAAGCAATCGCCAAGATATTCCAAGAATATCGGTAGCTGTTTGAGGAGAAATTGAAGGAATTTCCCAGGCCATCTGCAACACCAACTCCAAGGCAATCAGCAACACCAACACCCAGGCAATCAAAGGTTCAAATTAATGTGACAAGTCCAACCGAGGCTGAAACTGCAAATACTGAAGAAGTCAAAAGGATGAAGAGGAGGCAGCAATCAGTACTCCAATCCTTGAATCGGTTAATGCAATCAATTGACAGGAACCAGATGCATGACACGGTTTACTGCAAGGTAAAACTTGAAGCAGTCAAGCATTATTGGTCCCAGATTGAGGAATTAAACAGTAGGCTGTGGGAGTTAGTTGACGATCCAGCCAAAATCCATGAAGATACCGATAGTTACATCCAAGCTGAAGAAAATGTGCAGCACCTACTCGTAGCATTGACAACCAGGTTGCAGGAGCAAAGGCAAATATCCAGCAACAGCCAACAATCCAGTCAAGCAAGCTCATTTATGAAGCTTCCAAAGATAGAGCTCCCAAAATTTGATGGAGATTATCTGAAATGGAAGCAATTTCACGATTTATACACAGAAATGGTGCATAAACAAGCATTGGCCGACTGTCAAAAAATGTGGTACCTGAAGGCCAACCTAGTAGGAGAAGCAGAACGTCTAATAAGACATTATTCGTTGTCAGAAGAGAACTACACAGCAGCGTGGAGAACACTTCAAGATCGCTACAACAATCCAAGGATACTTGTTGCAGCTCTGGTCAATAAATTGTTATCTCAGCCTTCTCATGCAAACGAATGTGGAACGGCAACATCAGTAAAGAATCTACATGACATAACCCAAGAATGCCTTCTGGGCTTAGAAAATTTGGGAGTTTCAACCGAAAACTGGGACCCATTACTGCTTCACATCCTGCAGCGAAAGTTAGACAAGAACACTCATGCAATGTATGAGCAGTCCCTTGCAAATCCAAAGGAGTTAGCATCTTTGAAGGACTTCTTAGCATTCCTTGAAAAACGTTTCCAGGCGTTGGAGGCTTTAGGCGGAAAAGGGAATGTGAAACCAGAACAGCACAAGAAACCATCAAAGACATTCTCATCACTTGCATCTACAATAACCCGATGCATTTTATGCAAACAAAACCATCAGCTGTACCAGTGCAAACAGTTCCTGCAAAAAAACCCCAGTGAGAGATTACGCTTAGTGCAAAAAAATAAATTGTGCGTGAATTGTCTCAGGAACGGTCACCATTGGACCGATTGCAAATTACGAGCTTGCACCAGATGTACCAAAAAGCATAACACGCTGTTGCATTTAGATATTCCCGAGGCTAAGGCCAATGCAAAGCCAACTGATCATAAGGATATAATGAAAACAGAAAGCTTACCTGGATCTAGCAGTAGCACATTATCCTTAACCACCAAAAATATGGGTGTTCCAACAGGATATGTCATATTGAGCACAGCACGTGTAAAGTTAATTTCCAATGACGGCCGAACTATAGAATGCCGCGCCATCCTGGATCCAGGATCACAAATCAATGTTATTACAAAACGATTGATAAAAAAATGCGTCTAGAGCCAGAAGAAGTTACACTATCAGTAGAAGGCATACAGCGAGCACCACAAAAGGCCAGAGGACGCATCAACATCATACTAGAATCCAACACTAGCGCTTTTAGTACCAGAATTGAAGCCTTCGTCATGCAGGAAATTACATCGTTGCAGCCAACTCAGCAATTAAATTCTACTGAATGGAAGATACCGAACAACGTTAGATTGGCTGATCCCCGATTTGACAAGCCGGCAAAAGTCGATCTATTGCTTGGTGCAGAACACTTTTTCCAACTGTTGTCAGTAGGACAGATAGACCTAGGACCCAACTTACCAACGCTACAAAATACCGTACTTAGATGGATCGTTTCAGGAAAGGTAACCCAACCGAATGCTTCAGCAAGAGCGATATGCAACATTCTTACTGAAGAAGGAAGGCTCACTGATGTAATCGAAAAATTTTGGAAACTGGAGGAAGCAGAGGAATCAACAACTGAAATGAGCGTTGCTGAAAAACGATGTGAAAAAATCTTCAATCAAACCACAGGTCGCTTGAGCAATGGACGATTTGTAGTAGCGTTACCATTCTCTCAAGATCCTAAGAGCCTGGGCGAATCCAGAACAGTAGCACTGCGCCGCTTCTATGCGCTCGAAGGGAAACTCATGAAAAACAGTCAATTGCGAAAGGAATATGTAGCGTTCATGGAGGAGTATATAGAGCTTGGCCACATGCAACTGGCAACCAGTGACAGTCTTCTACAACCAAACTATTATCTGCCACACCATAGCGTTCTCAAGCCAGATAGCACTACTACAAAGTTACGAGTAGTGTTTGATGCATCAGCCAAGACAACATCTAATAAGTCGTTGAATGATATACTTTATGCTGGGCCGACAGTACAAGATGAACTCTTCTCAATTCTCTTACGTTTTCGACTCCCACGGTTTGTATTCACAGCCGACATACAGAAAATGTACCGGCAAATAGAAGTGCGCAAGGAAGATCAGCAATTCCAACTTATTTTTTGGAGGAAGGATCCAAATGAGCAGGTGAAATGCTACCAACTTCGAACAATTACTTATGGTACCACTTCAGCGCCATATTTGGCAACAAGATGTCTTCAAAAGCTCGCAGAAGATCGAAAGGACGCCTATCCATATGGAGCACAAATCCTCAAACACGATTTCTATGTAGATGACGTAATGACTGGATCAAATAGCGTGGCCGAGCTCTTGCAGAGTCAAAAGGAACTAAACCAGCTGCTCACAGAAGGCGGGTTTACACTAAGGAAGTGGTGCTCTAATCATGCCAAACTACTTGAGCACATAATGCCGAACGATCAAGAGATACAACTTGCTTTCACAAGCAATCAGGAAGATCACGTAAAAACGTTAGGAATAATTTGGTTTCCAAAGAACGACGAATTTAGTATATCAGTGTCCAAAAATGACGCCAACCGAGTAACAAAACGGACCGTTGCATCAGACTTAGCAAAAATATTTGACCCATTAGGCATGATCGCTCCAGTTGTTGTTAGAGCAAAATTGTTTCTTCAAGAACTATGGGAGCTAAAGATGGATTGGGACGCTGCGATTCCGCAAGAACTGTATACCAGATGGATAGAGTTTCGGCAACAACTTCATGCACTAAACGAAATAAAGATTCCACGACACATTTATGGTCACCGTCTGGTGAAAGATATGCAGCTCCATACTTTTGCAGATGCCTCTGAAAAGGCTTACGGTGCAGCAGTCTACATTCGAGCCACTACTCAAGATGGAACGGTACTTTGTCGGCTGTTGTGTGCTAAGTCAAGAGTAGCACCCATAAAGAAAATTACAATTCCAAGACTGGAACTATGCGCAGCTAAGTTGGCAGCTGAATTAACTCCCGCGTCAAGAAGGATTTGGATCTGAGAAATAAACCGAGTTATTTGTGGACGGACTCGGAAATTGTATTATCATGGTTAAATAGTTCCACGGCAGCGCTACCAACCTTTGTTGCTAACAGAATAGCATCTATTAAAGGTTACTCTATACCAGAGCAATGGTGTCATGTCTCATCAAAGGACAATCCGGCAGACATAGTGTCAAGAGGTCTATCACCAGAACGTATGCAAAATTGTACACTGTGGTTTTATGGACCACTCTTTTTACATGGGAAGACGGAAATTTGGCCACCAGCGTTCAAACTACAAGAACCGGTGACTAAGGTTAGCGTACCAACAGTATCGCTCACTACAACCACACACAACGATGCATATTTCGACGTAAGCTGTATAAAACACAATAACTCTTTCCGGAAATTACAGCGAATAACAGCTTACACACTCAGATTCATCAATCGCTGCCAAAGGAACCCAAGAGATACGAGCGAAGGAAATGCACTAACTCCTAAGGAACTCGATGAAGCATTATATTTGATCATAAAATCCATGCAGAAGGAGGAGTTCATGTTAGACATTAACCATTTAAAGTGCCATCAGGAGGTCAACAAAAATAGCCCACTTTGCAGTTTGACACCATTTCTAGATGCAAAGGGAGTAATACGCGTCGGTGGAAGACTAGAGGCGTCAGGATTATCATACGACGCAAAACATCCCATGCTGCTGCCTTACGGTCATCCGCTAACACGACTATTATTAACTGATCTTCATAAGGAAAATTCACACATTGGGCCACAAGGATTACTCGCCACCGTTAGGCAACATTTCTGGCCGATTAAAGGAAAGGCCCTTGCACGAGTTATAGTTCAACACTGCACCACATGTACGAGAGCCAAGCCGAAACTATTTCATCAGTTGATGGGTAACATACCTGTGGATCGAGTGCAGCCCACCAGACCATTCATCAATGCCGGAGTAGACTTTTGCGGGCCAATTTCAATTCACTACAAGTTGAGGGGCAAAAGACCAACAAAAGCTTATATTGCAGTCTTTTGCTGCTTCTCTACCAAGGCAGTCCATTTCGAGATTGTCTCCGATCTAACAACCGACGCCTTCATTGCAGCACTTAAACGGTTCATCGGTAGGCGAGGACATGTTCAAAATCTCTACTGCGATAACGCAACCAACTTTGTTGGGGCTAGCAATCAACTAAGTGAGTTGAAGGATGTCATTTATTCGGCTAAAGGCAGAGAAGCCATTACCAGCACCTGCAGCTCCAAATCCATCAATTTTCGTTTTATACCACCAAGAGCTCCTCACTTCGGCGGACTCTGGGAGGCGGCAGTCAAATCAGCAAAACATTTATTAGTACGATCCATGGCAAACGTATCAATGACATATGAGGAATTAGAGACAGCAGTGTTAAACTCACGCCCAATAACGCCACTATCTAATGATCCAAATGACCTCAGTGCTCTAACTCCTGGTCACTTTCTTATTGGGGAGCCCCTTACAGCAACTGTCGACCAAACTGGAAAGGAGTTACAAGGAAGTTTACAGAATAGGTGGAAAATGTTAACACACCTCAAGCAAAATTTCTGGAACAGGTGGTCACAAGAGTATCTGAGCGAACTGCAGCATCGTTATAAATGGAATACACGGCTCAATAACGTAAAAACCGGAACGTTAGTTATCTTAAAGGAAGACAACATGCCAATCATGAAGTGGCCACTGGGAAGAATTGTGAAGATTTATAAGGGGGAGGATGATTGTGTGCGCGTGGTAGATGTGAAAACCGCTTCAGGCATCTTTAAAAGAGCAATACACAGACTGGCTCCACTCTTAATGACAGAAGAAGATGAAAAACGTGATGACGACCACGCCTTCGGATCAATTCAACAAAACGAAGAGAACGAACCAGAAGAGACACCAAGTAAAAGGGCACGGCGAACAACATCACCGTCCATACTAACGATTTTGGCAATATGCTTGATTCTACCAATCATTATGGCATCCAATATAGAAGTTAAACGTTTTAAGGAGCATCATGGATTAAAGTTTGAAAACGTCGGCAAAGTTGGCTTAACATCAAGACAATGGGACATCATCGTATACTTTGATCTGCAACCGTTACAGTCACAGTACGAAATTTTCCTCAAGGGGCTTTCAACGTTTCACAGACTTTGCAAAGAAATTAATCAAAAGCCAACATGTGAACAAATCATAGGGGAATTTCAACACATTCAGGAAGAATTTGAAGCAAGTGATGAATTGCTCAGTCTACAGCGTACGCCAAGTAGAATGAAACGAGGAGCGGTGAACTTTGTCGGAAATATGGCAAATGCATTATTTGGAGTATTGGACAACGACTATGCTGTAAAAATGTCAGAAACCATCGACAATATTCGAACTAATGAGGAGCATCTACTAGCACTAGTGAAGAATCAAACATCCATTATAGATTCGACAATTAACGTCATACGAACGGACCAGTCAACAACAGAGGCAAGATTCAAGAACTTGGAAAACCGATATCAGCAACTCCTCAATACCGTCCATCCCGACACAGGAGAGACCTATGCATTAAAAATGCAAAACTTAGTGACGTCACTTGCTATACAAATGACGCTACTTACAACGAATTTGCGTCATGTCCATTCGTTGATCCTGGACATTTTGGCAGACACGCATCATGGAAGACTGAGCCCTCAGATCATATCACCTCGCCAACTGAAGGAGGAGCTTATGACCATTCGAAGCCACTTGCCACCATCATACAGCCTTCCGACCGATGGCCATAGCTTGAGCAGCTTATACCATCTCATCACAGTAGCTGGTTGCAAGACTGACAAATACGTCATTTTTCATCTCAAAATACCGTTACTAAATGCTGATGATTTCGACTTATTTAAGATAACCCCAATCCCCACAGTAGTAAATAACACCTTTGTGGCTATTCGGACAACTTCAAAATACCTTGCGATCAACACCCTTAGAGACATGTACTGTCCAATGTCAGAAGTCGAGCTAAATCTTTGCTTAGCTATGAGCGACAGACGCATATGCCGACTTCAACAACCACTCTACCATCGAGGTGCTGAAATAGGCATGTGTGAAGTGTATCTCCTTAACGAGATGCCCACGTTCTCACAATGCCCAGTAGAAATACTACACCAACAACCAATTTGGATTCAACTTGATCATCCCAATGAATGGATATTTGCTATGAAGGAACCAACAGTAACCAATATCGTGTGTAATGGAGAACCATCCACCATCACGCTCGAAGGAATCGGTCAACTGAAATTGGAACCAGAATGTATTCTGAAGCAGAAGTTGGCGACTGTTCAAGGGCACCACATTAACTTCAACAGCACTGCGACAGGTTATATCCGATACTCTAGTACTAAACCGAAGGTACCACAGGAAAGGAATTCTGATGCCATCTTCAAGATACAACAAGAAACTCTTGATGAAATACAGCAGCAGCTTGCGCAACAAAATCTAGAGCTGCCTAAGAAAATCGAAGCCCACAATAATCATCACAGCATCACCAGCTACCTCAGCATTACATTAGTAGCAGTCTTAATAATAGGTATCTTGGTGCGATATGGGTACATCAGATGCAAACGACCTAAGCGGCCTCAACCTAAACCCCGGACGCATGTTGGAGTAAACGAAGGATTAGACTTTACCGTTGTTGTATAATTGAACATCGTTCAAGGCGGGCAGTATGTTTGTACTCATAGTACAAATTTAGTTTATCATAAAAATCAATCAATTTAATATATCACATAAATTTTCATACAGTACAGTACAATAAGACAAAAACAAAAAAACCTTTTTTGTTATCATAATTTTTCCCATTTTCAAAAGTAAAGACATTTATTATCTTTAAATTTTCATTTTTCGGCATGTAAGCATGTTGACCAGCAACATTAGAATTTCTGATAAAACATCAAGCCAGACGTAATCTGATCCGTCCGGCCATGAGAAAATATGCGAAGCGGCTAGATAACGCGAATTTCCATAGAGAATCGGCAGATGCTCAGAAATTCTAATGTTGCACAAAATGCATAGAACATTCTTTTAGCAATGTAAGCAGTTTTGTGTATATAAAAGAAATTAATGGATAATTAAAGAGACACAGTTATTAATAAGACTTCAAGCGTTTAATTTCTAATTGTCCTGTGTTTGGGTGTTTCGCTCAAGCACAAACTTTACAAATCAAATCAACAAAGCAATCGTTGTCAAGGTGAATCACTTTGTCAACATTTTTAAATAACTTTGTCAAGGTGTAACACCTTGATAATTTAAAAAGGAAACTTTGGACAATCAGTCCACCGGGAAGTAAAAGAACTTCTCGTATTAAACAAGGACATTCCAAAATCCTTGGAAATACTGGTATAATTTTCCAAAATTGCTCTAAAATTAAGGTAATTGTAAGGTAAAGGTAAAAATGTATTTTCGCGAAAAATTAATTTTTGAGGTAATATGCATCCATTCTGGCACCACCATTCGATTCGCCGGAAAATTTCATATTGTTTTGACACCTCAAACGTCGCGAGGTGTCAAAGTTACGCGGTTTTCGAATTGGTTGTGTCGCGAGTGTGTAGTTACCTGGTGCGTGCTAATTCACGGAAATTCGTTGTGTTACAGGTGAGTGCAGTTTAACTTAGGTGGTGGTTTGTTGTTAGTTGCATAAATTTACATAGTTTGTGATCATTTTCGGTATTTTTTTATACTTTTTCATTTTGGGGTTATGTTCATTCCAAAACCCTGTAAAATTCATTTAATTCATCTAAATTCGACATAATATTATTGACTTGCGTTTAATTCATGTTGTATTTCGTTGATTTATGTCTATTATGTAGTTCAAGTTATTTAAATTCATTTTTTTTTCTCATTGTTTTTGCTGTTGTTTTTTTGTTGACATTTTCATTTTTATAGTAGTTCATTAATTTTACATCTTATTTTAGGTATTTCCTTTGGAATGTGCATGTGTTCACCCAGGCACCAGGTATTATCTGAATATTTTTGAGTTCATACATATAGTTGTTTTTATTTTTAGGGTTTCAGGTTGAACACATATATATATATATATATATATATATATATATATATACTAGCTGGGACCCGGTGCGCCTACGCTGCACCCATAAGTCAATGGTAAACAATAAAAACCATCCATTGACTTAATATTTTTCGAGATATGAATTTTACACAGATGAAATGCCTCAAAGAACATGGGTCTTGCGTCGGCTGCCATGAATCGGTTTATTGAGTCTACTGCATTGCTTATTGTATTCTACTTATCATACCCTTTCATTTGATACCCATGTCGAGGTGGTTGTGAAGAAAGTGGTAATTCGGCCTCTTGAGACGGCCGCCATGGATCTAAAGATATATTTTGTATACTTCATTGCTTATTGTATTATACTTATCATATCCTTTCATTTGATACCCATGTCGAGGTGGTTGTGAAGAAAGTGGTACCCCGCCCTCTTGAGACGGCCGCCATGGATCTAAAGATATATTTTGTATACTACATTGCTTATTGTATTGTACTTAACATACCCTTTCATTTGATACCCATGTTGAGGTGGTTGTGAAGAAAGTGGTAATTCGGCCTCTTGAGACGGCCGCCATGGATCTAAAGATATATTTTGTATACTACATTGCTTATTGTATTATACTTATCATATCCTTTCATTTGATACCCATGTCGAGGTGGTTGTGAAGAAAGTGGTACCCCGCCCTCTTGAGACGGCCACAATGGATCTAAAGATAGATTTTGTATACTACATTGCTCATTGTATTGTGCTTAACATACCCTTTCATTTGATACCCATGTTGAGGTGGTTGTGAAGAAAGTGGTAATCCGGCCTCATGAGACGGCCGCCAGGGATCTAAAGATATATTTTGTATACTACATTGCTTATTGTATTCTGCTTATCATACCCTTTCATTTGATACCCATGTCGAGGTGGTTGTGAAGAAAGTGGTACCCCGCCCTCTTGAGAAGGCCGCCATGGATTTAAAGATATATTTTGTATACTACATTGCTTATTGTATTGTACTTAACATACCCTTTCATTTGATACCCATGTTGAGGTGGTTGTGAAGAAAGTGGTAATCCGGCCTCTTGAGACGGCCGCCATGGATCTAAAGATATATTTTGTATACTACATTGCTTATTGTATTCTACTTATCATACCCTTTCATTTGATACCCATGTCGAGGTGGTTGTGAAGAAAGTGGTACCCCGCCCTCTTGAGACGGCCACCATGGATCTAAAGATAGATTTTGTATACTACATTGCTCATTGTATTGTGCTTAACATACCCTTTCATTTGATACCCATGTTGAGGTGGTTGTGAAGAAAGTGGTAATCCGGCCTCTTGAGACGGCCGCCATGGATCTAAAGATATATTTTGTATACTACATTGCTTATTGTATTCTACTTATCATACCCTTTCATTTGATACCCATGTCGAGGTGGTTGTGAAGAAAGTGGTACACCGCCTTCTTGAGACGGCCGCCATGGATCATTTTAGTTTCAATAGCGTCATGGCCTACCTATTGTTTGACAGCTGCGTAAAATTGAAATTTTCATTAAATGTAATGATTCAATTTAATGACAATTTTACATTTGTCAAATAATAGGTAGGCCATGAAGCTATTGAAACTAAAATGAAGTGAAAATTCCTAAAATTACCATTTTTTTGTTTTTTCAGGCAATTTTTTTAATTTTTCTCTCCGTAAGAACCATCCTCGTACTTCAACGAATATTCGAAAAAAACAATTAGTCCAATAGGTCCAGCCGTTCTCGAGTTTTGCGCTTAGCAACACATTTAGCGATTCATTTTTATATTATAGATATATATATATATCCTTACTAATATTATAAATGTGAAAGTAACTCTGTCTGTCTGTCTGTCTGTCTGTCTGTCTGTCTGTCTGTCTGTATGTTACGCTTTCACGCCTAAACCGCTGGACCGATTTTGATGAAATTTGCAACAGACATAGTTTAGACCTTGGAGACGGACATAGGCTATTTTTTTGGAGAAAAAAGGGTTGAAGGGGGTGAAATGGGGTTCAATAAGTTGTAAGGGGATTTATTTTCTTCACTTTTTTTCTATTGTATAAAAAGTAACTGACTGAAAGACAACGCACAACCTAAACCGCTAGAGCTAAAGGGCTGAAATTTTTGACAGTGCACCCCTAGCGATTTTTCGAAATTCATCCCCTAAGGGGGTGAAATAGGGTCAACTCAAAACCGCTGGAGCTATAGGGCTGAAATTTTGACAGTGCATCCCTTTAATGACCTGGACATCCACTAAAAAGCGATTTTTCGAAATTCATCCCCTAAGGGGGTGAAATGGGGTTTTTCCAAACCGCTAAAGCTATAGGGCTGTAATTTTGACAGGGCATCCCTATAATGGCGTGTTCATCCACTATTAAAGCGATTTTTCGAAATTCATCCCCTAAGGGAGTGAAATGGGGTTTACCCAAACCGCTGGAGCTATAGGGCTGAAATTTTGACAGTGCATCCCTATAATGATGTGGACATCCACTAAAAAGCGATTTTTCGAAATTCATCCCCTAAGGGGGTGAAATGGGGTTTTTCCAAACCGCTATAGCTATAGGGCTGAAATTTTGACAGTGCATCCCTATAATGGCGTGGACATCCACTATAAGGCGATTTTTCGAAATTCATCCCCTAAGGGGGTGAAATGGGGTTTTTCCAAACCGCTATTGATATAGGGCTGAAATTTTGACAGTGCATCCCTATAATGGCGTGGACATCCACTATAGAGCAATTTTTCGAAATTCATCCCCTAAGGGGGTGAAATAGGGTTTACCCAAACCGCTAAAGCTATAGGGCTGTAATTTTGACAGTGCATCCCTATAATGGCGTGGTCTTCCACTATTAAAGCGATTTTTCGAAATTCATCCCCTAAGGGAGTGAAATGGGGTTTACCCAAACCGCTGGAGCTATAGGGCTGAAATTTTGACAGTGCATCCCTATAATGATGTGGACATCCACTAAGAAGCGATTTTTCGGAATTCATCCCCTAAGGGGGTGAAATGGGGGTTTTTCAAACCGCTAAATTTATAGGGCTGAAATTTTGACAGTGCATCCCTATAATGGCGTGGACATCCACTATAAAGCGATTTTTCGAAATTCATCCCCTAAGGGGGTGAAATGGGGTTTTTCCAAACCGCTATAGATATAGGGCTGAAATTTTGACAGTGCATTATAGAGCGATTTTTCGAAATTCATCCCCTAAGGGAGTGAAATGGGGTTTACCAAACCGCTGGAGCTATAGGGCTGAAATTTTGACAGTGCATCCCTGTAATGATGTGGACATCCACTAAGAAGCGATTTTTCGAAATTCATCCCCTAAGGGGGTGAAATGGGGTTTTTCCAAACCGCTATAGCTATAGGGCTGAAATTTTGACAGTGCATCCCTATAATGGCGTGGACATCCACTATAGAGCGATTTTTCGAAATGCATCCCCTAAGGGGGTGAAATGGGGTTTACCCAAACCGCTAAAGCTATAGGGCTGTAATTTTGTCAGTGCATCCCTATAATGGCGTGGTCTTCCACTATTAAAGCGATTTTTCGAAATTCATCCCCTAAGGGAGTGAAATGGGGTTTACCCAAACCGCTGTAGCTATAGGGCTGAAATTTTGACAGTGCATCCCTATAATGATGTGGACATCCACTTAGAAGCGATTTTTCGAAATTTATCCCCTAAGGGGGTGAAATATGGTTTTTCCAAACCGCTATAGCTATAGGGCTGAAATTTTGACAGTGTATCCCTATAATGGCGTGGACATCCACTATAAAGCGATTTTTCGAAATTCATCCCCTAAGGGGGTGAAATAGGGTTTACCCAAACCGCTGGAGCTACAGGGCTGAAATTTTGACAGTGCATCCCTTTAATGACGTGGACATCCACTAAGAAGCGATTTTTCGAAATTCATCCCTTAGGGGGTGAAATGGGGTTTTTCCAAACCGCTATAGCTATAGGGCTGAAATTTTGACAGTGCATCCCTATAATGGCGTGGACATCCACTATAAAGCGATTTTTCGAAATTCATCCACTAAGTGGGTGAAATGGGGTTAACCCACACCGCTGAAGCTGAAGGGCTTTAATTTTGACCGTGTATCCCTATAATGACGTGGACATCCACTTAGGAGCGATTTTTTGAAATTTATCCCCTAAGGGGGTTAAATGGGGTTAACCCAAACCGCTGGAGCTGAAGGGCTTTAATTTTGACAGTGCATCTCTATAATGACGTGGACATTCACTAAGAAGCAATTTTTCGAAATTCATCCCCTAACGCAGTGAAATGGGGGACATAAACATGCCAATCTCTGCTTCAAAATATACGCAGCAATTTGTTTACCATATTTATTAAAAAAATGCACTATAATAAACCCTTTTAGGGATAATGACAGCTGACTTTTTTGTTTGTTTTTTTTTTTGAAGGAAAAAATTGCACATAATAAACAGTTTTTATTTAAAGGCGTTGCAAGGCACGCGGGTTTTATGCTAGTATATATATATATATATATATATATATATATATATACCTATATGTTGTGCAGAGAAGCAGACTCGGACCCCTGGGGTGGAGCCTATAAAATGGTTATGTCAGCGGTCAAGGGCAAACGCTCTCCGCCGATCACCTGCCCCGCGCTGCTCCAGAGTATTGTGTATGTCCTGTTTCCACAGAACGTACGCACGGTCGATTTACCCACCCTCCAGGTGGACCCAGAAGAGATACCTGCGGTGACCGCAGATGAGATTCTGGAGGCTGCAAAAAAGGTGGCCATCAATAAGGCCCCTGGCATGGATGGCATACCAAATAAAGCGGCGAAGCTAGCATCTTCAATAGCGCCAGATAGGTTCGCTGAAGTCTTCACAGCGTGCCTGAGAGAGGGGATCTTCCCGGAGCGATGGAAACAGCAGAAACTCGTGCTCATACCGAAGCCGAACAAACCTCTTGGGGACCCATCGTCCTACAGACCGATATGCCTCCTTAGTTGTATAGGCGAACTTTTCGAGCGGGTGATCTGTAACAGGATTCTCCCTAGCGTCGAAAGGGTAGGTGGCCTGTCGGACAAGCAATTCGGCTTCAGAAAGGCAAGGTCGACGACTGATGCAGTCAATATGGTGGTGGGCATAGCAAGAGCCGCCATAGAGAAAAATCACTGCTGCGCATTGATAACCCTCGACGTAAAAAATGCTTTCAACTCAGTGAGGTGGAGCAAAATAGTTGAGGCGTTGATCAAGCTAGGCACACCAAAGTACCTAGTGCGTGTAGTGGCCGACTACCTCCAGGGTAGGTCGCTTCATTGCGATTCGGATGATGGTCCTAAAGTGTTCGGGACAACATGCGGTGCCCCGCAAGGTTCCGTCCTGGGCCCTCTCCTATGGATCGCAATGTACAATGATGTGTTGGGGCTTCGTCTTCCAAAGGAAGCAGTGGCGATCGGGTTTGCAGATGATATCGGGGTAGTTGTCGAAGGAAAACACCCAGATGACATCAAACTGTACGCAAACGAAGCGATCTGGGAAATAAAAGCGTGGTTAGAACGCGCGGGGTTGAAGCTTGCTGAGCACAAAACGGAAGTAGTGCTGATCAGCAAGCGACGAAAGCTAGTATCCGTAAAGATAAAAGTAGGGGAACAGATCATCCACTCACAGCCCGCACTAAGGTACCTGGGAGTGATGATCGACCGGAGGCTAAACTTCAAAGCGCACTTGGAGGGCACGGCAGACAAAGCGTCTGCGATTTGTGCAGCACTCGCAAGAATGCTGCCCAATGTTGGGGGCCCTAGACCGAGTCGCCGCCTCCTCTTGGAAAGGGTGGTCAGCTGAGTCCTGTTATACGCAGCGCCAGTGTGGGCAGCAGCGTTAAACAGGACTGCAAATTGTATGAAATGGAGGGCCGAATATAGGCTAGGTGCACTACGTGCTTGCTACGCGTACAGGACCACGTCCGACGATGCGGCGTGCGTGATAGCGGGGATGATTCCCGTAGATATTCTGGCGAGGGAGGGCATGCGTCTCTATGATCCAGAATATGGTAGAGGGGAGCCAAGAAGGGTGCGGCGGCAGATTGCGCGCTGCGAGTCCTTAAGGGAATGGCAGGCGAAGTGGGACGAGTCTGTTAAGGGTCGTTGGACCCACAGACTTGTCCCTAACGTGGAAGTATGGGTTTCGAGGGAGCGTGGGGAAGTAAGTTACGACCTCACGCAGTTCCTGAGCGGACATGGGGGGTATAGGAAATACCTCCACCGATTCGGCCACGATGATTCACCGTTGTGTCCGGTATGCCCAGCGACGGAAGAAGACGCAGAGCACGTCTTCTTTGCCTGCTCGAGATACGCCGAGGAAAGGGCGGAATTAGAAGAAACGGCCCAGGCGCCACTAACGCCGGAAAACATCGTAGAGCATATGATGAGATCCGAGGAAATATGGAAGAAAGTGGAAGAAACCCTGAAGGCCATTCACAGAAAGTTAAGGCAAGAAGAAGCCACAAGACATATACACATATATACATATTGGAATTCATACAAATATTTACTACATTTTGTCTTTATATATGGGACATTCCACGTCAAATCGGACAAAATTTTTCGACCCCCCTCCGTTTTGGCTGAAATTTTCCAGGGACTTTGGGCAACTATTTAAGGCTTCAAAAAAATTTTTTTTTAATTTTTTCGAGAATATATTGACAATAAAAATTAAATGCGTTTTTTAAGGATTTTTATGAATTTTGACTTTCTTTCTCGATTTTGGCTCTATATCTTTCGTTCGGGTCGACGTTTTTGATAGGTTTTACATGTTTTCAGGTCAGAGGGTGTTCATCAAATTCAAATAGACGCGTTCAAATTCACAAAAAGTTCAAGAAATATTCGTGCAACTCAAATTAATTTCGCGTAAATCGCAGTATTAAAAACTCTATAATGCTTGTTAGTGGATGTCCACGTCATTATAGGGATGCACAGTCAAAATTTCAGCCCTATAGCTCCAGCGGTTTGGGTAAACCCCATTTCACTCCCTTAGGGGATGAATTTCGAAAAATCGCTTTAATAGTGGATGACCACGCCATTATAGGGATGCACTGTCAAAATTACAGCCCTATAGCTTTAGCGGTTTGGAAAAACCCCATTTCACCCCCTTAGGGGATGAATTTCGAAAAATCGCTTTTTAGTGGATGTCCACGTCATTATAGGGATGCACTGTCAAAAGTTCAGCCCTATAGCTCCAGCGGTTTTGAGTTGACAGTATTTCACCCCCTTAGGGGATGAATTTCGAAAAATCGCTTTTTAGTGGATGTCCACGTCATTAAAGGGATGCACTGTCAAAATTTCAGCCCTATAGCTCCAGCTGTTTTGAGTTGACCCTATTTCACTCCCTTAGGGGATGAATTTCGAAAAATCGCTTTTTAGTGGATGTCCACGTCATTAAAGGGATGCACTGTCAAAATTTCAGCCCTATAGCTCCAGCTGTTTTGAGTTGACCCTATTTCACTCCCTTAGGGGATGAATTTCGAAAAATCGCTTTAATAGTGGAAGACCACGCCATTATAGGGATGCACTGTCAAAATTACAGCCCTATAGCTTTAGCGGTTTGGGTAAACCCTATTTCACCCCCTTATGGGATGAATTTCGTAAAATCGCTTGTTAGTGGATGTCCGCCGCATTATAGGGATGCACTGTCAATATTTCAGCCCTATAGCTCCAGCGGTTTGGGTAAACCCCATTCCCCCCCCCCCCCTTAGGGGATGAATTTCGAAAAATCGCTTTTTAGTGGATGTCCACATCATTATAGGGATGCACTGTCAAAATTTCAGCCCTATAGCTCCAGCGGTTTGGGTAAACCCCATTTCACTCCCTTAGGGGATGAATTTCGAAAAATCGCTTTAATAGTGGATGACCACACCATTATAGGGATGCACTGTCAAAATTACTGCCCTATAGCTTTAGCGGTTTGGAAAAACCCCATTTCACCCCCTTAGGGGATGAATTTCGAAAAATCGCTTTTTAGTGGATGTCCACATCATTATAGGGATGCACTGTCAAAATTTCAGCCCTATAGCTCCAGCGGTTTTGAGTTGACCCTATTTCACCCCCTTAGGGGATGAATTTCGAAAAATCGTTTTTTAGTGGATGTCCACGTTATTAAAGGGATGCACTGTCAAAATTTCAGCCCTATAGCTCCAGCGGTTTTGAGTTGACCCTATTTCACTCCCTTAGGGGATGAATTTCGAAAAATCGCTTTAATAGTGGAAGACCACGCCATTATAGGGATGCACTGTCAAAATTACAGCCCTATAGCTTTAGCGGTTTGGGTAAACCCTATTTCACCCCCTTAGGGGATGAATTTCGTAAAATCGCTTGTTAGTGGATGTCCACGTCATTATAGGGATGCACTGTCAATATTTCAGCCCTATAGCTGCAGCGGTTTGGGTAAACCCCATTTCACTCCCTTAGGGGATGAATTTCGAAAAATCGCTTTAATAGTGGATGACCACGCCATTATAGGGATGCACTGTCAAAATTACAGCCCTATAGCTTTAGCGGTTTAGAAAAACCCCATTTCACCACCTTAGGGGATGAATTTCGAAAAATCGCTAGGGATGCACTGTCAAAAATTTCAGCCCTTTAGCTCTAGCGGTTTAGGTTGTGCGTTGTCTGTCAGTCAGTTACTTTTTATACAATAGAAAAAAGTAAATAAAAAAAATTCCCTTACAACTTATTGAACCCCTTTTCACCCCCTTCAACCCTTTTTTCTCCAAAAAAAAGTAGCCTATGTCCGTCTCCAAGGTCTAAACTATGTCTGTTGCAAATTTCATCAAAATCGGTCCAGCGGTTTAGGCGTGAAAGCGTAACATACAGACAGACAGACAGACAGACAGAGTTACTTTCGCATTTATAATATTAGTAAGGATATATATATATATATATATATATATATATATGTATATATATATATATATATATATATATATATATATATATATATATATATTGTACGATGGTTAGGCTGTGTAGCGGCGTTATAAAATACGACAACTTGTATTTACTTAGCACTCCTTTTAAATAAAAATATTTCGATAAAAAAAATTAACTATTCCGTTTTTTCCTTCTTGCTTTATTATAAAAATTTCTTCACACTTCTTGCTTTATTATAAAAACTAGTTGGGATCCCCGTTACCGAAATTCGGTCACAAAACCAATAAATATATAAAATTCTCGATTTGTTCGAATTTAAATTCAATTTAAATATTTTTATTTAAAAAAAAAAAATTATTCGCAATGGCGAATTTTTAATTACTATGAAACATTTCCATTGTCGCTCCAGAGTATCTAAAATTTCCCAGGATTTTTTTAATCGCATCCATGACGTCTTGCTTGGCTATGTGGTAAAATGATAAATGCCATTTACAGTGTCATTTGACAAATTACACTCAGAGCTAATCATTGCAAAGGCAGCATTATACGAACGAATATTTGCAAAAAAAATTTTAGAACGACTTTTAATACCACTTTCATTCGAAGTTAATCCTTCAAAAAAATTATTGAAAAAGTAATTTTGAGAAAGTGCAGGTAGATTAACTTTGCCTTTATGACAACACAAAGAAAATGCCGCAGTATTACGTAAAGTTACTTCAGTCAGAAAATGTTTGGCAAGACAAAAATGACAACTCATATTAAAAGAACCACACGAAAACGAATCAAAATTAACCGGAATAACATTCAAAGCACATTTAAAAGAATCAGTCAAAATTTCTAAAGGTGCAATGAATCAATTAAAATTTCTAAAGGCATTCGCCAAAAAACGAACGGCAGCCCCTTACACAATACAACTCAATAATACTATACACAAAAGAGTATAAAAAATGCACGCACAAAGTGGCCGAGTTTTTTTATGTCAGATATGCCGCCAAAAATCCACACAAACGCTTGTTTTTCTCTGTTTCTCATTCGCTTCACTGAAACGGCATTTGTGTCAATCGTAGGCTACTCAGCTCTACGTTGATGCTCACAAAAAATTCAAATTTTCCAACTGTTTTTTTTATAAAAAACTTCAGAAATAAATGGAAGATTTATCGGACGAGTTATGTATGATGCATGTTAAATTCATCCGGCTCGAAGGACCATATGTTTTTTTTATACAAAAAAAACTTTAAACGAATAACGGAATTTCTCTGACGCTTCTAACTGCAGTACACCTGTGTAAAAAAGGTAGAGAAACAAAAAAACCAAATAAAAAGAAGAAGAAGTAGGATTCAGTTATAACAGTTCAAATTTATTCATGATAATTCAAATATCAGTAATTCAATAAAATTCAAGTTCATATAAATTAGTTCAAATTTAGTTATTTAGTTTTAGTTAATTAGTTTAGTTAGTAAGTTTATTAATTCAAATTTCAATAAAGGACAAAACTTCTGATAAATTAGAGATTTGTCAAATTATTTAGTCAAATGAAGATTTGATCAAAGTTTACTTAATTCACCCTCAACAATGTTGGAAACTATAATTCAATTTCTTAATAACTTCAAGATACAAAAGGGATAAAATTTTTGACAATTCATAAGTTTATCAAAGTATTAATTCAAGTGAAGACTCACTCAAAATTTATTTGGATCACCCTCGACAATGTTGAAAACTATAAATTCAATCTCATCACCTCGTCAACAATGTAAGCTATGAATTAATTATCGAATTGCAAAAATCACCTCTACAACGTTGTTCACTAAATCGCGAAGTTTAAAATTTCGAAGAAATAATAAAATCAATCACCGAATCACAAAAGAAATAAAAGAGAAAAGAAAAAAATATATATATAGAATTTTATCAGCATATAAAATGAGGTACTCACCTGTTTTTTAGAGTTGACCTTGAACTTGTATGACAAAAAAAAGGAAATTACTGTTGTATGAAAACAACAAGGAAAGGAAGTACTGTGTTGATGGTCGAATCCCAACAACACAGTAAAGATTAATATCTTTGTTGATGGTCGAATCCCAACAACAAAGAAAAGTTAGTAGTTTGTTATGGTCGAAACCCAAAACAAACGAAATTAATAAGCCTTGTTGATGGTCGAATCCCAACAACAAGGAAAATTAGTAAATCTGTTAATGGTCGAAACCCAAAAACAGAAAAAGGTTAGTAAACCTTGTTGATGGTCGAATCCCAACAACAAGGAAAATTAATAAATCTGTTGTTGGTCGAAACCCAACAACAGAGGAAAGTTAGTAATGGGAAAAAAAGAAAAAGGAGGAAAAAGGAACAAGTTCAGGATCAACTTACCTCGGTGAAGCTCCGGTGCAGAGAGAGCGAGCGTTTCGTTCGCAACAATATTTAATCGTTTGCTTGAATTTCCAGTTCAAGTGGGGATACAAAAGAAGACCGTAACGTTTGAAGTGATCTTTGCTTCGATAATAAAAGTGGGAATGCGATTTTATACGTACGCATGTATTGAGGTGATGGGGTTACCAGAGTAAATTTTAAATGAATATCGTAAGTTCAAAATTAATTATAATAAACTTAAATTATTTTAATGTTGATGTAATATGATGATGGTTAATGTGGTGATCTTGGCCAAATATGATGATGTTTATGTTTTGATGGATGTCCATTAGTAGCCAAATGACCAAGCTTCCTTATCAAGTGGTTCCGAAAGTGTGTAATCATCATCAGTTAACGTTATTCATCTGTAATAATAAAAAATTAAATGCCCTAAAGGTGATTCGGTGATTGGATTCTAATCCGACAGAATTCAAAGGATAACGAAGAAATTCCTCGCTGTGAAAGTATTTGAACATACTCCCCCCCGTTGAAACATTTTGGTATGTTTCAAAACAGTAAATTAACAAATCACCTTGAGGTGTTGAAACTAAATGGGAGAAGAGGAAGGGGAGAAACAATAGATGAACTGAAACAATGGCGCTAGACTCAGTAACGTTTATTAGCCCAAGTCGACCTTGATGAATTGAGAAAAAAAAAAATAAATAAAATAAGAGAAGAGGGAATAGAGAAGCAATAAATAAATAAACCATAACTTCGATCGAGTAACTTTTACTAATCCATTTTGCAACACCTTGAGTTTAATAGTGTCTCCATTACTAAAATGAAGACCCATTTTACGTCGGGATGTTTATAACAAATATTTAAACGAAAATGTTTGTGTTTCTGCATAATTGTCCTCATCGTTTCAAAACTAAGTAGCAAATAAACAATCACCATGATTCTAGCATTGAATAGGTAAATGATCAATGGGATTGGCTAAAGGGAAGCAAAACAATACAAACTAATTATGAATATTTTTGTTAATCCATCCAGCTAGAAATGTATCTTCATTAGGATACGCATGAAATTGACATTTTATCATCTCCAAGTAATAATTGGTTTCGATGTAATATGCAGTACATCTAATTTTCATTAAGACCTTGAGAAACCAAGCGAGTGGCCCAAAATATAAATGTTAATTCTCTCAAGGGTAATTCTCTGAATTTAATTTTATCTCATTATCGATCTCGGTTACGTCTTTGTAAGAGACGATGATCCTAAGACTTGACTGTTTTGAACTTTGTACCATATTATTTGTTTGCTTTTCGTACATAGTAATGCAATGATCGGTATGAGTTGTTCACAGATATCGGGAACAAATAATTAATTGATAACAAAGGGATTTGAGAGAGCGAACCTTTTATGATAACAGAATTGTTAATATTCAACTGTTAGAAAAATTTTATTACCTTGATTTCAAGTTCAAGGATAATTGACTATTGAGACTGTTAATAAGGAGATTTGTACAACTAAATTTTAAAGTGAAGCAGAGTGGATGGACTGAAGAAATTAAATACAATTCGTTTAACTGACATTAGGTTATGTATGTATGAGGAAGTGGATTCAAATTCAATTTTCAGACTGAGAATGTGCAACCCGTATGTACAGGGCATGTAATTAGTTTGATACCTGTGGAAATTATCAATTATGTTAAAAGAGAATAATTTTTTTTTTTTTTTTCAGATTTTATATGTGTCAGATTTATATGATTGCGTTGTTTCATAAAAGTTAACGACGGTAAAGAAAGTTGAATTCTTTTATGTGGGCACTGAATCTCAAGGCATAAATTATAGCCAGTTGTTATGTAGGTTAATTATGGTTCTTCTGATTTTAAAGGAGGATATGAAATCATCCCCTGAGATTGCGCAATGCGCAGTTGTGGGTGGTTGTATTAATGTATCGAGGATTATTGAGTTTGAGAGGGATAATAGTTATTTGATGAAGTATTTAAGTTGAATAAAGTTATACACATGAGGGTTATTTTGAAGAATAAATAAAATACGAAGAAACATTTGATTTTGGGTTTCCTATGCTACGTTTATTTTTATTAGGAGCTACTGGTGTTGCGGTGGACGTTGGACATCGTTCCTTGCATTGAGACGCTTGTGATGTTTTAACTGCTGACTGTTTCTCCACAGCAGCTGAGTACATTAAAATATCCTTGTGTTTTGTAGGTAACATATTTATAGAATTTAATGAGTTACTTACTTGGCTTAGAGGAGCTAATAAAACATTAGAATTATTAGGAGATGAAGTTAATTTTAATTTAGGTAAGGCTTCTGTAGATCAATAGCAAGGGATCTATTTTCAAATTTGCATTTATTCTATTTGATAAGTTAGTTTTGCCATTAATCCTATTGCTGATTTTTTTACATGTAACAGTTTTCGAGAACGTCATGTTCCTGGAAAGATTTTCAAAATCTGTAATAGGTAGTGGCTTGGGAATGTATGCCAAGGGACGAGGTGTGCACACAGGAGCTATTGATCGTGGTGAGTGCGATCCATTTAAGTATGGTTGATACCTTTTTGGGAGTTGAACTTTGTAAAGAATTTTTGTGTAGTAAAGTATGATGAGTTTTACCGCATTTTCTGCATCTAAACTTACTGGAGCAATTTAAAGTGGAGTGGGACTTTGAAAGACAGTTAAAACACAATTGGTTTGACTTTACAATGCCATACTGTTGTTGATGGGAGAGATTTGAAAATTTAGAACATGTTGACAATGTATGAGATTTTTACAACACGGACAAGTAGTCGCTGCGGTGGAAGAGAATGGGTGAGAAATTTGGAATTTGATCCAATAGATGGGCATATATGTAAGAACTAAACTCTTATAAACACTTGATGTGGAAGAAGTTGATATAGATGAGAACTCGCCTCGAGAGTGTAATAAATTAGGTTGGTATGAAAACCTTCCAATTGATTTGATTACAAATGAGGGACTTGGCTCGGAAAATGGTATAATTGAGGACTAGGCTCATGTAAATTTAGCTTGGTGCTTAAGACCTTGCAACAGGTGAGGGACTTGCCTCGAGAGTGTAATAAATTGGGTTGGTATGAAAACCTTCCAATTTATTTGATCTCAAATGAGGGACTTTCCTCGGAAAATACTATAGTTGAGGACTAGGCTCATGTAAATGTGGCTTGGTGCTTAAGACCTTGCAACAGGTGAGGGACTTGCCTCGAGACTGTAATAAATTGGGTTGGTATGAAAACCTTCCAATTTATTTGATCTCAAATGAGGGACTTTCCTCGGAAAATACTATAGTTGAGGACTAGGCTCATGTAAATGTAGCTTGGTGCTTAAGACCTTGCAACAGGTGAGGGACTTGCCTCGAGAGTGTAATAAATTGGGTTGGTATGAAAACCTTCCAATTGATTTGAATTGAAGTGAGAGGATTGCCTCGGAAAACAACATAGTTGAAGACTACGCTCGCGTAAAATTATTTGAGTAGTAAATTTTAAGACTAGGCTCATGTAAATTTAGCTTGGTGTGTAAGACCTTGCTATGAGTGAGGGACTTGGAACTTTGCAATTGATTGAAAAGAGGGGCTTTGCTTCGGGAGAATAATATAGATGAGGACTAGGCTCGAATAATTGTTCGGTGTTAGAACCGTACAATTGATTGAAGTGAGGGCTGTGCCTAGGGAAATTAATTAATATATTTGAGAACTAAGCTTGAATAATTGTTCGGTATGAAAACCTTACAATTGATTGAAGTGAGGGCTGTGCCTCGGGAAAATAATATATTTGAGGACTAGACTCGAATGTTCGGTAATAAAATGCAAGAACTAGGTTCAAATAAAAATAGCTTGGTTTGTAAGACCCTGCTATGGGTGAGGGGCTTGCCTCGAGAAAATTAAATTAATTTTTGAAACTAAACTCAAGAAACATTTCAATAATAAAATGTAAAAAAAAAACTAGGCTCATGTAAAAATAGCCTCTTGCTATGGGTGAGGGGCTTGTCTCAAGAAAATTATAAATTTTAAGACCAGGCTCGAAATAAAAATAGCTTGGTGTGTAAGACCTTGCTATAAGTGAGGGACTTGCCTTGAAAAAATAATAATAATAAACGCAACTTAAAAACACTCGAGTAAACAGTTTGAAAATATTCTCTTGAGTTTGATTGCTTGACATGAAACACCTTGTCTTGATAATAGAAAGTCTTGAGCACTAGGTTCACATTAATGTTTTATACTAAGATCTTATAAAATGATAACTTTAATTTCACTTGACTCCTTTTAAACACTATGCACTGCACTTAGAAACACATCCGGCTCGAAGGACCATATGTTTTTTTTATAAAAAACTTCAGAAATAAATGGAAGATTTATCGGACGAGTTATGTATGATGCATGTTAAATTCATCCGGCTCGAAGGACCATATGTTTTTTTTATACAAAAAAAACTTTAAACGAATAACGGAATTTCTCTGACGCTTCTAACTGCAGTACACCTGTGTAAAAAAGGTAGAGAAACAAAAAAACCAAATAAAAAGAAGAAGAAGTAGGATTCAGTTATAACAGTTCAAATTTATTCATGATAAATCAAATATCAGTAATTCAATAAAATTCAAGTTCATATAAATTAGTTCAAATTTAGTTATTTAGTTTTAGTTAATTAGTTTAGTTAGTAAGTTTATTAATTCAAATTTCAATAAAGGACAAAACTACTGATAAATTAGAGATTTGTCAAAATTATGCAAGATACAAAAGGGATAAAATTTTTGACAATTCATAAGTTTAACAAAGTATTAATTCAAGTGAAGACTCACTCAAAATTTATTTGGATCACCCTCGACAATGTTGAAAACTATAAATTCAATCTCATCACCTCGTCAACGATGTAAGCTATGAATTAATTATCGAATTGCAAAAATCACCTCTACAACGTTGTTCACTAAATCGCGAAGTTTAAAATTTCGAAGAAATAATAAAATCAATCACCGAATCACAAAAGAAATAAAAGAGAAAAGAAAAAAATATATATATATAGAATTTTATCAGCATATAAAATGAGGTACTCACCTGTTTTTTAGAGTTGACCTTGAACTTGTATGACAAAAAAAAGGAAATTACTGTTGTATGAAAACAACAAGGAAAGGAAGTACTGTGTTGATGGTCGAATCCCAACAACACAGTAAAGATTAATATCTTTGTTGATGGTCGAATCCCAACAACAAAGAAAAGTTAGTAGTTTGTTATGGTCGAAACCCAAAACAAACGAAATTAATAAGCCTTGTTGATGGTCGAATCCCAACAACAAGGAAAATTAGTAAATCTGTTAATGGTCGAAACCCAAAAACAGAAAAAGGTTAGTAAACCTTGTTGATGGTCGAATCCCAACAACAAGGAAAATTAATAAATCTGTTGTTGGTCGAAACCCAACAACAGAGGAAAGTTAGTAATGGGAAAAAAAGAAAAAGGAGGAAAAAGGAACAAGTTCAGGATCAACTTACCTCGGTGAAGCTCCGGTGCAGAGAGAGCGAGCGTTTCGTTCGCAACAATATTTAATCGTTTGCTTGAATTTCCAGTTCAAGTGGGGATACAAAAGAAGACCGTAACGTTTGAAGTGATCTTTGCTTCGATAATAAAAGTGGGAATGCGATTTTAAACGTACGCATGTATTGAGGTGATGGGGTTACCAGAGTAAATTTTAAATGAATATCGTAAGTTCAAAATTAATTATAATAAACTTAAATTATTTTAATGTTGATGTAATATGATGATGGTTAATGTGGTGATCTTGGCCAAATATGATGATGTTTATGTTTTGATGGATGTCCATTAGTAGCCAAATGACCAAGCTTCCTTATCAAGTGGTTCCGAAAGTGTGTAATCATCATCAGTTAACGTTATTCATCTGTAATAATAAAAAATTAAATGCCCTAAAGGTGATTCGGTGATTGGATTCTAATCCGACAGAATTCAAAGGATAACGAAGAAATTCCTCGCTGTGAAAGTATTTGAACACCAACGGCTTTTTAAAATCCGAAAAATTAAAATCGCTATAACTTTTTTATTCGTGAATCGATTTCGTTGAAATTCCTTATTACAAAACTATGCCATTAAAAGAACATTTTCTGAAAATTTAAACGAAATCGGTCCACGAACAAAAAAGCCTTAGCGTGTACAAACTTTTTGTTTGCCTATTAATATATAAGATTTCTTCACAATTTCAATTTTTCTTTGAATAATACAAACTAAATTTTCTACAAGTAACAAAGTTTAACAATTTAATTATAATTCTAGTAAATTCACTATCACTTGTTTTTCTCCTTCTCTGAAACCAATTGTTAACATGCTTGATGCAATGCAGGAAATTGCATGTTTGCACCTTGCAGGTTAACGATTAATATATTTTAATTGAAGGCTTGATGCCAATTACTGACATGTATGCCAACTATAAATTAGCAAATTTATTACCTTCCCTTTGTTCCCTTGCGCGTAGATTCTCCTTAGTTCCTTCGCATCTGGAGTTTGCTTGCCGTGGATGTCTTCCTTTGAAACCTGGATTTTGGTTGCACGTGATCGTCCCTTTCACCTCCTTCAAACCTGGATCTCTCTGCAGCTCACTTTTATTTCACTCAACTATTAACCTTTTAAAAACCTTTGCAAAACAAGAGAGCTGTCACATCTGATGTCGCACTTTTATAGGCGAAAAAAAATTCCCATTAAGGACATTCCAAAATCCTTGGAAATACTGGTATAATTTTCCAAAATTGCTCTAAAATTAAGGCAATTGTAAGGTAAAGGTAAAAATGTATTTTCGCGAAAAATTAATTTTTGAGGTAATATGCATCCATTCTGGCACCACCATTCGATTCGCCGGAAAATTTCATATTGTTTTGACACCTCAAACGTCGCGAGGTATCAAAGTTACGCGGTTTTCGAATTGGTTGTGTCGCGAGTGTGTAGTTACCTGGTGCGTGCTAATTCACGGAAATTCGTTGTGTTACAGGTGAGTGCAGTTTAACTTAGGTGGTGGTTTGTTGTTAGTTGCATAAATTTACATAGTTTGTGATCATTTTCGGTATTTTTTTATACTTTTTCATTTTGGGGTTATGTTCATTCCAAAACCCTGTAAAATTCATTTAATTCATCTAAATTCGACATAATATTATTGACTTGCGTTTAATTCATGTTGTATTTCGTTGATTTATGTCTATTATGTAGTTCAAGTTATTTAAATTCATTTTTTTTCTCATTGTTTTTGCTGTTGTTTTTTTGTTGACATTTTCATTTTTATAGTAGTTCATTAATTTTACATCTTATTTTAGGTATTTCCTTTGGAATGTGCCTGTGTTCACCCATATATATATATATATATATATATATATATATATATATATATATATATATATATATACTAGCTGGGACCCGGTGCGCCTACGCTGCACCCATAAGTCAATAGTAAACAATAAACACCATCCATTGACTTAATATTTTTCGAGATATGAATTTTACACAGATGAAATGCCTCAAAGAACATGGGTCTTGCGTCGGCTGCCATGAATCGGTATATTGAGTCTACTGCATTGCTTATTGTATTCTACTTATCATACCCTTTCATTTGATACCCATGTCGAGGTGGTTGTGAAGAAAGTGGTAAATCGGCCTCTTGAGACGGCCGCCATGGATCTAAAGATATATTTTGTATACTACATTGCTTATTGTATTATACTTATCATATCCTTTCATTTGATACCCATGTCGAGGTGGTTGTGAAGAAAGTGGTACCCCGCCCTCTTGAGACGGCCGCCATGGATCTAAAGATATATTTTGTATACTACATTGCTTATTGTATTGTACTTAACATACCCTTTCATTTGATACCCATGTTGAGGTGGTTGTGAAGAAAGTGGTAATTCGGCCTCTTGAGACGGCCGCCATGGATCTAAAGATATATTTTGTATACTACATTGCTTATTGTATTATACTTATCATATCCTTTCATTTGATACCCATGTCGAGGTGGTTGTGAAGAAAGTGGTACCCCGCCCTCTTGAGACGGCCACCATGGATCTAAAGATAGATTTTGTATACTACATTGCTCATTGTATTGTGCTTAACATACCCTTTCATTTGATACCCATGTTGAGGTGGTTGTGAAGAAAGTGGTAATCCGGCCTCATGAGACGGCCGCCAGGGATCTAAAGATATATTTTGTATACTACATTGCTTATTGTATTCTGCTTATCATACCCTTTCATTTGATACCCATGTCGAGGTGGTTGTGAAGAAAGTGGTACCCCGCCCTCTTGAGAAGGCCGCCATGGATTTAAAGATATATTTTGTATACTACATTGCTTATTGTATTGTACTTAACATACCCTTTCATTTGATACCCATGTTGAGGTGGTTGTGAAGAAAGTGGTAATCCGGCCTCTTGAGACGGCCGCCATGGATCTAAAGATATATTTTGTATACTACATTGCTTATTGTATTCTACTTATCATACCCTTTCATTTGATACCCATGTCGAGGTGGTTGTGAAGAAAGTGGTACCCCGCCCTCTTGAGACGGCCACCATGGATCTAAAGATAGATTTTGTATACTACATTGCTCATTGTATTGTGCTTAACATACCCTTTCATTTGATACCCATGTTGAGGTGGTTGTGAAGAAAGTGGTAATCCGGCCTCTTGAGACGGCCGCCATGGATCTAAAGATATATTTTGTATACTACATTGCTTATTGTATTCTACTTATCATACCCTTTCATTTGATACCCATGTCGAGGTGGTTGTGAAGAAAGTGGTACACCGCCTTCTTGAGACGGCCGCCATGGATCATTTTAGTTTCAATAGCGTCATGGCCTACCTATTGTTTGACAGCTGCGTAAAATTGAAATTTTCATTAAATGTAATGATTCAATTTAATGACAATTTTACATTTGTCAAATAATAGGTAGGCCATGAAGCTATTGAAACTAAAATGAAGTGAAAATTCCTAAAATTACCATTTTTTTGTTTTTTCAGGCAATTTTTTTAATTTTTCTCTCCGTAAGAACCATCCTCGTAGTTCAACGAATATTCGAAAAAAAAAATTAGTCCAATAGGTCCAGCCGTTCTCGAGTTTTGCGCTTAGCAACACATTTAGCGATTCATTTTTATATTATACTAGCTGGGACCCGGTGCGCCTACGCTGCACCCATAAGTCAATAGTAAACAATAAAAACCATCCATTGACTTAATATTTTTCGAGATATGAATTTTACACAGATGAAATGCCTCAGAGAACATGGGTCTTGCGTCGGCCGCCATGAATCGGTATATTGAGTCTACTACATTGCTTATTGTATTCTACTTATCATACCCTTTCATTTGATACCCATGTTGAGGGGATTGTGAAGAAAGTGGTAAACCGGCCTCTTTAGACAGCCGCCATGGATCTAAAGATATATTTTGTATACTACATTGCTTATTGTATTCTACTTATCATACCCTTTCATTTGATACCCATGTCGAGGTGGTTGTGAAGAAAGTGGTAATTCGGCCTCTTGAGACGGCCGCCATGGATCTAAAGATATTTTTTGTATACTACATTGCTTATTGTATTCTACTTATCATACCCTTTCATTTGATACCCATGTCGAGGTGGTTGTGAAGAAAGTGGTACCCCGCCCTCTTGAGACGGCCGCCATGGATCTAAAGATATATTTTGTATACTACATTGCTTAATGTATTCTACTTATCATACCCTTTCATTTGATACCCATGTTAAGGTGGTTGTGAAGAAAGTGGTAATCCGGCCTCTTGAGACGGCCGCCATGGATCTAAAGATATATTTTGTATACTACATTGCTTATTGTATTCTACTTATCATACCCTTTCATTTGATACCCATGTCGAGGGGATTGTGAAGAAAGTGGTAATCCGGCCTCTTTAGACGGCCGCCATGGATCTAAAGATATATTTTGTATACTACATTGCTTATTGTATTCTACTTATCATACCCTTTCATTTGATACCCATGTCGAGGTGGTTGTGAAGTGGTAATTCGGCCTCTTGAGACTGCCGCCATGGATCTAAAGATATATTTTGTATACTACATTGCTTATTGTATTCTACTTATCATACCCTTTCATTTGATACACATGTCAAGGTGGTTGTGAAGAAAGTGGTACCCCGCCCTCTTGAGACGGCCGCCATGGATCTAAGGACATATTTTGTATACTACATTGCTTATTGTATTCTCCTTAACATACCCTTTCATTTGATACCCATGTTGAGGTGGTTGTGAAGAAAGTGGTAATCCGGCCTCTTGAGACGGCCGCCATGGATCTAAAGATATATTTTGTATACTACATTGCTTATTGTATTCTACTTATCATACCCTTTCATTTGATACCCATGTCGAGGTGGTTGTGAAGAAAGTGGTACCCCGCCCTCTTGAGACGGCCGCCATGGATCTAAAGATATATTTTGTATACTACATTGCTTATTATATTCTACTTAACATACCCTTTCATTTGATACCCATGTTGAGGTGGTTGTGAAGAAAGTGGTACCCCGCCCTCTTGAGACGGCCGCCATGGATCTAAAGATATATTTTGTATACTACATTGCTTATTGTATTCTACTTATCATACCCTTTCATTTGATACCCATGTCGAGGTGGTTGTGAAGAAAGTGGTACCCCGCCCTCTTGAGACGGCCGCCATGGATCTAAAGATATATTTTGTATACTACATTGCTTATTGTATTTTACTTATCATACCCTTTCATTTGATACCCATGTTAAGGTGGTTGTGAAGAAAGTGGTAATCTGGCCTCTTGAGACGCCTACGCTGCACCCATAAGTCAATAGTAAACAATAAAAACCATCCATTGATTTAATATTTTTCGAGATATGAATTTTACACAGATGAAATGCCTCAGGGAACATGGGTCTTGCGTCGGCCGCCATGAATCGGTATATTGAGTCTACTACATTGCTTATTGTATTCTACTTATCATACCCTTTCATTTGATACCCATGTTGAGGGGATTGTGAAGAAAGTGGTAATCCGGCCTCTTTAGACGGCCGCCATGGATCTAAAGATATATTTTGTATACTACATTGCTTATTGTATTCTACTTATCATACCCTTTCATTTGATACCCATGTCGAGGTGGTTGTGAAGAAAGTGGTAATTCGGCCTCTTGAGACGGCCGCCATGGATCTAAAGATATATTTTGTATACTACATTGCTTATTGTATTCTACTTATCATACCCTTTCATTTGATACCCATGTCGAGGTGGTTGTGAAGAAAGTGGTACCCCGCCCTCTTGAGACGGCCGCCATGGATCTAAAGATATATTTTGTATACTACATTGCTTAATGTATTCTACTTATCATACCCTTTCATTTGATACCCATGTTAAGGTGGTTGTGAAGAAAGTGGTAATCTGGCCTCTTGAGACGGCCGCCATGGATCTAAAGATATATTTTGTATACTACATTGCTTATTGTATTCTACTTATCATACCCTTTCATTTGATACCCATGTCGAGGTGGTTGTGAAGAAAGTGGTACCCCGCCCTCTTGAGACGGCCGCCATGGATCTAAGGACATATTTTGTATACTACATTGCTTATTGTATTCTCCTTAACATACCCTTTCATTTGATACCCATGTTGAGGTGGTTGTGAAGAAAGTGGTAATCCGGCCTCTTGAGACGGCCGCCATGGATCTAAAGATATATTTTGTATACTACATTGCTTATTGTATTCTACTTATCATACCCTTTCATTTGATACCCATGTCGAGGTGGTTGTGAAGAAAGTGGTACCCCGCCCTCTTGAGACGGCCGCCATGGATCTAAAGATATATTTTGTATACTACATTGCTTATTATATTCTACTTAACATACCCTTTCATTTGATACCCATGTTGAGGTGGTTGTGAAGAAAGTGGTACCCCGCCCTCTTGAGACGGCTGCCATGGATCTAAAGATATATTTTGTATACTACATTGCTTATTGTATTCTACTTATCATACCCTTTCATTTGATACCCATGTCGAGGTGGTTTTGAAGAAAGTGGTACCCCGCCCTCTTGAGACGGCCGCCATGGATCTAAAGATATATTTTGTATACTACATTGCTTATTGTATTTTACTTATCATACCCTTTCATTTGATACCCATGTCGAGGTGGTTGTGAAGAAAGTGGTACACCGCCCTCTTGAGACGGCCGCAATGGATCATTTTAGTTTCAATAGCGTCATGGCCTACCTATTGTTTGACAGCTGCGTAAATTTGAAATTTTCATTAAATGTAATGATTCAATTAATGACAATTTTACATTTGTCAAACAATAGGTAGGCCATGAAGCTATTAAAACTAAAATGAAGTGAAAATTCCTAAAATTACCATTTTTGTTTCGATTTTGCAGCTGTTTTTTTGGTTAAAGGTATAAAAAATAGCCTACGACCTATTCTCAGACCTACCAAATATACACAAAAAATTTCATGCAAATTGGTCAACCCGTTTCGGAGGAGTACGGTAACAAACACTGTGACACGAGATTTTTATAGATATAGATAGGTATATATATATATATATATATATATATATATATATATATATATATATATGGCCGATTCTCCAGAACCTTTAACCTGCTTGTCGCTTCGAAATTTTTATGACTAACAATTTTTATAAGAAGATTAAAAATAAAAGAAGCTATCAATAATGTTAAGAAACTATTAATGAACAATAAGATATAAGTACGAAGTCATTTAAAACGATATATTGCAATAAAATTTGAAAAAATGTTCCGTTACCTGTCACTTTTCGGCCTGTCTTTAGCGCTAATCTGAATGAAAAACTATTTATATTTGTGATAGGAAGCGTTGAAACAAATAGTGAAAAGTGAAAAGTTGTAGTTTAACTCTTAAGGAAAAATGCAGTTGTGTTCGGTGCAGTGTCAAATCGCTATATTTTCCAAAAAACAACTCTGAAGTTTGTCCCTAGGTTTTGACGTCAAAGTTGTAACCCGCATGGTAAGTGGAAGTACTCCGAATTGTCTCATTTTATCATAATTTTTTTTAAATGCACTTATTGTTCAGACACTAACGAACATGTGCATACAATTTGTGACAAAAATAAGTTGAAATCGGTTGATTTTTGGGCAAAACTGGGTAACATGAACGTAGGTTACATTTAAATGTCAAAGTTGTAACTGCAATTAATTTGCTCATATTACATTAAATTCATCCCCGTAAAATTTCTTATGACGTATTGTAACTAATTAAATCATATGTAACGTTTCCTTCACTTAAATTGTTTCATGAATCTTAAAAAAAAGTAATTTAAGCGAATGTCAAAATTGTAACCATGTCAAATTTGATGTCAAAATTGTAACCATGTCAATACAACCATGTCATAAAAAAAATGCGCATTGAATTTTTTAATGTTCTACATCAGAAAACATTTATTTATGAAATAAGAAACACAAAAAATATCATGGCACGGTTGTGCTATCAATTTGAAATTTCATTTTTCCAATTAGCTCAGGTTAACGGTTCTGGAGAATCGCCCATATATATATATATATATATATATATATATATATATATATATATATATATATATATATATATATATATATATACCTATATGTTGTGCAGAGAAGCAGACTCGGACCCCTGGGGTGGAGCCTATAAAATGGTTATGTCAGCGGTCAAGGGCAAACGCTCTCCGCCGATCACCTGCCCCGCGCTGCTCCAGAGTATTGTGTATGTCCTGTTTCCACAGAACGTACGCACGGTCGATTTACCCACCCTCCAGGTGGACCCAGAAGAGATACCTGCGGTGACCGCAGATGAGATTCTGGAGGCTGCAAAAAAGGTGGCCATCAATAAGGCCCCTGGCATGGATGGCATACCAAATAAAGCGGCGAAGCTAGCATCTTCAATAGCGCCAGATAGGTTCGCTGAAGTCTTCACAGCGTGCCTGAGAGAGTGGATCTTCCCGGAGCGATGGAAACAGCAGAAACTCGTGCTCATACCGAAGCCGAACAAACCTCTTGGGGACCCATCGTCCTACAGACCGATATGCCTCCTTAGTTGTATAGGCGAACTTTTCGAGCGGGTGATCTGTAACAGGATTCTCCCTAGCGTCGAAAGGGTAGGTGGCCTGTCGGACAAGCAATTCGGCTTCAGAAAGGCAAGGTCGACGACTGATGCAGTCAATATGGTGGTGGGCATAGCAAGAGCCGCCATAGAGAAAAATCACTGCTGCGCATTGATAACCCTCGACGTAAAAAATGCTTTCAACTCAGTGAGGTGGAGCAAAATAGTTGAGGCGTTGATCAAGCTAGGCACACCAAAGTACCTAGTGCGTGTAGTGGCCGACTACCTCCAGGGTAGGTCGCTTCATTGCGATTCGGATGATGGTCCTAAAGTGTTCGGGACAACATGCGGTGCCCCGCAAGGTTCCGTCCTGGGCCCTCTCCTATGGATCGCAATGTACAATGATGTGTTGGGGCTTCGTCTTCCAAAGGAAGCAGTGGCGATCGGGTTTGCAGATGATATCGGGGTAGTTGTCGAAGGAAAACACCCAGATGACATCAAACTGTAGGCAAACGAAGCGATCTGGGAAATTAAAGCGTGGTTAGAACGCGCGGGGTTGAAGCTTGCTGAGCACAAAACGGAAGTAGTGCTGATCAGCAAGCGACGAAAGCTAGTATCCGTAAAGATAAAAGTAGGGGAACAGATCATCCACTCACAGCCCGCACTAAGGTACCTGGGAGTGATGATCGACCGGAGGCTAAACTTCAAAGCGCACTTGGAGGGCACGGCAGACAAAGCGTCTGCGATTTGTGCAGCACTCGCAAGAATGCTGCCCAATGTTGGGGGCGCTAGACCGAGTCGCCGCCTCCTCTTGGAAAGGGTGGTCAGCTGAGTCCTGTTATACGCAGCGCCAGTGTGGGCAGCAGCGTTAAACAGGACTGCAAATTGTATGAAATGGAGGGCCGAATATAGGCTAGGTGCACTACGTGCTTGCTACGCGTACAGGACCACGTCCGACGATGCGGCGTGCGTGATAGCGGGGATGATTCCCGTAGATATTCTGGCGAGGGAGGGCATGCGTCTCTATGATCCAGAATATGGTAGAGGGGAGCCAAGAAGGGTGCGGCGGCAGATTGCGCGCTGCGAGTCCTTAAGGGAATGGCAGGCGAAGTGGGACGAGTCTGTTAAGGGTCGTTGGACCCACAGACTTATCCCTTATGGGCTACGAGGAAGCGTGGGGAAGTAAGTTACGACCTTACGCAGTTCCTGAGCGGACATGGGGGGGTATAGGAAATACCTCCACCGCTTCGGGCACGATGATTCACCGTTGTGTCCGGTATGCCCAGCGACGGAGGAAGACGCAGAACACGTCTTCTTTACCTGCTCGAGATTCGCCGAGGAAAGGGCGAAACTAGAAGAAAGGGTCGAGGAGCCACTAACGCCCGAAAACATCCTAGACCATATGATGGGGTCTGAGGAAATGTGGAGGGACGTGGAAGCAACCCTAAAGACCATTCACAGAAAGCTAAGGCAAGAAGAAGCCGTAAGAAATAGAGAAAGGCACAGAAATGCCGCGAGCAGAAGCAGGTGAATGAAGCTGAACGACCCCCGCGATGTAATGCTTATTAGCCAGTCCCGCGGGGGTGGATCACGTCGGAGGGGCTTTTTTAGTTCTCATGTTCATAGACCCATATATGCGTATGTGCACTTATGTGTCCATATGTGTGTATGTGTGGATTTACGTGAAACATAACCGTCATGCGGGATCAGCCAGTAAAGGGCACATGAGTCTTGCCGGTAGCGAATGCTTTTTTACCCTCAGAAAAAAAAAAAAAAAAAAAAAAAATATATATATATATATATATATATATATATATATATATATATATATATATATATATATATATATATATATATATATATATATATATATATATGGGACATTCCACGTCAAATCGGACAAAATTTTTCGACCCCCCTCCGTTTTGGCTGAAATTTTCCAGGGACTTTGGGCAACTATTTAAGGCTTCAAAAAAATTTTTTTTTGAATTTTTTCGAGAATATATTGACAATAAAAATTAAATGCGTTTTTTAGGGATTTTTATGAATTTTGACTTTCTTTCTCGATTTTGGCTCTATATCTTTCGTTCGGGTCGAGGGTGTTCATCAAATTCAAATAGACGCGTTCAAATTCACAAAAAGTTCAAGAAATATTCGTGCAACTCAAATTAATTTCGCGTAAATCGCAGTATTAAAAACTCACGTACACCAAAAACGTAATTTTATTAAAAATGAAAATTTAACTTTATTAGTACATTTATTCGGCTTCAAACTAAATTCTAATTAGATTAATTGCGGTATTCGCTACAATTTCGTCGCGATCAAATTCAAAAAGTACAAATTCCGAAATCAAAATTCAAATTCAAGATTACAAGAAAAATCTGTTGCTTACTTATATAGCAAAAGCCTACGTGACTACAGAACTTTGACCGCAATTTTCACAAATCAGTTATTACCGCTGCATCGGTTTTCTTGTTTACTCCACCCACATCTTTCCCCTTTTCATATTAATTTCGAGTTCGAATTGTTTCATTTCAAATGTCAAATTGTTTCTATTTCAAATGTCAAATTGTGTCCATTTCAAACGTCAAATTGTGATGTGGGTGCAGTAAACAAATGTTGTTTGCTCAGTGATTTTTTGTGATTGTTTACAAAGGTGAGTGAATTAAATATAATTATTTGTTAAAATATATAATATATATATAAAATTTGTTATTATGTGTTTATTGTTTTCGAAACTAATTTTTAATACTAATTCATATTATTTCTTGAATGAACCTAACCTAAAATCTTATATGTTAAAATTTTATACATTATTTAATAACTAAATTGGTTTTCTGTATTTTAGCTGCTGTTGGTGCCCATTGTTTGGTTTGGGAAGGACGGGTCTTCAGGAAACCTCGCAGGGAAGTATTTTGTATTAATGAGTTCACTGATGGCGATTGTGTTTTTATGAACTTTTTAGGTGGATGTCCAACATATTCCCGGGCCTTGGGTCCTGTGGATCCAAAACTAATCTGGAAGTAGTACGCTTTAAGTTTTGCTACAACAAAAAACAAAATTGCATGGGAATTTAAGGACAACTAGGACAGGAATTATGCTAGGATGGAAAATGGTTTATGGTACGTTATTTTAACTTGGTGGTGTTTGTGCTGTCCACTTGTTCCATATCTGTGTTGTCTTCGCACGGTAGTAGGCACACCTTGGAAATTGGTCGCTTCAAGATCCTATCCTTAACTTTCAGTGTAACCACTCTAACAAGTTGATCCGTCCCTGGATGCGTTTCGGTTATCCTTCCAAGCATCCACTTCGTAGGAGGTAGTCTTTCTTCCTTAATTAATACTAGTTGTCCTACCTCGAGATTTTTCCTTGTTTGTAGCCATTTAGGCCGTTGCTGGAGACGAGATAAATATTCTGAATGCCAGCGTTTCCAAAACGATTGGACTAAATGCGTTAAGTGATGCCATCGTGTAAGTGCAGTGGGTTTCTCATCTAGGATTGATGGCTCTGGTAATGCCAACGGTGCTTCACCTTACAGAAAGTGGCCTGGTGTAAGTGCATTCAAGTCCTCTGGATCGTCTGTTAATGGTGTGATCGGCCTAGAATTTAGACAAGCTTCTATCTGGGTCGCGATTGTGGCCATTTCCTCGTACGTTAAAATTGCATCGTTTATTATTCGTTTTAGGTGATATTTCGTAGATTTCACCGCTGCCTCCCACAATCCTCCGAAATTGGGCGCTGATGGTGGTATGAAGTGCCATTCTATTCTCATTGCTGTGGCCTTTGGTGGCATTTCCACATTCAATTGTTTCAGATGATGTTCGAAATCATGATTTAATAGTTTGTTCGTCCCGACAAAATTGGTTCCGTTGTCTGAGTATATGTGCAGGCAAAGCCCTCTGCGACTAATAAACCTCTTTAAGGCTGCGTAGAATGCTTCGGACGTCAAATCAGAGACAACTTCTATGTGGACTGCCTTTACAGCGAGGAAATCCACGCCAACGTGAGTGAAAGGTCGCGACATTCGTGTTCTGGGAGACGGCAGATTTCCCATCAATTGGGATTCAGGTTTCGCCTTATGTCGAAAGCATTTCATGCATCGGTGCACCACCCCTTTTATGCAGCTCCTCAACTTGAGAATCCAGAATCGATTCCTTAACCAGGTCATCATCAATTGGGGGCCGCCGTGAAGAGTTCGTTCATGCGATTCTAATATTATGAGTTTGGTTAATGGATGATCGGAACTCAATATGATAGGGTGTTTTTTGAACCACGACAAATCTGCGTGATGTAGTCGTCCTCCGACACGCAAGACTCCTTCGTCGTCGAGAAATGGCGTCAAACTGCTTAACCTGCCATTCTTTACCTCCTTTCCTGACCTGCAGGTCAACAATTCATCTGCGAATTCGTCCGCTTGTGCGTCTTTTATCCAATATGTGAGTGCCTTATTCAGTTCTGCCGTAGTCAACCAAATCGATGAATCCTTTTTTAATGCCTTGCAGTTGTTGATAAATCTGAAGCAATAAGCTGACACTCGCAACAATCGTGTTAAGCTTGAATACTTTGCCACTAGTTTGGTCTCTCCTGCTTTGAGGGTTACTGCCAAATAAATTTTCACGCTCGCTCTTTCTTCCAAATTGGTTTTGTCGACTTGAATCGGGGTCGGCCAATGTTCTTTAGATTTTTTAAGCCAGTTTGGACCATGCCACCACAGTGTGTGCGAAATGAGTTCCGTTGGTGCTATGCCACGTGATGCACAGTCCGCAGGATTTTCCTTTGAAGACACGTACTTCCAAGAGGAGCAGTCGATAGTTTCTTGGATTTCGGCCACTCTATTTGCCACAAAAGTCTTCCATCTTGAAGGATGTGCCTTTATCCAAGCTAGTGTTATGGTGGAATCGCACCAAAGTGTTAAACGAATGTTACTGCCTTTCAAGGCCATTTTTATTGCTTTAAATAGACGCACTAACAAAACGGCTCCACATAACTCAAGTCGTGCCAATGTTACCGGTTTGATGGGAGCGACCTTGGTTTTTGATGTTAGCAAGTGAGTATGAATGTGACCAAATTTATCGACCGACCGGACATAAAACACTGCTGCGTATGCCCGATTTGAGGCGTCACAAAATCCGTGCAATTCAATTTCATCGGTAAGGGTGTGCAGCCATCTGGGGATTTTGATATCTTCAATGTGTTTCAGATCTTTCCGAAAGTCGTTCCAAGCTTGTGTAAAATCCTCAGATAATCTGTCATCCCAATCCAAGCCGCTTAACCAAACACTCTGCATGATAATCTTGGCTCGTATCATGATGGGTGAGAGAAGCCCCAGAGGGTCGAATAATTTGGAGATTTGCGACAAGAGGTCTCGTTTCGTGATCAATTCAGAATTAGCAAGGTGTTCATTTTGTACATAAAGGTGTCTGTTTTGGGGCACCAAAGGACGCCTAATGTTTTAATTCCATCTTCGAAGTCGAAATTGCGGATCTTACTAAGCTCTTGGTCCGCCAGTGGAATTGCCTTGATTAATTCTGGATCGTTGGTGGTCCATTTTCGCAAATTGAATCCGCCTAACTGCATCAAACGTATCAATTGTTCTTGAAGTTGTGTTGCTTCTTCAACCGTACTTGCTCCTGTTAGAAGGTCGTCGACGTAGAAATCCGACTTAACTATCTCCGATGCTCTTGGGAAGTTTTGATATTCATCATCAGCCAGCTGATGCAGTGTTCTTATCGCCAAATATGGAGCACAAGACGTGCCAAAGGTGACTGTGTGTAAGCAGAAATCTTGTATCTTTTCGACTGGCGATGGTCTCCACAACACTCGTTGAAAATCGACATCCTCTTCCGACACCTTGATTTGGCGATACATCTTCTCCAAATCTGCAGTGAAAACGATCTTGTGTTTTCGCCACCGTAAAAGAATTTGCCATAAGTCATCTTGTAGTTTGGGACCGACCATCAAGACGTCGTTAAGTGATGGCCCATGTGTGGATTTTTGCGACGCATCAAAAACAACTCGGAGCTTAGTTGTCGTGCTTTCTTTAAACACGGCATGGTGGGGCAGGTAATACGTTTCAAAATGTTTTGTATTATGAAGGTCATCCTTTAACTCTTTTGTAGATGCCGAGACTGGGACCATGTGGTTGAGTTGGCAGTATTCCTGTATGCATGCTGAATATTCATCGCGCAGCTGAGGGGATTTTTGAAATCTGGCTTCCAGTAAGTTGAATCGTCGTAGTGCTATTGTTCGTGATGTGCCGAACTGAGGACGCTGTCCATTCACAAACGGTAAACGTACTATGTACCGTCCGTCCGATGCCCTTCTCACAGTGTCCTTGTAGAACTGCTCGCACTTCATTTCTTCTTCGGTTAGATGTCGTTCTTCTCGAGTTTCTTCTAATTCCCAAAAACGCCGGATGCTGTGTTCTAACTCAGTATGGCTATGGCAGCTTACTAATGTCCTTGTTTGAGGTGTTGGTAACTCTCCTGCCCATTGTTTGGTTTGGGAAGGACGGGTCTTCAGGAAACCTCGCAGGGAAGTATTTTGTATTTATGAGTTCACTGATGGCGATTGTGTTTTTATGAACTTTTTAGGTGGATGTCCAACAGAGGGGTTGTTTACAAACAAATTTTCTGAAAAACATAAACATATTTTCGAATTCAAGGTCAAAAGGTCAAAAAATAGTAAAAAACTTTAAAATTCAATTTCTCAAATACCCCATCTCGAAAATGGACGTTTTTGGTGTCAAAATGTTCGGGAGAAGTTGAAACGTCATCAATTTTCACCAAAACTTGTATAAAGGGTTATTTTTGGCGGCTGATTACGAATCTGCGGCCAGATTTTCAAAATTCAAAATGGCAGCCAAGATGGCGGTCCAAATGTCATTTTATGGAAAGAGGTTCATTTTTTTGAACATCTGACCACAGATTCGTAATCAGCCGCCAATAACCCTTTATACAAGTTTTGGTGAAAATTGATGACGTTTCAACTATATCCAGGGCAAAGAATTCAATAAATATCGTAAAAAATTAAAGATTATAAACAAATACTCATAACTTTCGAAATCCTTAAGGGCCCACCGAGATTTTTGATAGAGGTGTTAGAGTGACTTCTCCTGAACATTTTGACACCAAAAACGTCCATTTTCGAGATGGGGTATTTGAGAAATTGAATTTTAAAGTTTTTTTACTATTTTTGACCTTTTGACCTTGAATTCGAAAATATGTTTATGTTTTTCAGCAAATTTGTTTGTAAACAACCCCTCTGACCTGAAAACATGTAAAACCTATCAAAAACGTTGACCCCAACGAAAGATATAGAGCCAAAATCGAGAAAGAAAGTCAAAATTCATAAAAATCCCTAAAAAGCATTTAATTTCTATTGTCAATATATCGTCGAAAAAATTCAAAAAAAAAATTTTTTGTAGCCTTAAATAGTTGCCCAAAGTCCCTGAAAAATTTCAGCCAAAACGGAGGGGGGTCGAAAAATTTTGTCCGATTTGACGTGGAATGTCCCATATATGTATAAAGACAAAATGTAGTAAATATTTGTATGAATTCCAATATGTATATATGTGTATATGCAAAAGAAAATGTAGAAAATATTTATATACATATATAAAGGTAAATCTATATATATAAAAATGAATCATTGTTTTGTATGTAATCGATGTTTGAAAAATTGGCTGTATGAAATGACTGATTGAGTGTGGTTTGTGTTAGAAGACCTCAATAGCAAGGTTTATGTATATAGTTTTCATGATTATGTCTGTTGGTATTTTTGTAATGGTGCTTGAAAAAGAATTGTCGATATCCTTATTGGAAATTTTTTCTTCGCATTTAATTGATATGATTTGTACGTGAAATCGGTTTGTTTTATTAAATGAAATAAAAAAAAGTAAAATCGTTCTAAAGAAGGATTGTAGCAGCGATAGTGGTGTCAAATTATAAATGCATTAACCGAAACGTAACAGTAGTAACGTTAGAGTGCGTTTACATGTTACTCTCATTAGGCTGGCGTACACGGGTCAATATTTAACACTTGGTTAACCGGTTTGTTATCATACTCTCGGGGTACATGGGTCTTGCTTCACCAAGATTATCTTATTATCTTTAGATGGGATATCAACGGCTATGGCCGAGTAATATTTCTTTATCTATAAGGCATTTGTGCATGTGTTAGATTTTAAGCAAAAATTTTTGTTGAACAAGGTACAATACTTCCCCCTCTTGCTATTGACCCAATTTTTATGTTAAAATGGACTTTATTTAGTAGTTTTCGACAAGGCATATGTGAAAAAGAACAAAAAATATCAAAGTCGAGCGGTTACTTTAACAATTTTAGTTAGGTTCAGCAAAGAAAATCGATACAGTTCGAAACGAGCGTTGGAAAATCGTTGATGCATTGTGTGTTGAAAACATATGTCCAATATCAAAATGGTCGTCAGATTTGTTCATAACTTTTACTTGCAATCCACAATGGGATGAGACTGAATCATGATGCATGTTAGAAATATTCAAAGCGGTATTCAAGAGCATTGATTTCTGAAAATGTAATCGGGAACAATGGTTTCCCAATGTATCTTCGTCGACCGACTAAGGTCAATGGCAAAGAGATGACTTGGAAGGTTACGATTGTGAAGCTGACAATCGTTGGGTCGTACTCTATTCGCCATTACTGTTCAAGACGTTCAATGCTCTCATAAATGTTGAATTTTGCAATTCCGTCGAATCAATCAAATTCATATTCAAATATATAATGAAGGGGAGCGACATGGCTGTTTTTGGTGCTGCTAATGCAAATGCGATCGGCAAAATAACACAATATTAAATGGGACGTAATGTTAGCATAATCTAGCGGTATGGCAATTTCTTTCATTCGCCATTCATAAAAGATATGCAACTGTTGTTCATTTGGTTAGACATCTAGAAAATGGCCAGCGTATATATTGTACAACGGATTATGCTGAGGAAAGAGCTGAATGGTAACCATCCACCACATTGATGGGTGCAACGAGGCGCAACGGGTTCCAGCTAGTGTATATATAAAACAAAATAAATGTAGTGAATATCTATATAAACGCCAATATGTATATATGTGTATATATGTGTATGTAAAAATCTAGAAAATATTTATATATATATAAAGGTAAATGTATATATAAAATAAATGTAGCGAATATTTGTATAAACACCAATATGTGTATATGTGTATATATATGTATGCAAAAATATGGAAAATATTTATATATAAATAAAGGTAAATGTATATATAAAATAAAATGTAGCGAATATTTGTATAAACGCCAATATGGCTGCATTCGAAAATTCAGCCAGCTGCGCAGAATTGGCAGCACATCATTCAAAAAATCAAATTGCTGCAGCCGGGCATACATATCCCGCAGCCGATTCTGCGATACTGCCAATTCTGCGCAGCTGGCTGAATTTTCGAATGCAGCCTATGTATATATGTATATGCAAAAGCATAGAAAATGTTTATATATTGTATATAAAAGGTATGTCCGAAAAAAAATATAATAGTCTAAGTACACTTCACTTTAAACTGCGAACCGAAATTCTGCACTTTTATATGTCTGTATGTTCATCGTGTTCAGTAAAAATAGTTTGCAATTCGATATAATTTGCAATAAATATTCACCATAAAAGTTTACTTCAAAATATGTGAATGTAAGAATGGTAAAAATTAAATTAATCACACATCGATGCTGCAATATTATTATTAACAAAAAAGAAATTTAGTTGATTTTTTTTAAAAATATTTTTTTTTGATAAGTTATCTGTTGTGTGTGTATGATGGGTGCTCCCACGTCGTTCTCGACTCCTTTTGTTTTTAATACGCTTGTCAATGGCTTTTGTCTCCTCAGCGGCTTTGAATTTGATATTTTTTTGTACAAAAAAAATTTAGAGCGGCGTGCACTTTTCAGGGTCACCACTTTAGCTACTGTTGTACCACGAGGTGGTATAATGATCAAACACTCTTTGATTATTTATTGTTATTTTATTGATACTAGATTCGATATCACTGGATTGTTTATAATTATTATTTAATTTATAAGTAACTAACTTTAACTTATAAGTAACTTAATTGACTTGAATGTATATATATTTAACTTCTTATTATTCGCTTTGGGAACCGCACTCTTCGGACACGAGGGATGAGGACAAGTAAGAAGGGGAGATGCCGGAAAGTGTCTCGATCACTAGTTGTAATAGGGACGGAAGAAAACGGCAAGATCACTGAACTTTGAGTTCGGTGATCGATGGAGTGTTCCGACTGATCGTTTTGATCGTGCCAGAAGTTGTTGTGTGACATTGCATAAAGTTTGGTAATTAAACTTTACGCGGTCACTACAAATGGCTTTTAGTGGATGTCCACGCCATTATAGGGATGCACTGTCAAAATTTCAGCCCTATAGTTCCAGCGGTTTTGGGTTGACCCCATTTCACCCACTTAGGGGATGAATTTCAAAAAATCGCTTCTTAGTGGATGTCCACATCATTAAAGGGATGCAGTGTCAAAATTTCAGGCCTATAGCTTTACCGGTTTGGAAAAACCCCATTTCACCCCCTTAGGGTATGAATTTCAAAAAATCGTATTTTAGTGGATGTCCACGTCATTAACCCTAGATAGCTAACCTCCGTCGAATCGACGGGCATCGCTAAGTAAAATCGCTGTCTCTTTTAAACGGTGGATTTAATTGTTTCAGCTCAGCTAGCCAACTCAGTCGTCGTTGAGGTTGCTGCAGTTCCAAACACATTGAGCAAGTAAGTGTTATAGTTTTTGAGATACTTAAGCTTTGTCCGTCGTCGTCCGTCGTTCGTCGTCGAATTTTGTTCTTTAAGTGTATGAAAAAAAAAATTGTTTGTTTTTCAGAGGTCTTAAAAATGTTACTGTAATTTTTGAATAATTAAATAAAGTACAACTAAAAATACCCATCTTTATTGAAAAACCTTTTAATAACCAGTAATATATATTTTATATAAAAAAATACTTTTGAAATACACGTCGTTTCGACGGATGGTTAGCTTAAATGGTGTACGCCAGAAGGTTAGCTATCTAGGGTTAAAGGGATGCACTGTCACAATTTCAGCACTATAGCTCCAGCGGTTTGGGTAAACCCCATTTCACCCCCTAAGGGGATGAATTTCGAAAAATCGTTTTTTAGTGGATGTCCACATCATTATAGGGATGCACTGTCAAAATTTCAGCCCTATAGCTCTAGCGGTTTGGGTAAACCCTATTTCGAAAAATCGCGGGAAGAATTTCGGAAAATTGCTTTAATAGTGGATTTGCACGTCATTAAAGGGATGCACTGTCAAAATTTCAGCCCTATAGCTCCAGCGGTTTGGGTAAACCCCATTTCACCCCCTTAGGGGATGAATTTCGAAAAATCCCTTTTTAGTGGATGTCCACATCAATATAGGGATGCACTGTCAAAATTTCAGCCCTATAGCTCCAGCGGTTTAGATAAACCCCATTTCCCCCCCTTAGGGGATGAATTTCGCAAAAATCCCTTTAATAGTAGATTTCCACGCCATTATAGGGATGCACTGTCAAAATTTCAGCCTTATAGCTTTAGCGGTTTGGAAAAACTCCAATTCACCTCCTTATGGGATGAATTTCGAAAAATCGTATTTTAGTGGATGTCCACGTCATTAAAGGGATGCACTGTCAAAATTTCAGCCCTATAGCTCCAGCGGTTTGGGTAAACCCCATTTCACCCCCTTAGAGGATGAATTTCGAAAAATCGCTTTTTAGTGGATCTCCACATCATTACAGGGACGCACTGTCAAAATTTCAGCCATATAGCTCTAGCGGTTTGGGTAAACCCCATTTCGAAAAATCGCGGGAAGAATTTCGGAAAATCGCTTTAATAGTGGATTTGCACGTCATTAAAGGGACGCACTGTCAAAATTTCAGCCCTATAGCTCCAGCGGTTTGGGTAAACCCCATTTCACCCCCTTAGGGGATGAATTTCGAAAAATCGCTTTTTAGTGGATGTCCACGCCATTATAGGGATGCACCGTCAAAATTTCAGCCCTATAGTTCCAGCGGTTTTGGGTTGACCCCATTTCACCCACTTAGGGGACGAATTTCGAAAAATCGCTTCTTAGTGGATGTCCATATCATTAAAGGGATGCAGTGTCCGAATTTCAGCCCTATAGCTTTACCAGTTTGGAAATCCCCCATTTCACCCCCTTAGGGTATGAATTTCAAAAAATCCTATTTTAGTGGATGTCCACGTCATTAATGGGATGCACTGTCACAATTTCAGCCCTATAGCTCCAGCGGTTTGGGTAAACCCCATTTCACCCCCTTAGGGGATGAATTTCGAAAAATCGCTTTTTAGTGGATGTCCACGCCATTATAGGGATGCACTGTCAAAATTTCAGCCCTATAGTTCCAGCGGTTTTGGGTTGACCCCATTTCACCCACTTAGGGGATGAATTTCGAAAAATCGCTTCTTAGTGGATGTCCACATCATTAAATGGATGCAGTGTCTAAATTTCAGCCCTATAGCTTTACCGGTTTGGAAAAACCCCATTTCACCCCCTTAGGGTATGAATTTCAAAAAATCGTATTTTAGTGGATGTCCACGTCATTAAAGGGATGCACTGTCACAATTTCAGCCCTATAGCTCCAGCGGTTTGGGTAAACCCCATTTCCCCCTTAGGGGAAAAATTTCGAAAAATCGCTTTAATAGTGGATTTGCACGTCATTAAAGGGATGCACTATCAAAATTTCAGCCCTATAGCTCCAGAGGTTTAGGAAAACCCCATTTAAATCCCTTAGGGGAAGAATTTCGAAAAATCGCTTTAATAGTGGATTTCCACGCCACTATAGGGATGCACTGTCAAAATTTCAGCCCTATAGCTTTAGCGGTTTGGGAAAACCCCATTTCACCCCCTTAGGGGATGAATTTCGAAAAATCGTATTTTAGTGGATGTCCACGTCATTAAAGGGATGCACTGTCAAAATTTCAGCCCTGTAGCTCGAGCGGTTTGGGTAAACCCCATTTCACCCCCTTAGAGGATGAATTTCGAAAAATCGCTTTTTAGTGGATGTCCACATCATTATAGGGATGCACTGTCAAAATTTCAGCCCTATAGCTCTAGCGGTTTGGGTAAACCCCATTTCGAAAAATCGCGGGAAGAATTTCGGAAAATCGCTTTAATAGTGGATTTGCCCGTCATTAAAGGGATGCACTGTCAAAATTTCAGCCCTATAGCTCCAGCGGTTTGGGTAAACCCCATTTCACCCCCTTGGAGGATGAATTTCGAAAAATCGCGTTTTAGTGGATGTCCACATCATTATAGGGATGCACTGTCAAAATTTCAGCCCTATAGCTCTAGCGGTTTGGGTAAACCCCATTTCGAAAAATCGCGGGAACAATTTCTGAAAATCGCTTTAATAGTGGATTTGCACGTCATTAAAGGGATGCACTGTCAAAATTTCAGCCCTATAGCTCCAGCGGTTTGGGTAAACCCCACTTCACCCCCTTAGGGGATGAATTTCGAAAAATCGTTTTTTAGTGGATGTCCACGTCATTAAAGGGATGCACTGTCACAATTTCCGCCCTATAGCTCCAGCGGTTTGGGTAAACCCCATTTCACCCCCTTAGGGGATGAATTTCGAAAAATCGCTTTTTAGTGGATGTCCACATCATTATAGGGATGCACTGTCAAAATTTCAGCTCTATAGCTCTAGCGGTTTTGGTAAACCCCATTCCCCCCTTAGGGGAAGAATTTCTAAAAATCGCTTTAATAGTGGATTTGCACGTCATTAAAGGGATGCACTATCAAAATTTCAGCCCTATAGCTCCAGAGGTTTAGGTAAACCCCATTTCCATCCCTTAGGGGAAGAATTTCGAAAAATCGCTTTAATAGTGGATTTGCACGTCATTAAAGGGATGCACTGTCAAAATTTCAGCCCTATAGCTCCAGAGGTTTAGGTAAACCCCATTTCCATCCCTTAGGGGAAGAATTTCAAAAAATCGCTTTTATAGTGGATTTCCACGCCATTATAGGGATGCACTGTCAAAATTTCAGCCCTATAGCTTTAGCGGTTTGGGTAAACCCCATTTCCCCCCTTAGGGTATGAATTTCAAAAAATCGCTTTTTAGTGGATGTCCACGTCGGATGCACTATCAAAATTTCAGCCCTATAGCTCCAGCGGTTTGGGTAAACCCCATTTCACCCCCTAAGGGGATGAATTTCACATCATTATAGGGATGCACTGTCAAAATTTCAGCCCTATAGCTCTAGCGGTTTGGGTAAACCCCATTTCCCCCTAAGGGGATGAATTTCGAAAAATCGCTTTTTAGAGGATGTCCACATCATTATAGGGATGCACTGTGTGACTATGAAAAATCTTATTCAATTCCCGTCGTCCTTCGGTCCTCGCCTGAGCCGTGTCATGGCTATCTGTTTCTTTCCCTGACAGCTCCTAGTATCGAAGACTATCAGCTTCAGGGAAAGTCACTATCTAAGAACCCTGAAAAGGAATACCACCCGTCCCAACCATTCCACAAACAAAATCTAATACACGGACATTACTATATTATAACCATTTAACATTTATGTCTATTACAGGTCAACACGCACAAGAATATAACAATTGGATAAAGAAACTCAATATTCACTAACCCTGTAAAACTAATAGTAGCAGATACTACAATCAACAATTTTCAACTACGCGAAAACGGCAATATATATTTAACTATAATTACACAAGTCTTGTCGACGGAAGGTGTTAAAAAAACGAAAAGTGTCGTACGGGTACCCCTACGTCGCTTTTGTACAGACAATATTACATTTATTAATTCCGTGTACAACTACCTGTAAAACACAAGAAGAAAAAAATATCTCCAATGGTGGTGCCTAATCTTTCCGAAAAAAAACGCTCCATAATTTTAACTTACGATGTCGTGGTGGTTTGGTAATAACTAGATCTATTATGATGGTGCCAACAAAACGATAATGTAAAATGGGAGAATAATTAGTTGATTTTTTTTTCGGGCGCTTTAACTGGTCGTCGGAGGGTATGGGTGCGTACGGCCGACAAGAATAACTCGACCCCTCGCAACCTACGACCATTCAGTTCGTCCTGCCTAAGTAGCCCCTGCAGATAGGCCAACAGCAATCGAAATAGGTTTCTAAAGACACTACCCTTTCCGGAATTCATCGACTCCAGTATACCGTATAATTTCGCTCCTGTAATGCAGAACGTCGGTTCTACAACGCAACGGTGGAAGATAACCTCCATTGCCTGACTTAATACCACGGGATTATTTTTAAAATCGATAAATATAGTTAGGACTCTCGATGCGATGGTATCGAACGATCCCGGATTATCTGTTAACCCGTTCATCACCTTAAACAGATATCTCAATGCTGTGACCTCGTCAAGTGTGTATGCAGTGAAAACCCGTTTACCCTTAGGAACGAACTCCTTCGCGCAAGGAGACAAAGCCGAAAGACCATGTGGCCTACGAAGCTTCTTGTGCACGAGGGGCAGGCCATAATACGTGCGTCCGCAAGTATCGCTTATGATTACCGATGACAGTAGCAAGAAACGCCCAGAAGAATCGAAGAGAAAAACCAAAAATTTCGGTGCGAAAATGGATCCAAATGGATGATGAAAAAAAAATTGTAAGAGGTAGTATGTAACCCCCACGGAAACCAAAATCAACAGCTATTAGTATAAGGCCTATTAATAAATCAAATAAATATTGATATTAGGTGAGTGTACCTAGAAAACGAAAGTAACGCCTATTAGTGTGTAGCGACAAAACAGTAAAAGTGTATGGGTGTATATATAGGTTAGTATAGATGAGTGATTTGCTTTAATTCAATATATGTGTGGAATGGTTGAGGAAGACGACAATCCCCTCAGGGCTCCCGCATGTCAATGTCCTCGATGCCAATTGGTGAAAACCATGAAGCATAGTCATCACCAAGTGTCATCCAGGTCGCCGACCCAGCTTCAGGTAAACCCGAAAGAAGAACGGAAACGAAACTCAAAATCGCATCGCCACGAAAGGAAAGGAAACTTCTTCAAAAATAAAAAAAATTTGGGGGATCCGCTGTTCAACCACAACTGAGCTACCTTTCGGAAAATCAATCAGTTGGGAGAAACAGACAAAAAAAAACCCTGACCCTAAGAACCCTGAAAAGGAATACCACCCGTCCCAACCATTCCACAAACAAAATCTAATACACGGACATTACTATATTATAACCATTTAACATTTATGTTTATTACAGGTCAACACGCACAAGAATATAACAATTGGATAAAGAAACTCAATATTCACTAACCCTGTAAAACTAATAGTAGCAGATACTACAATCAACAATTTTCAACTACGCGAAAACGGCAATATATATTTAACTATAATTACACAAGTCTTGTCGACGGAAGGTGTTAAAAAAACGAAAAGTGTCGTACGGGTACCCCTACGTCGCTTTTGTACAGACAATATTACATTTATTAATTCCGTGTACAACTACCTGTAAAACACAAGAAGAAAAAAATATCTCCAATAAGGAGCAAACAAATGTACAATCAATAATAAATAAAATTAAAATTAATATTACGGCATTTAAAATTATGGTATAAGAACAAATTAAAGCATTACCACCAGTTGACATATGTAAATAAAACGGTTTATTAAAAAAAATGGTTTGTGTTAAAATCTTTAACTCTCAGAGCTGTTGTACTACCGAGGAGTAGAAGCGCTGAAGATGGATGTTATTACATACCCTCATACAGCAAACTCAAGCCCAATATCTCCCCTCCTTCTGAATATCACCAATTCTTAAAACAATTCATGCAACTTCGATTATTTTTATTATTATAGAAACCCTAATAAAAATCCATAACTTGCTGTCCATCCCACTCAATTTTTAATTAAAAGCAATGGTGTTGAATAACTTCAATGTAACATCCAATTTACACCTCCTGCATTAACTCGCAACCTCACGCTATATTGATATGGATGCTAATAGTTCTTATATAATAATCTCGTAATGCCAGTAATCTTTTTACCAGGGCCGTAACTTTACTAGATTGTACCTCCTAGCTCCTGCGGCAGGGTGCTTTCGTGGGTCACCTTCAATTACAGCGGTACGGCAGCGTTCATTAACATCCAATATATGATGCTCGGGAACCTGCTACGTCCTCAGGAAGTACGTCCACCAATATATAGGGTTTGGACCAGGGCACATTAATCGAACAAAACTCACCAGTACAAATTTTCAATAACAGCACCAAGATGTTTGTTTTCTTCCCAAAACTCCTTCCGGGGAGACTTCCAACGCCAATATTTCGCCAGGAAAATAGAAAGGTCGCCTGTCCAAAACTGCTACCCAGTGCATAAACTGGTTCAATCTTCTTCCACAGCCAAAATTAAAACCAATTGATCTAAAACTGCTTTCTCGCAATATTTCTACCCCCCGAACTGACTTTCTTTTTCCTTTTTTCAAAAAAAAACCTCCATTACATTATTATTTTTGTCCTCGCCTATTATTTTTTAAAATTTTCCTGTTTCCGCAAAGTGATTTTTTCCAAAATTTCCCATTACAAGGTGATTACAAAATAAATTTCCCAACCCAAATAAATGAAAATTCCGACCGTTACAACTGTCAAAATTTCAGCCCTATAGCTCTAGCGGTTTGGGTAAACCCCATTTCACCCCCTTAGAGGATGAATTTCGAAAAATCGTATTTTAGTGGATGTCCACGCCATTAAAAGGATGCACTATCAAAATTTCAGCCCTATAGCTCCAGCGGTTTGGGTAAACCCCATTTCACCCCCTAAGGGGATGAATTTCGATGATTGAGATGATTTTAGTGGATGTCCACATCAATATAGGGATGCACTGTCAAAATTTCAGCCCTATAGCTTTCATTTCACCCCCTTAGGGGATGAATTTCGAAAAATCGCTTCTTAGTGGATGTCCACATCATTAAAGGGATGCAGTGTCAAAATTTCAGCCCTATAGCTTTACCGGTTTGGAAAAACCCCAGTTCACCCCCTTAGGGTATGAATTTCAAAAAATCGTATTTTAGTGGATGTCCACGTTATTAAAGGGAGGCACTGTCACAATTTCAGCCCTATAGCTCCAGCGGTTTGGGTAAACCCCATTTCCCCCCTTAGGGGAAGAATTTCGAAAAATCGCTTTAATAGTGGATTTGCACGTCATTAAAGGGATGCACTATCAAAATTTCAGCAATATAGCTCCAGAGGTTTAGGTAAACCTCATTTCCATCCCTTAGGGGAAGAATTTCGAAAAATCGCTTTAATAGTGGATTTCCACGCCATTATAAGGATGCACTGTCAAAATTTCAGCCCTATAGCTTTAGCGGTTTGGGAAAACCCCAATTCACCCCCTTAGAGGATGAATTTCGAAAAATCGCTTTTTAGTGGATGTCCACATCATTATAGGGATGCACTGTCAAAATTTCAGCCCTATAGCTCTAGCGGTTTGTGTAAACCCCATTTCGAAAAATCGCGGGAAGAATTTCGGAAAATCGCTTTAATAGTGGATTTGCACGTCATTAAAGGGATGCACTGTCAAAATTTCAGCCCTATAGCTCCAGCGGTTTGGGTAAACCCCATTTCACCCCCTAAGGGGATGAATTTCGAAAAATCGCTTTTTAGTGGATGTCCACATCAATATAGGGATGCACTGTCAAAATTTCAGCCCTATAGCTCCAGCGGTTTAGGTAAACCCCATTCCCCCCCTTAGGGGATGAATTTCGAAATATCCCTTTAATAGTAGATTTCCACGCCATTATAGGGATGCACTGTCAAAATTTCAGCCCTATAGCTTTAGCGGTTTGGAAAAACCCCAATTCACCCCTTAGGGGATGAATTTCGAAAAATCGAATTTTAGTGGATGTCCACGTCATTAAAGAGATGCACTGTCAAAATTTCAGCCCTATAGCCTCACCGGTTTGGAAAAACCCCATTTCACCCCCTTAGGGTATGAATTTCAAAAAATCGTATTTTAGTGGATGTCCACGTCATTAAAGGGATGCACTGTCACAATTTCCGCCCTATAGCTCCAGCGGTTTGGGTAAACCCCATTTCACCCCCTTAGGGGATGAATTTCGAAAAATCGCTTGTTAGTGGATGTCCACATCATTATAGGGATGCACTGTCAAAATTTCAGCTCTATAGCTCTAGCGGTTTTGGTAAACCCCATTTCCCCCCTTAGGGGAAGAATTTCGAAAAATCGCTTTAATAGTGGATTTGCACGTCATTAAAGGGATGCACTATCAAAATTTCAGCCCTATAGTTCCAGAGGTTTAGGTAAACCACATTTCCATCCCTTAGGGGAAGAATTTCGAAAAATCGCTTTAATAGTGGATTTGCACGTCATTCAAGGGATGCACTGTTAAAATTTCAGCTCTATAGCTCCAGAGGTTTAGGTAAACCCCATTTCCATCCCTTAGGGGAAGAATTTCGAAAAATCGCTTTAATAGTGGATTTCCACGCCATTATAGGATGCACTGTCAAAACTTCAGCCCTATAGCTTTAGCGGTTTGGGAAAACCCCAATTCACCCTTAGGGGATGAATTTCGAAAAATCGTATTTTAGTGGATGTCCACGTCATTAAAGGGATGCACTGTCAAAATTTCAGCCCTCTAGCTCCAGTGGGTAGGGTAAACCCCATTTCACCCCCTTAGGGGATGAATTTCGAAAAATCGCTTTTTAGTGGATGTCCACGCCATTATAGGGAAGTACTGTCAAAATTTCAGCCCTATAGTTCCAGCGGTTTTGGGTTGACCCCATTTCACCCACTTAGGCGATGAATTTCGAAAAATCGCCTCTTAGTGGATGTCCACATCATTAAAGGGATGCAGTGTCAAAATTTCATCCCTATAGCGTTACCGGTTTGGAAAAACCCCATTTCACCCCCTTAGGGTATGAATTTCAAAAAATCGTATTTTAGTGGATGTCCACGTCATTAAAGGGATGCACTGTCACAATTTCAGCCCTATAGCTCCAGTGGTTTGGGAAAACCCCATTTCACCCCCTAAGGGGATGAATTTCGAAAAATCGCTTTTTAGTGGATGTCCACATCATTATAGGGATGCACTGTCAAAATTTCAGCCCTATAGCTCTAGCGGTTTGGGTAAACCCCATTTCACCCCCTTAGGGGATGAATTTCGAAAAATCGTATTATAGTGGATTGTCCACGTCATTAAAGGGATGCACTGTCAAAATTTCAGCCCTATAGCTCCAGCGGTTTGGGTAAACCCCATTTCACCCCCTTAGGGGATGAATTTCGAAAAATCGCTTTTTAGTGGATGTCCACATCAATATAGGGATGCACTGTCAAAATTTCAGCCCTATAGCTCCAGCGGTTTAGGTAAACCCCATTTCCCCCCTTAGGGGATGAAATTCGAAAAATCCCTTTAATAGTAGATTTCCACGCCATTATAGGGATGCACTGTCAAAATTTCAGCCCTATAGCTTTAGCGGTTTGGAAAAACCCCAATTCACTCCATTAGGGGATGAATTTTGAAAAATCGTATTTTAGTGGATGTCCTCGTCATTAAATTGATACACTGTCAAAATTTTAGCACTATAGCTCCAGCGATTTGGGTAAACCCCATTTCACCCCCTTAGGGGATGAATTTCGAAAAATCGCTTTTTAGTGGATGTCCACATCATTATAGGGATGCACTGTCAAAATTTCAGCTCTATAGCTCTAGCGGTTTGGGTAAACCCCATTTCCCCCATTAGGGGAAGAATTTCGAAAAATCGCTTTAATAGTGGATTTGCACGTCATTAAAGGGATGCACTGTCAAAATTTCAGCCCTATAGCTCCAGCGGTTTGGGTAAACCCCATTTCACCCCTTTACGGGATGAGTTTCGTAAAATCGCTTCTTAGTGGATGCCAACGTCATTATAGGGATGCACTGTCAAAATTTCAGCCCTATAGCTCTAGCGGTTTGGGTAAACCATATTTCGAAAAATCGCGGGAAGAATTTCGGAAAATCGCTTTAATAGTGGATTTGCACGTCATTAAAGGGATGCATTGTCAAAATTTCAGCCCTATTGCTGAAGCGGTTTGGGTAAACCACATTTCACCACCTTAGGGTATGAATTTCGAAAAATCGCTTTTTAGTGGATTTCCACATCAATATAGGGATGCACTGTCAAAATTTCAGCCCTATAGCTCCAGCGGTTTAGGTAAACCCCATTTCCCCCCTTAGGGGATGAAATTCGAAAAATCCCTTTAATAGTAGATTTCCACGCCATTATAGGGATGCACTGTCAAAATTTCAGCCCTATAGCTTTAGCGGTTTGGAAAAACCCCAATTCACTCCATTAGGGGATGAATTTTGAAAAATCGTATTTTAGTGGATGTCCTCGTCATTAAATTGATACACTGTCAAAATTTTAGCACTATAGCTCCAGCGATTTGGGTAAACCCCATTTCACCCCCTTAGGGGATGAATTTCGAAAAATCGCTTTTTAGTGGATGTCCACATCATTATAGGGATGCACTGTCAAAATTTCAGCTCTATAGCTCTAGCGGTTTGGGTAAACCCCATTTCCCCCATTAGGGGAAGAATTTCGAAAAATCGCTTTAATAGTGGATTTGCACGTCATTAAAGGGATGCACTGTCAAAATTTCAGCCCTATAGCTCCAGCGGTTTGGGTAAACCCCATTTCACCCCTTTACGGGATGAGTTTCGTAAAATCGCTTCTTAGTGGATGCCCACGTCATTATAGGGATGCACTGTCAAAATTTCAGCCTTATAGCTCCAGCGGTTTTGAGTTGATCCTATTTCACCCCTTTAGGGGATGAATTTCGAAAAATCGCTACGGATACACTGTCAAAATTTCAGCCCTTTAGCTCTAGCGGTTTAGGTTGTGCGTTGTCTGTCAATCAGTTACTTTTTATACAATAGAAATAAAGTAAAGAAAAAAAATCTCCTTACAATTTATTGAACCCCATTTCACCCCCTTCAACCCTTTTTTCTCCAAAAAAAGTCGCCTATGTCCGTCTCCAAGGTCTAAACTATGTCTGTTGCAAATTTCATCAAAATCGGTCCAGCGGCTTAGGCGTGAAAGCGTAACAGATAGACAGACAAACAGACAGAGTTACTTTCGCATTTATAATATTAGTAAGGATGTCCACGCCATTATAGGGATGCACTGTCAAAATTTCAGCCTTATAGCTTTAGCTGTTTGGAAAAACCCCATTTCATCCCCTTAGGCTATGAATTTCGGAAAATCGTATTTTAGTGGATGTCCACGTCATTAAAGGGATGCACTGTCAAAATTTCAGCCCTGTAGCTCCAGCGGTTTGGGTAAACCCCATTTCACCCCCTTAGAGGATGAATTTCGTAAAATCGCTTTCTAGTGGATGTCCAAATCATTATAGGGATGCACTGTCAAAATTTCAGCCCTATAGCTCCAGCGGTTTAGGTACACCCCATTTCCATCCCTTAGGGGAAGAATTCCGAAAAATCGCTTTAATAGTGGATTTCCACGCCATTATAGGGATGCACTGTCAAAATTTAAGCCCTATAGCTTTAGCGGTTTGGGTAAACCCCATTTCACCCCCTTAGGGGATGAATTTCGAAAAATCGCTTTTGTCCACATTATTATAGGGATGCATTGTCAAAATTTCAGCCCTATAGCTCTAGCGGTTTGGGTAAACCCCATTTCCCCATTAGGGGAAGAAATTCGAAAAATCGCTTTAATAGTGGATTTCCACGCCATTATAGGGATGCACTGTCAAAATTTCAGCTCTATAGCTCTAGCGGTTTGGGTAAACCCCATTTCCCCCCTTAGGGGAAGAATTTCTAAAAATTGCTTTAATAGAGGATTTGCACGTCATTAAAGGGATGCACTGTCAAAATTTCAGCCCTATAGCTCCAGCGGTTTGGGTAAACCTCATTTCACCCCCTTAGGGAATGAATTTCGAAAAATCGCTTTAATAGTGGATTTGCACGTCATTAAAGGGATGCACTGTCAAAATTTCAGCCCTATATCTCCAGCGGTTTGGGTAAACCCCATTTCACCCCCTTAGGGGATGAATTTTGAAAAATCGCTTTTTAATGGATGTCCACATTAATATAGGGATGCACTGTCAAAATTTCAGCCCCATAGCTCCAGCGGTTTAGGTAAACCCAATTTCCCCCCATAGGGGAAGAATTTCGAAAAATCGCTTTATTAGTGGATTTGCACGTCATTAAAGGGATGCACTTTCAAAATTTCAGCCCTATAGCTCCAGCGGTTTGGGTAAACCCCATTTCACGCCCTTAGGGGAAGAATTTCGAAAAATCGCTTTTGTCCACATCATTATAGGGATGCATTGTCAAAATTTCAGCCCTTTAGCTCTAGCGGTTTGGGTAAACCCCATTTCCCCCTTAGGGGAAGAATTTCGAAAAATCGCTTTTTAGTGGATGTCCACATCATTATAGGGATGCACTGTCAAAATTTCAGCCCTACAGCTCCAGCGGTTTGGGTAAACCCCATTTCCCCCTTAGGGGAAGAAATTCGAAAAATCGCTTTAATAGTGGATTTCCACGCCATTATAGGGATGCACTGTCAAAATTTCAGCTCTATAGCTCTAGCGGTTTGGGTAAACCCCATTTCCCCCCCTAGGGGAAGAATTTCTAAAAATTGCTTTAATAGAGGATTTGCACGTCATTAAAGGGATGCACTGTCAAAATTTCAGCCCTATAGCTCCAGCGGTTTGGGTAAACCCCATTTCACCCCCTTAGGGTATGAATTTCGAAAAATCGCTTTCTAGTGGATGTCCAAATCATTATAGGGATGCACTGTCAACATTTCAGCCCTATAGCTCCAGCGGTTTAGGCACACCCCATTTCACCCCCTTAGGGGATGAATTTCGAAAAATCGCTTTCTAGTGGATGTCCAAATCATTATAGGGATGCACTGTCAAAATTTCAGCCCTATAGCTCCAGCGGTTTGGAAAAACCCCAATTCACCCCCTTAGGGGATGAATTTCGAAAAATCGCTTTTTAGTGGATGTCCACATCATTATAGGGATGCACTGTCAAAATTTCAGCCCTATAGCTCTAGCGGTTTGGGTAAACCCCATTTCCCCCTTAGGGGAAGAATTTAGAAAAATAGCTTTAATAGAAGATTTGCACGTCATTAAAGGGATGCACTATCAAAATTTCAGCCCTATAGCTCCAGCGGTTTGGGTAAACCCCATTTCAGCCCCTTAGGGGACGAATTTCGAAAAATCGCTTTTTAGTGGATGTCCACATCAATATAGGGATGCACTGTCAAAATTTCAGCCCTATAGTTCCAGCGGTTTGGGTAAACCCCATTTCACCCCCTTAGGGGATGAATTTCGAAAAATCGCTTATTAGTGGATGTCCACATCATTATAGGGATGCACTGTCAAAATTTCAGCCCTATAGCTCTAGCGATTTGGGTAAACTCCATTTCCCCCCTTAGGGGAAGAATTTTGAAAAATCGCTTTAATAGTGGATTTCCACGTCATTAAAGGGATGCACTGTCAAAATTTCAGCCCTATAGCTCCAGCGGTTTGGGTAAACCCCGTTTCACCCCCTTAGTGGATGAATTTCGAAAAATCGCTTTTTAGTGGATGTCCAAATCATTATAGGGATTCACTGTCAAAATTTCAGCCCTACAGCTCCAGCGGTTTAGGTAAACCCCATTTCCATCCCTTAGGGGAAGAATGTTGAAAAATCGCTTTAATAGTGGATTTCCACGCCATTATACGGATGCACTGTCAAAATTTCAGCCCTATAGCTTTAGCGGTTTGGAAAAACCCCAATTCACCCCCTTAGGGGATGAATTTCGAAAAATCGTATTTTAGTGGATGTCCACCTCATTAAAGGGATGCACTGTCAAAATTTCAGCCCTATAGCTCCAGCGGTTTGGGTAAACCCCATTTCACCCCCTTAGGGTATGAATTTCGAAAAATCGCTTTCTAGTGGATGTCCAAATCATTATAGGGATGCACTGTCAACATTTCAGCCCTATAGCTCCAGCGGTTTAGGCACACCCCATTTCTACCCTTTAGGGTAAGAATTTCGAAAAATCCCTTTAATAGTGGATTTCCACGCCATTATAGGGATGCACTGTAAAAATTTCAGCCCTATAGCTTTAGCGGTTTGGAAAAACCCCAATTCACCCCCTTAGGGGATGAATTTCGAAAAATCGCTTTTTAGTGGATGTCCACATCATTAAAGGGATGCACTGTCAAAATTTCAGCCCTATAGCTCCAGCGGTTTCGGTAAACCCCATTTCCCCCTTAGGGGAAGAAATTTGAAAAATCGCTTTAATAGTGGATTTCCACGCCATTATAGGGATGCACTGTCAAAATTTCAGCTCTATAGCTGTAGCGGTTTGGGTAAACCCCATTTCCCCCCTTAGGGGAAGAATTTCTAAAAATTGCTTTAATAGAGGATTTGCACGTCATTAAAGGGATGCACTGTCAAAATTTCAGCCCTATAGCTCCAGCGGTTTGGGTAAACCCCATTTCACCCCCTTAGGGGATGAATTTCGAAAGATCGTATTTTAGTGGATGTCCACGTCATTAAAGGGATGCACTGTCAAAATTTCTGCCCTATAGCTCTAGCGGTTTGGGTAAACCCTATTTCCCCCCTTAGGGGAAGAATTACGGATACAATGTCAAAATTTCAGCCCTTTAGCTCTAGCGGTTTAGGTTGTGCGTTGTCTGTCAATCAGTTACTTTTTATACAATAGAAAAAAAGTAAAGAAAAAAAAATCCCCTTACAACTTATTGAACCCCATTTCACCCCCTTCAACCCTTTTTTCTCCAAAAAAAAGTCGCCTATGTCCGTCTCCAAGGTCTAAACTATGTCTGTTGCTAATTTCATCAAAATCGGTGCAGCGGCTTAGGCGTGAAAGCGTAACAGACAGACAGACAGACAGACAGAGTTACTTTCGCATTTATAATATTAGTAAGGATGTCCACGCCATTATAGGGATGCACTGTCAAAATTTCAGCCCTATAGCTCCAGCGGTTTGGGTAAACCCCATTTCAGCCCCTTAGGGGACGAATTTCGAAAAATCGCTTTTTAGTGGATGTCCACATCAATATAGGGATGCACTGTCAAAATTTCAGCCCTACAGCTCCAGCGGTTTGGGTAAACCCCATTTCACCCCCTTAGGGTATGAATTTCGAAAAATCGCTTTCTAGTGGATGTCCAAATCATTATAGGGATGCACTGTCAACATTTCAGCCCTATAGCTCCAGCGGTTTAGGCACACCCCATTTCTACCCTTTAGGGTAAGAATTTCGAAAAATCCCTTTAATAGTGGATTTCCACGCCATTATAGGGATGCACTGTAAAAATTTCAGCCCTATAGCTTTAGCGGTTTGGAAAAACCCCAATTCACCCCCTTAGGGGATGAATTTCGAAAAATCGCTTTTTAGTGGATGTCCACATCATTAAAGGGATGCACTGTCAAAATTTCAGCCCTATAGCTCCAGCGGTTTCGGTAAACCCCATTTCAGCCTCTTAGGGGACGAATTTCGAAAAATCGCTTTTTAGTGGATGTCCACATCAATATAGGGATGCACTGTCAAAATTTCAGCCCTATAGTTCCAGCGGTTTGGGTAAACCCCATTTCACCCCCTTAGGGGATGAATTTCGAAAAATCGCTTATTAGTGGATGTCCACATCATTATAGGGATGCACTGTCAAAATTTCAGCCCTATAGCTCTAGCGATTTGGGTAAACTCCATTTCCCCCCTTAGGGGAAGAATTTTGAAAAATCGCTTTAATAGTGGATTTGCACGTCATTAAAGGGATGCACTGTCAAAATTTCAGCCCTATAGCTCCAGCGGTTTGGATAAACCCCATTTCACCCCCTTAGTGGATGAATTTCGAAAAATCGCTTTTTAGTGGATGTCCAAATCATTATAGGGATTCACTGTCAAAATGTCAGCCCTACAGCTCCAGCGGATTACGTAAACCCCATTTCCATCCCTTAGGGGAAGAATGTCGAAAAATCGCTTTAATAGTGGATTTCCACGCCATTATAGGGATGCGCTGTCAAAATTTCAGCCCTATAGCTTTAGCGGTTTGGAAAAACCCCAATTCACCCCCTTAGGGGATGAATTTCGAAAAATCGTATTTTAGTGGATGTCCACGTCATTAAAGGGATGCACTGTCAAAATTTCAGCCTTATAGCTCCAGCGGTTTGGGTAAACCCCATTTCACCCCCTTAGGGGATGAATTTCGAAAAATCGCTTTTTAGTGGATGTCCACATAATTATAGGGATGCACTATCAAAATTTCAGCCCTATAGCTCTAGCGGTTTGGGTAAACCCCATTTCCCCCCGTAGGGGAAGAATTTCGAAAAATCGCTTTAATAGTGGATTTGCACGTCATTAAAGGGATGCACTGTCAAAATTTCAGCCCTATAGCTCCAGCGGTTTGGGTAAACCCCATTTCAGCCCCTTAGGGGACGAATTTCGAAAAATCGCTTTTTAGTGGATGTCCACATCAATATAGGGATGCACTGTCAAAATTTCAGCCCTACAGCTCCAGCGGTTTGGGTAAACCCCATTTCCCCCTTAGGGGAAGAAATTTGAAAAATCGCTTTAATAGTGGATTTCCACGCCATTATAGGGATGCACTGTCAAAATTTCAGCTCTATAGCTGTAGCGGTTTGGGTAAACCCCATTTCCCCCCTTAGGGGAAGAATTTCTAAAAATTGCTTTAATAGAGGATTTGCACGTCATTAAAGGGATGCACTGTCAAAATTTCAGCCCTATAGCTCCAGCGGTTTGGGTAAACCCCATTTCACCCCCTTAGGGGATGAATTTCGAAAGATCGTATTTTAGTGGATGTCCACGTCATTAAAGGGATGCACTGTCAAAATTTCTGCCCTATAGCTCTAGCGGTTTGGGTAAACCCTATTTCCCCCCTTAGGGGAAGAATTACGGATACAATGTCAAAATTTCAGCCCTTTAGCTCTAGCGGTTTAGGTTGTGCGTTGTCTGTCAATCAGTTACTTTTTATACAATAGAAAAAAAGTAAAGAAAAAAAAATCCCCTTACAACTTATTGAACCCCATTTCACCCCCTTCAACCCTTTTTTCTCCAAAAAAAAGTCGCCTATGTCCGTCTCCAAGGTCTAAACTATGTCTGTTGCTAATTTCATCAAAATCGGTGCAGCGGCTTAGGCGTGAAAGCGTAACAGACAGACAGACAGACAGACAGAGTTACTTTCGCATTTATAATATTAGTAAGGATGTCCACGCCATTATAGGGATGCACTGTCAAAATTTCAGCCCTATAGCTTTAGCGGTTTGGAAAAACCCCATTTCATCCCCTTAGGGTATGAATTTCGGAAAATCGTATTTTAGTGGATGTCCACGTCATTAAAGGGATTCACTGTCAAAATTTCAGCCCTATAGTTCCAGCGGTTTAGGCACACCCCATTTCACCCCCTTAGGGGATGAATTTCGAAAAATCGCTTTCTAGTGGATGTCCAAATCATTATAGGGATGCACTGTCAAAATTTCAGCCCTATAGCTCCAGCGGTTTAGGCACACCCCATTTCTACCCCTTAGGGCAAGAATTTCGAAAAATCCCTTTAATAGTGGATTTCCACGCCATTATAGGGATGCACTGTCAAAATCTCAGCCCTATAGCTTTAGCGGTTTGGAAAAACCCCAATTCACCCCCTTAGGGGATGAATTTCGAAAAATCGCTTTTTAGTGGATGTCCACATCATTATAGGGATGCACTGTCAAAATTTCAGCCCTATAGCTCTAGCGGTTTGGGTAAACCTCATTTCCCCCTTAGGGGAAGAATTTCGAAAAATAGCTTTAATAGAGGATTTGCACGTCATTAAAGGGATGCACTGTCAAAATTTCAGCCCTATAGCTCCAGCGGTTTGGGTAAACCCCATTTCAGCCCCTTAGGGGACGAATTTCGAAAAATCGCTTTTTAGTGGATGTCCACATCAATATAGGGATGCACTGTCAAAATTTCAGCTCTACAGCTCCAGCGGTTTAGGTAAACCCCATTTCCATCCCTTAGGGGAAGAATCTTGAAAAATCGCTTTAATAGTGGATTTCCACGCCATTATACGGATGCACTGTCAAAATTTCAGCCCTATAGCTTTAGCGGTTTGGAAAAACCCCAATTCACCCCCTTAGGGGATGAATTTCGAAAAATCGTATTTTAGTGGATGTCCACGTCATTAAAGGGATGCACTGTCAAAATTTCAGCCCTATAGCTCCAGCGGTTTGGGTAAACCCCATTTCACCCCCTTAGGGGATGAATTTCGAAAAATCGCTTTTTAGTGGATGTCCACATCATTATAGGGATGCACTATCAAAATTTCAGCCCTATAGCTCTAGCGGTTTGGGTAACCCCATTTCCCCCCTTAGGGGAAGAATTTCGAAAAATCGCTTTAATAGTGGATTTGCACGTCATTAAAGGGATGCACTGTCAAAATTTCAGCCCTATAGCTCCAGCGGTTTGGGTAAACCCCATTTCACCCCCCTAGGGGATGAATTTCGAAAAATCGCTTTTGTCCACATCATTATAGGGATGCATTGTCAAAATTTCAGCCCTATAGCTCTAGCGGTTTGGGTAAACCCCATTTCCCCCTTAGGGGAAAAATTTCGTAAAATGGCTTTTTAGTGGATGTCCACATCATTATAGGGATGCACTGTCAAAATTTCAGCCCTATAGCTCTAGGGGTTTGGGTAAACCCCATTTCCCCCTTAGGGGAAGAAATTCGAAAAATCGCTTTAATAGTGGATTTCCACGCCATTATAGGGATGCACTGTCAAAATTTCAGCTCTATAGCTCTAGCCGCTAGAGTCTAGCGGTTTGGGTAAACCCCATTTCCCCTTTAGGGGAAGAATTTCGAAAAATCGCTTTAATAGTGGATTTGCACGTCATTAAAGGGATGCACTGTCAAAATTTCAGCCCTATAGCTCCAGCGGTTTGGGTAAACCCCATTTCACCCCCTTAGGGGATGAATTTCGAAAAATCGCTTCTTAGTAGATGTCCACATCATTATAGGGATGCACTGTCAAAATTTCAGCTCTATAGCTCCAGCGGTTTTGAGTTGACCCTATTTCACCCCCTTAGGGGATGAATTTCGAAAAATCGCTACGGATACACTGTCAAAATTTCAGCCCTTTAGCTCTAGCGGTTTAGGTTGTGCGTTGTCTGTCAATCAGTTACTTTTTATACAATAGAAAAAAAGTAAAGAAAAAAAAATCCCCTTACAACTTATTGAACCCCATTTCACCCCCTTCAACTATTTTTTCTCCAAAAAAAAGTCGCCTATGTCCGTCTCCAAGGTCTAAACTATGTCTGTTGCAAATTTCATCAAAATCGGTCCAGCGGCTTAGGCGTGAAAGCGTAACAGACAGACAGACAGACAGACCGACAGAGTTACTTTCGCATTTATAATATTAGTAAGGATGTCCACGCCATTATAGGGATGCACTGTCAAAATTTCAGCCCTATAGCTCCAGCGGTTTAGGCACACCCCATTTCTACCCCTTAGGGCAAGAATTTCGAAAAATCCCTTTAATAGTGGATTTCCACGCCATTATAGGGATGCACTGTCAAAATTTCAGCCCTATAGCTTTAGCGGTTTGGAAAAACCCCAATTCACCCCCTTAGGGGATGAATTTCGAAAAATCGCTTTTTAGTGGATGTCCACATCATTATAGGGACGCACTGTCAAAATTTCAGCCCTATAGCTCTAGCGGTTTGGGTAAACCCCATTTCCCCCTTAGGGGAAGAATTTCGAAAAATAGCTTTAATAGTGGATTTGCACGTCATTAAAGGGATGCACTGTCAAAATTTCAGCCCTATAGCTCCAGCGGTTTCGGTAAACCCCATTTCAGCCCCTTAGGGGACGAATTTCGAAAAATCGCTTTTTAGTGGATGTCCACATCAATATAGGGATGCACTGTCAAAATTTCAGCCCTATAGCTCTAGCGATTTGGGTAAACTCCATTTCCCCCCTTAGGGGAAGAATTTTGAAAAATCGCTTTAATAGTGGATTTGCACGTCATTAAAGGGATGCACTGTCAAAATTTCAGCCCTATAGCTCCAGCGGTTTGGGTAAACCCCATTTCACCCCGTTAGTGGATGAATTTCGAAAAATCGCTTTTTAGTGGATGTCTAAATCATTATAGGGATTCACTGTCAAAATTTCAGCCCTACAGCTCCAGCGGTTTAGGTAAACCCCATTTCCATCCCTTAGGGGAAGAATGTCGAAAAATCGCTTTAATAGTGGATTTCCACGCCATTATAGGGATGCACTGTCAAAATTTCCGCCCTATAGCTTTAGCGGTTTGGAAAAACCCCAATTCACCCCCTTAGGGGATGAATTTCGAAAAATCGTATTTTAGTGGATGTCCACGTCATTAAAGGGATGCACTGTCAAAATTTCAGCCCTATAGCTCCAGCGGTTTGGGTAAACCCCATTTCACCCCCTTAGGGGATGAATTTCGAAAAATCGCTTTTTAGTGGATGTCCACATCATTATAGGGATGCACTATCAAAATTTCAGCCCTATAGCTCTAGCGGTTTGGGTTAGGGATGAGCATCGATAGAAAAACATCGATGTTGAGCATTGATGTTGACATCGAACTATAACATCGATGTGTGGAAATCATCGACCTCTAAACATCGATGAACATCAATGCCAAACTTCGATGTTTTTATAAAAGTTCCGTAATTTTGTAAAAAAATTACATCGGATCCAAACATCAATGTTTTAGTAAAAATTCCGTAGTTTAGTATAAAAGGATAGGTAAACCACAATTAAACACACAACAAATTTAAATCAAACGTTATGAAAAAATGTATGTAATTTCTTCAAGTTATTAATTCATATTACGGAGGCTTTAGGCCAACTCTAACTTATTCCCAGCTCCATAGCATATCTTCAATGGAATTGTGGCAGTACTAAACCGCTTCGCAGTACTAAACAGCTTCTTCCCTTTTTGGCATTGTTAGAAACCGCTTGTTTCTCTCTTGTTACTCGACCGGCGACGCCATTAATAAAATTAATTATAAACTCGAGCAGTTTTATTTCCTTACTTACCGCACATATACTGGTGACCCCGACAAAAGAGTTTTTTTTAACGACTACAAATACCAAAAAGGGAAGAAGCTGTTTAGTACTACAAGAATGTATACCTTAGAAGGAAAACCACTTTGGAAATCATTTTTCCCTCTAGTCTGTTTCGGGCTTTGGTAAGTGTTTGTCCCACTTTTGAAAACAGTTGCTCAGATGGAACTGACGTGGCCATTATAATCAAATAGGTTTTGGCCAATTTTGCAATTCTGCCAATTCTCGTTTTGAGAGTAGGGGGTTTATTTTTAAAAACTTTCAAAGTGGTAAAAATTAAACTAACAATTCCTTTTCATACGAGTAAAGATATAAAACTGAAAAAAACATAAGTGTACAGTAAAATTCTTAAAACGTCGATGTAAAACATCGATGTACGATAAACATCGTTAGCTCACCATCGATGGCAAGAACATCGAACATCGAAAGGAAAACATCGATGTTTCGAAAACATCGACCATCGATGCTCATCCCTAGTTTGGGTAAACCCCATTCCATTTCCCCCCTTAGGGGAAGAATTTCGTAAAATCGCTTTAATAGTGGATTTGCACGTCATTAAAGGGATGCACTGTCAAAATTTCAGCCCTATAGCTCCAGCGGTTTGGGTAAACCCCATTTCAGCCCCTTAGGGGACGAATTTCGAAAAATCGCTTTTTAGTGGATGTCCACATCAGTATAGGGATGCACTGTCAAAATTTCAGCCCTATAGTTCCAGCGGTTTGGGTAAACCCCATTTCACCCCCTTTGGGGATGAATTTCGAAAAATCGCTTATTAGTGGATGTCCACATCATTATAGGGATGCACTGTCAAAATTTCAGCCCTATAGCTCTAGCGATTTGGGTAAACTCCATTTCCCCCCTTAGGGGAAGAATTTTGAAAAATCGCTTTAATAGTGGATTTGCACGTCATTAAAGGGATGCACTGTCAAAATTTCAGCCCTATAGCTCCAGCGGTTTGGGTAAACCCCATTTCACCCCCTTAGTGGATGAATTTCGAAAAATCGCTTTTTAGTGGATGTCCAAATCATTATAGGGATTCACTGTCAAAATTTCAGCCCTATAGCTCCAGCGGATTACGTAAACCCCATTTCCATCCCTTAGGGGAAGAATGTCGAAAAATCGCTTTAATAGTGGATTTCCACGCCATTATAGGGATGCACTGTCAAAATTTCAGCCCTATAGCTTTAGCGGTTTGGAAAAACCCCAATTCACCCCCTTAGGGGATGAATTTCGAAAAATCGTATTTTAGTGGATGTCCACGTCATTAAAGGGATGCACTGTCAAAATTTCAGCCCTATAGCTCCAGCGGTTTGGGTAAACCCCATTTCACCCCCCTAGGGGATGAATTTCGAAAAATCGCTTTTTAGTGGATGTCCACATAATTATAGGGATGCACTATCAAAATTTCAGCCCTATAGCTCTAGCGGTTTGGGTAAACCCCATTTCCCCCCGTAGGGGAAGAATTTCGAAAAATCGCTTTAATAGTGGATTTGCACGTCATTAAAGGGATGCACTGTCAAAATTTCAGCCCTATAGCTCCAGCGGTTTGGGTAAACCCCATTTCAGCCCCTTAGGGGACGAATTTCGAAAAATCGCTTTTTAGTGGATGTCCACATCAATATAGGGATGCACTGTCAAAATTTCAGGCCTACAGCTCCAGCGGTTTGGGTAAACCCCATTTCCCCCTTAGGGGAAGAAATTCGAAAAATCGCTTTAATAGTGGATTTCCACGCCATTATAGGGATGCACTGTCAAAATTTCAGCTCTATAGCTGTAGCGGTTTGGGTAAACCCCATTTCCCCCCTTAGGGGAAGAATTTCTAAAAATTGCTTTAATAGAGGATTTGCACGTCATTAAAGGGATGCACTGTCAAAATTTCAGCCCTATAGCTCCAGCGGTTTGGGTAAACCCCATTTCACCACCTTAGGGGATGAATTTCGAAAGATCGTATTTTAGTGGATGTCCACGTCATTAAAGGGATGCACTGTCAAAATTTCTGCCCTATAGCTCTAGCGGTTTGGGTAAACCCTAATTCCCCCCTTAGGGGAAGAATTACGGATACACTGTCAAAATTTCAGCCCTTTAGCTCTAGCGGTTTAGGTTGTGCGTTGTCTGTCAATCAGTTACTTTTTATACAATAGAAAAAAAGTAAAGAAAAAAAATCCCCTTACAACTTATTGAACCCCATTTCACCCCCTTCAACCCTTTTTTCTCCAAAAAAAGTCGCCTATGTCCGTCTCCAAGGTCTAAACTATGTCTGTTGCTAATTTCATCAAAATCGGTGCAGCGGCTTAGGCGTGAAAGCGTAACAGACAGACAGACAGACAGACAGAGTTACTTTCGCATTTATAATATTAGTAAGGATGTCCACGCCATTATAGGGATGCACTGTCAAAATTTCAGCCCTATAGCTTTAGCGGTTTGGAAAAACCCCATTTCATCCCCTTAGGGTATGAATTTTGGAAAATCGTATTTTAGTGGATGTCCACGTCATTAAAGGGATTCACTGTCAAAATTTCAGCCCTATAGCTCCAGCGGTTTAGGCACACCCCATTTCACCCCCTTAGGGGATGAATTTCGAAAAATCGCTTTCTAGTGGATGTCCAAATCATTATAGGGATGCACTGTCAAAATTTCAGCCCTATAGCTCCAGCGGTTTAGGCACACCCCATTTCTACCCCTTAGGGCAAGAATTTCGAAAAATCCCTTTAATAGTGGATTTCCACGCCATTATAGGGATGCACTGTCAAAATTTCAGCCCTATAGCTTTAGCGGTTTGGAAAAACCCCAATTCACCCCCTTAGGGGATGAATTTCGAAAAATCGCTTTTTAGTGGATGTCCACATCATTATAGGGATGCACTGTCAAAATTTCAGCCCTATAGCTCTAGCGGTTTGGGTAAACCCCATTTCCCCCTTAGGGGAAGAATTTCGAAAAATAGCTTTAATAGAGGATTTGCACGTCATTAAAGGGATGCACTGTCAAAATTTCAGCCCTATAGCTCCAGCGGTTTGGGTAAACCCCATTTCAGCCCCTTAGGGGACGAATTTCGAAAAATCGCTTTTTAGTGGATGTCCACATCAATATAGGGATGCACTGTCAAAATTTCAGCCCTACAGCTCCAGCGGTTTAGGTAAACCCCATTTCCATCCCTTAGGGGAAGAATGTTGAAAAATCGCTTTAATAGTGGATTTCCACGCCATTATACGGATGCACTGTCAAAATTTCAGCCCTATAGCTTTAGCGGTTTGGAAAAACCCCAATTCACCCCCTTAGGGGATGAATTTCGAAAAATCGTATTTTAGTGGATGTCCACCTCATTAAAGGGATGCACTGTCAAAATTTCAGCCCTATAGCTCCAGCGGTTTGGGTAAACCCCATTTCACCCCCTTAGGGGATGAATTTCGAAAAATCGCTTTTTGGTGGATGTCCACATCATTATAGGGATGCACTATCAAAATTTCAGCCCTATAGCTCTAGCGGTTTGGGTAAACCCCATTTCCCCCCTTAGGGGAAGAATTTCGAAAAATCGCTTTAATAGTGGATTTCCACGTCATTAAAGGGATGCACTGTCAAAATTTCAGCCCTATAGCTCCAGCGGTTTGGGTAAACCCCATTTCACCCCCCTAGGGGATGAATTTCGAAAAATCGCTTTTGTCCACATCATTATAGGGATGCATTGTCAAAATTTCAGCCCTATAGCTCTAGCGGTTTGGGTAAACCCCATTTCTCCCTTAGGGGAAAAATTTCGTAAAATCGCTTTTTAGTGGATGTCCACATCATTATAGGGATGCACTGTCAAAATTTCAGCCCTATAGCTCTAGCGGTTTGGGTAAACCCCATTTCCCCCTTAGGGGAAGAAATTCGAAAAATCGCTTTAATAGTGGATTTCCACGCCATTATAGGGATGCACTGTCAAAATTTCAGCTCTATAGCTCTAGCGGTTTGGGTAAACCCCATTTCCCCCTTAGGGGAAGAATTTCGAAAAATCGCTTTAATAGTGGATTTGCACGTCATTAAAGGGATGCACTGTCAAAATTTCAGCCCTATAGCTCCAGCGGTTTGGGTAAACCCCATTTCACCCCCTTAGGGGATGAATTTCGAAAAATCGCTTCTTAGTAGATGTCCACATCATTATAGGGATGCACTGTCAAAATTTCAGCTCTATAGCTCCAGCGGTTTTGAGTTGACCCTATTTCACCCCCTTAGGGGATGAATTTCGAAAAATCGCTACGGATACACTGTCAAAATTTCAGCCCTTTAGCTCTAGCGGTTTAGGTTGTGCGTTGTCTGTCAATCAGTTACTTTTTATACAATAGAAAAAAAGTAAAGAAAAAAAATCCCCTTACAACTTATTGAACCCCATTTCACCCCCTTCAACTATTTTTTCTCCAAAAAAAAGTCGCCTATGTCCGTCTCCAAGGTCTAAACTATGTCTGTTGCAAATTTCATCAAAATCGGTCCAGCGGCTTAGGCGTGAAAGCGTAACAGACAGACAGACAGACAGACCGACAGAGTTACTTTCGCATTTATAATATTAGTAAGGATGTCCACGCCATTATAGGGATGCACTGTCAAAATTTCAGCCCTATAGCTCCAGCGGTTTAGGCACACCCCATTTCTACCCCTTAGGGCAAGAATTTCGAAAAATCCCTTTAATAGTGGATTTCCACGCCATTATAGGGATGCACTGTCAAAATTTCAGCCCTATAGCTTTAGCGGTTTGGAAAAACCCCAATTCACCCCCTTAGGGGATGAATTTCGAAAAATCGCTTTTTAGTGGATGTCCACATCATTATAGGGACGCACTGTCAAAATTTCAGCCCTATAGCTCTAGCGGTTTGGGTAAACCCCATTTCCCCCTTAGGGGAAGAATTTCGAAAAATAGCTTTAATAGTGGATTTGCACGTCATTAAAGGGATGCACTGTCAAAATTTCAGCCCTATAGCTCCAGCGGTTTCGGTAAACCCCATTTCAGCCCCTTAGGGGACGAATTTCGAAAAATCGCTTTTTAGTGGATGTCCACATCAATATAGGGATGCACTGTCAAAATTTCAGCCCTATAGCTCTAGCGATTTGGGTAAACTCCATTTCCCCCCTTAGGGGAAGAATTTTGAAAAATCGCTTTAATAGTGGATTTGCACGTCATTAAAGGGATGCACTGTCAAAATTTCAGCCCGATAGCTCCAGCGGTTTGGGTAAACCCCATTTCACCCCGTTAGTGGATGAATTTCGAAAAATCGCTTTTTAGTGGATGTCTAAATCATTATAGGGATTCACTGTCAAAATTTCAGCCCTACAGCTCCAGCGGTTTAGGTAAACCCCATTTCCATCCCTTAGGGGAAGAATGTCGAAAAATCGCTTTAATAGTGGATTTCCACGCCATTATAGGGATGCACTGTCAAAATTTCCGCCCTATAGCTTTAGCGGTTTGGAAAAACCCCAATTCACCCCCTTAGGGGATGAATTTCGAAAAATCGTATTTTAGTGGATGTCCACGTCATTAAAGGGATGCACTGTCAAAATTTCAGCCCTATAGCTCCAGCGGTTTGGGTAAACCCCATTTCACCCCCTTAGGGGATGAATTTCGAAAAATCGCTTTTTAGTGGATGTCCACATCATTATAGGGATGCACTATCAAAATTTCAGCCCTATAGCTCTAGCGGTTTGGGTTAGGGATGAGCATCGATAGAAAAACATCGATGTTGAGCATTGATGTTGACATCGAACTATAACATCGATGTGTGGAAATCATCGACCTCTAAACATCGATGAACATCAATGCCAAACTTCGATGTTTTTATAAAAGTTCCGTAATTTTGTAAAAAAATTACATCGGATCCAAACATCAATGTTTTAGTAAAAATTCCGTAGTTTAGTATAAAAGGATAGGTAAACCACAATTAAACACACAACAAATTTAAATCAAACGTTATGAAAAAATGTATGTAATTTCTTCAAGTTATTAATTCATATTACGGAGGCTTTAGGCCAACTCTAACTTATTCCCAGCTCCATAGCATATCTTCAATGGAATTGTGGCAGTACTAAACCGCTTCGCAGTACTAAACAGCTTCTTCCCTTTTTGGCATTGTTAGAAACCGCTTGTTTCTCTCTTGTTACTCGACCGGCGACGCCATTAATAAAATTAATTATAAACTCGAGCAGTTTTATTTCCTTACTTACCGCACATATACTGGTGACCCCGACAAAAGAGTTTTTTTTAACGACTACAAATACCAAAAAGGGAAGAAGCTGTTTAGTACTACAAGAATGTATACCTTAGAAGGAAAACGACTTTGGAAATCATTTTTCCCTCTAGTCTGTTTCGGGCTTTGGTAAGTGTTTGTCCCACTTTTGAAAACAGTTGCTCAGAGGGAACTGACGTGGCCATTATAATCAAATAGGTTTTGGCCAATTTTGCAATTCTGCCAATTCTCGTTTTGAGAGTAGGGGGTTTATTTTTAAAAACTTTCAAAGTGGTAAAAATTAAACTAACAATTCCTTTTCATACGAGTAAAGATATAAAACTGAAAAAAACATAAGTGTACAGTAAAATTCTTAAAACGTCGATGTAAAACATCGATGTACGATAAACATCGTTAGCTCACCATCGATGGCAAAAACATCGAACATCGAAAGGAAAACATCGATGTTTCGAAAACATCGACCATCGATGCTCATCCCTAGTTTGGGTAAACCCCATTCCATTTCCCCCCTTAGGGGTAGAATTTCGTAAAATCGCTTTAATAGTGGATTTGCACGTCATTAAAGGGATGCACTGTCAAAATTTCAGCCCTATAGCTCCAGCGGTTTGGGTAAACCCCATTTCAGCCCCTTAGGGGACGAATTTCGAAAAATCGCTTTTTAGTGGATGTCCACATCAATATAGGGATGCACTGTCAAAATTTCAGCCCTATAGCTCCAGCTGTTTAGGTAAACCCCATTTCCCCACTTAAGGGATGAATTCCGAAAAATCGCTTTAATAGTGGATTTCCACGCCATTATAGGGATGCACTGTCAAAATTTCAACCCTATAGCTTTAGCGGTTGGGAAAAACCCCAATTCACCCCCTTAGGGGATGAATTACGAAAAATCATATTTTAGTGGATGACCACATCATTATAGGGATGCACTGTCAAAATTTCAGCCCTATAGCTCCAGCGGTTTGGGTAAACCCCATTTCCCCCCTTAGGGGAAGAATTTCGAAAAATCGCTTTAATAGTGGATTTGCACTTCATTAAAGGGATGCACTGTCAAAATTACAGCCCTATAGCTCCAGCGGTTTGGGTAAACCCCATTTCACCCCCTTAGGGGATGAATTTCGAAAAATCGCTTTTTAGTGGATGTCCACATCATTATAGGGATGCACTGTCAAAATTTCAGCCCTATAGCTCCAGCGGTTTAGGTAAACCCCATTTCCCCCCCTTATGAGAAGAATTTCGAAAAATCGCTTTAATAGTGGATTTCCACGCAATTATAGGGATGCACTGTCAAAATTTCAGCCCTATAGTTTTAGCGGTTTGGAAAAACCCCAATTCACCCCCTTAGGGGATGAATTTCGAAAAATCGTATTTTAGTGGATGTCCACGTCATTAAAGGGGTGCACTGTCAAAATTTTAGCCCTATAGCTCCAGCGGTTTGGGTAAACCCCAGTTCACCCCCTTAGGGGATGAATTTCGAAAAATCGCTTTTTAGTGGATGCCCACATCATTATAGGGATGCACTGTCAAAATTTCAGCCCTATAGCTCCAGCGGTTTAGGTAAACCCCATTTCCATCCCTTAGGGGAAGAATTTCGAAAAATCGCTTTAATAGTGGATTTCCACGCCATTATAGGGATGCACTGTCAAAATTTCAGCCCTATAGCTTTAGCGGTTTGGAAAAGCCCCAATTCACCCCTTAGGGGATGAATTTCGAAAAATCGCATTTTAGTGAATGTCCACGTCATTAAAGGGATGCACTGTCAAAATTTCAGCCCTATAGCTCCAGCGGTTTGGGTAAACCCCATTTCACCCACTTAGGGGATGAATTTCGAAAAATCGCTTTTTAGTGGATGTCCACATCATTATAGGGATGCACTGTTAAAATTTCAGCCCTATAGCTCTAGCGGTTTGGGTAAACCCCATTTCCCCCTTAGGGGAAGAATTTCGAAAAATCGCTTTAATAGTGGATTTGCACGTCATTAAAGGGATGAACTGTAAAAATTTCAGCCCTATAGCTCCAGCGGTTTGGGTAAACCCCATCTCCCCCTTAGGGGATGAATTTCGAAAAATCGATTTTTAGTGGATGTCCACATCAATATAGGGATTCACTGTCAAAATTTCAGCCCTATAGCTCTAGCGGTTTAGGTAAACCACATTTCCCCCCTTAGGGGATGAATTCCGAAATATCGCTTTAATAGTGGATTTCCACGTAAACCCCATTTCCCCCCCTTAGGGGAAGAATTTCGAAAAATCGCTTTAATAGTGGATTTGCACGTCATTAAAGGGATGCACTGTCAAAATTTCAGCCCTATAGCTCCAGCGGCTTGGGTAAACCCCATTTTACCACCTTAGGGGATGAATTTCGAAAAATCGCTTTTTAGTGGATGTCCAAATCATTATAGGGATGCACTGTTAAAATTTCAGCCCTCTAGCTCCAGCGGTTTAGGTAAACCCCATTTCCATCCCTTAGGGGAAGAAGGGGGAGGCGAACGGCTAACAAAGACCTCGGAAAGTGGCGGCACCCGATTTGTCACTTCTGTCAACACCCGAGAAAAGTCACTGCAGACGAACACCTAGCAGACCTGTTAGCAAGTCCTAATCCCACCTCCCCTCGGTGCCCCCTGGGTACTTATTCGGAAGGAGCTGACGGGAGACGGGCGAATGGCGAGCTCTCTGCGCCACAAAACAGAGTTTTAAGCCGGTTGGGCTGAGGGTTAGCAACCCGCTCCCATAAAAAACACCATTGCTACGAATCGGCAAACAATGTCTCGGAACCGGATGGACAACACGACGACGACCTTTGCTTTTCGAACAAGGACACGAATCGGATCATGGAATGTGAGAACACTGCTTGCTGAGGGACGGCTGAATGAAGTTGTTAAATATTTAAGCTTAGCCATATGTAGAAATAAATATTCGCACATAAAAATAATTTTATTGCACATATTTTCAATTTGCACATTCTGCACATTTTTGCAATTGCCAATTTTTTACCTGCACGAGCTCGATGTAATATGATCGGGTCAATAATTTTTCATGTATTTTGATGAGTAAACCATTTTTGCCTACTTTTGATTTTATGTAGTTTAATATATCGATAATGTAAGTAGCTTAAGAATTTTTGATATAAATATCGGAATTCATAAATTAAATTTATTCTAGTCAAGAAGCTTGAGCGTTTTACTTCGTTAAAACCATTAACAAACCTTTACTCCTGTTGAATTAGTTTATGTGCTGATTCAACCAACAATTCTGTAGTCACGGTGTAACACCTAGATTACCGATACAGTTAAGGCAAATAGCCTTACCTTAAACATTTGGAGGCCCCGGCGAGATTCAAGTGAAACACTTGAAGCCCGTCATTTGCAACTAAATCTTTATAAACATTGCGTGTTTTGATCGTACATAGAAATGCCACTCTCTCTAGACGAGTTGTTTGCAAGGCAGGAAACCAGTGGACAGGCTCTGCAAATCATCATCCGGAACTACAAGAAGGATGGCACGAAGCGGAAGGACCAGCTATATTACCAGAGACGATTGAACCAGCTGGAAGAGGAATGGAGCCGCTTCCAAGACACCGATACCACCATTAGGCAGCAACCAGATCTGCCTATGTCGCATAAATATTTCGCGACCAATTATTATGGAACCATAAAAGATGTTTTTCTGAAATACCAGGAATATTTCCGCCAGAAAATTGCCTCTGCTAATGAAGCAGACAATTTCGAAGAAGAAGATGACCACAACTCAGACAACGACGACGTTGTTTCCATTGCCCAGGGGGCCCAACCCAAACGAATGCCGCCAACCAAAGAAATTAATCCAATACCGCCAAAGGTTCAGACCACCGAGGGTCACAGTTCCAAGTTTGTGGAGCATAAATTACCAGAAATTGCCACCAGTTCCGAGCTAAGCAAGCTGATGCGGAAACAATCCAGCATAATCGAGTCCTTGTGCCGTCATCTGCGCAAGATTGATTATGCTATAACCAACCGACAATACTACGACGTCGCGATGCAAACTATAAATCGCTATTGGTCACAAATCGAGGAACTTCACCATCAACTCTGGGAATCATCTTCCGATCCAACCAGCCAAGGATATGATATCGAAGCCTATATTCAACTAGAAGAACAGGTCCAGGATGCGATGGTTCAGCTTACCACCAAGGGGAAAAAGGAATCGTCCAATCCAGAAGCATCGACAAATTACAACAAATTGAAGCTACCCAAAATTACTATCCCGAAGTTTGATGGAAACTACCTTACCTGGAGACAGTTTTACGACCTCTTCAGCCAAATGGTCGACAAGGAAGAAATGGCACCATGTCAGAAGATGTGGTACTTAAAAACCAATGTGAGTGGCGAGGCCGAGAAGCTCATCAGGCATTTCACAATATCAGACGAGAATTACGAGTCAGCCTGGCAGACCCTGAAGGATCGTTACCAGAATACCAGACTTTTAACAGCGGCACTTATAAATAGACTGCTGTCACAACCAACTTGCCCAGCAGATCACAGCTCTTCGATCTCCATCAAGGCTTTGCACGACACGACCAAAGAATGCCTTCAGGGATTGGAGAATCTGGGTGTTCCCACTACCAATTGGGACCCCTTATTGCTGCACATATTAATAAGAAAGTTAGATAGAGCTAGCCACACCTTATACGAACAAGGATTAGCGAATCCTCGGGAGCTGCAAGGTGTTAAAGAGTTTTTAAGATTCCTAGAAACCCGGTTTCAATCATTAGAAGCACTAGGAACTAAAGCTAGAAGCGGCGATGATAATCAAAGGAAACTCAATACTGCTAGATCAACGACATTCATTGTGTCATCCAAGGCGAACTGCGTATGTTGTAAGAAAGGAGCCCATCCCCTCTACTTCTGCGCAACCTTCTTACGATTGGCGACGCATCAACGACTAAATCAAATTCAACGGCATAAGTTATGCATCAACTGTCTTCGTCCTGGTCACGACTCTTCTGCATGTACTCTCAGAGGCTGCTCCAAGTGTGACCAAAAACATAATACACTGTTACATACCAGCGGCTCCACCAAATCCACCGCAACAGCAACTACCAACCCGAACCACCAATCTCCACCGCGAGAATCATCAACCACAATAAACAAGCAGACGGATGCCACAACGCTCACAACATTTAAAGATTCCAGTGAAGAAAGGAGTTATGTTCTATTAAGCACAGCTGTAGTTCGATTAGAAGCCGGAAACGGTAAAAGCGTTGAATGCCGCGCCATATTAGACTCGGGATCCCAGATGAATTTTCTCTCCGAAAGATTAATGAAGAAACTCGGAGTGAAACCAGTCATAGACTCGATGATAATACACGGTATATTCAACGTAAAGCAAGAAGCTCACCAAAGAGTCAGTCTGCAACTACAGTCAACCTTGAATGATTTCTCTACCAGACTGGAGGCCTTTGTCACCCCTCAGATCATAACACCTCAACCATCCCAGTTTATCGATACCTCCAACTGGCCAATTCCACAGAATATACAACTGGCTGATCCCAAGTTCAACCAGCCCAATAGAATTGACTTGTTATTGGGTGCCGAATTTTCCCATCATTTATTATCAGATGGACAAATAAAGATGTCCGAGGATCTACCCCTACTCCAAAACACAGTCTTCGGTTGGATATTAGCGGGAAAAATAAGAAATATTGATCTCACTACAGCGGCATGTGGCATCTGCAGCGAAGAAGAGCAGGTCAATCAAGCTATTGAGAAGTTCTGGAAACTGGAAGAAGTGGAGGAAACTACGCCACAATTGACGGATGAGCAAGCAAAATGCGAAATGTTCTTCAACCAAACAGTACGTCGAAACCACGATGGCCGATTTATCGTCAGCTTACCATTTGCAGAGGACCCAGGAAGGTTAGGCGAATCTCGGGACATTGCTTTTAGACGTTTCTTGGCACTAGAAAGAAGACTATCTAAGAACCCAGAATTGAGGAAACTCTATGTTGAGTTTATGCAAGAGTACCGTACACTTGGGCACATGACGGAAATCCAACTAAATAACGTTCAAATTCCAAGTTATTTCATACCGCACCATAGTGTACTAAAGCCAGAAAGTACCAGCACTAAACTGAGAGTGGTTTTTGACGCTTCCGCAAAAACGTCCTCCAATATATCACTTAATGATATTCTACAAACAGGACCCACCATACAGGATGATTTGTTCTCTCTTCTACTCCGCTTCAGAATGCCTCGGTATGTTTTCACTGCCGATATACAAAAAATGTATCGCCAGATATTGATCGACGAGAAGGACCGAAATTATCAACTTATTCTGTGGCGTGACGACCCGAAAGAAACTCTAAAGTACTATCAACTCTGCACAGTTACTTACGGCACAACAACGGCTCCGTACTTGGCGACGAAGTGCTTACAAAGGCTAGCACAAGAAGGAAGTTCACAATACCCGCTAGGGTCAGCGGTACTCCAGAACGAATTTTATATGGACGACGTTATGACCGGTTCGGACAGTTTGGCCACCGCGTTGGCAACTCAAGAACAATTAACAAACTTGCTCCTATCAGCAGGTTTCAAACTCAGGAAATGGTGCGCAAATCATTCCCAGTTATTGCAAAATATTCCACCTCCAGATCGTGAAATACAAATAAATTTCACTGATGAAACAAAGGACAACATAAAAACTCTTGGACTTACCTGGCTACCCAAATCAGATGAATTTTCCATTAAAACCAATTGGACGGAGCAAGGCCGAGTTACCAAAAGAACAATTGCCTCAGACATAGCTCGCTTGTTTGATCCTCTCGGAATATTGGGACCAGTAATTGTGACTTCCAAAATCTTCCTCCAACAACTTTGGCAGCTGAAGCTAGATTGGGATGCTGCCGTACCGCTGGAAATTAATACGAAGTGGAGCACCTTTCGGGAGAATTTAAAGTGTTTGAAGGATATACACTTTCCACGGCATGTTTTTGCCCATGGAACGCAAAAGAATATCCAACTTCATGCCTTTGCCGATGCTTCAGAGAAGGCATATGGAGCAGCCATCTATGTTCGCTCAGTTATCAAGGATGGACAGATTATTGTACGCCTACTCTGTGCGAAGTCCAGGGTGGCACCAGTAAAACAGGTCACGCTACCTCGATTAGAACTATGCGCTGCAAAACTCGCAGCAGAATTAGTCAACAGAGTTAAAACCAAATTACAACATAAGGATCTAATAACCTATTGTTGGACGGATTCAGAGATAGTATTGGCCTGGATTAACGCTAAATCATCAAATTACCATACCTTCGTGGCCAATCGTATAGCAGTCATACAACAGTATACTATCCCGCAGCAGTGGCGTCACGTAGGTTCCAAGGAAAACCCTGCGGACGTTCTGTCCAGAGGTATAGCTCCTGAACGGTTGTCATCCTGCAACCTGTGGTTCTACGGACCATTTTTCCTACATGGTAAGGAAGAAATATGGCCATCCGCATTCACGCCACGGGGTCAAACAGAGGTAGAGAAAAGGAAAAACGTTGTGACATTAACAGCAACCGAACCAAAGTCAAGTGTTGCTAATTTATTTGACAACATTGATCACCGAAATTCCTTCCGGCGACTACAACGCATAGGCGCTTACGTAGTAAAATTTATTAGCTATATACACAATCCGACGGAACATCAGAAAAACCTCACATTAACCACCATGGAGCTAGAAGAATCTCTCCAAATTATCATACGCTCCATGCAAGTAGAAGAATTTAAGGATGAAATTCATCAATTAAGACAACAAAAGGAAATTGCGAAAAACAGCCCTACTGTTGGATTAACACCATTTCTAGATCAAAAGGGTATTCTTCGAGTAGGGGGAAGGTTGGAAGCAGCCACCATACCATACGATGCCAAACATCAGATGCTATTACCTTACTCACACCCATGGACGAAACTTCTGATGACCGAACTCCATCAAGAAAATTTGCATACTGGGCCACAATCCCTACTGGCAATTACTAGACAACGCTTTTGGCCAGTAAAGGGAAAATCAATCGCTCGTTCCGTGATCCAGCACTGTGTATACTGCAATAAGGTTAAACCAAGGTTGTTGGGTCAAAGAATGGGCAACTTGCCCCAAGACAGAATTCAGCCAGCTCGTCCTTTCATTAACACCGGCGTTGATTTTTGTGGACCTATCTGGATTCACTACCGACTCCGCGGAAAACAGCCCCAGAAAAGCTACATCGCAGTATTTTGCTGCTTTGCCACCAAAGCCATCCATCTGGAGGTGGTCAGTGACCTCTCAACCGATGCCTTCATTGGTGCATTAAAGCGATTCATTGGGAGAAGAGGACTCTGCCAGAAGATTTATTGTGACAACGCAACCAACTTCGTGGGGGCCCAGGGTAAACTGCAGGAGCTAAAACAAGGCATCTACTCCAAAACTGGAAGCGATCAGACCATTTCAACCTGCCTCAAGAAGGGTATACAATTCAATTTTATACCACCACGATCACCACACTTCGGAGGTCTTTGGGAGGCTGCAGTAAAATCGGCCAAACATCTAATGCAGAAAGGCATCGCATCAGCATCCTTAACCTATGAAGAACTACAAACACTAGTTGTCGAGGTTGAGGCAATCTTGAATTCCAGACCCTTAACTCAACTCTCAGCGGATCCAAATGATTTCAGTGCTCTTACACCTGGGCACTTTCTAATAGGAGAACCAATGACAGCAACCGTGGACCCACACGCAAGTCCAATGAAAGCCAGCCTTCTAACTAGATGGAAATTAGTGTCCCGTATCAAAGAAGAGTTTTGGCAAAGATGGGTGAAAGAGTACTTGAATCAACTGCAACAGCGTTCGAAATGGAAACAGTGCCAAGATAACATTAAAGAAGGTACAATCGTCGTCATTCGGGAGGACAATTTACCAACCATGAAATGGCCATTGGGTCGGATTCTCAAAACCTTCCCAGGCAATGATGGAAACATTAGAGTAGTAGACGTGAAGACAGCATCAGGAGTATATCGGCGACCAATCCACAAGCTAGCACCATTACCATGTAACGAAGACAACGTAAAGCAGTCTATGGAAGGTGAAACTGAAACTCAAGGAACCAAGAGACCAGGAGAAGATCCCACCCACGCACTCTCCACGACTAGAGAACCGGAAATCCCCAAGAAAAGATCACGACAACCGACTGGCTCATCTTTAATGTCTGTCCTCATGATGTGTTTAGTTTTACCTCTTATACGAGGGCAGCCGGTCAACATCACTTCCTTCAATCCGCAGCCAGGATTGCACTTCGATAGTCTAGGAGTAGTGAACCTGATTTCAACAGAATGGAAAATTATTGTGTACTATGACATGCAACCATATTGGAATGAATTTAGAACTTTGCAACAGGGCATCAAAACATTGCAGCACTTTTGTAAATTAATGGAACCAGACGAGACCTGCCAAGCGGTCATTAGCCACTTCCAACATGTAGCAGATGAGATAAACAATGATAATGTGCTTCTAGAAGAACGGTGGCTCGTAAGATCTAAGCGAGGAGCACTCAATATAGTAGGGAATATAGCAAACTCCCTGTTCGGTGTACTCGACTCGGAGTACGCAGAAAAGATGGCCTCTACAATACAAACTGTCAAGGGAAATGAACAACACCTAATAGCATTATTGAAGAATCAGACGTCTATTATAGATTCAACAATAAACATCATAAAGAAGGACGAAATCGCACTAAAAAATAAGTTCCAAATGCTGGATGACCAATTCTCCAAGATAGTCAATCAGATCCACGTCACAGAAGAGGAAACGTATAGAACAAGGGTGAGCCAAATCTCCAACACAGTAGCAATACAGCTAACATTAATTTCTGCGAATTTACAACGCATACAAGCTGCAATCCTAGACGTTACTGCAGCTGCACACCAAGGCAGTATTAACCCACTCTTACTGTCTCCAGCCCAACTGAAGAATGAGATCGCAAACATCAGAAATAATCTCCCATCCACACTGAGTCTACCAGCCAACCCAGAAGATTTACGGCTATTGTACAAGTTGATGAAGGTTAAGGCTCAAGTAATAAAAAATTATATGATCTTTCAACTAAATCTGCCGCTCGTAAACATAGACCAATTTGAGCTATACAAGGTCATCGCAATCCCGGCACTGATCAACAACACATTCTTAGCAATCCAACCAAATTCTACACATCTAGCTATCAGTCGGCATCGTGACAATTATTATCCTATAACCGAACAGGAATTGTCATCATGTACGACTATTAAGGTCGGAGATTATGTGTGCAAGCAATTACACCCAATCTATCATAAGTCAATGAACAGTCAGTCGTGTGAAATAGACTTCCTAAATAATGTCCAAAGTTTGGAAACCTGTAGGTTCCAAGTCATCAACGATAAGCAAGTATGGGTACAACTAGCTCAAGGCAACGAGTGGATCTTCGCGGTAAGGAAACTATCCCCCGTGAACATAGTCTGTGAAGAAGAGACGTATTCCACCATTCTACAAGGATCCGGAACCTTAAAGATGGAGTCACCATGCACTCTCAAACACGATCTAGTTACCTTACGAGGCCATCAGCTGTATACTAGCAACGTTAGAACATCGTACACCAGTTTTATAAACAACCAGGTTAACCTCTCAATCCCAAATAATCCCCAATGGACTCTGCGAAATAACACAGAATATCAAACACAGTTAGAGGTACTGGAAAGGCTACAAGACAACCTTAATTCCCAGTTATTCACGGAATTTTCATCTAGAATTGAAGAGAACAAGGTTCATCATATGGCCGTAGGATATTCCGGACTTCTCCTGATTGGAATAATCATCATCATCGCGGGCATCATGATTTACAAATTCCAAAACAGACCGCAACCTAAACCTATACCGGCACCAAGACGCAGACAAAGTTTGGTCTTCGATGTAGACCCCAGTATTTGTTGAACAATGTTCAACGCGGGGAGAATGTTAAATATTTAAGCTTAGCCATATGTAGAAATAAATATTCGCACATAAAAATAATTTTATTGCACATATTTTCAATTTGCACATTCTGCACATTTTTGCAATTGCCAATTTTTTACCTGCACGAGCTCGATGTAATATGATCGGGTCAATAATTTTTCATGTATTTTGATGAGTAAACCATTTTTGCCTACTTTTGATTTTATGTAGTTTAATATATCGATAATGTAAGTAGCTTAAGAATTTTTGATATAAATATCGGAATTCATAAATTAAATTTATTCTAGTCAAGAAGCTTGAGCGTTTTACTTCGTTAAAACCATTAACAAACCTTTACTCCTGTTGAATTAGTTTATGTGCTGATTCAACCAACAATTCTGTAGTCACGGTGTAACACCTAGATTACCGATACAGTTAAGGCAAAGAGCCTTACCTTAAACAGAAGTCCTCAACGAGATGAATCGATATAAAATCAAGATAATGGGACTTAGCGAGACCAGATGGCCCGATGCGGGGGAACATATCTGCCCAAACGGTGAGTCCTTCTTATATTCTGGTAGAAACGAAACTGAAAACCGTAGGAGTGGCGTTGGCGTAATACTCACCAAAGAAGCCAGGTCCAGCCTCATTAGCTGGTCACCAGTTTCTGAGAGGATTATTACCGTGCGCCTGCGTACCAGACTAAGAAGTACTACGGTAGTCCAATGCTATGCTCCAACTGAAGAAGCAGAAGATGACATCAAAGACGAGTTCTATATGCGACTGATTGAGGTTTTTCGCTCTATTCCAAGGGGAGACATCATTGTTTTAATGGGTGACTTAAACGCACAGACCGGCCTTGAACATACAATTGGAAACCAAGGCCTAAGCCAAGTTACCAATAACAATGGTGAGCTTTTCGTTGACTTTTGTAGTTCCCACCAACTCATGGTAGGTGGAACTTACTTTTGTCACAAGAAGATACACAAAGAGACCTGGGTATCGCCCGATGGTAGAACGAGAAATCAGATAGATCACGTGGCCGTCAGCCGCAGATGGAGAACTATTCTTGAGGATGTCAGGAGTTTCAGGGGAGCGGATACTGGAAGCGACCACCATTTGGTTGTAGCAACTATTCGCCTTAAAACCGCAGGTGGTGGGGCAGGTAATACGTTTCAAAATGTTTTGTATTATGAAGGTCATCCTTTAACTCTTTTGTAGATGCCGAGACTGGGACCATGTGGTTGAGTTGGCAGTATTCCTGTATGCATGCTGAATATTCATCGCGCAGCTGAGGGGATTTTTGAAATCTGGCTTCCAGTAAGTTGAATCGTCGTAGTGCTATTGTTCGTGATGTGCCGAACTGAGGACGCTGTCCATTCATAAACGGTAAACGTACTATGTACCGTCCGTCCGATGCCCTTCTCACAGTGTCCTTGTAGAACTGCTCGCACTTCATTTCTTCTTCGGTTAGATGTCGTTCTTCTCGAGTTTCTTCTAATTCCCAAAAACGACGGATGCTGTGTTCTAACTCAGTATGGCTATGGCAGCTTACTAATGTCCTTGTTTGAGGTGTTGGTAACTCTCCTGCCCATTGTTTGGTTTGGGAAGGACGGGTCTTCAGGAAACCTCGCAGGGAAGTATTTTGTATTTATGAGTTCACTGATGGCGATTGTGTTTTTATGAACTTTTTAGGTGGATGTCCAACAGAGGGGTTGTTTACAAACAAATTTTCTGAAAAACATAAACATATTTTCGAATTCAAGGTCAAAAGGTCAAAAAATAGTAAAAAACTTTAAAATTCAATTTCTCAAATACCCCATCTCGAAAATGGACGTTTTTGGTGTCAAAATGTTCGGGAGAAGTTGAAACGTCATCAATTTTCACCAAAACTTGCATAAAGGGTTATTTTTGGCGGCTGATTACGAATCTGCGGCCAGATTTTCAAAATTCAAAATGGCAGCCAAGATGGCGGTCCAAATGTCATTTCATGGAAAGAGGTTCATTTTTTTGAACATCTGACCACAGATTCGTAATCAGCCGCCAAAAATAACCCTTTATACAAGTTTTGGTGAAAATTGATGACGTTTCAACTATATCCAGGGCAAAGAATATAAACAGTGTAGTCCCGGTCCGATAATATTCTTTTCATGCGAATTTGTTCTGATATGGCGAAACGCTCTTCGTTTAACACGAAAAAAGAGTCTCTGCGGCACTTATTTTGCTCATACTTTCTCCAACTTCTCTGATGATTTCTTTCCCTTATATTTTTGAAGGTCAAATTTAATTTTGTTTTCTGCCTTATCCTATTCTAAACTTTCCTGGAATTTTATTACATCCGTAGCATACGAGGTAAGGAAATTCCAGCGAAGTTCAGAATAGGCCTAATGTTTTTGAAAATGGTCGATTCGCCGAAACAGCTGCGTCGTTGTTAAGTTGACTAACATTAATCTTTTTAATTTTCAAGAAAGACTTCCGTCGGTTTTTGATTTTCGATGCACGACGCTTTTTCTTTTTGTAACTTGTGCGAATAAGTAAAGTTCAATTTTCTACTGTTTCTCTTTTTTAATTACTTCAACCTACTTTTAGATGAAGCCGGGGTTCAGTATGTATTTAACTCGTTATTATTATCGTATTTCAAAGACAACGGTTAATACGAAATTCGGATATCGCGAAATCCTCATCCCGGCCCATTTCGTGTTAACCGATTTCCACTGTATATATATATACTAGCTGGGACCCGGTGCGCCTACGCTGCACCCATAAGTCAATAGTAAACAATAAAAACCATCCATTGACGTAATATTTTTCGAGATATGAATTTTACACAGATGAAATGCCTCAAAGAACATGGGTCTTGCGTCGGCCGCCATGAATCAGTATATTGAGTCTACTACATTGCTTATTGTATTCTACTTATCATACCCTTTCATTTGATACCCATGTTGAGGGGATTGTGAAGAAAGTGGTAATCCGGCCTCTTTAGACGGCCGCCATGGATCTAAAGATATATTTTGTATACTACATTGATTATTGTATTCTACTTATCATACCCTTTCATTTGATACCCATGTCGAGGTGGTTGTGAAGAAAGTGGTAATCCGGCCTCTTGAGACGGCCGCCATGGATCTAAAGATATATTTTGTATACTACATTGCTTATTGTATTCTACTTATCATACCCTTTCATTTGATACCCATGTCGAGGTGGTTGTGAAGAAAGTGGTACCCCGCCCTCTTGAGACGGGCGCCATGGATCTAAAGATATATTTTGTATACTACATTGCTTATTGTATTCTACTTATCATACCCTTTCATTTGATACCCATGTCGAGGTGGTTGTGAAGAAAGTGGTAATTCGGCCTCTTGAGACGGCCGCCATGGATCTAAAGATATATTTTGTATACTACATTGCTTATTGTATTCTACTTATCATACCCTTTCATTTGATACCCATGTCGAGGTGGTTGTGAAGAAAGTGGTACCCCACCCTCTTGAGACGGCCGCCATGGATCTAAAGATATATTTTGTATACTAAATTGCTTATTGTATTCTACTTATCATACCCTTTCATTTGATACCCATGTCGAGGTGGTTGTGAAGAAAGTGGTAATTCGGCCTCTTGAGACGGCCGCCATGGATCTAAAGATATATTTTGTATACTACATTGCTTATTGTATTCTACTTATCATACCCTTTCATTTGATACCCATGTTGAGGTGGTTGTGAAGAAAGTGGTAATCCGGCCTCTTGAGACGGCCGCCATGGATCTAAAGATATATTTTGTATACTACATTGCTTATTGTATTCTACTTATCATACCCTTTCATTTGATACCCATGTCGAGGTGGTTGTGAAGAAAGTGGTACCCCGCCCTCTTGAGACGGCCGCCATGGATCTAAAGATATATTTTGTATACTACATTGCTTATTGTATTCTACTTATCATACCCTTTCATTTGATACCCATGTCGAGGTGGTTGTGAAGAAAGTGGTAATTCGGCCTCTTGAGACGGCCGCCATGGATCTAGAGATATATTTTGTATACTACATTGCTTATTGTATTCTACTTATCATACCCTTTCATTTGATACCCATGTCGAGGTGGTTGTGAAGAAAGTGGTACCCCACCCTCTTGAGACGGCCGCCATGGATCGAAAGATATATTTTGTATACTACATTGCTTATTGTATTCTACTTATCATACCCTTTCATTTGATACCCATGTTGAGGTGGTTGTGAAGAAAGTGGTAATTCGGCCTCTTGAGACGGCCGCCATGGATCTAAAGATATATTTTGTATACTACATTGCTTATTGGATTCTACTTATCATACCCTTTCATTTGATACCCATGTCGAGGTGGTTGTGAAGAAAGTGGTACACCGCCCTCTTGAGACGGCCGCTATGGATCATTTTAGTTTCAATAGCGTCATGGCCTACCTATTGTTTGACAGCTGCGTAAATTTGAAATTTTCATTAAATGTAATGATTCAATTTAATGACAATTTTACATTTGTCAAACAATAGGTAGGCCATGAAGCTATTGAAACTAAAATGAAGTGAAAATTCCTAAAATTACCATTTTTGTTTGGATTTTGCAGCTGTTTTTTTGGTTAAAGGTATAAAAAATAGCCTACGACCTATTCTCAGACCTACCAAATATACACAAAAAATTTCATGCAAATTGGTCAACCCGTTTCGGAGGAGTACGGTAACAAACACTGTGACACGAGATTTTTATAGATATAGATATATATATATATATATATATCCAGAAGTTCGTTAGAACTTCCGTATGAGTTTTTATAATGATTATGTTAATTTAAATAAAAAAAAATAAAATGAAAAATGATGATGACTAACGAACGTATGTTTACCGATTCTATTAGCCCCTCCACACACACGAGTACCAGAAGTGTTGAAAATAATAATCGTCGAGGTTCTTTTTCAACAAATTTAGTTTTAATAATTATTTTCTTTTATGTTTTAATCATTTTCACATTTTGAATAAAGTTTTTTGTATGATTTTTATGCATTTTTTAAATGCTAGATCTCAATTTTGTCACTTTTTTCTTGTCGGGTCGGTTTACTGGCAGTGCTACGAGAGGGCAGCACTTGACACCAAAAACAATCTTTAATATGAAAAAAGTACAATAAAAGCAGTAAAAACAAGTAAAAAGTGTTTGGAAATAAAAAAAAAAATAAAATAAAAATAAACATTATCAGAAAGAATCATAATAATAATTAATTATGTCAAAAATTAAAATATGAATAGCTATGTCGGTAATGTAGAAAACTCAAAGTTTTAATATAACCAACAAGATGGCGCTGCAGTATGTCCGCATGTTTACTTGCTAGCCTAGTATGGAGTTCGAACGGAATTCCGTTCCCCATATATATAAAATACACGTAAAAAGATGCACGGAATTCCGTTCACCCGATTTTTCCGTGTACTTTTTGTTTTAAGCCTAGTATGGAGTTCGAACGGAATTCCGTTCCCCATATAAAATACATGTAAAAAGATGCACGGAATTCCGTTCACCCGATTTTTCCGTGTACTTTTTGTTTTGTGAGTACGGACTTCGAACGGAATTTTGTTGGTAATATATCACTTGTGAAACTTTCTAACAGATGGCTCTGCAGGGGAATTGGAGACTTTTTTCCGTTCACGTTGGAACGGAATAAATAGCTAGACAATTATTCCGTGTTGCTGCTGTTGGTAATTTTGACAGAACGAAAAAAACAGCTGCTGCGGCCAAGTGCGTGGTGTAATATGTGATTTTTATCAGTCAGCTGTTAACTTTTTCTCACCTTTTGACTTTTTCTTCACAGTACTCTACACGGAAATTTTCCGTGTAGAAATATATGCCAAAAATGCTGAACGGAATTCCGTTTGAACTCCATACTTGGCTTTATGTGTACGGACTTCAAACGGAATTCTCTTGGTAATATATCACTTGCAAATTTCTAATAGATGGCTCTGCAAGGGAAATTGGAGACTTTTTTCCGTTCACGTTGGAACGGAATAAATAGCTAGACAATTACTCCGTGTTGCACTTTGGGTAATTTTGACAGAACGACAGAAAAATAGCTGTTGCCTTGGTGATTTTTGTAGTTTATTGTAGTTTATTTTTTTAAATTGTCTGTTTTTTTTTTTTTGTGATTCTGACTCTGAATAATAATTGCGGTTTAAATAAATGAAATATTTCATTTTGAATGCTTTTTATTTTATGTTATTTTCTTCTGACTCTGCAACCACCGCATACGCCCCACTAATTATTAATAAATATGTACACAAGAGTCAGCTGTTTACTTTTTCTCCATAATGTGGAAAATCCGTGTAGAATTAAATTGCAAAAATGCTGAACGGAATTCCGTTCGAACTCCATACTATGTAGGCTTAAAGCCTATTATGGAGTTCAAACGGAATTCCGTTTAGCATTTTTGCAATTTAATTCTACACGGAAAAAATCGTGTAGAAAATATTGTGGAGAAAAAGTATAAAGTTGACTCTTATGTATTTATTAAGGGGTACGTCTGCGGTGGTTGCAAACAAAAAATAAAAAACATTCAATAAGAGTAATTACATTTTTTGAACCGCAATTATTATTATGAATTTAATGAAAGTCAGAATTAAAAAAAAACGAATAAATTTCAAAAATCAGAACGGCAAAAGGTGATTTGCTGTCGTTCTGTCAAAATTACCAACAGCACAACAACGGAATAATTGTCTAGCTATTAGTTGCGTTACATTTTCATTGGAGTACGTACGCCGGCGTAGTTGGAGTAGATGCAGCTACCCCAGCCTGAACTGTGGTGCAGCATCAGGGAGTAGTAACAATTTTTTTTCCAACAGATGGCTTTTATAATTTGTCGGTAATGTAGACTTATTTGGGTATGTCAAGTTATGTTTTGACATTTCATAAAGGGTTTCGGCTAATAAATAAATAATTTGAAGTTGTAACCGACAGAAAAAGTTAAAAATATGGCCAATGAAATGAGTGAAGTAATTAAAATAAATAAGGAAAATCCATTTTTTATATAATTGTATTATAGATTTTTCATCTAATTGAGGAGGAGTCTTCAAACGACAGTTTAAACGATTTGCTAAATTCTTCTTCATCAGAATCATCTTCATCTTCATCAGATGAAAATTATTCAACTATACAAGTTCGTATCGAGAACTACATAGATATAATTGAAAAATATAGTGATCATCAATTTAAACAACACTTTCGTCTTGAACGCGCTTGTGTCAAACAACTTGTAGGTAAAATTTTCTTTTTACATTAATTTTGAATAAATGTGTATTATTAATACATTTATAAATCTTTGTAGATGAATATAATGCATGTAGAACTGACCGTTTTATTCGGGGTCGTGATGAGATAGGTGCTGATGCAGAAATTTATATTACATTGTGGTATATGGCTAATACCGAAACCTACAGACAAATTGCTGATCGTTTTAATGTATCCAAGTGCTCTGTTTTCCGCGTTTTAAACAGAGTAGTTGACTGGCTTGTGGTAGAAAGCCCAAAACATATTAAATGGCCAGACTATAGAGAAATGGAGGCCAATCAAATACAATTTCAGATGAAAAGGAATTTTCCTAAAGTAGTAGGTGCCATAGATGGTACGCATGTCAAAATATGTGCACCCAGAGAGAATAAAGAAGCCTACTACAATAGAAAAAAATTCTACAGCATATCTCTTCAAGGAATTGTTGATTGCAAAAAGAGATTCATAGATGTTTCCTGTGGAGAGCCAGGAGCTATGCATGATGCTCGTGTTTTGCGTCGATCAAAATTCTATGCAAAAATGCAGGAAAATGAGAATTTAATTATTCCAGGTGGAGTTATTTTGGGAGACTCTGCTTATCCGGAGAACGATTATTTATTAACGCCATACAAAGATTATGGTAATTTAACCGAAAAGCAAAAGAAATTCAATACTCTACATTCGGCAACTAGGATAGTTGTTGAAAATGCCTTTGGGTTACTAAAAGGAAGGTTTAGGAGGTTAAAGTTTTTTGAGCACCCAAGATTGGAATTTGTTGCAAAATCTGTAGTTGCTACATGTGCATTGCACAACATATGTATAAATAATAATGATTTGGAAGAGTGGATAGAAGACATTTCAGCTGATAATGGAAGTAATGAAGGGCAGACTGCATCTCAAGGATCACTTGAAAATCGTAGCTTAAGTAGAAGACAGGAGTTTTATGAATATTTAGATAGTAATGATTTGTTAAATTAGTTTAAGAACTTCATAAATATAAAAAAATAAAATAAATATACGAAATTTGATTTATTAGAGAGAATCTTCTATAATGGTAATGCCTCATTGGGTACGAGTATTCCAATAGTGACTTAGATTTAGTAATTTCCTCATCATCTTCTCGTCCTTCTTAATCAGATGACAACTTCATAAGAAAAGTGCGCTTAGAAAATTTTAAGGAATTAATCGAAGAATACACCGATTTCCAATTCAAGGAACTTTTCCGCCTGATAAAAATATGTGGTTGTAGAAGAAAGATTTGCATTATATTAAATACAATATATTTTAAAAATTGATTTTATTAAATAGATTATACCACATAAATAAATATTATAAAATAAGAAAATAAAAGTATTGCATTTAATTGAAATGTATATTCATAATAAATAAAATAAAATAATCTCAGTCTCCAAAATAACAGCAATAAAATAAATTCACATTCTAAAATAAGCATAATCTTAATGCGATAAATAAATTCACAGACTTAAAATAAATAAATAAGAAAATATATATTTACAGTGTAATAAAAATTAAAATAACTTCAGTCTTCAAAATAACAATAATAAAATTCAAAAGTAAACATAATATAAATGAGATAAATAAATTCATAGGTTTAATAAACAACTAAAAAAATATGTCTTAAGTCTAATTTTTAGGTTTTAGGGCGTTTAAAAGCTCTTTATGTCTCCTTTCCTTCGCCTCTTCTTTATCACATAGGAATTGTTGTAAAAATTCCCTTTTTTTGGTTTTTTCCTTCAATCTATCAGAATAATATTTACTTTTTTGTTCGTAATATTTTTTTTTGTGTCCAGGAAAGTTTCTGTTTTTTTTCCCTTGGCTTTTTCCTAACGTCAGTTTGTTCAAGTTCTGTATTTTCTTGATCTGGCTCTTGTGGTTCCGCGCTAATAACTGCAGTTCGCTCCACACCCGCAGTCACGACATGCGGAGAACTCATAAGAGGGTTCGTGTGGAATATATCATCCATTTCGTCCAAAAAAACGAATTTTGATGTGCTGGTACCGGTACCTCTGTCTTTCGCGGACTTGTATGCTCGGTACAAAGTCTTCCACTTTGACTGAACATTTTCTTCAGTAGTAGGACTAGTCTATAAATGTTGAAAATGGATTTTACTGAATTCTCTAAGTAAATTATGTTTTTTATTAATCTTACCAAAACATTCATGCTTTCCAGGTCGCTTAAAATAATTCTCCATATTTCTTTTTTATTTTTTAAGCGATTTATCTCGTTCATTCTGTCTTTATAAATATTAATAAGCGCCTTCCCCTCTTCGTATGTCCAATTTTTCACTACTTTCGCTTGCGCCTAATACCCTCGACACACTAGCACACTTAATCCGGGTTATGACGTCAGAATGACGCAGACTCCATTTTATTTCCATATTTTTTATATGAGTCTACGTCATTTTGACGTCATAATCCGGATTAAGGGTGATAGTGTGTCTTCGGTATAATAAACATAAACAAATAAAAGTATGATAATGAGCTTATAACATATTATTTTGTTTTAAAACTTACCATTTCCGAATCAATTAAAATAAAATTGTCTTAAACCGACACTTGACAGTTACTAAGCAGTTCTCTCTCTCTTCTTCTTACTTTTTTATGAACTACTCCAGATGAGGAAAAAACGCGTTTCATTTTCCAACTACTCCAACTACGCCGGAGTATCTACTCCAAAGAAAATGAAACGCAGCTATTGATTCCGTCCAACGTGAACGGAAAAAAGTCTCCAATTTCCCTTGCAGAGCCATCTGTTAGAAAGTTTCACAAGTACAGAATTCCCTTCGAAGTCCGTGCTCCCAAAACAAGTACACGGAAAAATCGGGTGAACGTAATTTCGTGCATCTTTTTACGTGTATTTTATATGGGGAACGGAATTCCGTTTGAACTCCATACTAGGCTTAATCTAAGTAGCTATTCGTCGTTGATCAAGCCTAGTATGGAGTTCAAACGGAATTCCGTTCAGCATTTTTGGCATATATTTCTACACGGAAAAATTCCGTGTAGAGTACTGTGAAGAAAAAGTCAAAAGGTGAGAAAAAGTTAACAGCTGACTGATAAAAATCACATATTACACCACGCATTTGGCCGCAACAGCTGTTTTTTCGTTCTGTCAAAATTACCAACAGCAGCAACACGCAATAATTGTCTAGCTATTTATTCCGTTCCAACGTGAACGGAAAAAAGTCTCCAATTCCCCTGCAGAGCCATCTGTTAGAAAGTTTCACAAGTGATATATTACCAACAAAATTCCGTTCGAAGTCCGTACTCACAAAACAAAAAGTACACGGAAAAATCGGGTGAACGGAATTCCGTGCATCTTTTTACATGTATTTTATATGGGGAACGGAATTCCGTTCGAACTCCATACTAGGCTTCAAACGCCATCTTCATATTTCGGTTTCATTCGACCGCGCTTTTCTTTCCTGAACATTACAAATGTTGGGTTGACAACTACTGTTTTACCGACTGTTCAATTGAAACGTTTAAAATACATTTTGTCATTCTCGAATTTATTCGTTATTATTCGTTTTCGCGTAGCGGGTTTTTACACAGTGCTGTTTTTTAGTGATTGTTGCTTCTTATATAATTATAATTATATAAGAAGCAACAATCACTAAAAAACAGCACTGTGTAAAAACCCGCTACGCGAAAACGAATAATAAATATTAAACGGTCGGCATAAAATTTCAACGTTTAATTTAATATTGCAGAATCAAAACAAATTTTGGAGAATAGAATAACAGCTCTGTTCTCGAAATTTAGGGTTAAGTTTATAAACATTAGAGCATTGTGTTGCTCCAAGTATCATAGATACTTGTATTCTGCCCCAAGAGAAATCTTGTCTGAGTAGAAATAGTAATTCCAAAACGAAAAAAGTTTTGTATTGATTTCTTCATTTTTTGGAGGACTAAAAAGGTTTTTTGTTTTTTTTTTCTTACAAATTGTAAAAATGAGTTTAGATAATTGTAAGTATGATGGGATTCTGACTAAACTTGACTTGGATATAATCAAAAAAGGTGAACAATTGGAAATAATACATCTTGTTGCGTTTAACTGTTTGGTTGAAAATGTTACTAAAAAAAAGTTTCAATATCTTGATTGGAACGATACTGATTCTATTACTCCCGTGCGTAAAGACTCTGATTATATGCAATTAATTTATCTGCCAGGACATTTTGTCTGTTGTTATTACGACACAACAAACATATACATTTATGATTCTTTGAACATCGGAATATTGACTGATGAGTTGTCATTGTTTTTGCATAAGCTTTTTCCCGATCATGATTTATCTAGAGTTATATTTCCAACAGTTCAAAAATAACCTAATTTCATTGATTGTGGAGTTTATGCTATTGCGTTTGCAGTGTCATTGTTGTTTGGAATGAAACCGAATGAAATCCGATACAATCATGATGCTATGCGAAATCATTTAGCTACAATGTTCGAGACTTTTACGATTGACCATTTCCCTCAAGATCCTAGGTTCCAAATTCGTCAAGTATTACCGCTCGGGGTAGCTTTGTATAGGCGAAATCAAGCAATAGAAAAACGAGTTAGACTTTCTTTTAATAAAAAGTTAAAGAAAAATCAAAATGAACGACGACTGTTGACTGCATATACAACGAAATTTTGTAATGAATCAATTATGATTGATTCTAAGAAAAAAAAAACTGCAAAAGCAGTAGAAGAAATTGTACAAAAACCTGAAATTGATAAACCAAAATCGGTCGCAGAGAAATCTGTTGATGACAACTATAATGTATCAAATGAAACAACTAACATTCCTGCAGTTTCAAGGAGATATCGTCGTCCACTAACATGGCAGGGTATGCCAAAAATACAGTTACAAGAATTGACATACAATGTGGAAACACCGATTCTTAATAATGCATGGATTGGAACTGATCAAATGCTATGTTTTACTGCACTAATACAAAATTTAACCAGATTTCTGCCTTACGAACCTGCATGTCTCCAAAATCTTGACAGAATCAAACCTGTACCGGACAACTTAGAACATGTACAAATATTACACGGTGACTCTCATTGGATATGTACATATTTTAGTGGTAATACCTTGCATATTTACGATTCTTTAAATTTACATCATTTAACGAGTGAACAAGTAAATATAATCGAAACTGTATGAGTGAATTCTCATATTTCATAAATCATATCAATTAATACTGCGATATTTAAACCATGATATCCTAAAATACAACGATATTGTAAATATTGAGTATGAGTTTTTTTTAATATCATCCTAATAAATCTTAATTCTAACAAAACGTCATGATATCTTAGAATATAAGTTTTTTCTTAAATTCCATACTGTTGAAATTAACATCATGAATTGGAATTCGCGAAACGTGGGCGAACCTGTAACAAAACGGTACTGATATAAAAAAACAGTATGAGTACGTATGAAAAAAATAGTACGTAATCGTAAAACATAGTTTAAGAAAAACTGAACTTTCAATCAAAAAACTTGAACATCTTAGAAAACTTCATAATGATAAACGGCATGAGTTGATAGTAACAAAATAAAAACGCTAAAGGAGTGTATGATTTTGTATTAAAATTATTACATTCAAAAATGCTTTGTGATAGGAATGAAAATCGAAATTTCCGTAACACCAGATATCTGGAACAAGAATCAATTCAAACAACGTATATAACAAAAATGTATCAATTCTTTAACAGAATTTGTAAACAAAACTTTTAAAGAAAACTCATACCGGTCCCATTTCATACATTCAACAAATACATTCAACAAACTCATAAAACTAATAATCGAGGACTACTCTGAAATTGTACATAGTAATTCGACTCTATCTCGAAATACTATGTTAACATAGTGCCGATAGTAAACCGCGGTGAAAATAGCAGTACAAAAACTGCTATTCCGCAAATGACACCAAAATTATTGTAATGGTAAAAATATTTGTTTTCTAATAAGTTCAAATTCCAGAAATGTTATAATAATCGATACATATTTGTATGGGCTCTAGTCGGAAGCCGAGTTGCTTAAATGTGCAGTAGATGTCGATGGTATTCAGATTTCTGGACGGAAAAATCGCCCATCCAATTATCATGACTTCTCTTCTATATAACCTACAAAACCTCTAAACTAAAATCGAATAAAAGTACACACGAAAATGTCTGACAGATGAAATTCGACCTTATGTTTAATCGTCACTTACTAAAAAACAAATGATCATGTCATCACGCAAGTAGCGTGTTATCTTATTTGAATCAAACTAACTCTCCCAAACGAAAAAACCCTGGTAGCCAGCTTTATGTAAAATTTACACAAATTTCATGTAAAATGCTTCTACATCAAGATTTACACAAAATTTACATGCACCTAACCCTGCATAGTTCTAGAAGATTTAGATAAATACTAAACGAGGAAAAAAATCGAAAAAAAATTAAGTTCGAAAAACCTCAGGATTGTATTTTTTATTCATTTTTAAATTGAAATAAAAATTTCTAAAAAAAACTTTGTAAAATAAGTATATTATGCACCGAGGGCGCCACTGCGCCGAGTTCTATATGGTATTTTTTGACACTTGACAGCGGAACAAAAAGTGGAACTAAACATTTCAGAGTGCTGTATGCCGCTGTCAAATGTCGAAAATAATGTATGTAAATCTTCCTGGACAATGCGTAGTTAGGTGCATGTAAATTTTGTGTAAATCTTTTTGTAAAGTTCGGCTACTAGGAAAATTATGTATTTGTTCGAACCGAAAAAGATTTTAAAAGACTACGTAATTATAACACGAAATAACAATTCATCAACAAAAAAAAAATTTTAAAAACCGACTTCAGAAAAAAAACCCGCGATGCACAAAAAAGGATGAAATAATTGTTTGTAATTCTTAACAACATCAATCCAATAAGAATGGATCTAGAAAGAAGAATCACTTTTGAAGACGGTGCTAACACATGTGGGTGATATATTAAGCCTAACAAAGAAATGTAAACAATTGCCGAAGCAAGAGTTAGTGCAATCAAAGTCAACTACTACCTGGCACCGTCTTCAAAAGTGATTCTTCTTTCTAGATCCATTCTTATTGGATTGATGTTGTTAAGAATTACAAACAATTATTTCATCCTTTTTTGTGCATCGCGGGTTTTTTTTCTGAAGTCGGTTTTTAAAATTTTTTTTTATTTCGTGCTTTTTAGTCCATTCATTTTTTAATATTGCCTGTCATTGCAAGACGCCTACGTTTTTACGACGCCACATAGCGAAGTGTATTCTACTTGTCAAACCTTTTCATTTGATACCCATGTCTGGGGTCGGGGAGCGCAATTGCAAAATTTGATTGCAGATTGTATTGTCATGCGAACTATACGTATGTGCAAAATTTGCAGTTGATCGGTTATATGGAACTGGGTCAAAATCAAGTTGCAAGATTTGTTTACACTATACACACATGCAGATCAAGATAATATAAGGCATATAAAAAGTTAAGTTGCCATTGATATCGGGGAAATTAAATGTAAACAATAAACTTCTTTGATTCTTCATCCACGTCATGGTATATTTATTTATTCCATATAAACAATAGTTTTTTGAGCTGCAAATTTCGCCATAATTTCGTTCTTATCGGCTTTTGTTCTGGAAGCAAATTTACAGACGCATTCACGTCGAAAACTTGTTTAATATGGAACAAAATTCCCCGAAGGAAATTAAAAAATAATTATTTTGTCGATATATAGAAAAAAAAGCACAGCGAGCCCTTGGGATCGAACTCGCACCCCACAAATCCCACAGACAAGAATACTTGGCTCCAGCCCTTTGCGCTATGTTAAGCACTATCGGCCGCTGACCAATATGTTAATAAATCGTTTCAGAAAAAAGAAAAAGAGAAAAAGAAAAAAACCGGCTGCCCCGACCGGAATCGAACCTGTAGCGCTGAATCGAGGATCCGACGCTCTAGCCACTCCGCCACCGGGCTGCTGCCAGATTGACAACAATAAAGTAATTTGTTCGGTGCCCATGAAATGTTTAGGTTGAACTTTAACAGGTTGAATTTTAACAGTTTTTTCTGCCTAACTTCGAACTCCGTTATCAGAATTTAGAAAAAATTTAACGGGACCACCGTGGGAAGCTCCCCCTTCAAATGAACCAAAAAAAAGCAAAAAAGTTATTGGGTTACAAAGTTATACGTGAACAGGACCACAAAATACCTACACGTCGAATTGAGTAACCTCCTCTTTTTTTGAAGTCGGTTAAAAAGGTAAATTCATTGAACATGAAAACCCTTTCTCTTATTAAAATCCGTGTCCTTCTTATTAAAATCGTTGAATTTTTTTTTTTTTTTTTTTTTATGTGAAAGACTAGAGTCACAGGAAACGCCCTTTATACTGTGTCGACAATCTATTTTCTTCATATAGAGTGCAATGTCGAACAGCAGCTCTAGTCGGGGAAGAAAGGAACTGTCACAACCTACCAGCGATATTTTGCAGTCCACCTACTTCCAACCATTACTGTCGCGACTTTGACATCGGGGCATCGAGAAACAACTCGTTGGAGTGTTATGCCTCCTGAAACGAGAATCTCATCAACCAACCGATGACATGCGCTGTTTGGTGGAGCGGGGAAGGGCTAAGGAAGGCTATGACAGGAGGGATCAGGAATGTAAAGAGGGAAGAAGAAAGAAGGAAAGTTATGTGGGTGGAAGTGGAAGTGGAAAAATCGAAGGACCGTGGCGCTGCCGGGATTCGAACCCGGGACCTCTGGGATAGTAGCCAGGCGCCTTACTCCCTAGGCTACCGAGGCCCATGATATGAACATGGCAGCATAAGATTTCTTTACGCATTATACGATTCTTTATTGGTCGAGTTTGAACGGAATAGAAAACAGCAAATTCACTTGGTAACGTTTTATTAAATCAAGGGAATGGAACAGTGTTTCCTTCCCTACAAATCAGGGATAATTTAGACGTTGCTCATGCACGTGAGATGGAATCTCACGTTCTGACAAATCAATATGCACGTCGTAAAGATAGTAATAGAGAAAATACGTTGTTATTCGTTGTTAAATGTATGAAATGGGGCCGGTATGAGTTTTCTTTAAAAGGTTTGTTTACAAATTCTGTTAAAGAATTGATACATTTTTGTTATATACATTGTTTGAATTGATTCTTGTTCCAGATATCTGGTGTTACGGAAATTTCGATTTTCATTCTTATCACAAAGCATTTTCGAATGTAATAATTTTAATACAAAATCATACACTCCTTTAGCGTTTTTATTTTGTTACTATCAACTCATGCCGTTTATCATTATGAAGTTTTCTAAGATGTTCAAGTTTTTTGATTGAAAGTTCAGTTTTTCTTAAACTATGTTTTACGATTACGTACTATTTTTTTCATACGTACTCATACTGTTTTTTTATATCAGTACCGTTTTGTTACAGGTTCGCCCACGTTTCGCGAATTCCAATTCATGATGTTAATTTCAACAGTATGGAATTTAAGAAAAATCTTATATTCTAAGATATCATGACGTTTTGTTAGAATTAAGATTTATTTGGATGATATTAAAAAAAACTCATACTCAATATTTACAATATCGTTGTACTTTAGGATATCATGGTTTTAATATCGCAGTATTAATTGATATGATTTATGAAATATGAGAATTGTAGTTTTTTTTTTGCTCTTTTTATGCGCTATGTTTTAAAATCAACTCATACTGTTTATATATATATACAGTGAGCATCAATATAAAGTTAACACAAAAGGCTCAACAACAAAAATACACTAAAAAATCCACGTTTTTACCTCCTCAAAAAAAATCGGAGGAGGCTACACGACCCCTTAAAATCTTCGTAACAGTCTCTACTACAATTAAAAAATAATTTAAAAATTCGCATTTGCCTCTAAGGGGGTCCTGGAGGCTCCCTAAAAGGCTCAAAATAAAAAAGGGGAATTTGTGTTAACTTTATATTGATGCTCACTGTATATATATATATATATATATATATATATATATATACATATATATATATACTAGCTGGGACCCGGTGCGCCTACGCTGCACCCATAAGTCAATAGTAAACAATAAAAACCATCCATTGACGTAATATTTTTCGAGATATGAATTTTACACAGATGAAATGCCTCAAAGAACATGGGTCTTGCGTCGGCCGCCATGAATCAGTATATTGAGTCTACTACATTGCTTATTGTATTCTACTTATCATACCCTTTCATTTGATACCCATGTTGAGGGGATTGTGAAGAAAGTGGTAATCCGGCCTCTTTAGACGGCCGCCATGGATCTAAAGATATATTTTGTATACTACATTGATTATTGTATTCTACTTATCATACCCTTTCATTTGATACCCATGTCGAGGTGGTTGTGAAGAAAGTGGTAATCCGGCCTCTTGAGACGGCCGCCATGGATCTAAAGATATATTTTGTATACTACATTGCTTATTGTATTCTACTTATCATACCCTTTCATTTGATACCCATGTCGAGGTGGTTGTGAAGAAAGTGGTACCCCGCCCTCTTGAGACGGGCGCCATGGATCTAAAGATATATTTTGTATACTACATTGCTTATTGTATTCTACTTATCATACCCTTTCATTTGATACCCATGTCGAGGTGGTTGTGAAGAAAGTGGTAATTCGGCCTCTTGAGACGGCCGCCATGGATCTAAAGATATATTTTGTATACTACATTGCTTATTGTATTCTACTTATCATACCCTTTCATTTGATACCCATGTCGAGGTGGTTGTGAAGAAAGTGGTACCCCACCCTCTTGAGACGGCCGCCATGGATCTAAAGATATATTTTGTATACTAAATTGCTTATTGTATTCTACTTATCATACCCTTTCATTTGATACCCATGTCGAGGTGGTTGTGAAGAAAGTGGTAATTCGGCCTCTTGAGACGGCCGCCATGGATCTAAAGATATATTTTGTATACTACATTGCTTATTGTATTCTACTTATCATACCCTTTCATTTGATACCCATGTTGAGGTGGTTGTGAAGAAAGTGGTAATCCGGCCTCTTGAGACGGCCGCCATGGATCTAAAGATATATTTTGTATACTACATTGCTTATTGTATTCTACTTATCATACCCTTTCATTTGATACCCATGTCGAGGTGGTTGTGAAGAAAGTGGTACCCCGCCCTCTTGAGACGGCCGCCATGGATCTAAAGATATATTTTGTATACTACATTGCTTATTGTATTCTACTTATCATACCCTTTCATTTGATACCCATGTCGAGGTGGTTGTGAAGAAAGTGGTAATTCGGCCTCTTGAGACGGCCGCCATGGATCTAGAGATATATTTTGTATACTACATTGCTTATTGTATTCTACTTATCATACCCTTTCATTTGATACCCATGTCGAGGTGGTTGTGAAGAAAGTGGTACCCCACCCTCTTGAGACGGCCGCCATGGATCGAAAGATATATTTTGTATACTACATTGCTTATTGTATTCTACTTATCATACCCTTTCATTTGATACCCATGTTGAGGTGGTTGTGAAGAAAGTGGTAATTCGGCCTCTTGAGACGGCCGCCATGGATCTAAAGATATATTTTGTATACTACATTGCTTATTGGATTCTACTTATCATACCCTTTCATTTGATACCCATGTCGAGGTGGTTGTGAAGAAAGTGGTACACCGCCCTCTTGAGACGGCCGCTATGGATCATTTTAGTTTCAATAGCGTCATGGCCTACCTATTGTTTGACAGCTGCGTAAATTTGAAATTTTCATTAAATGTAATGATTCAATTTAATGACAATTTTACATTTGTCAAACAATAGGTAGGCCATGAAGCTATTGAAACTAAAATGAAGTGAAAATTCCTAAAATTACCATTTTTGTTTGGATTTTGCAGCTGTTTTTTTGGTTAAAGGTATAAAAAATAGCCTACGACCTATTCTCAGACCTACCAAATATACACAAAAAATTTCATGCAAATTGGTCAACCCGTTTCGGAGGAGTACGGTAACAAACACTGTGACACGAGATTTTTATAGATATAGATATATATATATATATATATATATATATATATATATATATATATATAGGTATATATATATATGCCGGTAGCGAATGCTTTTTTTATATATATATATATATATATATATATATATATATATATATATATATATATATATATATATATATATATATATATATATCTATATCGTCCCCTTCAAGTCATAAAGACGTATCTCAGTTTTGGCAACTTTTCAGGAGAGCCAAATAACGTAAAGTGCCTTCATGTTTCCTTTTGTTATGACGAAACCGTTACAGATAGAGCCTTAATATTTGGTGTAGTTATGCTTTAAGGACTAAGCTTTAGTTTAGATGTAAGTTTAACCATTTAACTTAATATATACATACTAAATTTTATATGTAAATGAGATACGTCACTTCGACTGAATTTTTTGTCAACCTTTTTATTGTTCCGCCACAATATTCACTATAGATATTTTTAGTATTTTGGCAAAATAGGCTTAAAATTATGGAAGTTTACTGAAATACAATACATAGAAGTGTACACATGGGTTATAAAAAAGAGTTGAATTTTACAGTACGTTTTATTTGATAAAAATCTGAAATCTGTAAAAAAATATGTTTAATGTTAATTAACGAAAATTAGCGCATATTCCTTTATTTAAAAAAAAAAAAAAAAAAAAAAAACTAAGGTCACATCGTGCTTATGTTATAACCATTGTCTACTACAAAATAAGCTCAAATGATAATATTATGGTGTATAATAAAAAAACTTAATACCATCCTTTTCACCCTATAAAAATTATATTAATGTCATGATAAACAATAACCTAAGAAAAGTTATTTCCTGAATTAAAAAGAACTAAAAAGTTATGCCCCTAACTATAACAAATTATGTGCTTTCCTGCTTACTCCTTAAGATAGGATTTGAATGTGTTGTGACGTTTCACTGTTGATCATGATGTGGCAGTTGCCGGTAAAACTGTTTGTGTTCCTCGGAGCGAATGACTGGAATCACGCCTTGACAAAGTGACAAAAGATCTTCATACTTTGCTTTCGGAATCATGACTTGTTTTTTGTTAAGCTTATCCACTTGCATTTTCGAAATGTTCTCCTTCTGCCGCTTAAGCTTTAACTTTGTCTAATCCTCCTGCAAGCGGCTTGTCTTAAACAGGATTTCCTGCAAATTGGCCTTGGACACTTTCAGTTCAGCCATTTTTGTCCAATCGAGAATCGAAGTTGGTGACCCTTTAACTTCTTCAACTCCTCTGTAATATTCTGAGATCCTTCGAAAGTTTTTTGAAGTCAAGAAACTCACAGGACTGAAGGGGTATGACATTGTAAGGGTCACCACGTCTGGCTAGTCGGAAAACAGGGTGTAGCTGCGAAGGAATGATGATGTCTCCAGCGTTCCAGGTAAGGCTAAAAAAATCGCATACTTATTTCCTCTATAGATTTACTTTGTGAAACAAAATACAGCAACATAGTAGGGATTATAGAGTTTTTGTTTTGTCCTGGGCATCCATCGGAAAACAAAGTCACATTTTTTATGCTTTGATCGTCATAGTGTTTCAATGCCATATACACGGCTGTAGATATTTCAGAGGATCCTCGCTTACTCTGCCACTCATCCCACGTGTAACAAAATACTTCTCTCGTCCCAATGTTGTAGAAAGTAAGGTTGAACACACCTAGTCTTCTCTTATAAAATACTGCACTCTCTTTCGTAATTGGCAAATGAAGTACTTGTTGTAGATCGAATGAGCCACACAGACTTTTAACTTTGAATTCATTCGGTTCTTCTTTGTTTTTCTCTATTTCCATTTTGCAATGCTTTTTGCAATCATCTTTTAATTCTCTCACTTTCAGTTTTTCGTTACAGTGAGCCTCATATTGTACTTTAAGTTTAGATTTTATTTCATTATCTCCTTTAAGATATGTCAAGCATAGACTGCATTGATCTTTCTTTGGTCTGTGGAAAGATAGTTTTTTGGACACAAACACCCGCCTGTAGCTTGAAAGACTAGGCAAGTTAGGGATGTTTTTATTTTCTTCTTTAAACAAAAAATACGTTTTTGCAAGTGTCAGATCAGGATGCAAGTATAGTTCCTCGTTGTCTTTGATCGGTAATAGTGGGATTCTACAAATGGAAACCTTGCTATGTGATTTTCAATCATCTTTTTATTGAACTCATCTTGTTCATCTTGAGAAACTTTAATTTCCAGTAACTTAACTTTTTTTGCCAAGGGCTCGTCATCTGAGCTATTAAAAAACTCATCTGAACTCATTTTAGGTATTACAAAACCTCAATAGCCTGGAACAAAGAAAATTTCGTCTGTTTGCTTGAAATTTTTGATGGAAATAATTTTAATTTTGTTCTAAAAACAGACGCATCTCAAGATACGTCAGTTTGCGTGAACTTATAAGTTAAATTAATGAGATACGCCGGGAAAAAAATGTAGCATAACTACTAAACCGTTACAAATAGAGATATGCCACTTAGAGAGGACATAGAGGGAGGTAAGACAATCCTGCATGATGCGAGGTCGGCAGGAGGTGCCAGGGAAGGGGCAGAGAAAATAGAAGAATCATTGATTTGGGCATGTGACGCATCCATGCCACGGCGCGCCGGCAATCGTAGACTCTCACCAAACTTCTGGTGGAACGCAGAGATCGATGAATGCCGAAGGATCTGTCTGAAAGCGAGAAGGAGAACTCAGAGAAGCCGGAACCGTCCGGAATTCGATGAACTCCTTCAGAGGTATAAGGAAGCGAGAAAAATGCTGAACAAGGCTTTAGAAAGGCAAGGTCGACGACTGATGCAGTCAATATGGTGGTGGGCATAGCAAGAGCCGCCATAGAGAAAAATCACTGCTGCGCATTGATAACCCTCGACGTAAAAAATGCTTTCAACTCTGCGAGGTGGAGCAAAATAGTTGAGGCGTTGATCAAGCTAGGCACACCAAAGTACCTAGTGCGTGTAGTGGCCGACTACCTCCAGGGTAGGTCGCTTCATTGTGATTCGGATGATGGTCCTAAAGTGTTCGGGACAACATGTGGTGTCCCGCAAGGTTCCGTCCTGGGCCCTCTCCTATGGATCGCAATGTACAATGATGTGTTGGGGCTTCGTCTTCCAAAGGAAGCAGTGGCGATCGGGTTTGCAGATGATATCGGGGTAGTTGTCGAAGGAAAACACCCAGATGACATCGAATTGTACGCAAACGAAGCGATCTGGGAAATTAAAGCGTGGTTAGAACGCGCGGGGTTGAAGCTTGCTGAGCACAAAACGGAAGTAGTGCTGATCAGCAAGCGACGAAAGCTAGTATCCGTAAGGATAAAAGTAGGGGAACAGATCATCCACTCACAGCCCGCACTAAGGTACCTGGGAGTGATGATCGACCGGAGGCTAAATTTCAAAGCGCACTTGGAGGGCACGGCAGACAAAGCGTCTGCGATTTGTGCAGCACTCGCAAGAATGCTGCCCAATGTTGGGGGCCCTAGACCGAGTCGCCGCCTCCTCTTGGGGAGGGTGGTCAGCGTTAAACAGGACTGCAAATTGTAGGAAATGGAGGGCCGCATATAGGCTAAGTGCACTACGCGCTTGCTGCGCGTACAGGACCACGTCCGACGAGGCGGCGTGCGTGATAGCGGGGATGATCCCTGTAGATATTCTGGCCAGGGAGGGCATGCGTCTCTATGACCCAGAATATGGTGGAGGGGAGCCAAGAAGGGTGCGGCGGCAGATTGCGCGCTGCGAGTCTTTAAGGGAATGGCAGGCGAAGTGGGACGAGTCTGTTAAGGGTCGTTGGACCCACAGACTTATCCCTAATGTGGAAATATGGGCTACGAGGGAGCGTGGGGAAGTAAGTTACGACCTCACGCAGTTCCTGAGCGGACATGGGGGGTATAGGAAATACCTCCACCGCTTTGGGCACGATGATTCACCGTTGTGTCCGGTGTGCCCAGCGACGGAGGAAGATGCAGAACACGTCTTCTTTACCTGCTCGAGATTCCCCGAGGAAAGGGCGAAACTAGAAGAAAGGGTCGAGGAGCCACTAACGCCCGAAAACATCCTAGACCATATGATGGGGTCTGAGGAAATGTGGAGGGACGTGGAAGCAACCCTAAAGACCATTCACAGAAAGCTAAGGCAAGAAGAAGCCGTAAGAAATAGAGAAAGGCACAGAAATGCCGCGAGCAGAAGCAGCTGAATGAAGCTGAACGACCCCCGCGATGTAATGCTTATTAGCCAGTCCCGCGGGGGTGGATCACGTCGGAGGGGCTTTTTTAGTTCTCATGTTCATAGACCCATATATGCGTATGTGCACTTATGTGTCCATATGTGTGTATGTGTGGATTTACGTGAAACATAACCGTCATGCGGGATCGGCCAGTAAGGGGCACTTGAGTCATGCCGGTAGCGAATGCTTTTTTACCCCCAGAAAAAAAAAAAAAATATATATATAGGTATATATATATATATATATATATATATATATATATATATATATATATATAGGTATATATATATATATATATATATATATATATATATATATATATATATATAAATACTATTGTGATTAAATAAGCAAAGAAATTCCAATTAATTAAAGTGTCGTAGATGTACAGTCATAAAAAAAATTTTTTTTTTGTGTTATAAGTTAGAAAAAAAATATTTTATTTGATAAATTATATAGACGGAAGTGGAAAGAAAAAAAATTTATTAAAATTTTTTATGTAAAATTCTGAAAATCAAAATTTCCTTTTCGAGAAGTAATTTTGCATGCCAAACGAAAATATAGATTATTTAACAGACGCGCTTTCGTTCCTTTATTTAAACACCCTATAATGGCGTGGAAATCCACTATTAAAACGATTTTTCGAAATTCATCCCCTAAGGGGGGAAATGGGGTTTACGTAAACCACTGGAGCTATAGGGCTGAAATTTTGATCGTGCATCCCTATATTGATGAGGATATCCACTAAAAAGCGATTTTTCGAAATTCATCCCCTAAGGGGGTGAAATGGGGTTTACCCAAACCGCTAGAGCTATAGGGCTGAAATTTTGACAGTGCATCCCTATAATGGCGTGGACATCCACTAAAAAGCGATTACCCAAACCCCTGGAAGCTGAAGGGCTGAAATTAGACAGTTCATCCCTATAATCACGTAGAAATGCATGACTCGAAATTTACTTTACTTAATATTCATTTGTGATTGCTTCATAATTTCTTGCACCCACGTAAATAGGCGAACAAACTTAACGAACGTTCGTCATACCCTAAAATGTCACTTCCCTTGATGACATATACATGCCAATCTCTGTTTCAAAACTTGCAGATTTGTTGATCAGAGGTGATATACGCAGCAATTTGTTTACCATATTTATTAAAAAAATGCACTATAATAAATCCTTTTTAGGGATAATAACAGATGACTTTTTTGTTTGTTTTTCGAACATTTCATAGATAATATAACAAGCAACTTAGAAAACAGAGTCGAACTAATTGAAGACCAAATGACTTACATGCAGTATCTTTATCAAATCAACTATCACATTTATGCTGATGACATCAAATTGTACCATCACGTAAAGAGTATGGAGGATTGCAAACTTTCGCAAGTCGACCTCGACACCTTTTACTCTTGGTGCGCTAACAACAACCTGGTTCTTAATATTAGTAAATGCGAAGTCATGACTTTTTGTAGGCGACGTGATCCTATAATTTATAACTACTCATTTTCTAGTGAGGGTGTCCCCCGTGTTAACTTTGTTAAAGATCTCGGGACTAGATTTGACACCAAGCTGGACTTTGCTTCTCATATCAACTATATTTCTACCAAGAGCAGCTTAGTCTTGGGTTTTATTAAAAGGTGGTCCAAAGAATTTAATAGCACCCTGATCACTAAACACCTCTACATCTCCCTTGTCAGACCTTTACTTGAATATGCGTCCCAGGTTTGGTCTCCTTACTATTCTTCGCATGTTGGAAAAATTGAGTCGGTTCAACGTAGGTTCGTTCGATTCGCATTGAATCACCTTCCTTGGGAAGACCCTTTAATTCTTCCACCATATGAATACCGACTTAAGTTACTCAACTTAAACACTCTCCACAAGCGTCGTGAGGTGGCCGATGTTGTTTTCGTCCACCAGCTTCTTAATGGACGTGTCGACTCAGGTTTTCTAAGGCGCCGTGCGTCGTTTAGAGAGAGCCGATACAATCTGAGAGGACCACCGCTCTTACACATCAACTCCTCTAACACCAATTATGGCCGATTTGAGCCTGTTAATCGCATGTTCATTAATGTAAATAAAAATATTAATGTTTTTAGCGTGAGCACTAACAAAGACCTGCTTAAAAGGAGGCTATTTGTTGTCTCATGACTGTTTATGTGTTTTGCATGCAATTTTTACTGGTACTTAATCTTTTATGTTTGCATGTCTCAGCTGAGCCACGGCAGTGGTAAATATTTCTCAGCCCTGCTGGGAAGTGCGCCTTCTGCGTTAGAAGGGAAACTCTATATATGTATATATATATATATATATATATATATATATATACATATATATATATATATATATATATATATATATATATATATATATATATATATATATATATATATATATATGTATGTATGTGTATGTATATATAGATTTTCATGCTTAGCTGAAAAGTGCGCCTTCTGTGCTAGAAGGGTTAACTCTTGAATAAAAAAAAAAAAAATTACCTTACTCAGAAACCACATCGACGACATAGAACAGACTATATTACTTAGTAGATTAGGAATCTTGTCCAAAAATATATTGACAGCCGACGAATTTGCAATGATATCCGATGTGGACGTTTTGGCAAACATCAAAATTAATATAGCCACTTTCGGAAAAGAAATTATTATTATAATAATGATACCCACGTTCGAATCCAAAACACTAACAAAAATTTTAATAGAACCTTTGCCTAACAAACAAAATAAAACTTTGGATGTAGAAGAAAAAGAAATTTTGATTGATGAAGAAAAACTAATATATAGTTCTAATGTATCTCAAAATTTAAAGAAAAATTTGAAAGAAATTAACGATCAATGTATCTTGAATATATTTAAGCATAAAGAAGCTTATTGTAATTTTAAAATATTCAAAATACCCGTAGTAACAGAAATTAGAAGCGGTCTTGTAATAACCAAAAATTTAAAGAAAACTAAAATTAACCATAATTGTAATGATTTTGAAACGATTATTGAAGGTACCAACCTAATAAAGTTTGAATTTTGATTGATGAAGAAAAACTAATATATAGTTCTAATGTATCTCAAAATTTAAAGAAAAATTTGAAAGAAATTAACGATCAATGTATCTTGAATATATTTAAGCATAAAGAAGCTTATTGTAATTTTAAAATATTCAAAATACCCGTAGTAACAGAAATTAGAAGCGGTCTTGTAATAACCAAAAATTTAAAGAAAACTAAAATTAACCATAATTGTAATGATTTTGAAACGATTATTGAAGGTACCAACCTAATAAAGTTTGAAAAATGCCAAATAATTATTAATAATGTAACTTATAAAAATTTCGAAATCGAAGTCAAAGAAAATATAATTTTGCCGCCGAATAATTATGTTTTTATTAAAGAAAAAGCAAATAATTGTGAACTAATTTTTGATAATCTAGAAAATATTGAAAATAATAGAAAAAATATAAAAGAAATACAATATATGAATAAAATTGAAAAATTCATTAATTTTCCAATAAAAACCATAATAATTTTTTTACTTATTGTTGTAACAATATAACTTTTAAATTTTGTTGTAAGAAAAAGACCACCATTAAGATAACTACGTCGGAGCCTCCGTTAACGGTGGGGAGTTATAGAATCGGCTGAAACAAGCCCTAGTCATAACATATTTTAAAGAAAATTCTTATATATCCTTACTAATATTATAAATGCGAAAGTAACTCTGTCTGTCTGTCTGTCTGTCTGTCTGTCTGTCTGTATGTTACGCTTTCACGCCTAAACCGCTGGACCGATTTTGATGAAATTTGCAACAGACATAGTTTAGACCTTGGAGACGGACATAGGCTATTTTTTTTGTAGAAAAAAGGGTTGAAAGGGGTGAAATGGGGTTCAATAAGTTGTAAGGGGATTTATTTTCTTTACTTTTTTTCTATTGTATAAAAAGTAACTGACTGAAAGACAACGCACAACCTAAACCGCTAGAGCTAAAGGGCTGAAATTTTTGACAGTGCATCCCTAGCGATTTTTCGAAATTCATCCCCTAAGGGGGTGAAATGGGTTTTTTCCAAACCGCTAAAGCTATAAGGCTGAAATTTTGACAGTACATCCCTATAATGATGTGGACATCCACTAAGAACTTTTCGGAATTCATCCCCTAAAGGGGTGAAATGGGGTTTTTCCAAACCGCTATAGCTATAGGGCTGAAATTTTGACAGTGCATCCCTATAATGGCGTGGACTTCCAGTATAAAGCGATTTTTCGAAATTAATCTCCTAAGGGGGTGAGATGGGGTTTTTCCAAACCGCTATAGATATAGGGCTGAAATTTTGACAGTGCATCTCTATAATGGCGTGGACATCTACTATAAAGCGATTTTTCGAAATTCATCCCCTAAGGGGGTGAAATGGGGTTTTCCCAAACCGCTATAGATATAGGGCTGAAATTTTGACAGTGCATCCCTATAATGGCGTGGACATCCACTATAGAGCGACTTTTCGAAATTCATCCCCTAAGGGGGTGAAATAGGGTTTACCCAAACCGCTAAAGCTACAGGGCTGTAATTTTGACAGTGCTTCCCTATAATGGCGTGGTCTTCCACTATTAAAGCGATTTTTCGAAATTCATCCCCTAAGGGAGTGAAATGGGGTTTACCCAAACCGATGGAGCTATAGGGCTGAAATTTTGACAGTGCATCCCTATAGTGATGTGGACATCCACTAAAAAGCGATTTTTCGGAATTCATCCCCTAAGGGGGTGAAATGGGGTTTTTCCAAACCGCTAAATTTATAGGGCTGAAATTTCGACAGTGCATCCCTATAATGGCGTGGACATCCACTAAGAAGTGATTTTTCGAAATTCATCCCCTAAGGGGGTGAAATGAGGTTTTTCCAAACCGCTATAGATATAGGGCTGAAATTTTGACAGTGCATCCCTATAGTGATGTGGACATCCACTAAGAAGCGATTTTTCGGAATTCATCCCCTAAGGGGGTGAAATGGGGTTTTTCCAAACCGCTAAATTTATAGGGCTGAAATTTAACAGTGCATCCCTATAATAGCGTGGACATCCACTAAGAAGCGATTTTTCGAAATTCATCCCCTAAGGGGGTGAAATGGGGTTTTTCCAAACCGCTATAGATATAGGGCTGAAATTTTGACAGTGCATCCCTATAATGGCGTGGACATCCACTATAGAGCGACTTTTCGAAATTCATCCCCTAAGGGGGTGAAATAGGGTTTACCCAAACCGCTGAAGCTATAGGGCGGTAATTTTGACAGTGCATCCCTATAATGGCGTGGACATCCACTTAGGAGCGATTTTTTGAAATTTATCCCCTAAGGGGGTTAAATGGGGTTAACCCAAACCGCTGGAGCTGGCTTTAATTTTGACAGTGCATCTCTATAATGACGTGGACATTCACTAAGAAGCAATTTTTCGAAATTCATCCCCTAACGCAGTGAAATGGGGGACATAAACATGCCAATCTCTGCTTCAAAACTTGCAGATTTGTTGAGCAGAGGTGATATACGCAGTAATTTGTTTACCATATTTATTAAAAAAATGCACTATAATAAACCCGTTTAGGGATAATGACAGCTGACTTTTTTTTTTTTTTTTTTTTTTTTTTAGGAAAACATTGCACATAATAAACAGTTGTTATTTAAAGGCGTTGCAAGGCACGCGGGTTTTATGCTAGTTATATTATATATTATATTTTTATACCTTCCAAGAAAAACCTTTTTAATCTTATCATTGCACTTCATTTTGCTCGCGTTAACAATTTCGACTTACACTTGCATCTCCATTGTCGCGACATATTAAGTTACACTTTTTAAATACTTGGAAGTGATCTCTTCGGAGGTCTTCCCAGCACGTTGCATTGCAACGTGATGTAAAAATGCCCTAAGTAATTCATTATTATTTTGAAGCTCAGTCTACTTTTCGGTTTGAAGGGTTACGTACGTGTGTAACGGTCGGTTGTAAAATTTATTTTGATTGGGAAATTTTCTTTCGAAATCACTTTGTAGGTATTGGGAAATTTGTAGAAAATCACTTGGGAGCTATTGGAAAATTTAAACGAGGGATGCGAGGGAAAAAATTATGGGGAGTCACGAAAAATATTTGAAAAGGAACGGATTTTGTTTTGGGAGTGGAAAAAAAAGTTGGAGCCGGTTGGTTGTCGCCGGAATTTCATGAAGAAGTTAGTAAACTTAACCACTAATCCTTACTAATATTATAAATGCGAAAGTAACTCTGTCTGTCTGTCTGTCTGCATGTTACGCTTTCACGCCTAAACCGCTGGACCGATTTTGATGAAATTTGCAACAGACATAGTTTAGACCTTGGAGACGGACATAGCCTATTTTTTTTTGTAGAAAAAAGGGTTGAAGGGGGTGAAATGGGGTTCAATAAGTTGTAAGGGGATTTATTTTCTTTACTTTTTTTCTATTGTATAAAAAGTAACTGACTGAACGCACAACCTAAACCGCTAGAGCTAAAGGGCTGAAATTTTTGACAGTGCATCCCTAGCGATTTTTCGAAATTCATCCCCTAAGGGGGTGAAATGGGTTTTTTCCAAACCGCTAAAGCTATAAGGCTGAAATTTTGACAGTACATCCCTATAATGATGTGGACATCCACTAAGAAGCGATTTTTCGGAATTCATCCCCTAAAGGGGTGAAATGGGGTTTTTCCAAACCGCTATAGCTATAGGGCTGAAATTTTGACAGTGCATCCCTATAATGGCGTGGACTTCCAGTATAAAGCGATTTTTCGAAATTCATCTCCTAAGGGGGTGAAATGGGGTTTTTCCAAACCGCTATTAGATATAGGGCTGAAATTTTGACAGTGCATCCCTATAATGGCGTGGACATCTACTATAAAGCGATTTTTCGAAATTCATCCCCTAAGGGGGTGAAATGGGGTTTTCCCAAACCGCTATAGATATAGGGCTGAAATTTTGACAGTGCATCCCTATAATGGCGTGGACATCCACTATAGAGCGACTTTTCGAAATTCATCCCCTAAGGGGGTGAAATAGGGTTTACCCAAACCGGTAAAGCTACAGGGCTGTAATTTTGACAGTGCTTCCCTATAATGGCGTGGTCTTCCACTATTAAAGCGATTTTTCGAAATTCATCCCCTAAGGGAGTGAAATGGGGTTTACCCAAACCGCTGGAGCTATAGGGCTGAAATTTTGACAGTGCATCCCTATAGTGATGTGGACATCCACTAAAAAGCGATTTTTCGGAATTCATCCCCTAAGGGGGTGAAATGGAGTTTTTCCAAACCGCTAAATTTATAGGGCTGAAATTTCGACAGTGCATCCCTATAATGGCGTGGACATCCACTAAGAAGTGATTTTTCGAAATTCATCCCCTAAGGGGGTGAAATGGGGTTTTTCCAAACCGCTATAGATATAGGGCTGAAATTTTGACAGTGCATCCCTATAGTGATGTGGACATCCACTAAGAAGCGATTTTTCGGAATTCATCCCCTAAGGGGGTGAAATGGGGTTTTTCCAAACCGCTAAATTTATAGGGCTGAAATTTAACAGTGCATCCCTATAATAGCGTGGACATCCACTAAGAAGCGATTTTTCGAAATTCATCCCCTAAGGGGGTGAAATGGGGTTTTTCCAAACCGCTATAGATATAGGGCTGAAATTTTGACAGTGCATCCCTATAATGGCGTGGACATCCACTATAGAGCGACTTTTCGAAATTCATCCCCTAAGGAGGTGAAATAGGGTTTACCCAATGTTCAGCCACAATGAACCTAAAAATAAACATCCAAAACAAGAAGGATCATATTAAACAAAAAATAAAATAAAATACTATATACATTATATTGAATTAAATACATATAAATAACTAAACATATAAATACTTAATACTAGAAATATAAACAAATTAATGAATTATAAATACTTAAAACTAGAATTAGATGTACATAAATTACCTTAAATGAATTATAAATACTTAAAACTAGAAATATATATACCTAAATGAATACCAAATACTTAAAAATAAATAAATTTAAAATACATACACAAATCTTAAAATCTACTTAAAATAAAACAGCAACGAATCTGAAAATAAAAAATCGTTAATATAGCCCAGATAAAGATTTCGATACATTATACTTACCTGCTTCCATGATGAATTTCACCTAAAAGAAAAAAACAGAATTAGTACATATATACAAATATCCACACCGATGCTATACTTACCTGTTCTCCATTAGCATTTCAAATCTGAAAGGAAATAAAGGACATGAATTAATAAATTAAGTATACATAATAAATTGTTTTAATGCTCAAACCCCAATAAATAGGCAACAAATTGAGCTTTAAAAACAACATAAGAATTTACATAGAAAAACAACAACAACAACCTGTCAAACGAAATCATGCATAAAACCCACTAAATAACATGATTCACGGACATATCATGCAACATAACAATAAAGAGCATCACCATTAACACATATTATGCTCTAAAACACATTTCAGTTGACAAATAATAGTCAAATTACTGCATGCAAAAATGTAAACAACATAACCTACCTTTGTAAAAGTTTCATCCTGCGCCTAAGAAAATCACCAAACAACATGATATTCACCAGTAAAAACAACACTACAGTCACTAAAACGTCACTTGAACACACACACGTACCTGAACTGGGCGAATCAGGTGCAAAAACGCGAAATAAACCGCGACGCCGCGAACAACTTGGGACAGCGCGGAAATGTCAAACTTTATGCACATACCCACTACGATACATCAAATTGATGTAGAATTTAATGAGCTTTCGATTGGTGGTGCCAGAAAAGCAAATTTATGTACGAATAAAAAGTTATTTAAATAAATATGTTTTTACATAAGATTATGTAAGAGGGAAAGAGAAGTACAAGGAGCAGGAAGTAAAAGGGATGGAAATAGTTTCGTAAAATGGAGGAAATAAATTGTTCGTCGCCATTTTTATGAGGAAAATTTAAAATGCAAAAAACATGAATGTTAATTGTAAATAAATATGAAATTACATCTGAAAAATCATGAATGAATTTTTACTATCTAATTATGCTGTCAAGGGACGCATATCCCTTAAATTATTAATAATTAGAAAAATGTTCACATGCCGGCAGTGCAGTTCGGCTACTTCCGTTGTTTCAAGCCTATATAAACAGAGCATCTTCAAAGGCTCGCTCTCTCTGCTTTTGACCACTTTCGAAGGAACTTTCAACGGAAGATCATGGTATGCTTACGGCTAGTGTGATCTTAAGGTGTTAGTTCAGCGGAAAGATAATTTGGGTGAGTATATATATTACAAACAGTATAGAACCATAATATGCCTGAAGGTTAAATTTGGTTCTAGATACGTTTGCTCCAAAAATTATTAAAATTAAAACAAAAAAAAAACAAACAGTAGAGAGCCAAAATATGCCTAAAGGTTAAATTTGGTTCTATATACGTTTGATCTAAACTATTAAAGAATAAAACAAAAATACATACAACAAACAGTAGAGAGCCATAATATGCCTGATGGGTAAATATGGTTCTATATACGTTTGCAACTTGTAATAAATAAATTTCAACGTGGGAATCTTCGCCGCAGCTCTAACACCAGGACACACGACGGCTATTTTTTATATATATATACATATATTTTTTTTGTGTGAATAAATTTTTATTACGTTTACGAATAAAGCAAAACAAGTTTGAATCATCAACCGAGTGTTATTATTTTTCTTTGCTACCCAACTCCTCAAATTTGTATTTTCAGAGGTACATCAATTTGGGCCTGGGTATTAATCGTTCAGCTGATAATCTATCACATAGGCGATTAAATGTTTTGATCGTTCAGCCGATATTTTATATCCTATAGGCGACTAAACGTTTTGTTCGTTCAGCTGATATTTTATCACATAGGCGATTAAACATATTTGGAGGTTCCACCGAGATATACATTCGGCATATTCAAGCTTGTTTTGTTTTTCCTTTGTTTCGTTATTTACGTCCGTTTGTGCGATAATTTCTTGCGTTGCGGTAAAATGGCGTCACTTCAACAACTATGCAACAAACAACAATCGTTGACACTCCAGATGCATAAATTTATTTCAAATTGCAAAAAAACAGCTATACTTAAACGAACAGCAGGCTTTTACGAGTCTAGGATTACAGGGTTAAAGAATATATGGGCCGAGTTTCAACAAAATGACGTTGCAATCAACGAAGAAATAATACAAAATCCCCCAGAAGAGTTAGCCGATTATTTGGCATCTGACAGATACAGTGAAGTAGAAGTTACGTATTACGAATATTTGGGAGAATTAGTTGATGGATTACACGGACAAACTCCGGGTCCCTCATCACCTTCGTTTGATACATCAGCAACAACACCTCATCAAGATATACAATTACCTCGCATAAGCTTACCCAAATACGATGGAAATTATGACTTGTGGCGATCTTTCCACGATATATTCACGTCCCTAGTGCACAATAATGATAAATTGCAACCAGTGCAGAAATTGTATTACCTGAAGGAATGCCTGATTGGTGATGCTGAGGCTCTCATACGACACGTGCCAATTACCAATAACGATTATGAGCCTGCCTGGGCCAAATTACGAGAGCGGTATGAGAATAAAAGGATTCTTGTTAACCATCAGCTGAAAAGGTTCATGAACATGCCCAAATTGGCGACGGAAAGTCCACAAGGACTTAAGGTACTCATCGATACCACCTCGGAATGCTTGCAGCAGCTTAAGAACTTAGATGTGGATACAACTTCTTGGGACGCCATATTAATATATATCATGGTGCAAAAGTTACCTTATGCTACCTTAAAGCTCTGGGAAGAAGACTTAGGACCAAGTCGAGTATTACCTAGTGTAGCAACCTTCCGGAAGTTTCTTAATACAAGATTACGGATTATCTCGTCCATTGCAGATGTGTCGTACCCAAATCGCCCGTATCAGTAAAACCAGTAGTGCATCAAAGGTCAACACATACACACCATGCAAGAAATTCATCAGGTTGCCCAGCATGTCAAGCTAAGCACTTCATTGCCAAATGCAAAAAGTATCTTGCCTTGAGTACCGAGGCACGACGTACGCTTTTGCAAACTAATGGCAACTGTTTGAATTGCCTGGCAAGCCATCACTCTACAAGAGACTGCACCAGCAAATACCGATGCTGGAAGTGTAAACAAAAGCATCATACTTCATTACACAACAACACAGGACAAGAGAGCCCTGAGTTGACAAAAAACAAGGAAAAATCTATACTAGGAGATATTAGGCCAAACAATTCTCCAAGAAATACAAGGGCGCATTCCCCAGACACTACTAGTCAGCAACCCACAGTGCAAGGTTTTCTAACGACGAAAAGCCTTTTACAAAGCGAAGATATTATACTACACAATTCGCCGAGAAATACAAGGATACAATTCCCCGATACGAATGAACAAAACTCAATGCAAGGCTTTTTAGCAAGAAAAGCCCACAAGGCCTTACTGGCCACAGCGTTGGTAGTGGTTAGTGCTACCAAAGGAAAGGAGAAAATTTTACGATGTCTCGTTGACCCAGGATCGGAATCATCCTTCATTACTAGTAATGCATGCGAGCAACTCGACGCTCAAACTACGGATACAGATATACAAATTACAGGCATAAACGTGAGCCCAGCAGGTACAGCACGTAAACAAGTCAGGCTCACCCTAAGAGCACGTGGTGCAGCTACAACACCAATCGTGGACGATTTTTTAGTGATTGATACTATTACAGATCCCCTGCCTACAAAGATCATCCAAAAACCGAATTGGAAACATATACGACATTTACGACTAGCAGATCCAACCTTTGGACGGACTGGAAATATTGACATGTTACTAGGAGTACGATTGTATGCAAAGATAGTGCAACACGGCATACGTCGTGGAACAGAAGATGCTCCAGTGGCAATAAACACATCATTTGGATGGATCCTAATGGGACCAACAACAACCCCGTGCATAGGCGAGGTCACAGCATGTACAGCCACTACGAGCAAACTACGAATCGAACAGCAACTAAAACATTTCTGGGAAATGGAGGAGGTACCTGCATCACCGGTACTAAGCGAAGAAGACAAATTATGTCAGTAGATATTCGATAGCACTTATATACGACATGCAAATGGGAAATACCAGGTCACACTTCCATTTGTGCATAACAGACCTCCAACATTAGGGATTTCAAGACCGCAGGCGTTAAAGCGATACGCAGTTCTTCAACAACAATCTCTGAAGAAACCTCAATTAGAAAAGGATTCTAAAAAATGTTTGAACGACTACACTGAGGAGGATCTGGCCGCAGTAGAAGACAGATTACTGTATCCACCCGGCAGTCCTTTTTTAGAAATAGATTGCGAGATTATTGATCTCTCCAGCCCGTCACCACCAGCAGCATCACCCAAGATTATAGCCACGCCTAGTGATATCAACAAGCCATCGTCGTCATCAGCCCCAGTTTTGGAAAAGCCTGCCATCATTAATGGACGATTCACCTACAATTTAGAGGCTCTAAAACCAACAACAACACTTAAAGAACTAGAGGAACGAGCCCAAAATTGCTTTCAGCGCTTTATCACGCGCGAAGGAGAAAGTTTATTCCTGCCTCGTAGCGTAATACGAAAAATTGATTTTCTTGGTGTGCGCAATAAGAAAAGAAAGGAGAAGACAATCAATTTACCCAATCGCCATCAAGCGCGACTCCAGGTGAAAGCTGATGGACGAATCGTCTTTCACCATTACCACAAAAGAGGCATCAGCAAATTACTCAATTTCGAACGGGACCGTTCAACGGGGCGGAGTATGTTCAGCCACAATGAACCTAAAAATAAACATCCAAAACAAGAAGGATCATATTAAACAAAAAATAAAATAAAATACTATATACATTATATTGAATTAAATACATATAAATAACTAAACATATAAATACTTAATACTAGAAATATAAACAAATTAATGAATTATAAATACTTAAAACTAGAATTAGATGTACATAAATTACCTTAAATGAATTATAAATACTTAAAACTAGAAATATATATATACCTAAATGAATACCAAATACTTAAAAATAAATAAATTTAAAATACATACACAAATCTTAAAATCTACTTAAAATAAAACAGCAACGAATCTGAAAATAAAAAATCGTTAATATAGCCCAGATAAAGATTTCGATACATTATACTTACCTGCTTCCATGATGAATTTCACCTAAAAGAAAAAAACAGAATTAGTACATATATACAAATATCCACACCGATGCTATACTTACCTGTTCTCCATTAGCATTTCAAATCTGAAAGGAAATAAAGGACATGAATTAATAAATTAAGTATACATAATAAATTGTTTTAATGCTCAAACCCCAATAAATAGGCAACAAATTGAGCTTTAAAAACAACATAAGAATTTACATAGAAAAACAACAACAACAACCTGTCAAACGAAATCATGCATAAAACCCACTAAATAACATGATTCACGGACATATCATGCAACATAACAATAAAGAGCATCACCATTAACACATATTATGCTCTAAAACACATTTCAGTTGACAAATAATAGTCAAATTACTGCATGCAAAAATGTAAACAACATAACCTACCTTTGTAAAAGTTTCATCCTGCGCCTAAGAAAATCACCAAACAACATGATATTCACCAGTAAAAACAACACTACAGTCACTAAAACGTCACTTGAACACACACACGTACCTGAACTGGGCGAATCAGGTGCAAAAACGCGAAATAAACCGCGACGCCGCGAACAACTTGGGACAGCGCGGAAATGTCAAACTTTATGCACATACCCACTACGATACATCAAATTGATGTAGAATTTAATGAGCTTTCGATTGGTGGTGCCAGAAAAGCAAATTTATGTACGAATAAAAAGTTATTTAAATAAATATGTTTTTACATAAGATTATGTAAGAGGGAAAGAGAAGTACAAGGAGCAGGAAGTAAAAGGGATGGAAATAGTTTCGTAAAATGGAGGAAATAAATTGTTCGTCGCCATTTTTATGAGGAAAATTTAAAATGCAAAAAACATGAATGTTAATTGTAAATAAATATGAAATTACATCTGAAAAATCATGAATGAATTTTTACTATCTAATTATGCTGTCAAGGGACGCATATCCCTTAAATTATTAATAATTAGAAAAATGTTCACATGCCGGCAGTGCAGTTCGGCTACTTCCGTTGTTTCAAGCCTATATAAACAGAGCATCTTCAAAGGCTCGCTCTCTCTGCTTTTGACCACTTTCGAAGGAACTTTCAACGGAAGATCATGGTATGCTTACGGCTAGTGTGATCTTAAGGTGTTAGTTCAGCGGAAAGATAATTTGGGTGAGTATATATATTACAAACAGTATAGAACCATAATATGCCTGAAGGTTAAATTTGGTTCTAGATACGTTTGCTCCAAAAATTATTAAAATTAAAACAAAAAAAAAACAAACAGTAGAGAGCCAAAATATGCCTAAAGGTTAAATTTGGTTCTATATACGTTTGATCTAAACTATTAAAGAATAAAACAAAAATACATACAACAAACAGTAGAGAGCCATAATATGCCTGATGGGTAAATATGGTTCTATATACGTTTGCAACTTGTAATAAATAAATTTCAACGTGGGAATCTTCGCCGCAGCTCTAACACCAGGACACACGACGGCTATTTTTTATATATATATACATATATTTTTTTTGTGTGAATAAATTTTTATTACGTTTACGAATAAAGCAAAACAAGTTTGAATCATCAACCGAGTGTTATTATTTTTCTTTGCTACCCAACTCCTCAAATTTGTATTTTCAGAGGTACATCAATTTGGGCCTGGGTATTAATCGTTCAGCTGATAATCTATCACATAGGCGATTAAATGTTTTGATCGTTCAGCCGATATTTTATATCCTATAGGCGACTAAACGTTTTGTTCGTTCAGCTGATATTTTATCACATAGGCGATTAAACATATTTGGAGGTTCCACCGAGATATACATTCGGCATATTCAAGCTTGTTTTGTTTTTCCTTTGTTTCGTTATTTACGTCCGTTTGTGCGATAATTTCTTGCGTTGCGGTAAAATGGCGTCACTTCAACAACTATGCAACAAACAACAATCGTTGACACTCCAGATGCATAAATTTATTTCAAATTGCAAAAAAACAGCTATACTTAAACGAACAGCAGGCTTTTACGAGTCTAGGATTACAGGGTTAAAGAATATATGGGCCGAGTTTCAACAAAATGACGTTGCAATCAACGAAGAAATAATACAAAATCCCCCAGAAGAGTTAGCCGATTATTTGGCATCTGACAGATACAGTGAAGTAGAAGTTACGTATTACGAATATTTGGGAGAATTAGTTGATGGATTACACGGACAAACTCCGGGTCCCTCATCACCTTCGTTTGATACATCAGCAACAACACCTCATCAAGATATACAATTACCTCGCATAAGCTTACCCAAATACGATGGAAATTATGACTTGTGGCGATCTTTCCACGATATATTCACGTCCCTAGTGCACAATAATGATAAATTGCAACCAGTGCAGAAATTGTATTACCTGAAGGAATGCCTGATTGGTGATGCTGAGGCTCTCATACGACACGTGCCAATTACCAATAACGATTATGAGCCTGCCTGGGCCAAATTACGAGAGCGGTATGAGAATAAAAGGATTCTTGTTAACCATCAGCTGAAAAGGTTCATGAACATGCCCAAATTGGCGACGGAAAGTCCACAAGGACTTAAGGTACTCATCGATACCACCTCGGAATGCTTGCAGCAGCTTAAGAACTTAGATGTGGATACAACTTCTTGGGACGCCATATTAATATATATCATGGTGCAAAAGTTACCTTATGCTACCTTAAAGCTCTGGGAAGAAGACTTAGGACCAAGTCGAGTATTACCTAGTGTAGCAACCTTCCGGAAGTTTCTTAATACAAGATTACGGATTATCTCGTCCATTGCAGATGTTGTCGTACCCAAATCGCCCGTATCAGTAAAACCAGTAGTGCATCAAAGGTCAACACATACACACCATGCAAGAAATTCATCAGGTTGCCCAGCATGTCAAGCTAAGCACTTCATTGCCAAATGCAAAAAGTATCTTGCCTTGAGTACCGAGGCACGACGTACGCTTTTGCAAACTAATGGCAACTGTTTGAATTGCCTGGCAAGCCATCACTCTACAAGAGACTGCACCAGCAAATACCGATGCTGGAAGTGTAAACAAAAGCATCATACTTCATTACACAACAACACAGGACAAGAGAGCCCTGAGTTGACAAAAAACAAGGAAAAATCTATACTAGGAGATATTAGGCCAAACAATTCTCCAAGAAATACAAGGGCGCATTCCCCAGACACTACTAGTCAGCAACCCACAGTGCAAGGTTTTCTAACGACGAAAAGCCTTTTACAAAGCGAAGATATTATACTACACAATTCGCCGAGAAATACAAGGATACAATTCCCCGATACGAATGAACAAAACTCAATGCAAGGCTTTTTAGCAAGAAAAGCCCACAAGGCCTTACTGGCCACAGCGTTGGTAGTGGTTAGTGCTACCAAAGGAAAGGAGAAAATTTTACGATGTCTCGTTGACCCAGGATCGGAATCATCCTTCATTACTAGTAATGCATGCGAGCAACTCGACGCTCAAACTACGGATACAGATATACAAATTACAGGCATAAACGTGAGCCCAGCAGGTACAGCACGTAAACAAGTCAGGCTCACCCTAAGAGCACGTGGTGCAGCTACAACACCAATCGTGGACGATTTTTTAGTGATTGATACTATTACCGATCCCCTGCCTACAAAGATCATCCAAAAACCGAATTGGAAACATATACGACATTTACGACTAGCAGATCCAACCTTTGGACGGACTGGAAATATTGACATGTTACTAGGAGTACGATTGTATGCAAAGATAGTGCAACACGGCATACGTCGTGGAACAGAAGATGCTCCAGTGGCAATAAACACATCATTTGGATGGATCCTAATGGGACCAACAACAACCCCGTGCATAGGCGAGGTCACAGCATGTACAGCCACTACGAGCAAACTACGAATCGAACAGCAACTAAAACATTTCTGGGAAATGGAGGAGGTACCTGCATCACCGGTACTAAGCGAAGAAGACAAATTATGTCAGCAGATATTCGATAGCACTTATATACGACATGCAAATGGGAAATACCAGGTCACACTTCCATTTGTGCATAACAGACCTCCAACATTAGGGATTTCAAGACCGCAGGCGTTAAAGCGATACGCAGTTCTTCAACAACAATCTCTGAAGAAACCTCAATTAGAAAAGGATTCTAAAAAATGTTTGAACGACTACACTGAGGAGGATCTGGCCGCAGTAGAAGACAGATTACTGTATCCACCCGGCAGTCCTTTTTTAGAAATAGATTGCGAGATTATTGATCTCTCCAGCCCGTCACCACCAGCAGCATCACCCAAGATTATAGCCACGCCTAGTGATATCAACAAGCCATCGTCGTCATCAGCCCCAGTTTTGGAAAAGCCTGCCATCATTAATGGACGATTCACCTACAATTTAGAGGCTCTAAAACCAACAACAACACTTAAAGAACTAGAGGAACGAGCCCAAAATTGCTTTCAGCGCTTTATCACGCGCGAAGGAGAAAGTTTATTCCTGCCTCGTAGCGTAATACGAAAAATTGATTTTCTTGGTGTGCGCAATAAGAAAAGAAAGGAGAAGACAATCAATTTACCCAATCGCCATCAAGCGCGACTCCAGGTGAAAGCTGATGGACGAATCGTCTTTCACCATTACCACAAAAGAGGCATCAGCAAATTACTCAATTTCGAACGGGACCGTTCAACGGGGCGGAGTATGTTCAGCCACAATGAACCTAAAAATAAACATCCAAAACAAGAAGGATCATATTAAACAAAAAATAAAATAAAATACTATATACATTATATTGAATTAAATACATATAAATAACTAAACATATAAATACTTAATACTAGAAATATAAACAAATTAATGAATTATAAATACTTAAAACTAGAATTAGATGTACATAAATTACCTTAAATGAATTATAAATACTTAAAACTAGAAATATATATACCTAAATGAATACCAAATACTTAAAAATAAATAAATTTAAAATACATACACAAATCTTAAAATCTACTTAAAATAAAACAGCAACGAATCTGAAAATAAAAAATCGTTAATATAGCCCAGATAAAGATTTCGATACATTATACTTACCTGCTTCCATGATGAATTTCACCTAAAAGAAAAAAACAGAATTAGTACATATATACAAATATCCACACCGATGCTATACTTACCTGTTCTCCATTAGCATTTCAAATCTGAAAGGAAATAAAGGACATGAATTAATAAATTAAGTATACATAATAAATTGTTTTAATGCTCAAACCCCAATAAATAGGCAACAAATTGAGCTTTAAAAACAACATAAGAATTTACATAGAAAAACAACAACAACAACCTGTCAAACGAAATCATGCATAAAACCCACTAAATAACATGATTCACGGACATATCATGCAACATAACAATAAAGAGCATCACCATTAACACATATTATGCTCTAAAACACATTTCAGTTGACAAATAATAGTCAAATTACTGCATGCAAAAATGTAAACAACATAACCTACCTTTGTAAAAGTTTCATCCTGCGCCTAAGAAAATCACCAAACAACATGATATTCACCAGTAAAAACAACACTACAGTCACTAAAACGTCACTTGAACACACACACGTACCTGAACTGGGCGAATCAGGTGCAAAAACGCGAAATAAACCGCGACGCCGCGAACAACTTGGGACAGCGCGGAAATGTCAAACTTTATGCACATACCCACTACGATACATCAAATTGATGTAGAATTTAATGAGCTTTCGATTGGTGGTGCCAGAAAAGCAAATTTATGTACGAATAAAAAGTTATTTAAATAAATATGTTTTTACATAAGATTATGTAAGAGGGAAAGAGAAGTACAAGGAGCAGGAAGTAAAAGGGATGGAAATAGTTTCGTAAAATGGAGGAAATAAATTGTTCGTCGCCATTTTTATGAGGAAAATTTAAAATGCAAAAAACATGAATGTTAATTGTAAATAAATATGAAATTACATCTGAAAAATCATGAATGAATTTTTACTATCTAATTATCCTGTCAAGGGACGCATATCCCTTAAATTATTAATAATTAGAAAAATGTTCACATGCCGGCAGTGCAGTTCGGCTACTTCCGTTGTTTCAAGCCTATGGCTGTGTTCTGAAATATAACCCAGTATACTGGGTAGTGAAAATGACGTCATTGATTGATGCTATATTTTAGTTGTGTGAACCGGTGGGACGTACTGCTAATCACAAAAATATAAGATATTGGAGGCTGAAACAGTTTCAAGTTATAAAACTTTCATGTGACCTGCTGTTAATCACAGCGTAAACGCCCGATTTAACCCTTTCCTGCTGGGCAGTATGCTGGGTGATATTACGGAACACGGCCTATATAAACAGAGCATCTTCAAAGGCTCGCTCTCTCTGCTTTTGACCACTTTCGAAGGAACTTTCAACGGAAGATCATGGTATGCTTACGGCTAGTGTGATCTTAAGGTGTTAGTTCAGCGGAAAGATAATTTGGGTGAGTATATATATTACAAACAGTATAGAACCATAATATGCCTGAAGGTTAAATTTGGTTCTAGATACGTTTGCTCCAAAAATTATTAAAATTAAAACAAAAAAAAAACAAACAGTAGAGAGCCAAAATATGCCTAAAGGTTAAATTTGGTTCTATATACATACGTTTGATCTAAACTATTAAAGAATAAAACAAAAATACATACAACAAACAGTAGAGAGCCATAATATGCCTGATGGGTAAATATGGTTCTATATACGTTTGCAACTTGTAATAAATAAATTTCAACGTGGGAATCTTCGCCGCAGCTCTAACACCAGGACACACGACGGCTATTTTTTATATATATATACATATATTTTTTTTGTGTGAATAAATTTTTATTACGTTTACGAATAAAGCAAAACAAGTTTGAATCATCAACCGAGTGTTATTATTTTTCTTTGCTACCCAACTCCTCAAATTTGTATTTTCAGAGGTACATCAATTTGGGCCTGGGTATTAATCGTTCAGCTGATAATCTATCACATAGGCGATTAAATGTTTTGATCGTTCAGCCGATATTTTATATCCTATAGGCGACTAAACGTTTTGTTCGTTCAGCTGATATTTTATCACATAGGCGATTAAACACCCAAACCGCTGAAGCTATAGGGCGGTAATTTTGACAGTGCATCCCTATAATGGCGGCGATTTTTTGAAATTTATCCCCTAAGGGGGTTAAATGGGGTTAACCCAAACCGCTGGAGCTGGCTTTAATTTTGACAGTGCATCTCTATAATGACGTGGACATTCACTAAGAAGCAATTTTTCGAAATTCATCCCCTAACGCAGTGAAATGGGGGACATAAACATGCCAATCTCTGCTTCAAAACTTGCAGATTTGTTGAGCAGAGGTGATATACGCAGCAATTTTTTTACCATATTTATTAAAAAAATGGACTATAATAAACCCGTTTAGGGATAATGACAGCTGACTTTTTTTTTTTTTTTTTTTTTTTTTAGGAAAACATTGCACATAATAAACAGTTTTTATTTAAAGGCGTTGCAAGGCACGCGGGTTTTATGCTAGTGTAATATAATATCGCTGTAAATTTTGATTTGTATATTCGAGGGAATGAATGACTAGTGAATGAAGCAGGAGCGGACAACTTAGTAGGTCAACTTCTAAGAAAGAGGAAGCGGCCGAGAGGACCGAAAGGAAGAGAAGACGACGACGTGCGACTGCTCTACAACACACACACTTGGGGAAGAAAAGGATCCACAGAAGGATGACATGGGGCGGAGTTTATAAATTGTATTGGAGTTAGTTTTGGAGAAAAGAAAAAAAAGTCCTCTTAAATTCGATGCAGCAGAAGGTAAATTAATAACATCAAAATATATGTAGCGTAGTAGGTTGATTGAAGCAGGAATAAGAAAAAAACGAATAGGATTAAAACCACACTCGGGAGGAAGGTTTCAGCTATTCAGCGGAGAGAAACGAAATTTTCTTTCAATAATAAAACTGTGGATTTTTGTCTTTAATATTCTGTCGAGGGTCGCTACTTAAAATATTATCTAAAAGCGGCTGCGGACGTCTTAAAAATATATAACAAAACATTAAGAGATTTTTTTTGTGTGGTTCGTATATTTTTTTGTTGGAGGAAAATACAGAGTAATAACAAGGGGGGGCAAATTCGTATGCTCTGAATAGACAAAAAAACCGTAAGGAAAGTAACAAAAATTAATTTTCTCGGAGGACGAAAAAGATACGATTTGATAATTGCCCGCTGTAGAAGTTCGACAAATTCTTGCAGTCCAGAAGAAAATAGAATCAAGACTGAGAGATTTGATTTAATTTAAAGGGTAAGAAAAATAGCCGGTCACATTAAAGGTTCCTTTCTGTAGGTTAACGGGCCACCTTTTTGTGCTCCAATACGGAACAATGTTCCTATTACCGATCGACACATTTTGTTCGGTGGAAATACCCATCGGTACGTTTTGAAGACTCTAATTTATGGAAAAATAGGTCGTATTTTAATACCAGTAAGGTTTTCTTTTGTTACGTTTTTTCTCGTGAGTACGCCACATTATAAAAGAAAACAAGATATACAATAAATATAAAAAAAATAAGACGCGCAAAAATTTACACAAAATAACATAAAAATCTGTTCATGCTTTAATTTAGTACTAAATACTAATTTTAACTGTAGTTAATATTAATTTTAATCTTATTTATAATTATTTGTGACTTTATTTGCTCCTTGTTGGAGGTATTTTAGTCTTTTGTTGTTTCTGGGAAATATGTTCTTTCTGAAATTAAACCTGTGTGAGTGAATTTGTAAAAAGACGAGGCGTGTTTGGTACCAATACGGCGCGTGTTTCAAAGAATTTTTTTTGAACGAAATTGTCTAGACACATGTAATAGTAGAACAAAAATTTGTTTTTGATGCATCTGGCATCTATTGAATATTGTCATAACTTCTTCTCGTATTATTGTGTTGTCCTTTTTTTTCTTAAATAAAACAAAAAAACTAAAAATTTATAATGAGTAACATAAATTGTTAAATTTTTTTTGGGAATGGTTGGGGCGGATTTCTTTTCTTTTCAGGGTTCCTAAGTAGTGCCTTTCCTTGTCAGCTGGTGGTTATCCAGGCTATGAGCTGGCAAGGGACCGAACTACAGTGACGCGGCTCAGGCGATGCCTGGAGAATGATGGAGGCGGAATCTGGAATTGCACAGTCACTGGTAAGTGGTGAACCATACTGCGTATAGGCCCGGCCACACACCCCACGACCCCCCCCCCCCGGCGAGCTAGCGTTCATCGTGTGGCCGGCATAATGTCTCTCCCTAACGGTTATTTCGATGGTTTAGGGAGAGTGAATTTTTATGTGGAATATTTAATGTAGGTGCATGTTCCTAGAGTCAGGTTCTTCAGGGCTTCTGGCTCTGGGGCATGAACACGCACAATGGTGCCTCAGATTGCTTTCACCGTCGCGCCATTGTGCCAATACACGTGGTTGTCTTAAAGGATTTTCATTGAAGTTATATTAATAAAAGTTAATAAGTTTGAATATAAAAGGAAGTGTTTTAATTTCTTACAAAACCCATCCGTTTGAACGTCGATACTTTTAATGCTAGACTCTAGGCACAACATCCCACTAGTTTGTTTTTGCTTTTGTTTTTGTTTTTGTTTCTTTTTTTTAAGCATTTTTATTTTCATCCTTACTAATATTATAAATGCGAAAGTAACTCTGTCTGTCTGTCTGTCTGTCTGTCTGTATGTTACGCTTTCACGCCTAAACCGCTGGACCGATTTTGATGAAATTTGCAACAGACATAGTTTAGACCTTGGAGACGGACATAGGCTATTTTTTTTTGTAGAAAAAAGGGTTGAAGGGGGTGAAATGGGGTTCAATAAGTTGTAAGGGGATTTATTTTCTTTACTTTTTTTCTATTGTATAAAAAGTAACTGACTGAAAGACAACGCACAACCTAAACCGCTAGAGCTAAAGGGCTGAAATTTTTGACAGTGCATCCCTAGCGATTTTTCGAAATTCATCCCCTAAGGGGGTGAAATGGGGTTTTTCCAAACCGCTAAATTTATAGGGCTGAAATTTCGACAGTGCATCCCTATAATGGCGTGGACATCCACTAAGAAGTGATTTTTCGAAATTCATCCCCTAAGGGGGTGAAATGGGGTTTTTCCAAACCGCTATAGATATAGGGCTGAAATTTTGACAGTGCATCCCTATAGTGATGTGGACATCCACTAAGAAGCGATTTTTCGGAATTCATCCCCTAAGGGGGTGAAATGGGGTTTTTCCAAACCGCTAAATTTATAGGGCTGAAATTTAACAGTGCATCCCTATAATAGCGTGGACATCCACTAAGAAGCGATTTTTCGAAATTCATCCCCTAAGGGGGTGAAATGGGGTTTTTCCAAACCGCTATAGATATAGGGCTGAAATTTTGACAGTGCATCCCTATAATGGCGTGGACATCCACTATAGAGCGACTTTTCGAAATTCATCCCCTAAGGGGGTGAAATAGGGTTTACCCAAACCGCTGAAGCTATAGGGCGGTAATTTTGACAGTGCATCCCTATAATGGCGTGGACATCCACTTAGGAGCGATTTTTTGAAATTTATCCCCTAAGGGGGTTAAATGGGGTTAACCCAAACCGCTGGAGCTGGCTTTAATTTTGACAGTGCATCTCTATAATGACGTGGACATTCACTAAGAAGCAATTTTTCGAAATTCATCCCCTAACGCAGTGAAATGGGGGACATAAACATGCCAATCTCTGCTTCAAAACTTGCAGATTTGTTGAGCAGAGGTGATATACGCAGCAATTTGTTTACCATATTTATTAAAAAAATGCACTATAAACCCGTTTAGGGATAATGACAGCTGACTTTTTTTTTTTTTTTTTTTTTTTTTTTTTTAGGAAAACATTGCACATAATAAACAGTTTTTATTTAAAGGCGTTGCAAGGCACGCGGGTTTTATGCTAGTGTAATATAATATCGCTGTAAATTTTGATTTGTATATTCGAGGGAATGAATGACTAGTGAATGAAGCAGGAGCGGACAACTTAGTAGGTCAACTTCTAAGAAAGAGGAAGCGGCCGAGAGGACCGAAAGGAAGAGAAGACGACGACGTGCGACTGCTCTACAACACACACACTTGGGGAAGAAAAGGATCCACAGAAGGACGACATGGGGCGGAGTTTATAAATTGTATTGGAGTTAGTTTTGGAGAAAAGAAAAAAAGTCCTCTTAAATTCGGTGCAGCAGAAGGTAAATTAATAACATCAAAATATATGTAGCGTAGTAGATTGATTGAAGCAGGAATAAGAAAAAAACGAATAGGATTAAAACCACACTCGGGAGGAAGGTTTCAGCTATTCAGCGGAGAGAAACGAATGCGGACGTCTTAAAAATATATAACAAAACATTAAGAGATTTTTTTTGTGTGGTTCGTATATTTTTTTGTTGGAGGAAAATACAGAGTAATAACAAGGGGGGGCAAATTCGTATGCTCTGAATAGACAAAAAAAACCGTAAGGAAAGTAACAAAAATTAATTTTCTCGGAGGACGAAAAAGATACGATTTGATAATTGCCCGCTGTAGAAGTTCGACAAATTCTTGCAGTCCAGAAGAAAATAGAATCAAGACTGAGAGATTTGATTTAATTTAAAGGGTAAGAAAAATAGCCGGTCACATTAAAGGTTCCTTTCTGTAGGTTAACGGGCCACCTTTTTGTGCTCCAATACGGAACAATGTTCCTATTACCGATCGACACATTTTGTTCGGTGGAAATACCCATCGGTACGTTTTGAAGACTCTAATTTATGGAAAAATAGGTCGTATTTTAATACCAGTAAGGTTTTCTTTTGTTACGTTTTTTCTCGTGAGTACGCCACATTATAAAAGAAAACAAGATATACAATAAATATAAAAAAAATAAGACACGCAAAAATTTACACAAAATAACATAAAAATCTGTTCATGCTTTAATTTAGTACTAAATACTAATTTTAACTGTAGTTAATATTAATTTTAATCTTATTTATAATTATTTGTGACTTTATTTGCTCCTTGTTGGAGGTATTTTAGTCTTTTGTTGTTTCTGGGAAATATGTTCTTTCTGAAATTAAACCTGTGTGAGTGAATTTGTAAAAAGACGAGGCGTGTTTGGTACCAATACGGCGCGTGTTTCAAAGAATTTTTTTTGAACGAAATTGTCTAGACACATGTAATAGTAGAACAAAAATTTGTTTTTGATGCATCTGGCATCTATTGAATATTGTCATAACTTCTTCTCGTATTATTGTGTTGTCCTTTTTTTTCTTAAATAAAACAAAAAAACTAAAAATTTATAATGAGTAACATAAATTGTTAAATTTTTTTTGGGAATGGTTGGGGCGGATTTCTTTTCTTTTCAGGGTTCCTAAGTAGTGCCTTTCCTTGTCAGCTGGTGGTTATCCAGGCTATGAGCTGGCAAGGGACCGAACTACAGTGACGCGGCTCAGGCGATGCCTGGAGAATGATGGAGGCGGAATCTGGAATTGCACAGTCACTGGTAAGTGGTGAACCATACTGCGTATAGGCCCGGCCACACACCCCACGACCCCCCCCCCCCGGCGAGCTAGCGTTCATCGTGTGGCCGGCATAATGTCTCTCCCTAACGGTTATTTCGATGGTTTAGGGAGAGTGAATTTTTATGTGGAATTTTTAATGTAGGTGCATGTTCCTAGAGTCAGGTTCTTCAGGGCTTCTGGCTCTGGGGCATGAACACGCACAATGGTGCCTCAGATTGCTTTCACCGTCGCGCCATTGTGCCAATACACGTGGTTGTCTTAAAGGATTTTCATTGAAGTTATATTAATAAAAGTTAATAAGTTTGAATATAAAAGGAAGGGTTTTAATTTCTTACAAAACCCATCCGTTTGAACGTCGATACTTTTAATGCTAGACTCTAGGCACAACATCCCACTAGTTTGTTTTTGCTTTTGTTTTTGTTTCTTTTTTTTTAAGCATTTTTATTTTCATCCTTACTAATATTATAAATGCGAAAGTAACTCTGTCTGTCTGTCTGTCTGTCTGTCTGTCTGTATGTTACGCTTTCACGCCTAAACCGCTGGACCGATTTTGACGAAATTTGCAACAGACATAGTTTAGACCTTGGAGACGGACATAGGCTATTTTTTTGTAGAAAAAAGGGTTGAAGGGGGTGAAATGGGGTTCAATAAGTTGTAAGGGGATTTATTTTCTTTACTTTTTTTCTATTGTATAAAAAGTAACTGACTGAAAGACAACGCACAACCTAAACCGCTAGAGCTAAAGGGCTGAAATTTTTGACAGTGCATCCCTAGCGATTTTTCGAAATTCATCCCCTAAGGGGGTGAAATGGGTTTTTTCCAAACCGCTAAAGCTATAAGGCTGAAATTTTGACAGTACATCCCTATAATGATGTGGACATCCACTAAGAAGCGATTTTTCGGAATTCATCCCCTAAAGGGGTGAAATGGGGTTTTTCCAAACCGCTATAGCTATAGGGCTGAAATTTTGACAGTGCATCCCTATAATGGCGTGGACTTCCAGTATAAAGCGATTTTTCGAAATTCATCTCCTAAGGGGGTGAAATGGGGTTTTTCCAAACCGCTATAGATATAGGGCTGAAATTTTGACAGTGCATCCCTATAATGGCGTGGACATCTACTATAAAGCGATTTTTCGAAATTCATCCCCTAAGGGGGTGAAATGGGGTTTTCCCAAACCGCTATAGATATAGGGCTGAAATTTTGACAGTGCATCCCTATAATGGCGTGGACATCCACTATAGAGCGACTTTTCGAAATTCATCCCCTAAGGGGGTGAAACAGGGTTTACCCAAACCGCTAAAGCTACAGGGCTGTAATTTTGACAGTGCTGCCCTATAATGGCGTGGTCTTCCACTATTAAAGCGATTTTTCGAAATTCATCCCCTAAGGGAGTGAAATGGGGTTTACCCAAACCGCTGGAGCTATAGGGCTGAAATTTTGACAGTGCATCCCTATAGTGATGTGGACATCCACTAAAAAGCGATTTTTCGGAATTCATCCCCTAAGGGGGTGAAATGGGGTTTTTCCAAACCGCTAAATTTATAGGGCTGAAATTTCGACAGTGCATCCCTATAATGGCGTGGACATCCACTAAGAAGTGATTTTTCGAAATTCATCCCCTAAGGGGGTGAAATGGGGTTTTTCCAAACCGCTATAGATATAGGGCTGAAATTTTGACAGTGCATCCCTATAGTGATGTGGACATCCACTAAGAAGCGATTTTTCGGAATTCATCCCCTAAGGGGGTGAAATGGGGTTTTTCCAAACCGCTAAATTTATAGGGCTGAAATTTAACAGTGCATCCCTATAATAGCGTGGACATCCACTAAGAAGCGATTTTTCGAAATTCATCCCCTAAGGGGGTGAAATGGGGTTTTTCCAAACCGCTATAGACATAGGGCTGAAATTTTGACAGTGCATCCCTATAATGGCGTGGACATCCACTATAGAGCGACTTTTCGAAATTCAGAAATTTTGCCGTAATGAAATCATTTTCGAGAAGTAAGTTTTCATAATACACTACTCCATCCTTTAGCCGTTGCTTCGATAAATCACTGTGTAAGGAGCTATCAGGAGTTTCTTCGACACTGTGTGAACAACTTGCTTCGCTTGATGACATAAAGTAAATTGTAGATAAATTTTTCAAAGTAAATTTCACTGCACAAATACGTCTGTTCGTGACAAAATTCAAAAATGAACTGCTGACGCATAAGAGTGAGTGAAAAAGGCCTTGGACCCATGTTTATACATTTCTATATTTATATAATTTATATAATGAAAAATAAGAAGAAAAAAAAATAAAAAAGAGAAATAAAAAAAAAGTCAATCAGATGGATTTGAACCCATACATGCTGGCGTACGAGTCTGATGCATTACCACTTACGCCACGGTACGCTCAACCGGCATTTAACATAACTTATACATAAAGTGCGGGGTAAACTTTAGATGCATTTTTCTCAGCTTCTACTGAGCGTTGCGCTGAAATATTTTACAGCGGTAGTACCCACATGGTATACTACCACTATACTAAATTTCATTGAAATCCGTTTCCCCAAGCTCGTGCCGTCCCCTTGTTAGCCTAACTAGCCTAGTTATCTGGGCAGGAGCTAGCAGAAGCAGTGTTGATTCAGCTGGCCCCCGTCCAGGCGATGGGGTTCCATGGACTCGAGGTGTGATAAGCTTTAAGAGTTCATGGAAGCCCACCCTACTCCCCTAATAAAACAAAAATCTTAAGCTATTTTAATGCTAAAAAGAGACTATCTGGGCGGGGACAGCGGAGGTGTTACTGCCTCAGGTGGCCTCCGTCCAGGCGACGGGCTTCCATAGATCCGAGTTTGAGAGAACAACAGGGGCTCATGGAAGTCAGCACCGTTAACCTAACTTACTTAGCATATATTTATTACTTCCGTAAAAACTAGAGCTAAATCCTATATAGCCTAGGCTACTCCTTAAAAATAAACTAGTCTATAAGTAATACTAATCTATATTATTTGATAGGGCGAATACGCAACATTGGAGGCGTCTTTTTTATCTCTTTCCGAGATCCGCGTGCTGAACCTCAGGAGATCCTGCACCTGCATTTCTTCCTGGCTGAACGCATAACGTTTATCGCACGCGTTGCGTTTTAAGTGATAGAAGAGAGGAACCCCTGATCTATCCTGTACCAACTGCTTGGAATCCAGGTATACAAATGCCTCTGGGGGAATATAGCCGCGTTCACAAGCTGCTCTGTGGTAAAGTGTGTTGAGGTAGAACGCTCCCCGAATAAGAGGATTGCTGCTTTCCATCGCTCTAGCAACGTGGTTTCGAATCAACTTAATTATGAAGTTGTCGATCCTATTAACAAATGCTTTGTCATACAGGACATTGTTGGCGTGAAACTTAGTGAAGCCAGATTCGGGCGTTCGATACAAGCTTAAGCACGCCCTTAGGCATTGTCTTTCAAAGACCCGAAGCTTTTCCATATATGAAGGAGATATGTTGAACCATACTGGGCAACCGTTGGTCAAAATCGGTCTGACCAAGGCTTGATAGCAGATCACCTTGACACGTGGGCCAAGGAGTTTGCTATAAAAAAGCCTTTTTGTCATGTGGAACGCCTTGTTTGCTTTGGATAGAGCGGCACCTACATTCTTATTGAAATATAAGTGTTGGTCCAGCCAAAGCCCAAGGTATTTCACTACCGATTTGTTTTCCAATGCTTGTCCAGCATTGTTCGAAATTCGGAAGTTTTTCCAGTTCCTCCTCACATCGCGTGAAGCTTTGTTTAGAGTAGTCCGGAAAAGGATCGACTCGCATTTGCTAAAGTTGATCTTCAACTTCCAATCATTACTATAGCGTTCGATTGTTTCGAAATCACGTTGCAGAAGCGTTTGGATTACTTCAATCCTCGGCCCTGTCCTGTACATAATCAGGTGATCCGCATACGCTATCGCGGAGCGGAGTGAACGTATAAGGTCACTCGTGTAGATATTAAACAAGAGCGGCGAATTTACCGCACCCTCTTGCAAACCATTTTTAATGTCAAAGGTCCTACTTGAAGTGAAGTTCCCACTTTTAACGATGAACTTCTTTTTTGAAATCATGTTGTAAATCATGTATAGCAGAGGCCCATTCATGCCGTATGTGACTAGCTTGTAGAGAAGACCTTCGATCCATACTGTATCGAACGCCTTCTCAAGGTCAATCAGACATGCTCCTGTACACTGGCCTTTCATGAAGTTCCACTGTATGTCTGATACCAGTTTCGACGCGGCATGAATAGTGTCATGCCCCGCCCGAAATCCGAACTGGTTATCAGGAATTATTTTCTTGTCCTCAACCCATTTAGATAATGATCTATTGACCACTCTTTCAAACACTTCGCTGATGTTCGGAAGTAAACTTATTGATCGAAGATTCGCAGGGTTACTTTTGTTTTTGCCTTTTTTTGGAATTGGACACACCACTGCTGTTTTCCAATGGTCTGGAAAATGAGCATTGTTTAACGCATTGTTAAACAAGGTGGTGTATATATCGATGGCTACTAGGGGCAAATGCTTTAGGACAATGTTCGGAATACCGTCAACACCTGACGACTTCTTACTATTTAACTGACGAAAAATTAGCATGAGCTCGATTTTTCCAATGAGACCGGGGTTCGCTTGTGCCTCTGGGATATCATTTGCTGGGCAGTCTTCATTGAATTCGAGAGTTGCTCGATTCTCTGTTTTCCAAGCTTCGATTTCATTGGATATTCTGAGGTGGTTCAGCAAAGCCCTATTATCAAGGTCAGAATTCGCGTGGACAGAAGTGTTCACGGAATAAATTCCCTGGTAATAGCTCCCCACAAAATCCACTTTCTCCTGCTCGTCTTCTATATAATAATTGTCGTCAACGCGACTAGTTTCCTCCGGGTCTATGCCAGCAGATCTCATAAGCTCTTCGTTAGGCAGAGTCCGAGTTATATGTAACTTATCCAACCGGTTATGTGTTTTGCTCCGAAATATTTTATTTATCTGCGGGAACATGCTCGCGCTATTAGTTTGAATAGCACGAATCTTGTTGTTCCAGTACAGATTCACAGACTGTGAGTATTGTTGTTTTAAAAGCTGTTGGAGATTTTTCATAACCGACTTAAGAGTTACAACTTCCGGACTCTGTCTATCTCGGAACTGTCGGTGAAGGGCTTTTAGTCTCGTCAGTATACGACTTTTATGAGATTGTAGCGCATCAATCGTTGCATTCCTGTAACAGTCTGTGCTGTTCTTCTTCTTCATTTTGGGTACGGTTTTGTCCATTGTCCGTATAATAAGATTATCCATGTCTGTCAAGTACGCGTCGATTTCGTTGTTAGTCAGATTCCTGGTTGTTGGAGGTATAAGTGCGCTGTTACGTATTGCTCTTTCCATGGCTTTCTCGAATCTTGGCCAGTGCATCTTCTGGTAAACAAAAGGATGAACTTCGCAATAATCATAGAGCTCCATGAAGTCGTTAGGTACTTGTACGGTTACAATTAGTCCATAGTGGTCGCTATCGTACGGCACTGTCTTGAGACAGTTGGTCTCGTTTGTATTTGTTCCTGGTAGCCCCAGCCGGGAGTCTAGCAGACATAGATCCAGAAAAGATCCACCGCTTGGATATGAGGGTATGTCCGTAGCGGAAAGGTTAATTTTTCGCTGAATTCTATTATGCTCGAACCAGTCATTCAGTTGGTTGCCACTAGTGTTAGGCGTTTGATTTCCCCATGCCGCGTGACGTGCGTTTAAATCTCCGGCCAACAAATAAAAGTTTTGCTCCGACTGCAGCTGCAGAGTTTAAAAAAGCAAGTTCAGTTCCTCTATAAATAGTCTAGGTTGAGAAGTCTGGGGTGCGTACGCAGCAATTTATACAGTCTCCTGCCACTAGACAAAGGAATGTATACAACGCACGCTTCCAACACCCGAAACTTTTCAGTTGCCCTGCTGTACATGATTTTATGTTTCAAAGAGGTCTTTATTAATATTAGTAGAACTCCACCTTGTGTAGCATTAGGTCGATCACGCCTAATCACTACATAATCTTTGTAATCCACTTTATGCTTCTCGTTCAGCTTAGTTTCGCTGGCAAGGAGAACATCAGGATTTTTGTCTTGCAGCAGGGCTAGGAGATTCGCCCGTCTCTCGTTTCGTATCAACGAGTTGACGTTCACGGCAATGATTTTGATTGTGTCCTCAGCGCCATTAAGACAAATTACCCGGAGATAGGTTCTGTAGAAAACAGAGTAGAATAAACGATCTCTAAACGAGCATTTTGCTCGTTTAGTTGTTGTTGGAGCTGAGCGATTTGCCCTTGTATGGACAAGAGAACCGCCTTCAGCTCGCTATCTCCCCTGCTCATTACAGGAGCAGCTTTTGGAGCTTGATTTTTTGTTGGTTGGGCTCCAGTCGCCATTTGGACAACAAAGTTATTGAACATTTGTGCTTTCTTAACTTTTTGAGCTTCTAGCTGCTCTTTGCGTGCTATAATGCGTTTCTTTAGCTCTGCGTATTTAGGACATCCCTTATAGTTAGCGGGGTGTCCGTTAGATCTGCAGAGCACGCAGAACAACTTGGTTTTATCGTCGACTTTTTCCTTGCCGAGAGGGCATTCACCTTTATTGTGATTATTGTCACACTTTACGCATCTAAGTGCCATTTGGCAGTTAGCCGCGGCGTGACCGAATCTTTGACACCGCATGCACTGCAGAATATCAGACTTCTTATTTATTTTCTCCCAGGAAACCAGATGGAAATTGACATATTTAATTTGTTTTAAATTGTCCAGCCGGCTATCGGGAGTTAGTTGGACAAGAAAGATTGGGAGTTGCCTCTTAGAGGACCGCGAGTATGCCGTGCTAAAATGTTTGACGGTCGTGAATTTTAAATTTTCAATTTTTAATGACTGAAGCTCCGTTAGGAGCTCCTGAGGCTCAGAACCCGGATCTAAACCCTTTAGAAGGACACTTTGCATTTTTTCGCTTTTAGTAGTAAAAGTGAAAAATTGCGTATTCGCCTTTTCTAAAACTAACTTCATTTTTTTAAAATCATCGAAATTCTTAACAACTAAAGCATGCTTCGATCTACTTAATCTCCTAATATAAAAACTATCGTGCTTAAGTACTTGTCGCACTAACCTAATGGTATCCGCTTCCTGTTGGTGGAAAATATTAATGGGAGGAATTTTCTCTCGTTTTGTTGTTCGTTGTTGTTGTTTTTTTTGTTGTTGATTTTGTTTTACTTGTTGGTGCTGCTGCTGCTGCAATTGTTGTTGTTGCTGTTGTTTTTGTTGTTGTTGGGCTTTTGTTGCCGGGACTTTAGGAAAGTTCTTCTCCCTAAGCTCCTCGATCATTTTTTCCAGCCTTGCTTCGTCCTCTTTTGTGTCGGTAGCCACTACACTGAAGCTGTTCCCCTGTCCATTGTATTTACCCGAATCGTATGACTCATCTGAGTAAGACACATTTACTGGACGAGGAACCGTAGTTCCTGGCCCAGATTCCATTTCCATTTGCTCCGGTTGTTCTTTCCGAAGGTTGGGGCTTACTTTAACTCGGCGCCGGCGTTTGTTATCAGAGCGCCGTTCGCTGATATGGGCACTGTTAAAATTTTTACCGGCACTTTCTGCACTCATGCTTATAGTGTCACTGCACTTGGTGTCTGCAAGAGACATGCCACTTACGTGCGCATGCTCCTCACTGTTTCTGTTTTGTTCTTTTTTATTTTCTATTATATACCGGACTAACTGTTTTTCAGTTTTTCAGTTTTTCAGTTTTTCAGTTTTCAGTTTTTCAGTTTTTCAGTTTTTCAGTTTTTCAGTTTTCCAATTTTCCAGTTTTCCAGTTTTCCGGTTTTCCAGTTTTTCAGTTTTTCAGTTTTTCAGTTTTTCAGTTTTTCAGTTTTTCAGTTTTTCAGTTTTTCAGTTTTTCAGTATTTCAGGTTTTCAGTTTTTCAGTTTTTCAGTTTTTCAGTTTTCCAGTTTTCCAGTTTTCCAGTTTTCCAGTTTTTCAGTTTTTCAGTTTTCCAGTTTTCCAGTTTTCCAGTTTTCCAGTTTTCCAGTTTTCCAGTTTTCCAGTTTTTCAGTTTTTTAGTTTTTCAGTTTTTCAGTTTGTAACTGTCGGGATAGGGGGTGCCATAGCACGAAGTAAGAAAAACTAATCAAAAGATCTCGAAGAACGACTATCGTCACAAAAATAGGGAAACTTAGAAAAGGGGGCTGACAAAGAGGTGGCCGGGAAGGCTTGACCGCCGAAAAGGTATTGCCGAAACAAGTGCATCCGCTGCACCGATCGTTGGCACGACATGCGATGCGCTAACTAGCTCGCCGGGTGGGGTGGGGTTCGCGGTACAGGGTTTACTAAGAAGATGCGCTTACCGTAAGTGGGGGGGAACATGGTGGTTCCTGGGGGCTTCACCTTCCGTTTAAGGAACCTCTAGCAGCTCATTTTCTACGCGTTTCTTCTTTATTCATTTATTATTAAAAATTTTTAAACTTAAAAAAAATTGATTATTTACCTTTAGATATGTATTCGTATTGATTATTATCATTTATTTAGTTTTTCTATCATTTAGATTTATAGATTATTGCGTAATAATAATTAGAAATGTTTAATTACTTTTAGGTATATATATATATATCGTTATATATTGATTATTATCATTTATTTAGTTTTTCTGTCAGAAAGGTAACAGCATGTACTTTGTTATCATATCATCATTCGGAAAAACATATATTTATATTATAAAGGTCACAACTTATTGTGGTTATATTTCTTGTTGTTAGCGGGTAGGTTTCAATTACTATAATATTATCTGTTATAATTCATAGATAATCGCGGGTCTATTTCAATTGTTATTGTTATTTAAATTTCGTATATTATTAGTGATTATATTTAAAAAGGTATGAGTTTATGTATACAAGAAGCGACTGCAAGGTCGGCAGAAGCAAAACCCGTTTAATAATTATGTACATTAATAGGTACGTCTTAAACCGAAATTAAATAGCTTATGTTAAAGCTGCAATTCTCAAAATTGGTCACAAATTGGGACTGAAATCCGAAGAGAAAAGAAAAAAAAGCTAGACAATATCAACTGTAGGAAGTATTTCAGTTGTACCTTTTTAAATACAATTCTCCCTTCATATAATTCAATACCGGAAACACTTCATTTGTATCGTTTTAAACACAATTCTTCCTTCATATAATTCAAATTCAAATATAAATATAGGCATAACGAAACTGAAAGGTCGACAGATGCAAATCAGTCTAACAATTTTGTAAATTAATAAGTACTCTCAAATAGCAATTAATTTGCTTTTATTAAAGCTACAATTCTCGAAATTGGCCATAAACTGGGACTGAAATCCGAAGAGAAAAGAAAAAAACCTAGACAATATTCTTCCTTCATATACACAAAATTCTTCCTTCATATACTCAAAATTCAAATATAAATATATGCACAACGAAACTGCAAGATTGACCGATCCAAATCAGTTTAAAAAATTATGTAAGTTAATAAATACTATCAAATAGCAATTAATTAGCTTTTGTTAAAGCTGCAATTCTCGGAATTTGCCACAAATTGGGACTGAAATCCGATGACAATAGAAAGAAAAAAAATCTCTACATTATCAACTGTAGGAAGTATTTCCGTTGTATCTTTTTAAATACAATTCTTCCTTCATCTAAATCAAATTCAAACATAACTATAGGAACAACGAAACTGCCGTTTGAGAAAGCTTAGGGATTTTCCCCAATACATACTTCCGCCTTACAAACAACCAATATGTAGGGAAAATGAAAATTGTTACTTATCTTTTAAGGGAACCCCCACGGTTTTAGTTTAGAATCCTGTCGATCGCCATCACCAACAATTTTTCCACGTCTCCATACTTGTTGCGCTCATTTTTCCTCCTCGGCCTTTCCTGATTCTATCTACACTTCACTCCTCAAGATTTTGCAACTCAATCATCAAAAACCCAAAAACAATTTTCCAACTTCTATAAAAAAACTTTTTTTTCTTTTCACTGTCTCCTCTGAGATGTTTCTCCTCCAGTCGCTAGAATCCAACCAACTTTTACTTTCATTCCATACCCGCTTCACGATGATTTTTTTCTTTCCCATTCCCGTTTTCTTTTCACACTCGGCTCCCGATCAGGCGATCGCTCGTAGCCAGGGACAGAACAAAGAAAAGCAACCGCTATCCCGCATTCCTGCGCTTATTTTTATTATATACAGTGTGTTGCAAATTTATAAATCCACTCAATAAATTTAGATGTTTCCTATTTCTCAAGGGTATCCTGAGAAACTTTTTTCTGTGAAAATTTCTCAGTTACCAATAAAGTACGTATGTGGGGATGAGGATTCAATTACGGTAAAAATTTTAACGTTTTCTGAGAATTTAAAATTTTGTACTGTTGCATAATTATAAATCCAGTAGTCTATGTGAAGATTTTGTAGAGTTAACACAACTTCTGCTGGCCGTAATTTTAGTCTAGTGCTTTTAAAATAAAATTTTTAAAAATGCCAAGAGGAAAAATTTTAAGTGAATTTGAAAAAGGTCAGATTATTAGTTTGAAATCTGAAGGAATTGGTGTTAGGGAAATATCTCGAAAAATTTGTCGAAGTCATGGAGTGGTATCCACTTTTTTGCGTTATTCTTCGAACCAAAATTCCCCAAACATTTTCCACAGGATTCAGATCCGGAGAACATGATGGCCATCTCAACACTTCAATGGAGTTAGCTTGAAACCATGCCTTTGTATGCACACTTGTATGTATCGGCGCGTTGTCCTGTTGGAATATCCACTTTTTCTGACGATGATCCTGAAGAAAATGAATCAGACTACTTCGCAAAACAGTGATGTAGTGATGTACTGTACTGATGATGTAGTGATGTACTGTTCATACGTGTTGTACAGAATTGGATTTCAAGAGCTTTGCTCTCTGAAATTGCTCCCCATACAATCAAACTGCCGCCCCCGAAATTACCCCGTGAAAAATACTGCGGTTCCTTTCGTAAATCGTGCCAGTACCCGTTGAGACCATCTGGACCATCTAGGTTAAATTTCTTTTCGTCTGAAAAAATAACCTAAACACAAATTTCAACTGGAAACTCTCGATATAAAAATTTCTCGCAAATTTACTTACCAAGGCCCAAACTCTACCCATATTTCCCTCTGCAAAATTTCATTCGGTCGTCTTTATGGCGTTGCAGCAGTCGCGGTGCCGGTTTCATTTTCGCACGCTGAATGTTAGAATTACGATTAAGAGCCTTCCATACAGTTTGCCGACATACATTTACGGAGCAAAGCGCAGAGTTGCTTGCTGCTCTAAAAATTCTCCTTTCATCGCGATCGGATAACTTCTTCTTCCTTCCTCGTCCTTTTGCGCAACCATATTGAGCGGAATAACGCAAAAAAGTGGATACCACTACATGACTTCGACAAATTTTTCGAGAGATTTCCCTAACACCAATTCCTTCAGATTTCAAACTAATAATCTGACCTTTTTCAAATTCACTTAAAATTTTTCCTCTTGGCATTTTTAAAAATTTTATTTTAAAATCACTAGACTAAAATTACGGCCAGCACAAGTTGTGTTAACTCTACAAAATCTTCACATAGACTACTGGATTTATAATTACTAGTTGGGATGCCCGTTACCGAAATTCGGTCACAAAAACAACTAGTTGGGACATGGGTTCGACCCTTTCGGTCCACACGATCAACTTCCCAGTATGATGGATGTTGAATATATGATTGGATATTTTAATAATAAATGAATAATAGGCAATATAGAATATATCTATAATACCGAGAATTTGTCACAATTGTTTATCAATATTTTCGCTAAAATGACAAACTAAATGTGCGCACTTACAAGATTAGGATGACGAAAATGTATATAAAATTGATGTATTAATGTTTTTCGGCCCCTAAATGAAGTCGATATAGTTTTTAGTTCGCGCGGTATCGTGCAGGTACAAAAATCACTTAAGTCATTTAAACCAAAAACCGCTGGACCGAATATTATAAAAATCTTTTCAGATTATATTGTCGCTAATACGCTTCGAACGGCACCTCAAGTAAGTCAATATCTTTCGTGGTTCGGGCGATATCGTGCAGGTACAAAAATCACTTACGCCGCTTAAACAAAAAAACGGCTGGACCGAATTTTATGAAAATCTTTTCAGATCATATTTTGGTTAATACTCTTCGACTAAGTCGATATCAGTTTTGGTTCGCTCGATATCGTGCAGGTACAAAAATCACTTAAGTCATTTAAACCAAAAAACCGCTGGACCGAATATTATAAAAATCTTTTCAGATTATATTGTCGCTAATACGCTTTAAACGGCACCTCAAGTAAGTCAATATCTTTCGTAGTTCGGGCGATATCATGCAGGTACAAAAATCACTTACGTCGCTTAAACAAAAAAACGGCTGGACCGAATTTCATGAAAATCTTTTCAGATCATATTTCGGTTAATACGCTTCGAACGACACCTCAACGAAGTCGATATCAGTTTTGGTTCGCGCGATATCGTGCAGGAAAAAATGACCACATCCGTACGCACATACACACACACACACACACACACACATACTTCCTCCCAATTTTGCTTAAAATGCTCCTGGGACCTTGAAAGATGAAAATACGTTAAATTTTCGATTTCGATTTTCGGACCGATTACAATAACTTCCTATACTGGGAAGTTAATAAATATATAAAATTCACGATTTGTTCGATTTTAAATTCAATTTAAATATTTTTATTTAAAAAAAAAAATTATTCGCAACATTTCCATTGTCGCTCCAGAGCATCTAAAATTTCCCAGGATTTTTTTAATCGCATCCATGACGTCTTGCTTGGCTATGTGGTAAAATGATAAATGACATTTACAGTGTCATTTGACAAATTACACTCAGAGCTAATCATTGCAAAGGCATCATTATACGAACGAATATTTGCAAAAAAAATTTAGAACGATTTTTAATACCACTTTCATTCGAAGTCAATCCTTCAAAAAAATTATTGAAAAAGTAATTTTGAGAAAGTGGAGGTAGATTAACTTTGCCTTTATGACAACACAAAGAAAATGCCTCAGTATTACGTAAAGCTACTTCAGTCGGAAAATGTTTGGCACGACAAAAATGACAACTCATAATAAAAGAACCACACGAAAACGAATCAAAATTAACCGGAATAACATTCAAAGCACATTTAAAAGAATCAGTCAAAATTTCTAAAGGTGCAACACCATCAACAAACATTTCATTATGAAATGCATCAACATTCATTTCATTCACACCACTATTCAATTCATTATTTGCAACATTCATTTCATTAACACTACGTAAATTTCTAACGCGACTTCTAGTATTTTCGCGAAGCGATCTAAAATCGACATTCGAGTGTCCCCGTCGTTGTCTTGGCATTTTGAAAAGAAAACGCGGAAAAAACGTAAGTACTCACCGATAAATTGCACTCAAAATTCGCAGTTAACTGTTTGGAATGACAAAAATACAACTCAGATTCC